>OY720681.1:55286174-56486174 GCA_963170755.1 Amphimallon solstitiale | reverse complement strand
AACAATAGTAATTAATAAAATAAATCAAGGTAGATTATGGACGAATAACAAAGATAGAATTGATAAAGTTGAGAAATGTAAATTTATAAATTAAACAGCAGTTATTTTAAATGGCAGGAAGTGTTGGGGTATCTCGGAATATTGTATAAACACTATATGATATCAATATAGTCCAGGATTTTTAGATATTCGCTCCGCAAAAAATCCTATCACTTGATTTTTCGATTGGATTATGTCAGAGGGTGTCCCCTAAGTATAAAACCAAATTTATGTCGTCCAGAACCGCGAGCGTTAGCCGCCATCTTGAAAAACGCCTTTTTCCAAATATCTCGAAAACGGTGAGTTTTACGTTAAAAATTGCAAGTACCTACTAGGAAAACAGCGATTATTGGTAATACGTTGCTCTAGCATGCCAAGAACAAGTGTAATTGAAGTATTTTATAGTAGAGACGCTAAAAATAATATTTGTCATGAATAGGAGGGATATGGGTGATAGGAGAAAAGTTTGCGCAATAAAAACTGTCTGACGAATCGTTGGAGAAGGACATGAAAATGTATTCATATTCATTATTCGTTATAATAATTAAAAAATTTAATTTGTGAAAAACGGTATCTAAGACCTTAATCTAAAATTATTAAATTATTTTAGATTATGATTTCACACGAATTTTGAACATCTTTGGCTTCTAGAGACCGTTTTTCACAGATTAATCTAAACTGGAGGAGTGTAACATCTTTATTAATAAAAAAATTATTGTTGCAAAATTTCAAACTTCGATGATTGGTTTAAAACAATTTCCTTTGTTTACAACAGGAAGGGCGATTTTCGATGGTTCGCAAATGTTGCTCTTCCATGTTCGAGTCATTAACAGTCAAAGGATCAAAAAACGATTTATTGTGGGCATTCTCTTCGTGGCTATCCTCCACTGTAGGGATTGCGTTATCGCATGTTTGGCCACTACAGTTTGAACAGATAACGCAACATTTTAAGCCACTCTTCCGGCATCCGCAAACAGCTCCGCAATTTGTCTTGCATTTGCAGGATATTATTTGTAGCAAATTGTTCGGCGCGGGAGCTTTTTTCATTGTGATCGGTGATACGCGATCCGTAGCGCGCTTCTAGCCCCATTTTTCCGGGTCATCCCAGCCAACTTTGGACCTGATGATATACCCTGAAGTAATGGTAACGGGCTGTAATCCTGCGTCGGTGGTAGAATGGATAAGTTCAGCTTGGTGTTCCGAGCTAACTTGCCGAAGTTCTTGTATCGGAGAGAGTCGATGGATGGTTCGGTTTTATTACTTCCATACAAAGCAATAAAAAAACGCTCGCCAGCTTGAGCAATCATGTTGGGATCGCTCCTCCTATCTTTGAACAATGCCTCAGCCGTCAGCAATTCTTCGTGGTTCTTCAATGTCGTCAGAGTTTTGTACTTGCCAATTTTAAACGAAGCTGACGTTGTGTCGCAACCGCTGAATGCATGTAAAAATAGAATGTTTTATCTTAAATTTTCACCATACTCCGGCTTCAGACAACGTGGGCTGTATAGAGATTCTGGAGTGCGTCCTTTTCCGGGCTTGCGAAAATAGATATTTTTTTATTTTTTTTTAGGCATAGACAATGTTGGGAGACACCCAGCACCGTGCAGCTGCTTACTACTTACTATTCAAATAGAATATTCATAGTTAAAAATCGATGAATATACATGTATAAATGAATATCCATATATCCTTATTGTTAAAGAACACACAGACGTGTATTAATTGCCTCCTGCAATCCTTGCCGCCAAGATGTCGCGTCTCCTTACACTTGTTCTTGGAATGCTAGAGCAACGTATTACCAATAATCGCTGTTTTCCTAGACCTGACGGCAACGTTCAATGCGCTATAACTTAGCAACTGTCGATTGAACAAAAAAAGTTTCATACAAAAATTGTAGAAACTATTATGCTCTACAACTTCGATAATCACATTTTTTTTTGTATTTCCAAAAATTATCGAGATATTTTCCAAAAACAAAAAATCGTTTTCTTTAATCGACTATATCTTGGCAAATATCGATAATAGGGAAAAAAATTTCAAACAAAAAAGACGGAAAATGTTATCCTCCATAAAAAAGGTTCTTACAATTTTTAACGTAAAACTCACCGTTTTCGAGATATTTGCAAAAGGGCGTTTTTAAAGATGGCGGCTAACGCTCGCGGTTCTGGACGACACAAACTAAGTTTTATATTTAGGAGACACCCTCTGACATAATCCAATCGAAAAATCAAGTGATAGGATTGTTTGCGGAGCGAACCCCGTTTTTGGTGCTAAAATTCCTGGACTAATTAAACGATTTTGAAATTTTACACTCAGCCAATAAAGGCAACGATTTCTTTAGATTAATTAGAAATTTCAAAAGCAAAAAACAAATCTAGGAATATGTAAATAAACAGACGGAATGTTTATTATTGCCTGTAATAAGGGCTGTCTCGAGTTAGGTACTTTAGGATGACTCTACTTTACCTTTTCCCGTTATATTAGTTCTTAGTAATAGTTAACCCCGCTTCATTTAATGTAGTTATTCGATCTTAAGGATGATGTTCTTGTTAGTTGATAACGAATTGAGAAGTTCCAAGCAATTGTTAAAATATTATTTTGTGAAACAAATTAACCAAGTGTTTATATACCTACCGGTAATTTAGACATTATAATGTCATTAAATTCTTTTACTACGTATAAGAAAGTATTGTGATGATGAAAATTTTCGACCTCGAGATTTTTGCAGATGTCCACGTTTTGAAGTCCCCTGATACCGAAAAAGTGGTTTTAAAAAAGTCTCTCTCTCTCTCTCTCTCTCTCTCTCTCTCTCTCTCTCTCTCTCTCTCTCTCTCTCTCTCTGTGTGTGTGTGTGTCTGTCTGTCTCTCTGTCTCTCTGTGTGTGTGACCACGATAGCGGTCAAACCGCTGTACATATCAATTCCAAATTTTGTATTTACGTGTATAATCTCCCTCTTGAGATCTGATTAGTTTTTCAGTAAAATCGGTAGACCGGAAGTAGCAGTTTACTTCAGCGAAAAAATCAAATTTTGCCAATATTTCGTCAACTACTAAGTTTAAACAAATTTATAAAGAATTCATACATACTTAAAATTAAAATTGAGAATAATTTTATCTAAAAAGTTTTCCGAAATTCCTACCGGAAGTAGGTCTTTTACTCTTATCGAAAATCAGTTTTTTGCGAATATTTCGCAAGTCATGCTTTTTAGACAAGTACGTTACGGGTATAAAAGTATTTAAAACATAATTTTCAATATCTTTTGTATAAAAAAAATTTCAAGATTCAGACCGGAAGTACCACTTTTACGCTTATCGAATATAGATTTTTTGCAAATATGTCGTAAGTTATGCATTCTATATAAATTTATCAAGAATACAAAAGTATTTAAAACTGGATTTGCAATATTTTTTGTATATATAAAATTTCAAAATTCAGACCGGAAGTAGCACTTTTACTCTTAGCGAGGAGCACTTTTTTGATATCTTGCAAAGTATGTATTCTATAGAGATTTATTAAGAGAGTACTTAGAATAGGATTTTGAAGAATTTTTATAAAAAAAATTCTTAAAATTCTATAATTTGAAATACGTACTTATAAGAAAGTCGTGTGGTGGCCACACCTCATTTTTTTAATTGGGAATTAGGGCTACTGCGCTATATTTGTATAAGAAATAAAAAAAATAGTGCCATAATTAATCACTGTCTTTAAACTTGATTCAAAGTAACCTGCTATCATATTTTAATATAACTGCCACTTACATTTTGTAGAGCCTTTTCTTTCTCTTCCAGTTTGCCGTTAACTTGTGTCAATTGTTCTTGTGTTTGATCGAGGTCATTTTCAATGGTTTGTATCTTCTTCTGGAGGGAACGCGCTTCTTCTTCGGCCTATAGACAGAAAAAATATTTTTCATTTAACACTGTTACGTCAAACATTAGACAGTTATATTTTACCTTTTCTGCGCGGAGGTTGGCATCCTTGGCTTGTTGTTCGTTGTGTTTGGCACGGTCCAACGCGTTGTCCTTTTCAAGCTTCATCGCTTGCATTTTCTTCTTGATCGCGTCCATGGTTGCGGTTGTTGAGTGTGAGCCTTACCGAAAAAGAAAACTGAAAAGAAAGAAATATAATTAGATGTATATAAATTAGGACAAGAAACGGAAACAGAATAATTAAATTAAAGAAATTAATGCTATTTTATTGCATCATGGTGTGATCAAAAATTGTTTTAAAATGTCCTGCTACAATCATTTAAAAAAATGGCGTTGTTGAAAATTCCAGAAAGTTTCTTTTTTTTTGCGAAATTTAAATAGATACCTATTTACTAAATATAGATAATTACAATTATGAAATAACACAGTTCTTTACTCAGGTGGTCATAAGATTTTTAACCCATTCATTTTAAATTTAGTTAGTTGTACAATACTTATAGTCGAGATGTTTTGGCAACCGACACGGCAAATGTACGAAATATCGGAATAATTTCAGAACAATAAAACTAAACTGATTGATTAATATTTCAGAATATATAGCTTCCCGCCAGTTACAAATTAAATATTATATATAAAAATATTAAATATTACTGTTTAGTAGGCAAGCATTGCTGACAAATTTGTATTATTTGGATGATAGGTAATTATAACACACGTTAAAAAGGAAAGAAACATGACTTTTCTATGTATTGGGGAAATGACAAAAAATTCGATATTTCTTATTTACAATATACTCAATACCAGTAACATACCGATAGAACCACCGGCCATCTGCCTATAGGGAATTGTATGCAGTACACATTTATATGTACATATACCTATGTATCTAGTCCTACCGTTTATCAGAAGCGTTGTCTATGCCGACGCTAGGGATCGACAGTCAACCGCGTCAGTCGTGTCTTGACTGCGGTGGAGTATACTCATAGTTGGTCGAACTTGCAAAAATACGCAAATTCTTGCTGTCTGCATCTTTAGGGTTTAGAATTATTTAGAGCTCAGTATTTTTTTCTGTTATTTTACCGATATTCATTTACGTATTTACTATGCCGTTAGTTTATAGTAAAGAAGAAAAAATAAATATTATTAAATGGTATTACTCATCTCAAGGAGGTACGCAAGAAGTGATTGGTCGTTTTGTTTTTTCGTTTCCTGATCGTCCAGTTCCCTGCCGTCGGACGATACTAGATATCATACATCGTTTTGAAAAGTCGGGCTGCATTAATGGATGTTCGAAATGCTATCAGAGTAATTTCCATCCTATTTCGGAGGAAAGAATAGAGAAGGAAGTCAGTGTATGCGCCTTTGTAGAATCAAGTGAGCCCTGCTCTAGCCGCCAAATTTCTGAACAATTAGGTATTCCAAAAACCACAGTTAGGCGTATATTACACAAAAAGAAATATAAGTGTTATAAGGTTAGAAAAAATCAAGAAATATTCCCAGATGACCAGTTTAGACGTCTCGAATTTTGTGAGGCTATTAGAGAAAAATGTGATAATGATGATAATTTTACACGAAATATTTTGTTCACTGACGAATCAACATTTTCCCTTCACAAACGCCATAATCCATCTGCCGTTCGCTACTGGTCTCAGAAAAACAAACATTTGAGCAGGGATGTCAACACTCAATATCCACAGAAACCAAATGTCTGGGCAGGAATCTTAGGGGATCACATCATAGGGCCATTTTTCCTAAACGGAACATTAAATGCGCAGTCATATTTACAATTACTGCAAAATCATATTGTTCCTGCAGTGCGTGACCTTGCTGTAAACTTTAATGATATTTGGTTTCAGCAAGATGGCTGCCCAGCTCATAATGCCAGAATAGTACAAGAATGTCTTTCATTGCATTTTCCACATACCATTAGCACTAGAGGTAATATTTCTTGGCCGCCTAGATCCCCTGACTTAACGCCATGTGATTTTTTCCTTTGGGGATATTTGAATGAAACCATTTATGTACACCAGAATAAAAGACCCCGCACATTAGATGATTTACGAATGCGAATTACACAACTCTGTAATAGTATTTCACCTGTAACTCTCTCTAATGTACGTAGAGAATTTTACAACAGACTGGGCTACTATGAGGCAAACAATGGAGGCTTGTTTGAAAGAGATATTTATTAGCCTCTAGAATTCTATTTTATTTTCTCTAGAATTTTTTTTGTTTGACATCAATTATTACTTTTTGAACGTTTTTTAATTTCTCCATGTTGCTTCCTTTTTAGAATTATTTTTCTTATTTTCTCTTGGTTTAGTAATTTGCAATTTAATTTTATTTAACTAGGTACATACAGAATCACTAGTTACTACTTCTTTGGAATCTCAAACCTTCGTTTTCATTACAAATCTACTACTAATATTTCTACAACACGAAACATTATGCCGATGATTGATTCTTACAAATATCTACGAAATGAAATGGCAATATCTGTGTCATATTTAAAGATTAAATATGCTTTATCGACGGATGTGTATTTATTTCTTTTTACGCCACAAATTATTATTGCCGGTACGTAGATATATACGTAGGCGTATATAAATGTGTACTGCATACAATTCCCTATAGGCAGATGGCCGGTGGTTCTATCTGTATATATTTCATAAAATATGTATAATATTACACAATAAACACATTTAAAACTAAAATTATTTCAACAAGTGTCCAAATGAATATTCATTCACTTTTCCACATTTTTGAACACGCTTCCGAAGTGATAGATGATATTAACAAGGAGTTGAGTACTATATTTCTAAATATTTATCGAATATGTTCTCGCATAGCTTCCTTTGTGGTTGCAGGTATACTGTATTTCCTCCCTTACGTATCCCTATAAAGAAAAACTAATTTTGCGATGTCCAAAAACCTAGCAGGTTAGTGAATAGGATCTCCACGGGCTAGTCACTATCCTGATAATATTTCATTTACAATATTTCGTGTCTGTAGCACAGAATGTGGCGGTTCGCCGTGTCGTGTTGAATCCACATCTCTACGTAAATTTAGCGAAACATCTTTCAACAATACCAAAAAATTGATTGATAGAAATTGCTCATAAGATTGACCGTTAATACTACCTTCAAACAAATGTAGACCTGTCATTCGATCACCAAGAATGCCCCTCATACATTGTGCTCCACTTATGCCCATGATCTATTTATTAGTGAACTAAGGATTTTCATTTTAATAATAATGAACATTTATTTTGTTAACTATTCGGTTTCTATGGAAAGCAACGTCATCCGTAAATAACACATTATCAAACAGAATTGCTTGGGCATTAATTTTAGTTATTGCCCGTTAGCAGAACACTCTTCCAGTTTAAAAATGATGGGTGCATAAGTCAGTATTTATTTGTATTCATTACGGACGATATTTATTTTTTTTTAAAGTACTTGCAACGACGGTTTAGCTAATATCTAGCAAACGACTTGTTTCACAGGTAGTGAGTGGATTTTCTGTTGTTGCCATAAGAATTCGTATTTGATTTTCATCTTTTATAACAAATTTAGGTTTCCGTGGTTTTGAATAACTTCTTTACTACCAGTAGTAATGAAGGTATCCATTGTTCTTCTAAAGGTATCTGCTCTTCTGGTAAACTCTCTGGGCTAATAAATAATTTCTTTGATATTCCTCCAACACAAAAATATGGTATTTAAATCAAAAAAACATAATGTTGGCAAAATTACGTCAAAAAATGACAATAGCTCAGACTTTTTTTTTTGCGAAATTTGATAAGTACATCTGCAATTTTAATCCAGTTTTCTGTACATTCAATTAGTGATTGAGAGAAAAGAAAAATGCTTCTATTAGGACTTTGTATTGTGGACAACACTACCAAAAATTGTGCCTGTCTAGCAGGTAGTTAGCGAGAAATGTAATTTTATAGAAGCATTGAATTTTTCAGAAAATGGTAATAGGTCGAAAAGATTCACTTTTAGACCTATTGCTTTTTGACCAAGAATTATACAGCGAATACAAGAAATGTAATAATATGATTTTAGTGTGATTTAAGAAACTATATCTACGGGCAACCACCAAGTCACGGAACACTCTGTACAATACAAAATAAATTGAGAAGGTACTCCTAATGAGTAAAGCCACAAGGGAGATAATTCATCCTGTATACATAGATATATGAAATTATATTGTCATTACTCACTAGCTTTAAATATTTATTTATTACAGGTTTATTTGCGATGTTTGCACATTTTGCTTTATCTTTTTGATTTCTAAATTTGCCGTCAATGTCAGTCTTTTGCTTTATTTTACGTTATGTAACAGTTTACACTTATATCAAAAAAGTTGATATTTTCTATGAAATGCTTTGTGAAATCTGTGTTCTGTGTAAAACTGCTCTTTTGGTCTTGTTTCTAACGTCCAACCACTTTCTCCAATATGTATATGCGTGCAATTTATACGATTTGTTTGGTAGACTGCTCATTTATCAAGCTTGTCAGTTTTCTTTTTGTCGATAAGTAGTGTTAATTTCGAAACTTACACTTTTCAATGATTCTTGCACACAGAAATAGTTATTTACGAACCAAGTGCGGGAAGAGTGTTTTCCCGCATGAGCGCACATTGTAAGCATGAGCGACCGCAGGAAGCGAGTGCTTTTAATTGCGCGAATGCGTGGAAGATGTAATTTAAGTAATTTAAGCATTTCATGTACGTAACTATTACTCACCTTTCCCTAAAATTAACTTATTATATTCTTACACATGGCAAACATGAGGTATTTATTCTTATATTTATAAATTTATAGTAGGTACATTTATTGCGTTTTCTAGTTTAAATACAAACAATTCCAAACTGTCAATATGAATGTCGATGTGGTTCAAATAGATGGCGCTTGAATCTTGCTTAAGATGTCGCTTAAAATGTCGTCAAATAGATGGCGTCACAATTTTTTTGGAAGAATTTTTAATTATTATTCCTATTTCCCAATTTTTAGTGAAGAATAGTGGAGGGAAGTAGTATTTTATAGACTAAATTTTATTACCACCAAGTTATATATTTTTTTAAATGTCCCAAAGTGCCAGTGTTTTTTTCAATTTTTACAGTCGCCTCAACCGGGAAAACGTATTTCCCAGTCGAGCTACCGATGCGTCAAATGTCACTTTACAGGCGGTGAGTACAAAAGAAGTTTTACTTCATGATGACATTTTGAAAAGCTCGAAAGTAGAGTCAGTTGTTGACTTATGCCTAATTTAACATTTCATTTTTCAATTTTGATTTTAAAGGTGTACAGGCCAATACAAAAATTATCAAGTGTTGCCAATGCAATATATAACTCTCAATCATTAGGTATATTATATCGTCATTAATCATTATAGTCTTACGTACTCGCATTAATAATAACGGCTTGAATTGCAATTAATTGTTTTTTACACACCTAACAGGCCCCTTAATTTGAATTCTGCCACTCCACGCGGTCAATTAACCGAAAAATTCATTCGATTGTGTTCTAGTTCTATATGTCTTCGCATATGTACATGACGGTGTCTTCTTAATTCAGGACAGAAGGTAAACTACATACATATATACGTGCGAATGCACTAAATAAATAAACACACACGTCTCAGTACCCAATACATACATTTAAGGTCGTTTTCAAATCGCACAACCAATATTACCTGACTGCACACCATACCGTTGAAACGTGTATCGTTTCTGCGTTCTGTTCGAACGATAATATATTATCGAACGCATAATAAAGTAGGCCAGAAACCCAATAAATAAATGAACGGGGACTGATAAATCACAAGGAGCATGTGTACCGATATATATGTAGAATAAGTTGAACATCACATTCCGCTGAATCACTGCCACTTCTTTTCTTGTGCTTCTTTTCGAGAATGCACCAATATTGTGAACACCGTCTGGAGAATTTTGATGTCTAAGCGATGACTCAACGTGGGTGTAGCAGACCTACACTACTGCTGTAACACGCACGTGTAATAATAAGGAATATACACGCATGTCGAACGATATAAAATAAGAAAGAAAGGTCAAGAAGAATGATACGGAATGTTCCCCGTGGTGATCTTTAGCTTTTAGAAAGTATTATTCGTTTCAAGATATACTTATTATATGATGTTAAAGAAAAAAGTAAGAGTTCTTCAATGTATTGATGTACCAGTGGCTGTTGTTTCAAAGATGTAAGGGTTACTAAAGGCCGGTTAATCAAATCTCAATTAAAAGTGCCATCTCTTAGGACTAAGTGATAGTCAAAGTAGTTCTTAACAAAAATTCTGTTTATTTATGCATTATTTATTATTTTACATTAGACAATTGTAAATCAGATAATTGAATCTTACATATATTGCTGTGGTTCTAATGATATCAAAAAACATATGGATGTAATACATTATACAGAAGAAATTGTAAGTTTTTTTTTGTTTGAAATTCAAATATTATTTTTATTATTATTGTAACGAAACCAGTAGACATCCGGGCGACGACAAAAGAAAGGCAGACTTCCGAGCGACAATAAAAAAAGGTTGTAAATCATCTCGACGCGACTGATAAACATCGTAAAGCAATAAACCATCCATTTGCGTTGTACTGCAAAGAGACAGAATGTCTGTCGAATGTTCTACAAACATTGAGAGGGAAATGGAGTTTACGCGAATGCTTCCAGATGTTTCGTATGTGTATATAAGGCGGCTGGGTCACCGACGGATGAATAATTCCGGAATAAGAAGTTCCTTAAGTAGTCGACGCGCAGACTAAAGTAGAAATAAATATAAGAAATAAATAAATAGTTCTTTAAGTGGTAGCCGAGGAAAATACATAAATATTAGAGTGTTATATTATAAATAGAAGTGATTTAAATATACAGACATAGATATTAGTAATAGAAATAAATACAAGTGCTAATTTAAATCCTAATAGTTTAAGTGTGATACATTAGTTTTACATTTTATATTGTAATTAATTTTACGTTTATGAATATACAGACTGTTTTAAATAAATAAATTGCACGAGTTGTTTATTGCGAACCCGAAAACGCAACACTATTATTATTCATGAGGTCATTAAATTTATTTAAGAGTTTATATACACAACACTCTGTATATGATCAGATGTCATTTATATCATAACATCAAGTGATGTTACGTTTTATTTTCTAAAAATAATTTAAATAATAGTAATACAGAGTGAACTTTCAATTTTGTCTAATACACCTGTAATTATTATTATGTAATAAATCTGTATTCTCGTTATGTAATTACATGTATCATTTACATGTACTCTATCCATTTTAACAAAAAAAAATTGTCAGAAGATCTGCAACTGAGAGCAGAAATCTAAGCTTGAGCTTTATTAATAAAAGGTAGGTTAGATATCTAAACAACATTGAGATGTAGATGTATGTAGACTGTTAGACTGTTAACTCACTAAAATTGCAGGAATATGTCTGTGAAGTTTAGATCAAAAATTATCTCTGTTTAAATATTTTTACTTATTTAAAAATATTTATTGTTAGCATCACAATATGCTTACAGGAATTGGTAGTTCTCTAACACTTCGTAATTATTAAGTGAGAATAATGCAAATGTAAGAAGTCACTGCAAGTGAATCTTAACTGTAATTTGGAAGTTAGATAAATTTGGAGAAATGGTAAAGGCGTTATTTGCTAGTTAAAGATTATTTGATATTTAAGCATTGGTGTAACCGTTGTAAGTCAGTAACTAAGTATTGGATATTTAGTTTGTTAGATTGAGAACATTTTTTGTGTGTCTTCACTTTAACTACAAAAGTACCTGCAGTAATACTTCGGTACTCGACGGTAACGGATTTCGCCAAATTTAGACTCGTCGCAATAAGCACAAGAAAAAGTCAATACCCTGTTACGATGAAACACGAACAGGCTTCAGTTTCGCTTTTGTTTCATAGAGTACATCTCCTGTACATCTGCTTTCTGTGCATTCTAAGAGATTACTCATATACCAAATTGCCACAAAACGTAGAAAGAGTAGCGATAAGACCAAAACGCAATTAA
The DNA here is from genome assembly GCA_963170755.1 of Amphimallon solstitiale. Taxonomy (NCBI): domain Eukaryota; kingdom Metazoa; phylum Arthropoda; class Insecta; order Coleoptera; family Scarabaeidae; genus Amphimallon; species Amphimallon solstitiale. The sequence continues at coordinate 56,474,137 of OY720681.1, read as the reverse complement.
AGTGAATGGAAGTGAAAAAGAGATCATTTGTGGCGGTATCATTCCGACTAAAATCGCTATTATCTAGGATTACTTCGAGAAGATATCATTTCTAAAGAAATTATTTGCGAAAACGCCAAGCAATTACACGCTGATCTATTGAAAAATTCACCTGGACCAAGTCATGGATGGTTCGCTAAACTTAAAAAAACAAGTGGTATTCTGGTTCAGTATGCAGAAGCAGCTGGTGGTAAGAAAAATACTGCCGAATATGGAGCGATTGAAAGTTTTTTTCAGTACAAGTTTTAATTGAAATTTTAATACAATTCATTGTAGTACTCCCAGAAGGCCTTCGGAGAAGTCTCTTGGTAAACCAATAAATCTATTTGAAAATCATTGTGACTAGAATCTATCTGCATATTTTTTGTGTTTGAAGGTAATTCTGGTAATTGAGTAGTGAAAGATGTTGTATCTCTGGAGAAAAACATGGATTCGGAGGTCGGTATTGATGATATAGAATAATTAATAAAGAAACATAGAAACAAAGGAATTCCTAAGAAGGCATCCAGAGGTGAGAGAGAGAGTATTGGAGATGAATGTAGTGCACTTGTAAACGATATGAGCGCAAAATGGAATCAAGTATAAAACGTTCTGGAAAAGTATCATCTAGCAATATCTTTAGTAGTTCAAAATCTGTACCTGTTCAGTGATCACGCCATGTCTTACTATAAAAATATATTGAAACATAGGTAATCAAAAACGCGTTTTAAGTGAAACTTATTAAATATTACTCTTTACCAAAATTCAGTACAGGGAAACAATAGAAAATAGAAAAAACAGAATGTGTCTAAAATTGCTTTAAAATAGTGAAGTTAAGTTTTATTTTATTATATATTTATTTCGTTACATAAAATGTAAAAATTTTGAAGAGCTGCTGTACCTTTCCACTATTCCCTATGGGTCTCTATAATTAATTTATACATCCTAAAAAAAATATGTTTTTAAATTTGTAATTTGGCAACGTCTTCCTTCATACAAAATAAATATCATTTTATAATATATATGACCATCCTTACGTATAATTATAGCATTCCCAATCTGATGAAATAGAATTAAGAACTTGTAGTTTTGAAAGGTATGACGTCAGATATTCTCTTATTAAATAGAAACCCCTATTTTTATTCAATATCATTTGAAATCTACATTTTTAGTATACTGAATTCAACTCTTCCTTTAAAAACCACAATTCATTTCAAGAATTAAAGCATGTGTTACATTTCACTTATGAGATGCTGGATGAATTGATTAAATATCAATGTATAATAATTATTCATTAAATAAAAGTGTTTTAATAATGAATTCATAAAATTTACAGATATTGACAAGCCTACCACTCATGAAATAGAAAAGACCAAAAGCAAACAAGGATATGTCCAAATTAAATATTTTTAGAAGTGTTGAAGCTTTCAATTATCTGCTAAAAGATGTCGCAGATATTAATAAGCGTCTAAGTTTGTTGTAGTTCAAGTAAACTAAAGTATGAATTTGAATTAAATATCTAAAGCTCTAATGTACTTGTCATTAAATATAAATTTTATTATTACATTATTTATTACTATGTATCACAGTCCTGAATTCCGACATATGTATATGTCTAAATTCAGGTAGAGATAAATGCATTCATAAAAATAAATATTTACGTCTAAAGATACGAATTATAAACCCAACGTCTTAATACAATAAAAGTAACACATCATTGTCAGTCTGAACAATTATAACGGGTATTGCAAAGTATCAATAAATATCAAGTGGTCATATAGAGAGTGATATTGTATTAAGGTTTGCCACTATTGCCAACTTAATACAAATCTTTTATGGTAGACTGATATTGAATAAAGATGGCCTTGAAGAAAGTATAGAATAAGAATGAAACCAGTATTATTTAAGCACAATGTAGAACATGCTTATATTTCCCATATTTTTGTTAAGTTAAAACCATATACAGTGTGTCCGTAAAGTATGGAATAAATTCGATATTTCCTAAAGCAATAGCCATTTTAAAAATATCTGAAACACGTCGATTTTTAATTTTAACATTCGACAACAAAAATTCATTATACAAGGTGATCCACATTAATGTGATGATGTCTTCGGCATATTTTTTAAATACAACACCCTGTATTTGGTGACACTTTTAGATTATTATTAATGAGCTGATTCCAAAACGGTAGATACTTGGGGTCCAGCGGACAGAATTTGAAAGATACGTGCTAACAACTATTTCTTATCAATTGCAAAAAAGTAGGCGACTAATCTTATTTATCAATTTTATTGATCGCTAGTGATAACAGATACATTACTTTATGTTAAATGTTCGACCTGTAGCCCTTGCTGTATTTAACAGGAACCTAAACGTTGAATAAATGCTTGTTGAACCTTGTTTATGGTTTCCTGAGAAATATTGTTTATTTCTGTTCGAATTCGCTCTTGTAATTCTTCAATATGCGCTGATTTCGTTTTATAAACAACATTCTTCAGATGCCTCCACATAAAAAAATCCAAAGGATTAAGATCTAGCGACCTCACTGGCCTTTCAATATATCCACGACTACCAATCCACCTGTTCCGAAAAATATCGTCTAGGTACCTTCGAACATCTACAGCATAATGCGGAGGCGCACCATCCTGTTGAAACCATAGACATTGATCAAAACTTCCAGGGTTAATTCCACCGCGGAATAAATTAATTAAAGTAGGTACAAGAAAGACCCTTAAAAACTGAAGATATGTTGGCTCGTCTAAATTATCTTCGAAAAAGTAGGGTCCGATGATTCTATTTCTTACAGTACCAGCCCATACATTTATCTTTTGCGGGTATTGTATATGATGCTCACTCATCCATTTGGGATTTTCTGTTGATCAGTACCTACAATTCTGACTATTGACCTCGCTATTTAATGTGAAACTGGCTTCATCAGAGAAAATAATGTTTGATACGAAGAGAGGGTCTCGGTGGTAGTTATCCATAATTACTTCACAAAATTCTATTCTTCTAGCTGGATCATCATCGTTTAATTCCTGTACAAGTTTTATTTTAAAGGGATGCCATTTTTCCAGTTTTAACAATTTGTGTACCGTTGTTTTGCTAACATCGAGATCACACACTAATCTTACGAACAAAAGTATGCGGATCTTCTTTAACAGCAAGTAGAACATCTAGTTTAGTTGATTGCGTTATGGGTCTTTCTGGATATTTATCGTTAAATAAATCACACACTTCCATCTGAGTTCGCGATGTGTTTCCATGTCCCATCATCATAAGTATTTCAATGTTTTGATGTACACTTAATTTCATTTTCACTTTAAATTAATTCGAAGCAATAATACAGAACATTCCGGAATTAATACAATTCTTGTACTATTTAACTGTTACTGAACATCAGTAAAAATAGTGACATTTCACAAAAACTAATCGCCTACTTTTTTTTATAAATAAATACACACAATATTAAACAGTTAAGTGCAAAAGGAATGTCAATAAAAACTGTGACAACAAAGAAACAGTCTATTGAAACTGTAAACATATGTTTGTCTGATTTCAATAGCGCTATTATAAAGCTAAATGACATGTATGATACCTTTTTGGATTCAGAGTGTTCCGTAGTTTTAGAATTAAAACTCCAACAATATACAGGCTGTTCCAATTAAAAAAATTGTCGAGGAAATCATTTCTCACATATGGTTCACTCTATATATTTAATTATTACGCTAAATTAAAGCAAATTAAAAGCAAAAATCGACCTGTTTCGGGAAATTTCGTAAAAATTGTTTGTTTAGCAAAAAATGAATTTACGCCATACTTTACGAACACAATATATATATACAGGATGTCTCAGAAATAAAAAGACGGAGTAGCAGGTATGTAAAGTCCGAACAGAAACAGGCCCAAATATACAGCAAAAACGAAGAAATTAAAAATTTAATTTTCTATGTTGTTTTTTAGATAAAAAAATTACATTACGGACCTGGCACAGAATTATGTTTATAAATACACGTAAGAATGCTCATCTGTAAATAGAAACGAACACGCATTTATAGAAAAATACGCTTTTATTTCTATAAAACGGGGAAAAAACGTTAAGTCGTACTCATTCATATAAAACATATTTTTTGCCTGATGCGTCTAGATAACGCAGCTATGTAGTCGGTTATTATTTTTTTTCTGCTGTCTGCGCACGAATAAAGACTTGATATTTTGAGGGTACGTTTTCACACAATCTAGCTTCCGATTTCTGCTACTCCGTCTTTTTATTTCTGGGACAATCTGTATATATATATATATATATATATATAAAATATATTACAATTCTTTGCCAATTATACAAATGTATTGAAAAATTGAAAATCTTCTTGGTAGTAGTGGCATAAAATGAATTAAAAGTAATAACAATATTACAACTGGTTGTCAATTAGAAAACAATGACAAATATAAAATGTAAATCAAAATGTATAATGAAAATGTAATCAATAAGCATAGGACAGTCGAGATTATTTCTATAATCACATTAAAAGGCTTGGGGTCTACCACAAACTGTTCAGTCAATCCAAATATACAAATAACAACGACGCAACTATGTAAAGAAAAATTAAGAGTAGAACTGTTGATAATATAACAATATAGAATGTAAAATAGTCAAGTATAAATGTAAATGAAAGCAAATAAGCATAGGACAATCGATAATTACTCATATAATCCTATCAAAATGGCCTAGGTTTACCTAAACATGTACAATTTTGATTGAAATACACAAACAATTAACGATGCAACTATGTATGTGTTAAGATGTATTTGTAGCTACAGACATATATGTTTCTACCTAGTTTGGTTTCGTCAGTGCAGCATAACAAAGAAAGTGTATGTTAAAGCATTAATATGTGAATAAAAAATATAGTATTACCTTAAAATGTCAATCCAAAATGTCCAAGTGTAAAACAACTGTGAAAATACCTAATACTGTGTAATGCCTTATTTCAACCAGGCAGTTAATAAAATATATTACAATTCTTTGCCAATTATACAAATGTATTGAAAAATTGAAAATCTTCTTGGTAGTAGTGGCATAAAATGAATTAAAAGTAATAACAATATGACAACTGGTTGTCAATTAGAAAACAATGACAAATATAAAATGTAAATCAAAATGTATAATGAAAATGTAATCAATAAGCATAGGACAGTCGAGATTATTTCTATAATCACATTAAAAGGCTTGGGGTCTACCACAAACTGTTCAGTCAATCCAAATATACAAATAACAACGACGCAACTATGTAAAGAAAAATTAAGAGTAGAACTGTTGATAATATAACAATATAGAATGTAAAATAGTCAAGTATAAATGTAAATGAAAGCAAATAAGCATAGGACAATCGATAATTACTCATATAATCCTATCAAAATGGCCTAGGTTCACCTAATTGTTTGTGTATTTCAATCAAAATTGTACATGTTTAGGTGAACCTAGGCCATTTTGATAGGATTATATGAGTAATTATCGATTGTCCTATGCTTATTTGCTTTCATTTACATTTATACTTGACTATTTTACATTCTATATTGTTATATTATCAACAGTTCTACTCTTAATTTTTCTTTACATAGTTGCGTCGTTGTTATTTGTATATTTGGATTGACTGAACAGTTTGTGGTAGACCCCAAGCCTTTTAATGTGATTATAGAAATAATCTCGACTGTCCTATGCTTATTGATTACATTTTCATTATACATTTTGATTTACATTTTATATTTGTCATTGTTTTCTAATTGACAACCAGTTGTCATATTGTTATTACTTTTAATTCATTTTATGCCACTACTACCAAGAAGATTTTCAATTTTTCAATACATATATATATATATATATATATACAGGTTTATAAATGTAAAAGCTACACTTCTACTTTTACAAGAAAATGGATATCTACAATAATGAAATCAGCAGTAATATTTAGCTTTATAAAGTCTAACTTGAATAAATTACTTGTTGATATTGAACCGTATTCTATATATAATGAATATTTTGGAGATTGTTTTCGTTTGGATCACCGAGAGCATTTCATATCAATTGTTGTGATACACAATTGACAGGTTGATGTACCGTATGCATTTCTATTGCACTGAATCATAATGTTTATTTATAAATTTTTCTAAAATATATAGGGCAAGGATGATTACTCAATCTGATGTAATTATAAAAATATGTTACTGTCATATTTCAATTTCTACATCAGCTAAATATTTGTATTTATCAATGACTGGTAGAGTATTAATATTTATTTTCAAAGAAATTATTGCTGACTCTTGTTTTACTTTTGCAATACGCTTTCGCTTCTATTTGTTGTGATTTTGCAAGAGAATAAAAAAATATGTAATTATACTTACGCACGAATTTAATAACATCCTATGACCTAGTGCATGTATTATGTTTTAAATGAAACGTTTTTTAAAATATGAAAAGGCTTTCGTTTCTAATTATATTTGAAGCTACGTAAAATTTACATTTACAGATATTTAGAAATAATGGATGTGTACTGTATATAAGTTTATTATTAATGCAGTGATATACCAAATACTTCTCAAGAAATTAAGATCATAAAAAACGCTAATCGAAATTTTGTTACCTCAATAATGGAATTGCATTGTATATATGGAAAACAAATCTATTGTCATGACAATTATTGACAGATGTGAAAATAAAATCGTATTACTCCGTATAACTAGCCTACATGAAAAATAGAAATGATTCAAAATTTACAGGCATGTATAGATGAGAGGAATCAAACACAGATCATGTATTATACTACATATTATAATTCCAAGTAAGATATAATTGCGTAAATACTAATCACGTGATATTTAGTTTCAGTGTCGCCAGGGCAAATGTCGATAAAATCAGTTAAATGTCTAATTTATCGGTTTCACATGTTTCAAATTTAAATGACATATTATATTAAACATTTCGAGCACGACACTCTTATATCGGTATGCTCGTTTGAGCTGTCAATAACGTCATTGCACAGTAAGTCGGATTTGACAGTTCTTATGTCGGTTATAAGTGTGTCCCGATTTCGAGATCTTTTATATACTTTGTATTTGAGTTAGCCACTGAATTAAATCTTTTTCATGTAAGTAACGACACGCATTGAGAAAATAATATTACAATCTCTATAAATTCAGTTATTTTAGAAGAATAGTACATTCATGCGTGTATCTAAAACAGTACAAATGATTCTACTTACATTTCGAGGAAACAATCACATGAATTTAAAGAGTCGGTTATTTTATTGGAAATTTTTCATTAATAGTGGATCTGTTAACAATGGAAAAATATCAGATTTTAGATGCAAGATATTTTTGTTGATTTTAAATTTGGAGAAAACCTTTCAATGTCAACTTATGAAGAATTTAGTAATCTACCCCGCTGAAGAATCAAATTTACAAAAAAAATTATCGGATTAAAGAAAATTAATTAATATGTCAAAATATTAAAAACAAGTTTTCTCAAAAATTCTTCGGAGGAGATTTGTTTGCTTGGGTTCACGTTATAAATTGAATAAAAAACTACCCCGCTATGCACTTATTTTTCCTTTAATTATTCGTTACTTTGTTTTAAATGAATATAAAATAAATTAAAATTAGGCAACCCACATTACAATGAATTGTTATTGTAGTAAAAATCTTTCCCGCGGTTACAAATGTGTAAATATTTGGTCATAAATGAATTTTTATTCGCTTAGATATTGAGTTTTTATTTCAAATATTTATTATATATTCCCTATGTGTATTAAGTACTCGAACATCCTTGGCTTATTAAACTATGTGCTATGCAACCAATATTACATTTCCGATCCACTATATTGGACCCTTAAAGACCGGACTAAAAGACAACAAAAAAACAGAAAAAGCCACTGAAAAAGGCATACAATTTTGACAAAAAAGTATTAAAAAGGAATATTTTTTTAATAAGACATAAAATTCCAAAAAAAAGGCTTACTAATTAGATAAGCAACACAAGAATTACTGTAGTTAACTAATAAAATTTTATTTTCGCCAAATATACATTTCTAAACTAATTTATATAAAGGAAACTACTAATCCCGAAAACTATTTATCTAATAACATTTTATTTTCAAAAAAACACATTTTCAAACCAAGCATTATAAAAAAACGTTTTTTGTCAACATTTTATGCCTTTTTATGTTTTTTGGTGCCTTTTAAATACTTCACTATTGAAGTGAAATTCGGGCTCCATTTACGCTTTGAGAATTTGCAACGAAAACCTTGTAAATCATCATTATGTTAGAGTAAAACATGAGAATTGCATCAGCATTATACATTTATTAAAAAATACACTATATAAGTTTCTGCTATCCTATGTATAATTTTGGCTATATTTAGTTTTGTTTTATATTCCTTTTCGCACTAATTGTTGATATACATATGCGTACTTACACCTTGTTGAAAATCAAATAAATGTTGATAACATTATTATTTAGTAATAACCGCACATATATGCCAAATGTAGCAACTACTTCAATTAACTGAAAAGGAGAATAAACATAATTATACAAGTTCAATATCCTTTTTAATAGAATTTCAAATCAACCGCTTTTAATTCCGAAAGTAGTTTGTTACTACAAGAGATGTCGCTAAAACCCTATACCATATAGAGTGCCTTTATAATCAGAGTGGTGATACGGATATGATTCGTACTGATAGGTTAACGCAATTTGTACCCACATAATGGCGTCGTGTGCAAAAATATATTTTACAGTTACATTGTTATCTTTATCACGTTTTTTCATAATACATATCCATTATTATCCAAATTATAGGTTAACTATATCAATTCATATTTAATAATACTCAATTATTTGTTATTTTAGCATTTGACAGGTAACCATAGGGTACCCACATAATGGCCGAATTATTTTACATTGATTTTCTATTGATGTACCACTGTCATACTATATATTTCACGTCAGCTTGGTATTCTAGAATAATTATCTATGAATTCAAACCTTGACGCTGAGTCAATCTCAATCCTTATGTGTGATTTGTCAATTTAGAGGCATTAAGGAAAATGATACAAAAATGTGTAACTATGCTTGCTTTGTGCTAATTGTCTTCGACTTTTTCTTTTGCATTTAATAACCTATGACAAGTATATTAAATAATGTTTGTATCCACGTGTCGTAGCTAAAGATAACATCAAAGGAAACAATTTGGTAGATAACATATTCGCAAAATAATGACACAAGTAGAAATAAAAATTCTTAACAAAATAGATCTCAAGACATCTAGAATATACAGAATAAAGAAACTTCGAATCATGAAATTCATATTCCACATAGTTCAGGAATGTTCTTTATTATAATTATAAGACGATAATATATTTCTAATTTTATACATGATACCATAGTGTATTAATTAATAATAAGTAACAATATTCTTTACTTCACTCTCTTTTTTTCACATTTACTGGAAAATTTCAATCTATAACAACTCATCTGTTTATTGTAAGGAGCATGGGTGTAGCTAAATTTAACAATTTGATAAACACAAATTACCTATCGGCTTTCGAACGATGATCTATCCCTAGAAGAAGTCGGCTTTTTCTGCCAAAATGCGCATACTCTGTTAATTATATCGTTTTGCACATAAGCACTGTTGTTTATTAAAATATAACTATATTAGGAATTCAGGCAAGATACTGCAGTGACAGAGGAATAACAAAAACAGCATTGTAAATGAATGATCCACCAATAATGTTGGAAATTGACTTTTGATTTCGGAAGAAAACCTAGCAATGTTAATCAATGTTTCAGTTTACTTACAGGAACATGGAATGGCTGCGGTTATAATATCCGATAGCAATGACTTTTAAACAAAACGAAATAAATGAAATACGAAAAGAAAGCCTTAGCATGTTTATTATTTAATAATTATTTGTTTTCAGTTAATAAGCTCTAAAATTATATTAAGCGCAAACGACTTTCAACGATATAAAACTAGTAATATCTTCGTTAATTTAAATGAAACTGGTTATTAAAGGTGCGATATGCTTTAATTTACAAGGCCATTACAATAACTAAGCATTATGGCAAGTTAAGTTTAAGTTGAGAAAAAACATAGGTAGCTAGTATTTATTTTTTGTGCCCACAAAAATACCCATTTAAATTTCAATAAATTCATTGTATTAACTATATATACGTATTGTAGTCTTAAAACCGGATATTCTCTTTGTTGGATCTCGACATTAAAAGCACCGAACTTTATGTTAATAAAATTAATCTCAGAAACTACTGCATTCTTGACCGATGAATATTTTGTTTTGTATATAAACGCAGAAAATATTTAATACATATAGGATATTGTATATTGACCCTACTGCTATTTAATAATATTACAGAAATTCAAGATTTAATAGGCATGCTGGGCATGCTAAATTTAGTATATACCTAACCTAGAACTGTGTTTATATGAACTGGTCTGCAGCGCCATCTTTAAATTAAATTTATCATTTAATTTTTCGATATTTTTGAATATTACATAACGTTAGGCATTGTTAAACAATGTAGTTGTTGTAAAATAGTAGCTTTTTTATATTTTATATTTAAAATGCTGCCACGAAAAGTATTTTAACAATATGTAAGACATGTTTTAAGACAAATTCACCAAAAGGAGTTACTTAAGTAGTTAACAAAGAAACTTCTTGTAAAACTGGTATTGAAAAAAAAAACGGGAAAATGTATTAAAATGAAGAGTTAATAAAATATGCGAACTTACCGAAGAACGCGAATGTTAAACACGGTCTCAGGGCGACTGAACACTAGGTGAGCTATCAGTTTACGCCAAGCTCTCCATACCGGGCTAGACCCCACCAAGATCCAAGAGCCTACCCCGCCAAGAATAGACCGACTAAATACAGAAACTAGTCAACGGGAGATTCTCAAAATGTTCTGTGGGACGAGAGAAAATTTGGCCGGTCCGTGAAAAAGCACATCGCTACGCTGAAAACAGGTGGGAAGTTTTTCGGTTAAATTAGAATATTGTAAGCGTGTGTTGGATTCAGGATGGGTTATCGAGTTCAAATTATGAAATTTTATATCGCTTAATACCAAAAAAGAACACCAAATCAATCAGCAAAAATTTTTCCTGTTTCCTGTTATTATTCGGTAACACTAAATACATTATTGATTATCGAAATATACATGCTTCATCTCACATGTAACAGGAATGATTTACGGTTGAAAATACATAATAATGTATTTTATTTCCAAACGGTCACACCCAAGTACAAACAAATATAAAATACAAAATTACATAGAAGAGTATATACCAGAATATGTATTAAAACGACATAATAAGATTAACAAAATAAGTCCTGTGTATTACTATATATGTTGTCACATAAATTGTTGATAGTATTAAAAAGTTTGCACGTTATAAATAGGTGACTTCATCATTAAATTGTGTTTACTCGTCTGGCAATAAAATAGATTCTGTTGACCTGAGCTTAGATTGAGTACACTAAAATTAACATTTTCTAAAACAAACAGGCAATCAATGCCTATCCTAAAGCGCTACAAATCCTCATTCTTCTTGTCTTCTCATAACCGTTTTCCACATTAGTTTACTAATGAAATCAAACAGAATCTTAAGCTTAAAAACTATTATCATCGCAGATGGAGAGCAACCCAGCAAATTTTCTTTTATCGTCAGTTTAGTAAGATAAGGACTATCACTAAAAATAAGAGTCATGAGTCTTATTTGAGATATTCATGTGAAGCGGAATGAAACCTAATGAGTAACCCAAAACAACTTTGGCGCGATATTCACCTAACCCATTCAATCCCACGGATACTTTTTTAAATCATAACTTTTTTTTAAATTTCTGAACTTATTAGGACCTAAAAGACTTGAGAAGGTGATTCGTTGAAAAAAAATAAAAAATAAATATCTTTAATTTGAAAATGTTTTTATTGGTAATAAAATATATAAATATAAAAAACTAAACAGATGAAGTGTGGAATTTGATAAAACAGTCTTTTTCAATACACAATGTAACATTACACTTAAGGCACGCCATGTGGCTCTGCTTACATCTTAGTTGCTATCTAGTTTTTTTGGGAAGTGTCCACCCTCTTCCTGTAATAAACTTATCGGAACAGAACTTGAGTGCCTGCCCTTTTGGAACGTGGATTTTGCAAAGCAACGTTGGTAGTGTCGGACAATGTTTCTAGTAAATGCTAATAAGTCCATTTTCTCATTGCAGGTTAGTAGGTGCAGTTTCCAAGCATTTACCATTGCTAGATTTAGCATATGTGTAAATAAACACCACCACCACTTTTTTCCCTTATACTACATCCGTAATTATTAACCGCTTGGTCCATAAGATCTACGCCTCCTACTGACAAATTATAATTTGCAAATAATGTTGGCTGTGGTACATCAACTTTTTGCTTGGCCTGAGTGGACCATCTTTTGAGTTTTGCCAGAGGTTCGATTTTGTCGTAATTGGAGGCCATGGTTCCAACACTATTATCTTTCCAGCGAACAAATACGATACCATTAGTTTTGTCGTAGACTGTATGATAAGACCCACGTTCCTTTTTTTTAATTTCTGGAGCAGATTGTAGAGGGCATTTTTTGGTTCTGTTATCTCTCACAGTTCAAGTTGCCCTATAACCATCATTCTTCAACATTCTCATTAGATCGTAACTTGTAAAATAATTGTCGAAAAACGTTATATGATCTGTAGGTACCGTAACATTTTCAAGTAGATCCATCACAACTCTTGAGCCAAGCGGCAGGGTTGGAACAGCAGCAGTCGGTTGATTTTTTTTAGCACCACAATAGGTGTCAAATCCATAGCAGTAACCAGTGGAGCTACTTAGAACCCATAATTTGTAACCAAATCTGACGGGTTTGCCCTTTATTAATTGTTTTGCTGAATGGTGCCCAAAGTATTTAACCATTGCTTCATCAATAGATAAATTCTGATGAAATATGCCCCACCGTCGGAAACTGGTATTGAGCAAATTCATCAACCATAAAGTAATCCACTCAACAATAAAATTCCTAGAAATACTTTTAGATCTTCTTCGCTCACAGCAAATTAGTGATGGTTTTTTTGCGCTGCATATTTATTGCTCTCCTCCACAATAAAACTAATAGTATTTGCATCAAAAAAATATTCAAAAATTTTCAGGAAACTGGGAAGGATTTTAAAAAGTAGACTGTCAAAGTTCTGGGAAATGACTGGGAGGTATTTGATTTTAGAAAACTTAATAATTTGTTTAAAAAATTGGACCACATTCGAAAAGCACGAATTTATTTTGAAAATGACAAAGTAATATTGCGGTTAGAAAATGTTTACATGAAAGATATGAATACTGTAAAACCGTGTCCCAAACCTGAAAAATCTTACAAATACCACAGTTACTGAAATTAAAATTAGGTAGAAAAATAAAATTCACAAAATTAAAAAATGTCTACAACTTATCAGGAAAGTGTTATGAGAAAATAAATAAAAAACATAAACGAATATTATTGAGAGAACTAGAAGAACCTAAGTGGTACAAAGTTCTCATCGATAACTCAGAATGAATGTAGTAGAAGATGATAATTAGGAAAAAGATGAATAAATACTACATTTTTTGGGCTTTTTATTACTAATATATATAAAATAAGGAATTTGTGTAATATCTGCAAGACTAGGTCTTATCTAGATCTTTATGAAATACGTAAGATTAATGAAAGGGAATATAATGATGCAGTTATTAAACCGAAAAAGAGTTACTACAATTTCGTTTCTTGGTCAGTTCAGCGCAATGTCTTTGCCACGACAGGCAGCAGTACAACGTTAGGCAAAAAAAAAATCAGTGACAGGACTCGCATTCATTTATTATTAGACTTTACTTACAACCTGAAGTTAGAATTATTACTTTTTCGTAAAATACATCAAGAAATTTAGTACGTCGTCGTAGGCTATCAGCAGCTTGAGGGGAAACGTGACAATGTTTTCATTAAAATCATTCATTTTGCGCTGATTTTTTGGGGAGCTCTGTCCTCTTTGGAAATATTTTTAGGCTTCAGAAACGGATAATTCGGTCATTGTACGGCGTACCCACATAATTAGGGCGCGGACATGACCGGTTTAAACTACGACGAAGTTACAACGAAGCAAAGAAATAATGTGAACAACACACGCTTACTGAATAGCACTAATTCATATAGTGCAACATCCGTTTACGCCCGAGAAGTGCCCGAGATGAGAGCAAAAGATGCCCATAAAGTAAGGAATTTATTAGTAAAATCCTTTTTTCATCGGCGAAGATAGGAGCATGAGGGGTTTTTAAAATCTGTTATATTTACCTTATATTTCGCAAGAGAAATAAAATTTTCATTCATACGTTTTTTCATTGTTTTGACTGTTAATTACGTACTTCGTAATTTTTGTAATAGTCTGTTTAATACCGGTTTATTGAATCGACTTCTCCCAATTATCTAGACGTAAGTGTGCACTGGATTTCGTTTAGTTTCAATAACATACGCGTACATTTTTAGTTATCATTTATTTAGATCTAGAACGTTGTTTATGTTACTTTTTCTGATATGAAAATGAATTGTCAGTGATTCCGAAATTTATTACAAAGTCTGTAAAATATCGTTACAGAATGCCAGAATATCGCACGTTCGTCACTTAGCTTTGCTAAAACATACACAGAAATTGTTTCTATGCAGAGAATTTCGATAGTTTACAAAATTTCGTTACATGTTTAAATGACGATGCTCAAAGTATTTCTGAGTGCAAGGAACTAACACAAATCCCAAATTTAAAAAATCAGTTGTTATTTCTTCAGGAACACTTTGGAAATTTGCCTAAACTAATCACATATTTTGAAAATCGAAATCTCAAATTCAAAGATGGCTTAACCACATTAGACGTGGGCTATTAATAATTTCAAAAGTATTCCAAGTGACTTCGGATGTGGCCTTCGGCAAAAATTAGACGCAGTTTTTAATAGAAATCCAGATTTAATAACATTGCGGCAATTGTGTATGCTAAATACGCTGAAATAAAAGAATATTTCCAGTACGCACCTATAACCAGTTGCGATGTAGAAAGGACGTTTTCTATCTACAAGGATGTACTTCATTCAAAGAGAACAAGTCTTACAGAAGAGAAAATTAACAAATATAAGGTATTTTGTATTTTATAGATCACCAACCACTTGTTATTCAATTATATAAATAAAATTAATACCTCTTTAAGAATACAACATTTCAATAGTGAGCCCATGGGTCATCAACCGTACGTGTCCGCGCCCTACACATAATACTCAGCGGAGACCCATTTTTCAAGAAGTGAACATTTTGACCTTGCCTGCTTCTACATATATTAGCTTGTTATGTTTCTCTTTGAGAATTACATACTTCACCAGCAACGGCAAAATTTACGTTAACATTAGAACTCGACAATGTGATAATTTTTCTTCGAGTCCACTTTTCGATTTTCTTTAAGAGGGTGCCACAAAATATAGCTATACGGGTATACAATCGACTACCTCAAAGGCTCAAGAAAATTTCAAGTCTAGCAAGTCACAGTTTAAAGTAGTACTAGAAAAATGATTGGTGATGGTAGCCGTCTATAGAATTAGGGAATTCTCAAACTCTACTCATGTGTGTCTTAATAAATAAAAATTAAAATAGAAATAAAAACTTATCATTTCAGATATTCTTGATCTTTGTAGTTGTTATTTATATTTGTTATATTGCATGCATGTATGGACTGACACTCTCAATGTTTCCACTGCGAAATTTTATGATAATGAAGCTTTATTTATTTATTTATTTAGAATATTTAATTTGGTTGTAAAATACACAATAAAATTATATTAAAAATTGCCTTCTTACATTCCATTCAAAGCGCAGGTTTTCATTTATTGATAAGGGTACTCCAAAACGAAGAATATGTTATGATGACCACGACGAATAGGTACTAGATGCGTATGTACCATTTGCGTACAAGGAAATGGCCGATCGCGGACAGGTAGCCGGAGTAATTACTCGGAGTGCTATTTGCATACAACTACAAGATTTTAAATGTGTATTTAAATTATTGTATATTCTACAAAACAATATTATAAGGTATTAGTGGTATTATTATTATTTGTTATCTTGTAGATCGGTTTCTATTTTTATTAAATTTGCCCCTTGAATTTCAAACGAATTTACTCTGCGCGTTAAGAAAAAAGCATATTCCCTTCACACTTTACCCAGGCTTAGGACTGGCAGCAATCAGCTGGCGTGTTTAAGTTTTTATTTCAGGAAATGTATAATTTCCGCGTCATTTTAATATACAATATGTACATACGTACATATTGTTAGTGACTAGTCTAGTTTTGCTACGTAAGCTTAGAATTTTAAGCATCTTTTAATGTCTTTCGCTTCGTAATACGATTGAGGTATGTTTGAAATTCTATTATCCATTTTGATATAAGTTAATTTCGTTCTTCTTTCTTCTAAGTTTAACTCATTCCGTTTGTATAAAGAGTTACTTTGTTGAGCTTCTGCTCTTAAACAATTTATTAAATCAAATATTCGCGGATGAAATCTATTGACAGCATGATTCAAACGGTTGTTCCATCCTTCGACTGCGTTATTTGTACGATGTAATCTGTTGCTACAATTCCACATTTTAGTAGTAATAACACGATTTTCCAGCCATCTGGTCTACAGAGTAGTCATAAAACTGCTGCAGCTTGTCATTTCTCCAAGAATCTCTTGTATATACAGTCAACCTTCATCTATATCTTCAGCCGGAAGATAAGCCAACGCAACGCACAACCGAATTTGTCGTCTTATTTCTTCGTTGGGCTTACTACAACATTTGAATGTGCCATCCATAAAAAACAAATTTGTATTTGAAAAAGTTTCCTTTCCTGTTGTTGTTGCAAAACATATTAGTCGGTCTTCGTTACTGTGGTCAGCAAGAGAAAAAGATGATCCATCCTGCATCAGAAAGACACTGTTCCTTTCTTGAATAGCCAAAGTGGTGTTTATTTTTGTTCTGAGAATTAAATTTAATAGTAATTACTATACATACATATCGGCGAGTATCTTTATTAAATTCATAAACACATTAACATTGAACATCTAAAAATTGTATATTAGATATTTGACCCAAATAGCACTTCCACTAATTACCCCGACTCTTGGTCCATGGTCGGGTCACCCCCTTGTACGCATATGGCACTAAAACTCATTTGTCCGCAAATAGCGCGTACGCATGTAGCACTACACCGAAAAGGGGATACTAAAAGCTCTCCGTTGTTTATATGTTGTACAAACGCCTCTTGACTAAGTAAGAAGAAAAAGAATTAATTCTGAAAATTAAATTCATAAACACGTTAACATTGAACATCTAAAAATTGTATATTAGATATTTGTACGCAAATAGCACTTCCACTAATTACCCCGACTCTTGGTCCATGGTCGGGTCACCCCCTTGTACGCATATGGCACTAAAACTCATTTGTCCGCAAATAGCGCGTACGCATGTAGCACTACACCGAAAAGGGGATACTAAAAGCTCTCCGTTGTTTATATGTTGTACAAATGCCTCTTGACTAAGTAAGAAGAAGAAGAATTAATTCTGAAAATTAAATTCATAAACACATTAACATTGAACATCTAAAAATTGTATATTAGATATTTGTACGCAAATAGCACTTCCACTAATTACCCCGACTCTAGGTCCAGGCTCGGGTCACCCCCTTGTACGCATATGGCACTAAAACTCATTTGTCCGCAAATAGCGCGTACGCATGTAGCACTACACCGAAAAGGGGATACTAAAAGCTCTCCGTTGTTTATATGTTGTACAAATGCCTCTTGACTAAGTAAGAAGAAAAAGAATTAATTCTGAAAATTATACTTGAAATCGAAAACTACTTCCTCAAATAAGAAGGTATTAAGGAATCAGTTTAAAAATATATTTTATTAGTAGTACAGCTCTAGATTCGTAACGATATTTCTCTTAGTTTTTTATTAAAATATAACAATCCCCACTAAATGTACAATCAATATGCTTTCTGGTATACATTTAAAAATTATTTTCGACATTCTTTAGGTTAATTATTATTAGTGTAGTAGTGGTCATAGGTGTAAATAATTCCTAAAAATCAATATTCACTACGCTTAAGTATGTTACAATTGTTCCATTAACACCATTCATTTACATACCCACATTTAATTACGTTTAAGTTTTAAATCATTTAAGTACGGTTGCTGCATTATGTGTTTTAACATACATTTGGAACAAAATGAGAGAAAGCACGAACGTTATGGGCAAACTGACCTGTCGTTGAAGGCGCCTCGAATGCGTCAGATGTTATCATCTTTCCTTTTAAATGTCTACATGTATATATGTAACAACAATAATGTACATAAGCAAACAGTTCACTTAATGTCATATTTTTAGGTACAAGGTGGTACAAGTAACACACACATAAGTTTTATGCAATCCACACATTTATCGAATATACTCTTTCACATAAAAGAAAAGTTGATTGATGATGGATAGAATTTTATTGTATTGTGAACAAAATACGTGCGATTATACAATCAATGTCCATGTCAATAGAAATAAATTGAAATTAAATTATAAAAATACAAATACGGAATAAATATAAGATATTTAATAAAGAAAATTTATAAACAAATATTAAAATAATATAACAAAGTAGTAATACAGATTGAATCACTTACTCGACAAATAACGACAAGGAATATGTGATGCATAAAATGGTGGTCTAATTAATTAATTATATCAAAAAATTTACGCTGCAGTCTACTTATATCATTTAAAATCTTTTAGTACCCATTAGTGTTAATTGCAGAGGATTATTAAATCTGATGCCCCAGTAATGAGCATTCCTTTGTGTTACTACCCCATGATACCTGGGAATACGCAGATCATCTCTATAGCCGGTGTTATAACTATATCCTTCTCCATTCCTATTGGGAACCAATGAGGTAGACACATTTTAAAGACGTTCTATATAAATGGTAGAGCCCATTTTCATCTATTAATTTTATAATTTTTATTATTTTTAAGAATTTAATTAAGCATATTTTTTTTATTATTATTTTAAAAAGAAATATTTAAACTCAATGAATGCATTATTGTATTATTAAGTCGCAATTAGTCATAGGTTTAGTATGTATTTATGAATAATAAATGTGACGTCAAAAGTTTATATTAACGTGATAAACACTCCGATAGTAATATACATTCCCACAGCTAAAAGAACACCCGAACTTTGTAGAAAGCGGGGGACCCCAGACATTCTGATACAAAAGGGTAATACGCGTTCAAGAATGAGAGAGTCGAAGGCGAGATACGTTAAATGATGTATCAACAGGTTGACTCCCAACAATACACTACACTCATAAGAGTCATTGTTAATATAACTTAAATAAATAATCGACTACTGAGATAATCGGCCACGTCAGAAGAATGGTGGTTATTTGTAAAAAAGTAATAAAATAGTGTGCCAAGTGGCAGGTAAGCAGTAAATGTGCAAAGTGTTATATTGTCAAAATAAATATTGTGCTTCGCTTGGCAGAACAAGCAGATGATTCCGTTGAAGACAACGTCGAAATAAAGAAGATTTCGCTGATAATAAACAGCCCGAAGTTCCCGCTGAAAACAGTATAAAAAAGAAGCTGAATAAGAAGAGTTAAAATAATGTATTATTGGAATGATTATTGTTTGATGAATGTATTTCTTTTATAATAAAGAATGAAAGATTGCAAAAATAAATTTCAAACAGAGAGTTGTTAAATAAATATCGTCTACAAAATATAAGTATAAAGTAACTTAATATGTTTCGCAAGTGTCGATATGTATATAAACACATACAATATAGTATGTACATTGTATGTAATAAATTCTGGCTTTTATTGTTTACGTTTTAATATTGCAAAGAATCTACATAAATATTTGTGTCAGTTTAATATTTGTAAAAAAAACTGTATTGAAATTGTCTTTTAAATATATTTCGTTTCTTCTGTTGTTTGTAAAAATATATATATACAAGATTCATTGATTTTCAATACAGGAATTATTAAAATTTTAAATGATATTTCTTTTTATTAATGTTCAGGAACCTTTTTAATTAATCACATTTCTATTATCTCGAATCGCCCTGAGATAATCTGAGTTTAGCTGGCAATACAAATAATTTTACATTTTATTTCCAAATTTTAACTTTAAATGAAATATCTTAATTTAGATATAAGGGTTTCTTTACATTATGTCGCCCAACTTTGGGGTTGTACCTTTACATCTACATGGACAGATATATCAATGTAAGTATATTTTTTAGTCTGAAAAACTTCTGCAATAATCACGATACCGAACACCACCAACACCACCAAATTTGATTCGATCTGCTCCAGTAGAAGCTCCTTTGACACTTTTTATGATTGGGAAGTACAAAAAACCTAGATTAACGACTGAACAGAGTTAAAAATTATGCACTTAAATAATTCTGTTGATATAATACACTCCTCAAAAAAATTAGGGGAAAACTTTTTTCAAAACCTGTAACTTTTTAAATAATTGTTCTAGGCAAATCAAATTTGGTATTCTTCAACTTTAAAAGAATATTAAAACTATTTTACAACTATAAGTTACTTCTAAATTACCCTTAAAAATGTAAATTAATCACGCAAAATAAAATGGAAAAA
This sequence comes from Amphimallon solstitiale, assembly GCA_963170755.1. Classification (NCBI taxonomy): domain Eukaryota; kingdom Metazoa; phylum Arthropoda; class Insecta; order Coleoptera; family Scarabaeidae; genus Amphimallon; species Amphimallon solstitiale. The sequence continues at coordinate 56,453,334 of OY720681.1, read as the reverse complement.
ATTTCAAGTATGCTTTGAATTGATGTATGAAAACCAACTAAAGATGACAGATGAATTTAATTGTCAATCTTCGTTGATTAGAAGTAAAATGAGGCATCTTAGTGATGTGCAAGTTGCTCGTGCTGTCGCCCTTATTCAGCACGGTCACTCTATTCGACATGTTAGCAGGGACCTTGGAGTTTCCCCGGCTGTTATTTAGCGTTTATGGAATCGGTTTCGGGAGACTGGCCAATATGTCAGAAGAGCTGGATAAGGTCGAAATCGAAAAACTACTCAATATTAGGACCGAATTCTTGTCCTTTCCTCTCTACGTAAGCGTATTGTCACAGCAAGAGACCTCCTAAACGATCTAAGACGAACAGATGAAATAGAAATTTCCAATCAAACTGTTAGAGTCAGATTAAAAGAAGCGAATTTGAAACCAAGAAGACCTGTTCGCGCACCACGCCTTACGCATCATCACAAAGCAGCACGAATGAGGTTTGCTCTGGATCACAGAGATTGGCATCTTCATTACTGGACGCCTATACTGTTTACAGACGAGTCCAGATTTCGTTTAACTCATGGCGGAAGGAAGTGGATAGATTTGGTCTTGGATTTGTGATGGTTTGGGCTGGAATCGGTGTAGACAACTGAACTGATCTTGTTGTGGTTCCTAATAGACTAAATGCAATGAATTACATCGAAAATGTCTTGGAGAACCATGTGGTGCCTGCTGCATATGGCGTCGGTCCCAATTTAATCCCAATGCAAGACAATGCAAAGCCATATATCGCCGGCATCAAAAATTTTTTTTTACAAGAATGAGGAATCCAGATCATAGAATGGCCGGCGTTAAGTGCTGACCTGAATCTTATTGAACATGTGTGGGATCTGCTTGACCGACGTGTTCGCAAACGCTATAATCCACCAGTAACCATACAGGAACTGACACAAGCCCTGATTGAGGAATGGGAAAGTATACTCCAAGAATATCTAGTGCAAAGCATGCCAAGCAGATGTGAGGAAGTGATTCGTGCTCGTGGAGAGCATACACTGTATTAAACCTCACCAATCCACAGCCATACCCTCATCGATACTATGACAGTTGTTTCAATTTTGTTTTGCGTTATTAATTTACATTTTTAAGTGTAACTTAGAAGTAACTAAGAGTTGTAAAATTGTTTCTGTAATTATCTTTAGTTAAGTATATGCCGTTGAAGTATCCCAAATTTGATTTTCCTTGACCTCTTATTTAAAAAGTTACAAGGTTTTGAAAAAAGTGTTGCCCTAATTTTTTTGAACAGTGTATTTAAGTAGATGTTTTTAAATATATTATATATATTTTTATAATTTTCTAAAACCATATGAAGTATTTGATTTCTCTTGTTCAATATCCATTAATAAATTTGTCACTGTACACTTTCTCTTTCTCAAAAGAACGATGAATAACGCGAATGATACAAATATATCCCGAAGATGAAATTAAGACGAAAAAAGAAAACGAAAATTTAATTAGGTGAGAAATCGAATAGCACGAAAAATCCATTTAACAAAATGAATAAGAAAATGTCTTAAATTAATGGAATGTTCTTCAGAACTTGTTATTTTAAGAACGCTTACATAAATAGCACATTTCATTGAAGTTATTTCGAGATTTAGTACCTAATGACTTAATTTTCATGCGTGTGGTATATCTGTGTGTTGATATTTTAAGGGTAATATGTATTTTTATATACAGTATGTTCTAGGTAATACATCGAGCACAGGGATATCGCTTGTTTTGTTTTTAGGAGAATCAGCTCCGGTTCAAAAATCAGATGATAAGGCAGGGGTTGCTTGAAATATACTGTCGTAATGTTATATGATAGATATTAAATTGTATGGACAGTGATAAAAATAAATATTTTAAAAGAACATGTATTTTAATGATATCCAAAAAGCCTAAACTTGAGGTAACTATTTCGTTCAAAATCTTTGTCTTTAACTAATCGGATCGTTATGCTATTGCAAAATTAGTTTCAATGCTTATGTTTATTCTGAGCAGTTAGTAAATCTTAGCAGATAATTTCTATAAAAAATGATGCAAAATATACATTGACAATAAATGTACTCTCAACTATTGCGATAAAATACATCTGCTTTGCAATAGTTTGGAGCAATGCTTATATTGTGATGTTTATTAATGAAAGGATATTAAAAAAAGTGATACATTTAGTCAATTAGAAACTAGTCAATATGATGAGTTGAAATGATAGTCCCACAAAAATTCGTTTCCAGGTTATGAACTGCCAAGATGATCAATTCGCATTGCCACTCTTTGGAAAACGTCAGCATTGATGGACAAAATTGTGTCAGTCCTACACTCCAACGTGTTTTGTATACTCAAACATACTCTGAGTTATAGTAGTATTAAATACTGAAAATATCAAAGGTGGACATGTATAATAATCGAGAGATGTGTTATGTAATACGATAAACTATTGAGAAAGGATATTCTAAATAGTCCTTTCACTGATCAATTGCCAAGTTTGAACAAAGTTTGGAAGTTTGCGAATCAAAAGTGGATTTATTCGACGAATGTTGAACTGATCAGAAGAAAATGATAGAGAAGCGATCATACGTGATCGATATTTTTTGTTTTTTGTAGATAAAAACTATTTTTTACTACACTCTGTCAAACAGTTTATATATATTTCATGTGTTTCTTAATAACATGCTAATATTTAAGGAACTTATTTTTGGGTCCATTTTATGAAAAAAACTTCTTATGAATATGTCCTAAATGTCTTAACTTTTGAACTGTAGGGTGCTAAAATTAAAAAAAAATTTTTTTTTTGAAATTATTACCCTAGATATTTTTGTGAAATTTTGTACACGCCTTTTATGCATCAAGATGCATTTTCTAATGTACAATCAATTTTGTAATTTTTACCTGTGGTGTCTGTACGGTTTCTTTCTAAAAAATTTTGTAAGAACATATTATTATGTTACGCCATTGCTTTTTCTTAAAGAACTTTTTTTTAAATCGACTATGGTTTATGCACGACGGGGCGGCAGCGCATTTCAATGTTCTGGCGCGCGAATATTTAAACCAAAATTACAATAATCGCTGGATAGGTCACGGCGAACCACAGGCATGGACACCTAGGTCCCCGGACCTCAATAGTTTAGATTTTTTCCTGTGGGGTCATCTGAAAACATTGGTTTACAGCACACCAATTCATACTGAAAAGCAGTTGAGAAATCGCATCATAGTTTCTTGCGAACATTACTGCTTTTGCTCTTTCCTTGTATTCTGTTTTTATTGCATGTTTACTTTAAGCTTGATAAATTATTATTATTATTATACTATTAAATTTCGTGTAAAATTACTTTTTAAGCCAATTATTATTTCAGAACATATTCGTCAATCATTTTAGAGTTTACTAGAAATTTAAGATGAAATTGTTTATATTAAAGCTAGAGGAAGGGAGTTTATTCACACTGTATAGTCTCTTTACTCGCCTAATGAATTCATCCGTGAAGAGAGATACCTTAAATTGACTATGAAGTGTAGCACTATACACATTATTAATTGCCCATCGAGATATATTTCTAAACAGCCGTAAATAGCGCACCACTCGCAACGCACAGTCATAAACCATTAATTCAACTTCATCGCAAGCAATAACCTTGTTCATTTCAATGATCTTTTTTTTCCATATACAGCACAAAACAGATTGAAGACGTTATTAGAAAATTACCCTCGAACACTTTCCCTGGGCCGTTGGAAAATCAAATATTTTGAATTTCATTGTCGCTCGGGCAACTCTGTGAAAATTGCCACCGTCTAATGTCAATAGGAAGGTCTGAAAAGCGGAAAATGCAATCATTTGCGTTGGTGTTTTGATACCACGTCAAACGATGTCGGTCACTGGGTCGTCGGGACTGCTGTTTGTCCGTAAACGTACATACAATTTAAATGCTCAATGTCATACTTTCGCTTTCTTTATACGCTGCACCATTTCAAAATGATTTATTTCGCTATTTTCACCTGATTGTTCTCACCTGGAATCGGGCCTCTTGTAAATATGTAAATCAAAAGTAAGTGTTAAAAGAAGCTGTTAAAAAAACAATTACTCAATAATAACCTAAATCCAATCGCAATGGAATATGTAAATGTGTAACTTATGATAACATGTTTTAGTTTAGTATTTAATATAAATTTCTTTGTGCCAAGAATTCTCTTCAATCTTATTTAGAAAATAAGCATTCATAATATCCAAATCAACAATTATTTGAAACAATGCAGTGGATAAACATAATTCTGTTAAATATATCTTCGAATATATTTCTATATTCGTGATGAAGTTATCATTTAATGAGCAGGAAATAATTACGGGCTTCAGCTCATCTAATTCATTGAAACTGTGCCTGCAGTTGAATAAAGAACATCATTCAAATTTGATTAATAACCTACACAGAGAAAACTGTCTAATACAATCTAGATTATAGAAAAAATATAATACCGATTATAATAAGTTTTATTAATACTTATTAATCCAGTTAATTGCCTCTCTAATACAAATATAATATAATGTGTATAATATAAATATAATACAATGTCTTTAACATTTACTTTACTAAACAATAAAGTTTTGGCCTGTATAAAAAATTAAGTGCTTTCAAATTTCAAATATATTGAAAAAGACAATAATACATACACAACTTTGCTGATGTTAACACGATGCCGATTAAATCAATCGGCAGATGACAAGGGCGCAATTGAAGAAAATCGGTTAATTCTTTTTATATTGAAAAGTAGTTTTTTTGTATATAGGCTGAACCAATCGAAACAACTATACAGGCTGTGCTAATTATTTTACTTCCTGATAATTTAATTGAAAAATATTTCAAGTAAAAAAGAAGACGAATAATTAATAGTATTATACGTTATAATATTCTATATTAACAGATTCAAATTAAATTTGTGAAACACTGTGTATTAAATTTTTTTGCTGTCACTACACGTAATACAAAATTTAATACCTACTATTATATTTCTAATAGGCTGTATTATACTGTTTTCTCAGTGTAAGAGACAAGGCAGAAGTTTTTAACGTTTGACATAACAGAACAGAATAATGTTGCAAAATCCACGAACAAAACATTTACAATAATTGTGTATTTCACATGCAAAGCTTTAACATTAATTAATTTTGTTAAACTAAAAAAAAATAATGTTAAAAAGTCTTTTTTTTATTTAAACATTAAAAAATAATCTTTCGAATACCACTCGAGAGTGAGAATTATTTAGAAAATAATTATTCAGCTCCTTTCTCAGACTTGTTGCTATTTGGGAATAGTCACTCGAGCCCTACAGGCTCTCGTATATCCCTGGCAACAAGTTTTAGAAAATCTGTCGAATTATTTTCAATTTATTCTCACTCTATTGAGATATTACTAATGAAAATTCTTGTCACGTGATTAAATGATTGTTTAGAAGTTTTTTTCCTCTACTAACGTGTTTTACAATCATTATAATACATGACATTCGCAAAATATAATGTTAAGGAAAACGAATGTGGCATGTGGCATGGTAGTAGCGTGGTGACTATGTGGTATGTGGCAATTTTTATACTAGTGAATGCGACAGCGCGCATCGACATGGAGTGGCAGTGGTGAGATGTTATAGATGTGACGTTGTGCCACTCGGTCTCCACTGCTTTCTGACAAGTTTTGATAGATACTGGCTTTTTGAGTATCTTATACTTTCTATATTTAGGTGACAAATTCGGATAGAAGGTCCGAGTTTTCTAGTCAACTGGTCCTGAGAAGGGCCGTTAGCAACCTTCTTCCCTCTGCGAGTGCGGAGAAACTCAAACCATCAGACATATCACAGAAGAATATACCATACGATCATACAGTGGAAGGCCTGAGGATTTCATGATAGCGACCCCAGAGTCGATAGACTACATAAATAAATTAGATGTTCGTTGGTAGCCTTTTAAATTGTGCCTCATACTTTATGTGTATATATTCTATGTTGTACTGTACTTTAATGTGTCTAATACCCATACGATAAATAAATCTGACAAGTTTAATCTCGATTGGCGTGTGGCACAATGCGGCAGTCAGTATTTTTCCACTCCAATTAAAGGGAATATACGGGCTCCACCAACGGAACAAGTATCTGATATATTTACTGAGGATTCTTCCTCAGACGATGACTGCGTAGATGGAAAGGAAAAGGAAATCGGAGTAAATTATGATGTAGAAGTATTATTTGAAGAAGAAGACGATCAACATGTGTTCCAGACAAATTTTGCTACAGTTAAGAAGCCCCATTCATTGCAAGAAAATAATGAAAAACAACTGGGAAATAGTATAAAAACAAAAGTGATCCAGGATTTAGTCGGTGATAGCACAACAGACCAACGTAAAAGCATTCAAAGTGGAATTACTTACTATAAAGTAAATAAATCGGGTTTTGAATATTTTGAAAGAAAGGACAAGGATCATACAAGGGTACCTAATGTCTCGGTATAGGAGGACGCTGATGCACACTTTTCTTAAGTGTACAGCCAAGAGTTAAAAAAGGATAGACAGACAGAAACGATCTTTTAAATTGGGAATTTCGACCCTTGCCGGGCAAATCTTGAGCCTACAACAGATATAAACCCAACTCCCTCTTTTCCGGCGTTTACAAGTAGTAATGCACTAACTCCGGTGGACAACACGTCAAGTCGTTCATGTACGGCATGTAGCTACTATCCATCTTCAATAGAGGAGACGAGTTCAAACCTTGCTGAGGAGTTATTTTCACGGCAGATATACATACCAGATGCAGCAGCCTTCTATAGCAAATGCATTAAGAGGAGCGTTTACCTATCGAAAACGAAGGCATCGCCGTTTCGCGTTTTTTGAATTTATATTGTAATTTTAGAATCTCAAATTTGGGTTAGTGATGCAAAAGGCATCAATTAATAATGTCAAGGTCAGTTTTTGTACTAATTTATTTTCTTAAAAAAAGTTATGTGTCTTAGAAATAACGACAAAAATGCATGAATTTGATTAATGTCTACTAACTAAGGCTGATACACAAAAGAAAAAACAACCTCCACGCGCCAGCTGCACATTTGATGAACGATATAAAAAAAAACTTTCTGTAACTATTTTTGAAGATAAAAAACATTAAATAGTAAACATTGTCACACACATTTTACACGAGGTTTTTCCAAGCTATTGCGTCGTATATCCCCACTTTACGGTATCTCTACCTGTCCTAGCGAAGACGAAAATCTATCGGAATCGGTGGGCTATTGCAGACTTAAATGCGCGTGACAGTTTAATTACAAACTGTCACTCGTATTTAAATGTCATATATACCTATAATATTCGAGTGTATAATAATATAACAGTTAGGGGCAAGCGAAAATTGGCATATTATAAAACATCAACAACATCAACAGTTCCGTAAGTACTCATTCTTTATACATTATGTTTCATATTTATAGTATTTCTTTATCTATGACAGAATCTGTGAATATAACCGAAGGGCTGTGATCAAAACCGAATATCGTGTAGCTCCACCTACGCACACCCCCTTGCGTCTACCCGTCCCGCGAGTGATATAAGTTGCATAAGTTTCTATTTGTTAGTAAACACCCCTCTTAAATTATCTCGAAAACTTTTGACAAAGTAGAAAGTATAATAATTGATCTCAGATCCTTGAACTCCATCGGATCCTGAATCTTAGGAAAGGGAATCACGGAGGCATACTTCCATTTGACGGGAAATGTATTCGATAGTAAGCAGGTGTTTATTTTATTCTGGAAACAAAACATCACCTCTACACTGAAGGTCCTTTTTCTTTATTCATATACACTGCTGAGCAATCATTCATGACTTTGATGCTGATGTTGATTTTAACGTTGATGCAATAGTTGATAACGGGGCATCATCTTCATTTGAAATATCCTTGTCATCATTATTCCTCATTCTAGCACCATAATTCATAACTAGTTCAGCATTCGACGAAAGTTTTTTTTCCTGGTAAAATATCCAACACGCCACCAGAATCTTCGTCTACAGAATCCTCTTCTTATACCTAACTCTTTATTTTGTGGTGGTTCGATATACACATTAAGATAAAATTCCTCCCAAAATTCATGACTTTCTAGTAAACCCGCAATCTCTTTCACTGTCAAGTGTAAAACCAATCCAGCATTACAATGATATCCCAGTAGCCTACGAGGAAAGATAACAAACTTATTGGGCGACATCTGTTGCCATCGCTGTTATACACACTCTGAATATTTAAATTATGTAAATCAAAAAGTAAATAATTTTATCTTTTATACTATTTATTTTGGCGCATACAGTATAAATATCAATTTCAGCATCGACGAGGCCATTTGAAAACACTAATTACTCTAAAATACCGAAAATTTTTCTCGAATGAGGACTTGTGATTTATTTGGTTAGTGCTTGCAAAATCTGTCCGCATATTAACATTAAAAACACTTAAAATTAATTCTACCTTTACAATATTAATGAATTACACGTGTTCATGAAAGAATTTAAACACTTTGCCTGTGTCTCTGAAAGAGCTTTACTTAATACTCACACAACAACAAGAACAGACTATACGCAAGTATATATATATACATATAGGAATTGCATGCGTTCATGTGTGCGTGGTGTAGGCAGTCAAATAAGAAGAACATTCAACATTTTGACTGTCACCCACCATGTGTGCGAACAGATAATTAAGAAGGATATGGTGGGAGTTAGGGGAATATGACTTTAGTAGGGAGTAGAAGGGGAATTTTCAGGAACGTCGGGACGCCAGACGCCAAGGATCGCAGCAGCTTCTGGACGCCTTCAGGCACAGGTAGGTGCGTGTTGTTTTTGCTTCGAAGAAAAAAAAGACTAACCATTCTAACATCTTGCACAAGCTGTGTACGTATTTGAATATTGTGTGCTTTAAATTAAAGAAATAAATAGTGCATGTTACCGGTCGGAAATTCCGCAAGAATCTGTCTTGTTGGGATGTCACTACTTCTGAGTGTAATTCTATCTGACTTAACCTATATTCAAACGAGGAAATATTCGGTACATCAGTTATTATATTTCTTGTAAGTGCGCTGGTATATTAAATATTGTGAAAAGTGTTCGAAAATTTGCGATAAGAAATTAACTAGGCAGCTTTTACAAAAGAATTTAATTGGTGAAATGAATACGGGTAGCCATCTTGTGATAGTTTCTTAGTGCCAAGTTTTGACAATCATTCTATTATTAGATCGGGCTATATTTCTATATATTTCAGTATTATTATCCAATTATTTTTTTTAATTTGAAATTATTTGTGTATATTAAAAAAAAAGGAAGTTTATTAAAAGAATATCTACCAAGTTGTTTAAAATGACTATTTGCTAATGTGCCTCAGTTCATTGTAAATATCACTGAAGAATAAGAATTAATTAAGTACGAATAAATTTTAATATTATACACTAATTATCATATAGTTTTATACATTGTGTTTATAGCAACGGATATGTAAGTATATAAAAAGATAAATAAATAACAAAGTGTTATAAAATATTGGCCGGCGCACAAAAGAAGATATTACGTATTTTGACGTGGACATCGTGTCAAATTTGGTCATTTAGGGATTGCCGGATTTATGTAAAGATTTATTTAACGACAGATTCTAAATTTACACTCTAAACGCTCACTTTGGACTATCGCCAATCAACGAAAATAAATTGTGTTAAAAGTATCTTCCAGTTTTCTTTTTTTCCCTTTTATTTTGAATTTTATAATTTCGTAAGCTTGATGAAATATGTGTAATTAATACATTTTTTAACATTATTTTTGTCTGTTTTTCTGTTCTGAATTATTTATTGCCTTTATTATGGTTATATTTAAGTATATTATGATGTTTTATTTTTTTGAAATATGTATTATGTATTTGTTGAGGTTTTAACGATATATATTATTAAGTTAATTTTGTGCAGCTGTGTTAATGAAATTATTTCATATTTACTATAAATATGAAACATTTCTTATTATTATTTAACATTTATTTTAGTGATTTTATTTTTGCGATTATTTTTTTTCCTGGGAAGTATTGCCTTTGCCAGTACTTAACCCTTATGTATCAGATATATGACTGCCAGTATTTTGTACTTGAAAGAGGTGACTTTTGAAATATCAAATGTACTAATCGTATTTTAAATCTTTATCTAGAAATTCACTTTTTTCACTCATATAGATAGTTGGAAAATTCTTGAGGAGGATTCGTTTTTATTAATGAAAAATAACACTGGATTAAACGCAAAAGTTCCCAAGATAAACATTTAGTTGACCTTGAATGTAAAAATACGATTTCCCCACATCCACTTTCTTGACCTAGTAGCGAGCAATAAGGAAAGATGATTTTAATTTTTTCTCTAAATCTATGTATATTTAGCATCATATCTTTTGATATTTTCCAAGTTGCTTTTTTTATTATGTCCGTTTTCTACTGTAGCTTTTTATTTCTTCAATTACATAGAAACTTTGTTTAGTTGAAGTTTGTGTGGATAGCAACTATTAGCAACGACGAATGTTTGTTTATTAATTCAGCATCGATTAATTAAAATTTAGTTGATGGTTTTATACTGTGACGCATAGGACTTTGGACATATGCAAGATATGTAATATCTCTTCTTAAATATTGACGTATTAGCACTTTTTTTTACAAACTTGCAATATTTAGGAAAAATACTAGGAATTGTAATGAAATTCTCAGTTTGAACATTTTAGTAACTACATGTATTATCTGATTTTTATAAATCATATTATTGCAGAAAGAAAAATATTCCATTCATTTTCTGCAATAATTAACGATATGGTCCATTATCTGTGAACTTCAAATCAGTAAAAGGGATTTTATCATAATGGGGTTATTTTTTTTATCAATGTTTAGCATAATTGTTATTGTGATAGTGTCGTGATATAGTGGTATATTCATTGCTGTTAAAATGTAATAAACCAATTTGTGGTTTTGATGGAATTACTAACGGTCTCTTCAATAATATTGTTTTACAATATTTTGTGGTTCGTTTTCCAGATCCACTATTTTTTACTTGTTATATCGTTTCCTTATTTATGTACTTCACCGTCCTTCTAGTTCAGTTGGTGTTTGGACTATTTCCATGATTTATTGGATTTTGAATCTCCGACGTTTCAGCAGGTATTTTTTGCTCCGATCAGGGTAGTCCTGGGAAGAGCTGTTTCTTACCAAACTCATATTCGAATTTATAATTTTGCAAGTGTTTTTCTCAATTTTCTTAGTGCCAACTGTGAGGATAGAAACTGTGTTATCTGAAAGAGATCTTCACTGTTCAAGGTACTAACCACTCAGCTATGGGACGTTCTCCTTAATAGGAACTTAAATAGCCTAGTGGTTAGTACGTTTGAGCAGTAAAAATCTATTTTTGATAATATGGGTTCTTTCCTCACAGTTGACACTACGAACATTAAGGAAAAGACATGGAAAATTAAAAATACAGTTATTGTTAAGTTTGGCAAGAAGCAGCCCTTCCCAAAACTACTCTGCAAACGGCAGAAGAATATCTGCCGAAAACTGTGTTATCTGAAACAGATTTTTATTGTTCAAGCGTACTAACCACTAAACTATTGGATGTTCTCAAAAATATGAACTCCAATAGCTTAGTGGTTAGTAGGTTTGAGCAGTAAAAATATATTTTAGATAATATGGGTTATATCCTCACAGCTGGCACTACGAAAATTAAGAAAATTGCATGCAAAATTAAAAGTGCAGATATTGTTAAGTCTGGCAAGAAGCTGCCCTTCCCAGGACTAGTCTGCAGACGGCAGAAGAGTATCTGCCAAAACGTTGGAGATTCAAAATTCAATAAAGAGTGGAAATAACCCATACATCAACTCAAATTCCACTCCATCGTCAAAAATCGCACGTCCTCATCTTGGTATTCCCATATATCGTGGGTGTTTTCTCACTTATTATTTCTAGGGCATTCTTGGTGTTTCATTCAAGCGAGCGCTGCAATATTTTTGCATTGTTATTTGTTAAAGGATTTGCACTCTTCTGTGCAAAAGTAAAACTTTTCAGTTATTATTACTGTATTTTAGCCTTTAATTATTTCTTTTATTTGTACGTTATATTCTGAATTTTCCATCTTCAGTCGATCTAATTTACTTTTTTCTTGTGATATTTCTGTTGAACGTTTTTCATTTACCTTCCATTCTGTACTTCTGTTTCTCTGAATTTTAATTGTTAATTGTTATTCCTAGCTATTTGAAATTATTTAATAATTTCTAAGATTGTCTGTGTTTCTTGTTTTTATTTTGTTTGTTGATCTATAGACATTTTTCTTTGTTTTTTTTTTCAAGATACGTAATTTTTTGATTATTGTTTCTCAGAGCTAACAGTCTCATATCACTTCACCTATTGCAATGGTCAAAAGATTATTGATCAACCATGAACATGTTTTTAACTTTTTTTAGTTTCAAATTCATCACTTGTCCCTCCGTATGTTCTTGTTGCCGCTTTCAATCATTTTGGGTTCTTGTTCCTATTACTTTTTTTTTTATTATTACGCGATATTTTTGCTTTTGTCAATAGACATTTGGTCTGCTAGTTGATAAAAGTGTTTTTTCTACTCCCTTCTTTGAAATACCATTTATTGTGTACGTTTCGATGACGCTAAGTGATATTTTAAATACACATTGACAAACTCTGACTTTATACACTTTAGTTTTGGGGTGAAATTAGCTACGGGGTCTTTAGCCACGGACGGAAGTTAGTTCTAGGTTTTGTAATTGCAAAGATCAATTAATTTAGTTGACACTTGTTATCAATCTGTCAAAATAACACGACGTGACACGACAACAGACTAGTAATTCTGTGTTATTTTGATTATTTGCTATAGTATAAGAAGTATATTATACAACTTGTTTTATAACCTCGTTAGTTACTCGTTTTACTAAACACTCGCTCCGCTACGCTTCGCTCGTGATTAATAAAACTAGTCACTAAAATGAAATTTATAAAACTTGATACATATTATGCTATTAGTCATCTATCGATATTCTTGTAAAGAATTTTAGAATGATATAATCAATACCAAATGATTACTACATAATAATACTATTCCAAAGAAAATGTACAGTTATGTTCTTAAGTCCTTCTTATTAAAAATAAATAACTACACACTTGTACTATTTACACGTTATATTTAAATATTTTACAAGAACATTTAAAATATTCCTACTTAATTAGAAGAAATATTATATTTGCATATTACCATATTTTCAAATTAATAAATTAATAAAAATGAACATTTATATAAAAATATAACGCAATGAGTTCTGAAATTCCGTTACGAAAAAAAGATCAACTTAATCAAATTGTATTCCAAGGGAGACAAGACACTTAATTAAATTATTATGTATTCACAACTGCATGGAAATAATAATTAATTTTGGACCACTACTGGTTTCTTTTAATTATAAAAGTTATTCAAGTGTCGTTTTTAGAATAATTATATAACATCGTGGTAAATTGTTTATTTAATTCCTATTCAATCAGGTATAGATACGTTGTTTTTCTATATTTTGTAGAAGAATTAAAATATATCTCACTTTAATTTCGAAAATAACAACCGTGGAGTCATATTAATCACCCAGTGTGTGATGACTAAGAAACAGTGCTAGTACCAATGCTCTTACTAATTTGAGAAACCGGTCTGCACTCTGTTAATTCGACAGTCAGGCTATGAAAATAGTCGTTTTCTGAGCAATTAAAACTATTTATATTTATCTTTGAAGTAATTGTAATTTTGTAAATCCTCTAAGTTTTATTTTTATTGTTCACGGCTACTTGCATTTAATGTCATTTGCGAAGATTTATATTTTGTTAGAACAGAAGTGAGGAATGCTTTGAATATCATTTAAAAATCTACAACTCGCATCAGTTACGTTCAAGTATTACTGATATAAATTATGAGCATTTTTATTAAGCAGCGCGAACGTTGTAAATCAATTCTCTTTGGTAATAAAATTAATATTATTTTGAGTAAAGCAAACTTTTCCGAGTGCTAATGGAGTTCCTTTACATAAAAAGGCAACATGATGGTTTAAATAATATTTAATTTTAGTTGATATTATTTAAATTGACAATTTAATTTAATTAATTATTAGTAATCTAATTAATGTCAAGTATATTTAATAATATATTATATTAAACACTTTGTTTGCGCAAAATTTTGTGTCTATAATATTTCTTTTTGTTCTATTTATGTTCTGTAAAGTTCCCTTTATGAAACCCGCTTTAATTTATAACACTGTGATTTTATTTTTCTAAGTTGGTGACAAGTATAAGAAATCACGTCATTTTAAATGACAAACATAAACGTTTGATATATACAAAAATTTGAAGAACAAATTATAGAAACAAAAAAAAGACATTTTAATGATTATTTAAAACAATTTATTTCTTAAATCAGTATAAATTTTAAACAACAGATAATGATAATAAAACAGATGTTCAAAATTTTAAAATATTCAAGTTAAGGGTCAATGTAGCCAACATAAAAAAAATGCAAATTTCTAAAATATTTATTTTTTAAATCTTTCTGAGTAATCAAAACGCCACCTAGTTCACAAAAATTATGTCTTCTTAATTATGTATTCATATTAGAAGGTTGTACCTACTTAGTTATTTTTTGTGAGAAAGTTTTGGATATATAGAAGAAATGAATTTAGAAGCTAGAAACTTCAGCAACTTAAATCTAATTAATTTTATATTTTTCTCTCTAAAAACAGAAGTAGTTCATAATTTTTTGATTATGCATCAAAAATAAATGAAAATGAAATATGCCTTTACGGAATTATCATCTTAATAAGTACCTACATAAATGTTGATCATTATGATCAATCATCGTAATTTAAAAAAATGCGAATTAAGTTACATCAAGTAGATCAAAAATTGGTCTGTAGGAGCCGGTCTAACTAACGAAATATTGGATTAAATTAATCTTACACAGAATTTTCATTTCGAAAAATTAAAAATACATAACTTATTTTTAACTTAAAACTTTCTTCGAAACTGCAATATAATAATTATACTTGCGTCCCTACATAAAATCATATACTTACCTATTATTACAAGCTCGTGCATTTCAATGTTTATTAAAATAGTTATTATATAATATTTTCAAAATGTTTGGCGTAGTAGCACCGAAGTTAAAAATTCCAAAAAATTACTTTTTGCTATTACTTTTCGATCAGAAAACTTCAAAGAATTTTTTATTTCTATTGATTTTGAAAACATGAATGTTTAAATTTCTAAATAAAATGTTTACATTCAAAAATAGTCTATGAAATGTTCTTTAGATTTGACTTACAATATGAAATCAACATTTATAATTTCAACTGCACGTGACAGTGACAACCAGTGAATTATTTTATATTAGTAAGACCTCTATCAGTCTTTGACAACGACTGAAGTATTAACGTGAACCTTGAAACATAATCAAAAATTATATTTCAAGGTTGTTTTATTGATTTACATACGAGGTGTCGAAACGATTTTAAAAAATGAGGTGTGGCCACCACACGACTTTCTTATATGTATGAGCGTTTCAAACTATGCAATTTTAAGAATTTTTTATACAACAATTTTTCAAAATCCTATTCCAAGTACTCCATTCTCTTAATAAATCGCTATAGAATGCATACTTTGCAAGATATTCGAAAAAAAGTGTTACTCCCTAATAGTAAAATATTACTTCCGGTCCGAATTTTGAAATTTCATGTATACAATAAATATTGCAAATCCAACTCTTAATACTTTTGTACTCTTGATAAATATATATAGAATGCATAATTAACGACATATTTGCAAAAAACCGTTATTCGGTAAGAGTAAAAGTGATACTTCCGGTTCGAATTTTGAAATTTTTTATATATGAAAGATATTGGAAATTAAGTTCTAAATACTTATAAATTCTTCATAAATTAGGCTAAACTTAGTAATTGACGAAATATTTGCAAATTTCGATTTTTTCACTGAAGTAAACTACTACTTCCGGTCTGCTGATTTTGCTCCATTCTCTTAATAAATCGCTATAGAATGCATAATTTACGACATATTTGAAAAAAATCGCTATTCGATAAGAGTAAAAGTGGTACTTCCGGTCCGAATTTATATTTTATTTTTTATAGAAAAGGTGTTGAAAATTAATTTCTAAATACTTTTATGCCCGTAACGTACCTGTCTAAAAAGCATGACTTGCGAAATATTTGCAAAAAACTGATTTTCGATAGGAGTAAAAAACCTACATCCGGTAGGAATTTCGAAAAACCTTTTAAATAAAATTATTCTCAATTTTAATTTTAAGTACATATGAATTCTTTATAAATTTGTTTAAACTTAGTAGTTGACGAAGTATTGGCAAAATTAGATTTTTTCACTGAAGTAAACTACTACTTCCGGTCTACCGAAATTACTGAAAAACTAAACAGATCTGAAGAGGGAGATTGCACACATAAATACAAAATTTGGAATTGATATCTACAGCGGTTTGACCGCTATCGTGGTCACACACACAGAGACAGAGAGAGGGATACACACACACTCAAAGAGACACACAGACCTTTTTTAAAAACTGTTTTTTGGTATCAGGGGACATGAAAACGTGGACATCTGTAAAAATCTCAAGGTCGAAAATTT
This sequence comes from Amphimallon solstitiale, assembly GCA_963170755.1. NCBI lineage: Eukaryota > Metazoa > Arthropoda > Insecta > Coleoptera > Scarabaeidae > Amphimallon > Amphimallon solstitiale. Next base: position 56,436,608 of record OY720681.1, on the reverse strand, counting down.
TCGTCATCACAATATTTCCTTATACTACGTATAAGAAAGTAAAAAATGATGTGTGGCCACCACACGACCTTCTTATACGTGTATGCGTTTTACATTATACCAAAGTTGTTCTAAACTAAGATTTAAATATTATTATCTTCTGAAAAAATAAACAACTTCCTACTGTACTACTTGTATTCTCTTAATGCATCTATAGCATGCATTCATGGCGAGATATTCGAAAGAAAGTGCTACTCGCTAAGAGTAAAAGTGTTACTTCCGGTCCGAATTTTGAAATTTCTTTTATACAAAAAATTATTCCAAATGTAGCTCTAAATGCGTTTATACTCTTGATAAATATATATAGAATGCATAATTTGCGAGATATGTATTTGCAAAAATCGCTATTCGATAAGAGTAGTGTTACTTCCGGTCCGAATTTTGAAATTTTTTTTATACAAAAGATATTGAAAATGAAGTTCTAAATACTTTAATATTGAAAATGTACCCGTCTAAAAAGCAAGACTTGCGAAATACTTCCAAAAAACTGATTTTCAATAAGAGTAAAAGGCCTACTTCCGGTAGGAATTTCAAAAAACTTTTATAATAAATTTTTTCTCAAATTTAGTTTTGAGTACTTATGAATTCTTTATAAATTTGTTTAAACTTAGTAGATGACGAAATATTGGCAAAATTCGATTTTTTCACTGAAGTAAATTGCTACTTCCGGTCTACCGATTTAATTGAAAAACTAATCAGATCTCAAGAGGGAGATTATCAAGGTACCTCATACAAAACGTGGACATCTGCAAAAATCTCGAGGGCGAAAATTTTCGTCATCACAATACTTCCTTATACTACGTATAAGAAAGTAAAAGGGGTTTTCCATCAGGCGCAGGCGCGGCTGGTGAGTACGTTTTTGCGGTGCACGCACATAGACAAGACTGATTCGTTTATTGTCGCTGATATACTCCCAGATACCTAGTATATCGCTAGAAATTCGCGAATATTGGCTTCCCATATTATTTAATAGCATAATGTTCAAGATAAAAGTTGTAGGTTATTAGAGGTCATGTCTAAATCCGGTTTTGATTATTTTCTAACATTATTTGGTATTTAAATAAGATGGAAAAGTGAATCAAGGAATTTTGTTAGTAATGCGACGTTGGCGATATATGTCAAATCATTAGTTTGACAATTCTAACCAGATTATTAAATTACTGGAGATATACATATAGATATCTATATATACAGGATGTCCAGAAACTCTCCTGACAAACGAAGACCGGAGATTTCTCAGATAATTTTAAGACAATTTAACCCAATTCATCCTAGTCCGAAAATGCTTCCTAAGGGAGCTAGAGCTCTTTGAAGATGGCGCCTTGTAATTAGTTTTTTTTAATATCTCCCGAACGCTTCTATTTAGAAAAACAAAAACTGGTATGCTTATTTATCCTCCAGAGATGAATCGATTCCATCAATTGCGAATTTCTAGTACCGGTCATAGGCGTCCGTGTTGGGTAGGTAAACGGTTATTTTAACGCATAACTTTTTTGTCTTTAACTTTTAAGCATTTGTGACACTAGATTATTAAATTTTCAGGTATTCAAGTACTAAAAGGTACTATTACTTTAAGTCGGTAGGATACACCGTTTTCTAGAAAAATCGATTTGAAAATTTTTCGTTTTTTCGTCATTTCATCTTTCGTCATTTCAACTTCGCGAACTGACAACAATTTGACAATTAAAAACGTAGGTTTTATTTCTGTTGGCAGTTCAGAGCGAACTAGTGCAAAAAATAATAAATTGAATTTTAATGACGAAAAAACGAAAAATTTTCAAATCGATTTCTTTAGAAAACGGTGTATCCTACCGACTTAAAGTAAGAGTACCTTTTAGTACTAGAATACCTGAAAATTTAATAATCTAGTGTCACAAATGCTTAAAAGTTAAAGACAAAAAAGTTATGCGTTAAAATAACCGTTTACCTACCCAAAACGGACGCCTATGACCTTAGGAAGCATTTTTGGACTAGGGTGAATTGAGTTAAATTGTCTTAAAATTATCTGAGGAATCTCCGGTCTTCGTTTGTCAGGAGAGTTTCTGGACACCCTGTATATAGATATACTTACAGTAGAGAAGAAAAAGTTAACTTTCTTAAATGGTTTTACCAGAGTGTTTCGTTAGGAGATATTTGGGCAACATTTGCTTCCTTTTATCTGGAGCAACCGATTCAATCTGTGGAAATAATTAGAAAAATTGTCAGACAGTTTGAAAACAAAGGTACTCTTAATAAACTGTGTAAATGTGAAGAACTGAAACCAATCCGACAGTCAGAAAGAGCAAATGCTGTTATCTTAAGTGTAGTGGAAAAGAGAAATATTCCTTTAGACAAATGAATCGCAATTTGGGGATACATTTTACTATTGCGCAAAAATTTTGGAGAACCATCGTCCAAAGTTTCATTCCTATAAGTATGCCAGACGTCAACATATATTTGAAGAAGACAAGTACGCAGAATGCAGTTTTGCGAAACTCTGATGGATATGGCAAATATCGACAGAGATACTTGGCATATTATTTAGTGATGATAGCATGTTCACACTGAATAGTGAACCAAATAGGCAAAATTATAAGTATTGGAGTATCAAAAATTATCGTTTATTGTTACAGACATACCTATACATACATAATATCAAGATAGTGTAATCGTATGAGCTGATGTGTTAGGTTCTCACATACTTGGGCCGTTTTTTATTCCGCAACATTAACATAAACTTATTGCAAGACATCGTAGGACTAGACATTGATGAAATAGACTTAAATTATGAAATCTAGTGTCAACACCATTGATGTCCTGCACATTACACTCGTGAAGTTATAAACTTTCTAAACCACACATTTCCTAATCACTGGATCAGTCGGGAAGGAGGGGGGGGGGATTAATTGGTAAGCCCAATCACCGGATTTAGCAGCAAATGACTTTTTTCATGTAGGGGTATCTACACGATCGTTTATATCGTGGAAAAAGTTATGATAGTGTGGAAAATGTAAAAAGATTATTATTTGAAGAAGCTCATAAAGCTGTTATCTGTTGACTAACATAAAAATAAATTTTTACAATAGGTTGGAATACTGTTCAGCGTTAATGGAATATTTAATTTAATTTCTTTTGACACAATTTTTAAATTTGTTCAACTGTGTTACGAAATAAAACAAATTATAAAAATTCGTAATGTTTTATTTGTTTTTCAAAAATGTTAAATTAATATTTTAATTGACAGATATCACTGCTAACGTTATTTTTATTTAAATTTCTTCAGTCTTTTTTCAATCATATTTAAATATAAGAAAATGTTAGTAAATACACAAAAAATGATTTAGGCGTGATTTTTAGTACTATACAACTTTTAACTTGAACATTGTGCTATAAAATAATTAGGGGAGACAATATTTGCGAATTTGTATAGTTACATGGAAGATCGCCATCTCAAAATTGATTCTGCACCCGATATATTCTAGCCTCGAAAATTGACGTGTATTAGTACCTAAATACAATTGATTTTTACCAAATTATTAAATATTGATTAACTTCCTTGAGTATATTGTACAATATATTTTTGTAAATTAATTTCGCAGAAACAAGAAGATTTTGAATATGTTCACTAAAACAATATAGTGTAAATTTGACTATTTTTAGTGCTCCGCGAAACTAAAAAACATATCATTTAAGCCATTCATAAACGTAACAATTCAAATCCTTCAGAAAGAAAAAAATGAGGTGTGGCCACCATACGACTTTCTTATACGTATGAAAGTGTTACTTCCGGTCCGAATTTTGAAATTTCATTTATACAAAAAATATTCCAAATCCAACTCTAAATACTTTTGTACTCTTCATAAATATATATAGAATGCATAATTTACGACATATTTGCAAAAAATCGTTATTCGGTAAGAGTAAAAGTGATACTTCCGGTCCGAATTTTGAATTTTTTTTTATACAAAAGATATTGGAAATTAAGTTCTAAATACTTATGAATTCTTTATAAATTAGTCTAAACTTAGTACTGGACGAAATATTTGCAAAATTCGATTTTTTCACTGAAGTAAACTACTACTTCCGGTCTGCCGATTTTGCTCAAAATCTAATCAGTTCTCAAGAGGGAGATTATATTCGTAAATACAAAATTTGGAATTCATCTCTGTAGCGGTTTGACCGCTATCGTAGTCATAGACAGACAGACACACAGTAGGACACACACACAGACATTTTTTAAAAACCACATTTTTGGTATCAGGAGACCTCAAAACGTGGACATCTGCAAAAATCTCGAGGTCGAAAATTTTCATCATCACAATACTTATACTACGTATAAGAAAGTAAAAACGATAATAAATCTGTCGTTAAGAGGTGTTTTTTAAAAGTGATCACTGATCACATATCAAACAATGTTACATCCAGGGATAGATAATTCTGGTCAAGTCGCTTTTAAAAACCGCAATCTCGAAAGTTTATATGGGTCGTGCGGCGATACCTATTTATAAACGGAGAAACATCTTTCGTTCGCTCAGATTTCGAGACACCTACACATCTCCTCTGACGCCGGCCATTTTGCATCCTTTCGGCCGACAATCGGGAGTTCGGGTTAGATCTCGTGCTGAAGTCCGATTGCCTAAACGGAGGACGGACGTCGCTGTTAGATTTTTCCGCGATTCGTACTTAGAAGCGCTTCTGGAAATCGCCGACAACTGTAAGCAAACGTTCGACGCGCTGCCTGTAGAGTTAGCGCAATTGGAATGCCGTACACCGTCGGTCTAAACTAGGAGCGCGCTATTTTCGGGTTCGCTGCGCTATATGAACCATATACATTCATCTTTACTTTTCAGGGAAGAGTAAACCGTGTTTTCCCACACTCTCTCGAATGTATCGTTAACTTATTTCGTCCCCCGCAGTATTGCCAGCATTTTATGTTTATGCAGGCTTTATTATTACAATCGTACACAGATTACGTAATAAATTACGAAATATGGAAATGTGAGATTTTGTGTTTATTCGGTGTATGAGATTATTTACAAGATTCGCTTACATTTTTTATTATTAGAATTGCACGTGCAAAATAATGCGACGGCAAACAAACATTTTAATGTAGGATATCGATAATTTGAAGATACCATCATATAACCACAGCGCTTCAACATGAATTAAATTGCAAGGAACATTTTATCTCAACCCTTGATTAATATTTATTGATTACATAAATATTTAATTTTATATTTGGAGAAAATAGGGAAAATATAATTTAATTTATTTATAGAATATTTAATTTATTTAGAAACTATTTTAATTTCTTATACTTATGAAATATAATAAAGCATTTTGCAAAGTGTAAAGCATTTCGATTATAAATAAGAGTCGACCTAGAGATATACCTACATAGTTTGGCACAACTTTTTGTATAAAAAAATATGAAACTTTAATTCATTAGAGGTCCCGGACAAATAAAAAATTATTAATTTTGGTGGCGCACAATTGCGTCTAAATTGCTAAAGCTATCGACACATTTATATTATGAACTTAATTAAATTTGTCCTAATATCAAATATCCTTTAGTTTTTTTTCGTCAAATTGATAAATTATTAGTATTTTCCAAATATCTGGTTTCATAAAAAATTACCAGTAGCGTAACTAAAATTGTTGGCCCGCCTCGCAAATTTTTTCGAAGGCTTCTACGGTTTAATATACATTGGCGTGCTCAAAATTTTGGTCACATTCAAGTTGTGACATATTTTAGAATTCTTAGTTGAACGCTTATATTTATAAATTTTAAGACGGGCGTTTACCAACAAATAGAAACGTATGCAACTTATATTACTCGCGTGACGGGTAGACGCAAAGGGGGTGTGAGTAAGTGGAGCTACACGATATTCGGTTTCCATCACAGCGCTTCGGTTTTATTCATAGATTAAGGAATACTATAGATGGGAAACATAATGTATAAAGAATGAGTACTTACGGAACTGTTGATGTTGTTGATGTTTTATAAAAAGACAATTTTCGCTTGCCCATAACTGTTCCTATTATTATACTCTCGAATATTATAGGTATATATGACATTTAAGGGCCGTTGACAGTTTGTAATTAAACTGTCACTCGCATTTAAGTCTGCAATAGCCGACCGATTTCGATAGATTTTCGTCTTCGCTAGGACCGGTAGAGATACCATCAAGTGGGGATAGATGACGCGAAAAACCTCGTGTGAAATGTGTGTAAAACAATGTTTACTGTTTAATGTTTTTTATCTTCAAAAATAATTACATACATTTTTTTTATATCGTACATCAAATGTGCAGCTGGCGTGTAGATGTCGTTTTTCTTTCTTTTGTGTACCAGCCTTAGTTAGTAGACATTAATCAAATTCATGCATTTTTGTGGTTATTTCTAAAACACATAACTTTTTTAAGAAAATAAATTAGTACAAAAACTGACCTTGACATTATAAATGTATGCCTTTTGCATCACTAACCCAAATTTGAGATTCTAAAATTACAAAATAAGTTTAAAAAACGCGAAACGGCGATGCCTTAGTTTTCGATAGGTGAACGCCCCTCTTAAGTCGTTTTTATGTATTTCCTAATCTAAATTTAATATTAAGTATTGAATCAGACAAATTTGTTTTGTGTTCATGATTTGTTTTGAGAAAGCAGAAATTTTACGTTTTAAACAAAGCTGAGTTTTTTGTTATTTGGACTAATATTAAACTAAAACTGTGAAACAGTCTTACCAGAAATATCGTCGTGCGTTAATAAATGCTAAACGCAACGAAGCATATAGCTTCAATTAAATTAAGGACTACATTTTGATCGATGTTGCTTCTCTCTTGTAATAGCATTTATTTCAGTGCAGCCTTCAATACGTCTTCTTAACTCTCCTCAGACTTGTTCAATAGAAATCATATTTAAAGTGACTGGTCTCTATCTATTTTATTCAGTACATAAATTCTGAGGCCAGTGCTCCGTTAAGGGCACAACACGGGACCTAATATTTATGAAACATTTTCACCACGTTCTTTGAAAATTACAAATTTTGATAGCAGTATCTATTCTTAGGAAAACTAAACTTTAAAAAATAATAAATTGAACCAATCAAAAAGAAATAATTATGAGTGAAACTTTCAATGTATTCTCTCCGGTTAAGCAACACACTTGAAAAATATTTACGTTCACATGTCGTGTGCTGGTCTTGACAGTTTCTCGGCAGCTAAACTAAAAAAAAAATGAGGTGTAGGCGCCACACGACTTTCTTATACCTATGAGCGTTTCAAACTATACAATTTAAAGAATCTTTTTATATAAAACTTGTTCAAAATCCTATTCTAAGTACTTTCATTCTCTTAATAAGTTGCTATAGAATGCATACTTTGCAAGATATTCGAAAAAAAGTGCTACTCGCTAAGAGTAAAAATGCTACTTCCGGTCCGAATTTTGAAATTTCATATGTACGAAAAATATTGCAAATCCAGTTCTAAATACGTTTGTGCTCTTGATAAATATATATAGAATGCATAACTTACGACATAGTTGCAAAAAATCGCTATTCGATAAGAGTACAAGTGGTACTTCCGGTCTGAATTTTGAATTTTTTTTATACAAAAGATATTGAAAATTATGTTTCAAATACTTTTATAGTCGTAGCGTACTTGTCTAAAAAGTATGACTTGCGAGATATTCGCAAAAAACTGATTTTCGATAAGAGTAAAAGACCTACTTCCGGTTGGAATTTCGAAAAACCTTTTTAAGACAATTTGTCTCAAAATTAATTTTAAGTATATATGAATTCTTTATAAATTTGTTTAAACTTAGTAGTTGACGAAATATTGGCAAAATTCGATTGTTTCACTGAAGTAAAAAACTGCTACTTCCGGTCTACCGATTTTACTGAAAAACTAATCAGATCTCAAGAGGGAGATTATACACGTAAATACAAAATTTGGAATTGATAGCTATAGCGGTTTGACCGCTATCGTGGTCACAGACACACAGACAGACACACTGACACACAGATATTTTTTAAAAACCACTTTTTCGGTATCAGGGGACTTCAAAACGTGGACATCTGCAGAAATCTCGAGGTCGAAAATTTTCATCATCGCAATACTTCCTTATACTACGTATAAGAAAGCAAAAAGGCTGTCAATCCACCTTATTGCCATCCCTAATATCGTCTTCTTTTCTCGGCCACTCAAAACCTGCCATCAATGCCTCTCTACATATGTATTTTCTCTTCACACTTCAGTACCTGGGCAGTCAAAAAGTATATGAGCTGCTGAAAATTACCATGTTCAGTAATTGGTTGCACTGCTTGGTGCGGGTGTTGCACGTCTAGTGGCTTGAATCATCAAGATGATTGAAGATGTTCTTTAACAATTCTTGATGAACAAGGTCTAGCAGTGTCTTGCATAAAATTGACATTCTCGCCCATAATGAACATGAAAGACTTAATATTATCTTCTAGAACACTTCATTATTTTATGATAAGTGATTTCGATCGAAAGCGACTCTTGTAATTTGATGCCGGCGTTGCAATAGTGGACCCGTAACCTTCCTTCTACAAGACAATCTCGCAGAATATTGATCAGATCGTTCTGTTATCGCATATTTACTTGTATTGTCTTCATTTTGTTCCAGTTTATTATCTTGATTCAAACTATATGACAATCACATTGACGCTCTAGTTTTACTCAAAATAGTAGATTTCCGCGTTTCACATTTTGGCGCTCGTTATTCTAGCGCCTTCTACTTACCATTTGCGCGCACAAATATATTATTGAAGTCTCCCATGTACGTGATGTGTTCTCATTTTAATACGATTTTCTCGCATTGTGTGATATTTCACTCATCCATTAAAGCCGTGAAAAGTGTTTGGTACATCAATTATCAATACTTTTGCCTAATACTAAATATTTTTTTTTGGATTTGTCACTTGTTCTTTTATTTTTGTTAATATTTTTTGCATTCATTACATTATATTATATTATTTTAAAAATTGTCCAGTAATTAGAATTTGTAATATTCTGTTGGACAGTAAAGACTATTATTATTATTATTATTATTATTAGAACGAAATATTCTTCCAACGATCCATTCACACATCAAAATCTCTAACTTCTTGGAGTTGTTCTCTCAGCCATACAGCAGAAGCTGTTCTATTCCACAAACTTACTGATATAAAAAAAATTAAGTGTGACTGCTTTTCCATAAAATTGAAAGTTATTTCAGGTCCGAATTTAGAAATTTTATATAAACAAAAATGTTAGATAAATCTGTAATTTGCAAAAAACTGTTCGGCCAGACAAAAATATCTACTTCCGTTAGGAATTTTTAAAAACTTTTGTCTAAAATTTTTCTAAAAGTAATATTTTAGTACTTATGTGTTCTTTAGAAATTTGTCAGATAGTTGACGAGATATTAATAAGTTTTTTTACTAAGGTAGAGCACTACTTCAGGTCTACCGATTCTTAAATCTAAACAGATCTCAAGAGGAAGATTATACTCGTAAATATAAAGTTTGGTATTGATATTTGTAGCCGTTTGCCTTCTACCGTGGTCATGCACACACACAGAGGGAGAGAGAGAGTTATATAAAGAGAGAAAGAGGGGGGAAGAGAAAGAGAGCGAGAGAGAAAGAGATGTTTGGAAAAACCACTCTTTTCGGTATCGGGACATCTGCAAAAATCTCGAGCTCGAAAATTTTTGTCATGACAATATTTCCTTATACTACGTATAAGAAATTAAAACAGTCTTATCTTAAATTTCCCATTGGATTTTGCTTTTATCAAAGCGCTTTTACTCTTTTCTAAAACTTATTTATTTTATTAATAATTCTTGCAGCTTCAATTTGTCCTTCACTATCTTGTAACGTGGATATAACACTTAACGCAAGATCTAATAGTATTTTATTCAATAAAAATCCCCACCTCGCTACGCAATTAAAAGGTTTTACAGAATGAAATCATATTTACATATTGACACAATTTCACTGCTTCATAAACCTACTAAAACTCGGAAAACAAATAATTAGTGCAAATATTTGTGTTTAACTGGCAATTCTATAAATATATCACTATTTCAATGTGACCTAAATTTTTGTTTGCCAGTGCATTAAGAAAATAAATTTCACGTAATTTTTAGTTGTGAGAAAAACTATCAATTTCGTTTGTAACATAATTATAAATTCTAGTCTTTTTATTTAAAGAATCATGAATTAAGGTTTTTAGTTCACTTCTATATTTTTGATAGTTAAAAGACAGTTTATATTTAGTTAGTAGCGTTAAAACGTATTTCGCAAATACGTGTTAAAGGATTCTCCCCGGACATAGCTGAAGTCCCATTGCTTATGATCCGAATTTTGAAAACTTGTTTTACAAACATTATTTATGTCTGAATTCTTTTATATTCCCAAGTTTTAGAACTTTTCGAACAGAGAGTGTAAATTCAAATAATTCTTTAAAAAAGAAGCTTTAAAGCTTGGGCCTCTCTTTTAGTCAATAATGAATACAAACGAATTCAAACTCAATATAAAATAACTTTTATAATTTATTTGAACCGAAAGTAATTGATTATTTATAGACCATTGCAAGTTATTCCTTAAATCGCTAAAAATTAAGACACACATATTTTCAATAATTAATACTAATATTTTCTTTTTCGCCCATGCCGTATTAAAATAATAATGATGACATCAACAGAATTTTCCAGTCAAATATAAATTTTAAATACTGAACTTTCTATAAATTAAAATCCTATCCTATAAAAAATGCTTAGGGAAATTACACTTAAAACAATTTTTTGATTATTGCAATGGAAAATTAAAATATATGCTATAATGAATAAATTTCCAACGGAAAAAAAGGATAATCTAGTTTCTTCGTCATTTCTGTTTAATCCTTCTAATATGTATTAAGTAATAATTCGCTGTTACATATTTTTACATTGTCTAGCAGAGCATATATCTCTCAAACACAACTGCTTTAATAGTAGGCAACTTTATACGCGTATGTGCTTCCTTTCTTATTTACTCATTGCACCACTGGTGATGTAATTTAGATACTTTACATAATATATCTATGTGAGAAAAGAAATGAATTACCTAGTGAAGTATATAATTATTAACCAAATTTAGTAGAATGTTTAATATTAGTACGTTTTATTAAAAAAAAATTAATATTGAGTATGCGCTTCACGTAAGAGAATATATGCTGTTATTCGCGTTGGCGTTTCGGACAGTTGTAACTTCTTTGCGAGGGTGAAGACCCACACCAATACTTCGACCTATTATATCCCAGTCATGTTGTATAGGCGATAGGTCTGCCGAGAGACAGTGCAGGATGTTTATATCTTCCAGGAATTGTAATATAACAACTTTAACTTGCTTTGCTGGAATGTAATAATTAATTTAATATGAAGAGAACACTAAATGTTTTTTCATTTCCAAAACATAATCGAAATAAAAATTAGTTTAGGTACTTCTAAAATCGTGTAAATAATTCAACGAAAACATTCTCATTAACGCTCTCAATATTTACAGAACACCTAAATACCAAATATAATAAATAGTAATGCTTATATGTAATTACCTTTGCAGATAGTGTAAGCAACTTCAGCAGATCAAACTTTATATATTTATTGCAATATATTCTAAAAGTAGTTACTTGAATTACTTACTCAAAGTTTTTCATAGGAGCGCAAATAATTTATTTTTATAATTTCTTTACTGAATTGTTTACTATATAATAATATGCAAAAGTTTTTTCTCAGGTTTAATATATAAGAAATAATTCCATCGCAATCAAAAAATGTGAAGGAACATAAACTTTATAATTTATGTATTTGTATAGCATATAGTGATGGTTCCTCAATAAGGGCACACACTCCCAAAATTATTGTGTATTCTTATAAAAAAAATATATTTAAACTTTATCATTCTTTAAATAATTTTAAAATAAGAGTATAACATGCCTATTAATTCCAAAAAGCAATTCATCAAAGACGCAAAGATCGGAAATTAAAACACGAGATATAAATTGTTCCTATTAAAATCCAGGCGACCCTTTCATCGGTCTACCGCGTCGCCTAATCGCTTCGTTCACTGCACGTGTAAATATTAAGTCTAATTGGTGGAACCTTTACCGCCCGCATTCTTTGTTCCCCGCGACAGTCCGGCGACGTTCGAAGTTTTAAGCTGATCCATGTGCACATGTAATCAGTGCACTTTCGTCGGGAGATCGAGTTATTTTGTTTTGACAAATTGCAAGAATGGCGGAATTTTCGAACTCTGATGCTGTTAGTGTTAGCGTGCAATATTTAAAGACAATTAAATTTTATTCGCTGTCGCTAGAAGAAAAAATAAAAATCAATTGTGTCGGTTGTCCAAAACCAACTCTGTTAATTACTAATGTTACCAAAAGTCGTGATTATAAACAAACTTTTAAAATAGAAACCTATGATAAAACTGACTGGTTGTACGGGTGTGATGTTAGTAATAGTCTTTACTGTTTACCTTGTTTATTATTTGGAAGTAATGAGGCATCAGAATGGACAAAATATGGCGTTAAAGATTTAGTATATTTAATCGAAAAAATTAAAAAGAATCAACACTCTCTTTTATTCTAAGGTTGTGCACCCCCAAAGTATTGAACGCCGCCACTGATGGCATATTCACTAAAATGTATAGTATGTAATTATATATTTATAACGCCAATACTCCTCAGAATGCTCTGAGCAAAGTCTACTAGATTCATCAAATTATAGATCATCATCAGGAATCTGCTTGTGGTTATAACTCTTAACTATTCTCTGTTTCCAATTACTTTGGACAAACCAGCTAAATCCTTTCTAAAAAATAAAACAGCTGTTCAATTTACTTAACTAAACTTAATGCACTAATTCTAACCTTAAACGAATTAACCAGAAATTGATAGTATTAAAGAAAAAAAAAATTGTGGTCTAACATAGAAGGTTTGTATTTTACGATAATCAAGAATAAAATACAAAATATATAGCAAACAAATAAGCACGTAGTCAACATCTAATAGCGGATGTAAACTACTCCTCGTGGTTTCACCTCTTACCGAGAATGTTCTCTCCCTCTCTTCTATTCTCCTTGGAAATAAATATTTTTATGTTGCTTTGTTTTCCGCTATTAATTAAAAACATCCTGTTTTTACATCTCGGTTATGCTGCATATTTTAAAATTTATATAGCTAGAATATATAGAGTTATACAAAAACATAATTGCACACTTGTTTTTAATTGATATTTTTTAATTTAAATTAAAATCAAAATAATTCTAATTAACGTGCATAATCTACATCAATATGTTTTCTTGTCATTGCAGCGGTTCGCAGTTGTTTCTTTTTCATCGTAGCAGAGTTCCAAACAAGCGGCAGCCATGGACGCGATCAAGAAGAAAATGCAAGCGATGAAGCTTGAAAAGGACAATGCGACTGATAAAGCTGATGCGATGGAAGGACAATACAAGGACGCAAATGCGCGTGCCGAAAAGGTAAATAAACGTAAATCGATGTATTCACCTGTGGTGGTGTACGTGGGACGAGCATTGTGTATTTTAATTAATTTTACTAATGCATTATTCAGAAGTGCTCCGTATCATAAAGAAAACGTTTCGTGGGCTTATACAAAAATTTAAAGGATGATTTGATGAGTTCCCTCCGTGGATGCTCTTTATGTTATTACCGTTCGGTTCTAATGGAAATCGTAAGATAATTCGCTTCGGCAGTTATATAGGTGGAAAACTCACTTATATTGAATGAATTGTGAAGCTGATGGAATAATATTTAAATACATAATTATGGCTACATGCGAGAAGAATACTATTTTTTCCACGCCCATCAAATATTTTAAACTACATTTAATTACTTCTATGTTATACCCTTTGTATACACGCTAATGTCCGATGCGCTATATACGAGAGAAGTTCACTAATTATTGTTCCTAATATAGAAGCAAACAACTGAGAAGAACAAAACAATCTATTTTTCAACATAATTCTCAAAAAGGTTAATAAATTGTGTGTATCGATTTTTAAGTGTCAAGAAAAAATTATCTATCTTGTTCCATTATCCACTCCTTTACTGCCGTCATCACTCTTTCATTGTCTGAAAAATGGTTTCCCCGGAGATGTTCGTTTAATTTAGGAAATAGATGGTAGTCACCAAAAGTCAGATCGTCAGAATAGTGGGGGGTTTTAGTACCTGCATTGTGAAGGGCAGCCACTGAAACACTGTTTCTGTGAGTCGGAGCGTTTTCTTGGTGAAACAGCAATCCTCAATTTTTTGATAATCTCCCGAAGTTTTGGAATTAAGTTTGCGTAATATTCACCTACACTACGTCCGCGTGGTAAAAAAATTGAGAAGAAACCGTGGCCATGATTTTTCCACCAGCTGAACTGACACGAAATTTTCTTGGAGGGGGGGGGGCTTATGCCGGCATTTCATACTTTGCCTTTATGACTCTGGGTCAAAGTGATGGAATCCAAGATTCATCTAGTGTAAATCATTTGGATCTTTGTTGTTAATTTTTGCCAAATTCCTCTCAATGCCACCACACCCACCATACACTTCTTTGGAACCGAAATCATCGTGCTATAGGTTTTCAATACTTCCAGCAGAAAAGCCACATTTCTTCCCTATAAACCGAACGGTAATTTTTCTATCGTTTAGTATCATATCATGAAACAAATCAATATTGTCATCGGTAACCACAGTTTTGAGGGGACCAGCACCTGGTGCAGGATTACAGATCCCTTTCCCAGTTTAAAATCATGTAACCAATTTTTAATTACTTGCCATGAAGGTTGGGTGAATCTACCCAATACCTCGGCCAAATCAGTATAAATTTCTTGTTGTGACAACCCTTTTTTAAGGAGATATTTTATCACAGGTATTGCTTCAATTTTATCCATTTTCGTTAAATTACCAACACGTCAAGAGAAATAAACTAGTATTTCGTATATGCACAGAGACAGAAAAACGATATTTTGCATTCATTAACGCCAATAAATGATACTTCGAATAACACTTTTTTGTATGTCGGTCAACTCCATCTATGATAGGAACAATAATTTAATTGGTGAATTTCCATCGTAGGTGTTTTAAAGGCAGATATATCGCCTTTTAAAATATACTTTAAATATAAGCAGCATACAGTTTTTCTTACATACGACGAATTATCTTAACTTTTCATTGAAAGCTGCGGTAGTAATATTACCTATTAATTACAACAGTCTTTTTTTCCTTTGAATTCCTAAAACCTGATGAATTTCTCCATTAGATATGGATGCTAAGTATAGGAAATGCTGAAACACCACACTCTAAGATTAAATATTCTTTGGGATGGTGTTAGAATAACCAGTTGAAGAATTGATTTGTGAGCAATTTCTATTTGATATGTATGATACCAAATGGAACATGCAATAGTATAAGAGAAATTAACATGATCTTCTATTTGTTTCTTTCGTAGATTCAGTTTTCTAATTTTGGAAGGTTTTTGAGTAAACAATTACAGTAACAATTTTGTCAATAATCTAATAAAAGTATTGCTGACATAATTCAGGTTTTCGAAACTCAGAATTGGCAATGAAAGATATTCGTTTCTATTTAAAATAAGAAAGTTGATGTTGACTTTTCATCCAGCCTTTTCTTGCAACCGGAGTACTGAAAACGTTTCATACAGTACGGTGAATTTATGTAATAATACTAATTCGAAAGATCCTGTGATTTTATTTATTAATGTCAATATATTATATTCGTACTTACACAATCTACATTAATATTTTGGTTACCATGTGAAAGAAAGTTCCAAAAGCGATTTTATTATATCGAAACTAGAATTTTCTTAACTCTGTCCATGCCATTTTTGATGGAAGCTTTTGTTACCATTGTGAATTTTCATCCAGCGTGTCTCTTCAATGCTCTTACATCAACAACTGCTGCAACAAGTAAAATTACACAATATCTGGACAATTTTGGCCAGAGTATATCAATAGATCTAGTAATCTACACTTGTTCATACTAATTCGTAAGTATTTTTTTATTTTCCTTACTGAAAAACCAGTAAGGGATCTTTTAAATCATTAATTTCCTCATCGTAATTTATTACTAGACTTATCTAAAAATTCTTCCCAAGAAATTGTCTACAAATCTTAGCAATAATTTTCAATCTTCTTTGATCGAAATCCATGTTTGGCGTCAATAAATAAGAATTTGTCCCAATAGTATTATATACAATATTTTGGTGGTTTTCGATCACATTAAGTTCTTATATTTGAAATATGCTGCTAGATAAATGACTAGCTCCAACAAGCAATTTATTAGTATATAATTTTAAACTAATCGACACTGAACCACTACTACATTCATGGTATAGAACTGTCTAAATGTAAAGACACTTATGCAATTTTGCTCAAATCAACTTCGCACTTCTCTAAAAGTATGTAAATCTAAGGTAGCTAACAAAATACATACACAAGATGTTTGTATATATTGGTTTTTAAAATGCAATACGTTATGTGTTCACAGATGAATGAAGAACTCTACGAATTGCAGAAGAAGCTCACTCAGGTAGAACAGGATCTTGTCACGAACAAAAATCAATTAGAACAATCCAACAAACTTCTTGAAGAGAAAGAAAAACAACTGACAAACGTAAGTGTTTTAAATTACCTACCTATTTTTATATTTTCATCATTCATATAAAACATTGGATTCATTCAACAATTTATAATTTTTTGGTCAAAAATATTCACATATCTGTCGACTTGTCTTGAATTTACAAGTAATATGATAAGAAGAACAGAGTTAGATGGGAACCAAGAAGAAGACTATTTACTCAATACACGAAGAATCCGAAAAAGTGGTAAAACAACTAAACGCAAAAAGTGTCCCTGGGCCAGATGGAATTGACAATAAAATATTGAAATACGGAGGAGAAGTATTATAATCTAGATTGTTCAAATTAATTACACAAATATGGCAATACAAAAAGATGCTCGCAGAATGGAACAAGGAATTGCTAGTGCCAGTAGTGAAGAAAGGAAACTCACAGGAATTCATAAATTATAGAGGAATCATGTTGATAAATTACTGCGTATAAAATTTTTAATAAACGCCTGAAGAATTTGCAGCAGAAAACATAGAGATTACCAGCATAGGTTCATAGAAGGAATATGCACTATCCACGCAATACATTTAATGAATCTGACAATATGGAAAATACGACGAATACAATATTCACATAGGTGTTCTTTTTGTTGACTTCAGGCAGGCGCTCGACAGTATAGAGAGAAATCCTGATAAAGAATAGAAAGGAAATGAAGACACCCTCAAAAATGATAAAGCTGATTCCAATGACGATGGATAACAAGCAAGCTGCTGTACGGACAAGGGCAGGTAGTAGAGACAATATTCAGTATAAATAAAGGAAGTGGACAAGAAGATCTGCCGTCAATAACATTGTTTAACATTACGCTGGAAGAAGTAACCAAGGAAAGAAAACAGAACACACCGGGAAAAAAGTCAGTACAGATAATAGCGTGTGCGGACGACCATAGATGAACAAAAGTTTAAAGGAGTAGTCGAAAAAAATTGCAGGAGGCGTAGAGCAGAGAGGCCTATATATCAATGAACAATAAAAGGTACATGACATGTAAAAGAGCTACATGAAATACATATGAACAAAACAACAAACGAGTATATAAATTTAAATAATTTTGCAACTTTAAATACATGGGAAAAATAATAAGCAGAAATAATGAAAGAACCGCGGAAACTAGCAGTAAAATACAAGCCAAAAATAAAACCTACTAGAGATGCCAAAGAATACCAAAAAACAAGACCCTGGGCGAAGATGAAGTTATATAAAATAATTATAAGACCAGTAGCGACCTACGCCTAACAAACAGGGACGAGGAAAACCAAGAATACTAGAAAGAAATATGATCAGGACAATACATGAACCAAGGAAAGAAAAAGACGATTACCAAACAAGCTAATAAACCATAAAATTAGAACACTTTTGAAGGTAGAAGATGTATTAAGATGCGTATAATTTTAGAGGATAAGGTGGTATGGCACATTGGTCGAAAACCTCAAGATACAGCGGAACAAGCCATCACCAAATGGAAACCAGACGGAAGGAAGCTGAAAAGTAGGCAACGTTTAAGATGGAAAGACCAAGTTGGAGACGACATAAATCTATTGGAGGCACCACGATAGAGAGTATTGAGGCAAGTAGTAGACAGAGCTAGAACTCATAGAAAATTGTAGAAGAAAAAAAAAACAGAAATTAAATGGGGTCATCACCTACAAGAAGACGATCATATGAACTTCTACTAAAGCTGCTTTTATCTCGAAGATATGTTAAGTCATGTATATATATATAATTTTCAACAATAATCCATAAATCATATTTTCAAAATCGTCTGCGGCTTGTGGATAACTCTAGGTTTTTCATAAATTTTTCTAACTGATAACAAATTCATTTAAAAACTTGAAGAAAAGGAAAATATACTGGAAAGTATTTTCAGAATATTCATCCGATTTTTGAGAAAAAATCTGTGTTTCTAAATCAAATAATCTAATAGTCAATAAAGAATCGTTCTATCCATTTTCTTTCAAGTTATTATTTGTGGATTATCTTAAACATTGATAAACATCTGCATGAGATTTTACTCCGTTTATTCGATGTACTTTTCGTACACCTTCTTATGGCCAACTTGTTATTTCTGACATTCATCATTTAAAACTGTCTGCAAAAGTAGTTGTTGTTGAGACAATCATGTCGTAATTCCCAAGATCCAGTTTATTAATGTACTTGCTCTTCCACAGACTGAATCCGAAGTAGCTGCTCTTAACCGTAAAGTACAACTTATTGAAGAAGACTTGGAACGCTCTGAAGAACGTCTTACCACTGCCACAACTAAACTGACAGAAGCTTCCCAAGCCGCTGATGAAAGCTCTCGGTAAGTTAGTAACAAATAAAATCAATGCCTTAAAATCAATTCCTGTGCTACTCCATAATTAATCTGGTCTTTATAAAAATAAATTCTACTTTTCACTACAGCACGTGTTAATGAACCTTCTTGACCGTAATATATAACAAATATCTTGGTACTATATTGTAAAAATATGTAGTTATCTTCAAGAAAATATCACCAAAATAAACCGACATCCTTTATTTGCTTAGAACTGCCAGATATAAAAATACACATTTTGAAGTACCTAAATAGAATTGATGCTAAAATTATAAATCTCTAACTGTACAAATTTTCTTTTCCAGTATGTGCAAAGTATTGGAAAATCGTGCCCAACAAGATGAAGAACGTATGGATCAACTCACCAATCAACTCAAAGAAGCTCGTCTCCTAGCTGAGGACGCCGATAACAAATCTGATGAAGTATCCCGCAAGCTGGCCTTCGTTGAAGACGAACTTGAAGTAGCTGAAGATCGTGTTAAAGGTGGTGATGCCAAGATCATGGAACTTGAAGAAGAGTTGAAGGTATGGCCGAATAAAGACAACCACTTCTCGCGATATTACGTCTTGATTTCCACAGGTCGTCGGTAATTCATTGAAATCTCTCGAAGTATCGGAAGAAAAGGCCAACCAGAGAGTTGAAGAATTCAAGAAACAACTCAAGACACTCACCGTTAAGCTAAAGGAGGCCGAAGCACGTGCTGAATACGCTGAGAAGACCGTCAAGAAATTGCAGAAGGAAGTCGATAGACTGGAAGGTATGAATATGCTGGCCATTATTGTAAATGTATTGCTCATGCTAGCATAATTTATTCAGCAATGCTTTGTTACTTGCGCATTTATTTTTGCTTTTGCTTTGCAGACTATGTGCTTCGAGAGAAAGCTAAATACCAAGGAATTATTAACGATATTGACAAAACATTCAAAGAAATGTCTTCACTTTCTGACAGCAAATAATATTCTTTTACTAATTTATAGAACTGCCAATAATATAACAAATACATTCATGTTATTAACTATTTATTTAATTTATACAAATGAAAATGGTAGCAATATTTGAACAATAATTACTTAGTTGTAAAGTTTTTTTTCTTAATATCATTTCGCGTATTTCATAAATTTTGTTATATATTTAATAACTGCATATTTTAGGTTTTGCAGATTTGTTTTGTTTCGAATGATGGTTTTTTAAAGTAAAAATATATTTATGATTTAAACCACTTTATTTCATTAGCTAAAGCCCAAACATCTGGAATTGAAACAGATGTAATATGTTGCCCGTAATTAGCCTTTTTTTATTTTAATTAATAGAAGTTGTTCTTCTTAGGCTAAAAAAATTATTTGAATATACGAGTGCAGATATTTATATTATCTACATAACTATAATGAAAACAAGTTATCATCAAAAATCTTTGCTCTCAAATTGCTGTGACATTTGGCGTTTAATCACAAAACTTGTTTCTCATCCATGGGGTTTTGTTGTTGAGGCTTTATATTTATAAAAACTGAGGTAGAATATAAAAGTGTTATCAAATTCTTATCGAGTAAGGGAAACAGTCCCAGGAATATTTAGCAGATAATGGTTTAATGTGTATGGAGAAGATGGATTAACAATCAAATTTGGTCCAAAAAAAAAGTTGGTGAGATAAGATGCGAATCAAGAACCAATGAAAACATAAAAAAGTTGAGCTTTTGCTCTTATCAGATCAAACAATAAGAGTTTTAATAATTGCCGATGCTGTAAGAATATAGGAAGGTATGACGTTAAGCAAGTTGTACGATTATTTAGGAATTAATGAGGTTAGATCACATTGGATTCCGAAATTGCTTACTCTTGAATAAAAACTATGCCGTCAACTAGGAGATAAGTTTGGCTTTAGTTGAAAAGATGTTCATCGCCAAAAAGGGCAAGAATGCAGAATTTATCAGGAAAGCTGATTGTGACAGTGTTATATAAAGAATATTATTAATTAAACACTTGAATATAAGTTGTACCATAACAGGAGAAGTCTAAAAAGGCACAATGATTAAGCTGCCTCATTATAAATGCAGAGTTTTAAATGCTCAAAAATTCAAATTTGTTAAGTAATCTACGAGTGTGGCTTTGTAGTAGTCCCTACCACATTTTTAAATAAAAGAAACACTCGAAGAGACTTAGTGTTTCTTTGGCTGAATACCTAAAGGAAGCGATGGATAAACTTATTGGGAAGTTACCAAAAGAATTTTTTGAAAGGCATAGCCTTGCCACGTTTGAAACGTCAGGAGGCCTGTGGCAATAATAATATGGCGCTGGGTAAATTAAAGTTTCAAATTCAAAATATTTATGAATAATACTTCCAAATGAGTCACAACCTCTATGTCCACCTACCTGCTATTCTTGTCATTTAGGCTGCCGCTTTACTCAGTGAAGATGGTATGGGTCGAAACGTCGTGAAGCTAACTTTAATAGGGCGCTACCGCGTAATTAAAGCCTAATCGAAGATAACGAACGCGAATCATAGATGGTAAGAAAAATGAGGTGGAAATAGGTGAAAACAACTCCACAATAAAACAAACCAAATTCAAACCATACATTCTAAATTTAATTCCCATATATATAGTAAGAAAAAACAAAGTCAAATATGAGATAATAATTTAAAAACGAAAAGTCACATAAGAAATGAACGAGTAGAAAATCATGTGAAAAATAAGGATACAAATTTAAATTATGCCACTAAAGCACACATATGCTCGTGATAGTACACCCTGTATATCAAACAATGACATTCAATGACAACAATCCATGAGGATTTAAAAAAGAACAAGGGTGCACCTATCAACTCACACTGAATGTAAAAAAAGATATTAAATATTTAAATATACTAAATTTGATATGCAATATAAAAAAAAAGATGATACTAAATGTTGAACAGAATAGATTAAGTTAACAATTACAAATAATCAAAGCACTCTTAAATTTAGAGAAAACACAAACGGTGAAATATCACTGTGGATCTCGATAAATTTGCAAATTTATTCGCTTACAAATGGTTATAATGTAGGTCAAAGAACCACTTAAGTAATCAAAAATATTAACCTATTACACAAAATCAGAATTACAGTAAACTATTTTTGCTTTTCTCTTATACAACGTTAACAATCGTATGACAACTGCAAAGTTTATTTAAGTTCACCCTATATAATGGGTCTTTTGAAATGATTTCTCAAAAATAAAAAAACAATTACTTACTTAATTAAAAATACCTTGTGAGATGGACTTATATTTTATAAAATTACTAAATTAAACAAAACTTTACAAAGGTCTCCGATCTGAAGGTATCGTCAGACTTAATTCCTACAATTACTAATTGATATTATCAACAACAGTTAGTCGAGTAGATAACCGACTTAAGAGAACATACATAGATATCGCTAATATACCGAAAGTACAAATATTCTTATTAATTCTTAAAACAAATCATACTTGTACTAATTTAATTAAGCCTATGATTTTTGAACCGTTACAGTCTTATCAGAAAGAAGTTCGAAAACATATGAATGGATTATAATAAAATATTAAAAAATCAAAAACTATTTTTTTTCAAAGTTTCTACCTCCATAGATCGGTAGATACAATAAAAATCTGCCCCCGTATATTCTTCCGACTTAATTCTATAATTAAAATTTTAATTAAACCGACTAAATTAATTGATGAAAATTATCAGTTTCTAATAAATAATTGAAATTAATAAAATTTTATGAGTTGTTAAGCATTTATAGAAGTTAACATTTTTATATAATTGACATACTTTTACCATAAGTCCAGTTTATGCAGACTCTGTAGTCCGTTATGTTATCTCTTTTTTCTGTCTGCACATAACAAGTTGTCTATGGGCATGTGGATAACCTCAACAATGTATATTCTTTTACTAGTTCCTCATTAATGGTGAATTTTAATACTATTTATGCCATGTACTATTGTTTATTTAATAGGCTTTTCAAAAGATCGCATTGCCACAACTTACGCGTATACTGAATGTATGTACTGAATGTACTCGTATACGCAATAAGTTTTCAACAATGTCAGTGATAAATAATTTAAATTTCTTCTAGCATTTAATGTGTCACTAAAATCAGATATAAAATATCTACTTGGTAAAAGCACTTACATTCCATGAATATATGTAATTATCCAATTTAAAATTAAATGTACTAGTATTAATAAACAATAACGCAGTTATAAAATGAAAAGAAAAATAATGAAAAAGATAAGCCAGCTAGATCGTGGAATATATAATTCCAGAAGTACCAACATTACAGATTCACAACGCTTACTGTTGTGTTGTTTTATATAGCAACGTCTGTGGAATAAATTTACAATCAAATAAAAACAAATACAGATTTAAATAAAATTTTATAGTATTAGTAGTACTTTTTTCAAATATTGCTATCATTACTGCTTTGCTTTTATAACTTCCCTTATCGTTGGAAACCTATTTACACACAAAAATTAAATGACAAATTTTAAAAAAATCGAGCCATGTGAGATGTTAATTTCACGCTTGTTGTTACATACGTGTGCAGTTTCAATTTATGCCTGGTATTTTTTACGAATTATTGCCTCAAGTAACGTAACAGATTAAAAAAGGAATATAATTTTTTATACCTTTTATTCCTTGAAAGTACGAAGTATATAATTGTAGGTATTGGTTCCCGTAGAGAGTTATATTACTCTCTATCTTTCATATGCCCACCATGTCCACTTGCTTGTAATCCTTAGGATCAGTTTTAAAATATGTATTTACCTTTGCATGGATATTTCCATTGATAATCCACCATCTGGTATAAGCGAGATTCCTTCAGCATCTCATGGGTTTTTATATCGCAAAATTGTGTTTTTTTTTGTGACTAAGAACCCTTGTAAATCTACATCAATGGATTTCTATTGCTCAGAGGATTTATGTAGTAGAACTGATTCCAACAACTAGTTAAAATTAAAAGAAATCTGAAAAAAATGTTTACTTAACTCAAGCACAATCAACCTAAAGATATATCTTGCTGGCACTTTCTTTACACCTAAGTCTTAGTGCAACATTTTCAACACGTTTATTTTCGATATAAAAAACTGATTGACAATGATAAATATTTTCAATAATCAATCTTGATAATTGGTTCTCCACAAAGAGTTTATATCAACATTATCATCTGCCAGCTAGTTTATTTCAATGTGCCACTTTAATTTTGCTTTTTTTCTTAATATACGAGGGGGTATTTTTATGTTATCTACCTAGCCATGAAACAAAAGAGTGACGATGTCAAACAGATTATTGAAAAATTGCTGTCACTGTTAGAAGTACATGTGCTAAGTTGTGTTTAGTCTATGCTGTGTATAGAGATTTGAGACGGTCCATTTCTCGATAAAATGAGTGAACCTAAAGTTGAACATCGCAGCGTAATAAAGTTCCTGACAAAGGAAGGCAATGGTCCAAAGGAAATTCATGAAAGAATGGTTGCTGTATATGGGGAAGATACACCATCTTATTTCCAAGTAAAATATTGGTCTAAACTCTTTCGATGGGGCCGAGAGTCAATCAATGATGACCCAAAGTCCGGACGACCCGTTGAAGCTCGAACTGAAAACATTGTGCGAAAAGTCGAAAATTTGGTACTGAAAGATCGGCGTGTAAAGATCTCTGTCATTGCCAATGAAGTCTGTATATACGAAACAAGTGTTCTCAAAATTTTGCATGACGATTTGGGTATGAAGAAGGTGTCTGCAGGGTGGATACCCAGATTGCTTACACCTGAACAAAAACTGTGCAGAAAAGAAGTTTCTCAAGAAAATTTGGTCAAGTTGGAGAGGGACAAAACATTTTTATCTCAAATTATTACCGGGGATGAGACTTGGATATATTACTGGGACCTTCCTACTAAACAAGCATCTCAGAGGAAAGCGTTTTGCTTCTGATGAGGAACTCAAAGAAGCTGTTGAAGAATATTTTGCGGGGTTACCGAAGCAATTTTTTTTCTGAGGGTATGGGGCAACTGGAAAAAAATGGAATAAGTGTATTAGTGGTGAAGCGAGTTATGTAGAAAAATAACATTTTTTGTTCTCTTATGTGCTTTTTTTCATGGCTAGATAGATAACATAAAAATACGCCCTCGTAACAACCATTTCAATTTACTATAAACTGCAGACATTCAACATTAACTTTAGCACATGTACTTTTAAATTTGGCAGCTATTTTTTTTTAATAGTTGGCTTGACATTGTTTATTTTTTGCTTAATGTCTGATATCTAATATAAAAACACGAATTCATGGTTTTATTTACTTTTCCATAGCACATTTAAAGTAATTATGGGAACTATTTAATTTCATTTTGCTTCTTACCTAATTCTTATTTTATCTTTAGTAGACAAGTGAATTTACAAACAGATGATTTATCTAGAAACGTCGTATTATGAAATCATATGAAATTAACATCATTCGGATATACCTCGCCTTTAAAATTTGCCACATTATCTAGACACTTTTAATTAATTAGCCAGACCACATACGAAAACATATTACACTGTCGTGATAAACCCTTTTATCCAATTTAACCTTCATAGCTTAATAAAACCTAACCGCTATACTAGTTAAGTTACCATACAAAAGGTGTCGTAAAATCCGTCCCACAAAACATTCACCCTGGCCCGTATAACCTTCCCGGGGTCTTTCTTTTGTATTTACGCTGTTGCTATAGCTAGACTTTATACCCCCGCTTTATATCACATCGCATAAACACGCCACCTAGCGAGATTTCGCAGTAGTAGTACTAATATGGCTTGCTTTTGCACTTCGCTTCTACACAGGTACGTTTTTTATTGTTTTTGTATGTCCTGTGTGTGTTTGCAAAATATATGTTGTTGTGTCTGTTCGTTATTATTTTATTATGTACGAATTATGTATATACAATGTGGTGACAATGTTCCGGGGCAATATTCTTAGGGATGTCGTTAAATGTTTTTTTCTTCAAAAATGTTAAAACACGTCAAACTTTATTTTTTAAGTAGAAGCTGACTTAGTTAGTAATTAAGCAGTATGTTCCTAAAAAGTAAACCAATAAATATTTATTAATTCGGTGGGGAATCCCACAATTTAGTTGAAAACATACGTCATACTTTTCAAGGTGCTTCCTCTAATTCAGGTCTGGTTTGAAGTCCTATGCTCTTCCGCGCTTAGTAAAGCTGTTGGTCATGGAATAAATAGCTTCAATTTTATTATTTTCCATTCAAGTTCTTGTATATGTAAAATTATGACATCTAGCAATGACTGGTTGCGAATAGTTACTTTTAAAATACAAATTATTACCTGTTTGGACAAGGTATTTAAAATAATATAGTTTTCTGTTACATCGATAATGCACAAGTTCAGTAACTGAACGTTGTGAAATTCCGTCGCTAACTACGATTTTCTTAAAAATCCAGATTCAAAATTTTGCATCGTAATCCTATCTGTACTTAGTATTTATAATAAAGATTTCAATTGGCCTTACGCCGACCCTGCACTAAATATCCATCTGCTTCACTTTCAAAATCGGTCCTTTTCAGGACCACCATGTTACTTGTGTTAAAAAAAAAGGAGGAGGAATAGATACTTCATAATAAATATCAAACCATTAATTACTTTAATTTTACACCTGCCAGAAAAAAATAATTACATTCTTGATATTTACTGTAATCTAGAAAAACCACGATTTATTGAATATTCTAAAATAATAATAATCAGCTGTTTCCGACTACAAACACATTAATGAGCAACAACCTTCCTATTTTAAAAATAAAAGCAATCTTTTATTGTCTGCAATAGAGTGGGTCGCCCATTTGGCAAAAAAATGTTTTATATGAATGAATACGATTTAACGTTTTTTTCCCGTTTTATACAAATAAAAGCGTATTTTTCTATGAATGCGTGTTCGTTTCTATTTACAAATGAGCATTCTTACGTGTATTTATAAACATACATTCTGTGCCAGGTCCGTAATGTATTTTTTTTATCTAAGAAACAACATAGAAAATTAAATTTTTAATTTCTTCGTTATTGCGGTATATTTGGGCCTTTTTCTGTTCGGACTTTACATACCTGCTACTCCCTCTTTTTATTTCTGGGGCGGCCTGTATAGTTACTTTTCCAATTCGCTAACCAATATAATGTCGTTGGCTTCGTATCAATATGAAACTGAATGTATTTATTTGGTTGCACCACTTTGTATATATGTATGTATATGTAACATTCACACATTCAAATATGTATCTGTAATATGTCATTCACGCAAATTCCAATTACTAAACTATTCACGCAATGTTCCAGATGAACTCGGCATCAACAAAGACAGATACAAGTCGCTGGCGGACGAAATGGACTCCACATTCGCCGAATTGGCCGGTTATTAAAACAGGAACACCGGCACTATCCAAATTATGTGCTTAATTTGTATATTACGATAGAACAAGTCATCATTTAGCAGGAGAGCAGGGAACATCTTGAGAAGACAAACAAAAAAAAACACCCACACACACTCTCTCTCTAAGAAGTTCTAATTTTAATTTATCTATTATTACAAATTATTATTATTATTATTAATGATGTATTGATTTCTAATGTTTCTGTATTTACTGTTATTTGATTTTGTCCTGTGTAATAAATACATACAGATATTTATTTAAAATGTTACGTTTCCTTGTTCGTTTATGATTTAACATTGCACTTGATACCCCATATTATTAAGTGAATAATACTTAATAAACGTAATGAGGTGTGGGCACCACACGACTTTCTTATACGTATGTGCGTTCCGAAATGTGTATACAGAAGTTGTTCCAAGTTAAACTTTAAATTCTGCATTCCTAAGTAAAATGTTACTTCCATTTTTAAACAGAAATTATACCAAACCCAGCTGAAAGTACTTTAAATTTCTACATAGAAATATAGTTTGAGAAATATTTGCAAAGAAGTGCTATTTGATAAGAATAGAAATACTATATGCATAATTTGCGAAATATTTGCAAATGAACGTTTTTCGATAAGACAAAAAGACGTACTTCCGGTAGGAATTTCGAAAAACTTTTTTTTATAAATAATGAATTTGTCGAAACTTAGTACTTGACGAAATATTTGTAAATTTTAATTTTTTTTACTGAAGTCAACTGCTACTTCCCGTCTGCCGATTTTACTGGAAATGTAATCAAATCTCAGGAGGAAGATTATACTCACAAATATAATGTTTGATATTGATACCCCTAGTCATTTGGCTGCCATTGTGGTCACACACACAGACAGCCAGAGACACACACACAGAGAGATGTTTGCAAAACCACTTTCATTATCAAGGAATTTCAAAACGCGGACATAGCAAAAATCTCGAGATCAAAAATTTTTATCATAACAATAAATACTTCCTTATACTACATATAAGAAATTAAAAACGATGTAATGAAGTAATTGAAATTTAAAGAATCAGTTGGCGAGGGACATTAAAGAAAAGATAAAGTGGATACTTTCTGTCTACGGATGCACGTGATGTCTTGTACACAAGAGAAATAAATGAAGCTACAACTGGTCTATTTAAAAGTGACCTGTCAACACATGTTTGGGATTGTTTCGATGAAATGGCAGAACAAGCTTTTGAGAATTTTCATAGAGTATTTTTTTATTTAGTAATAAACATTTTCCTATAACCAGGCACTTTAGACGCTCTGGGAACAATGGCTCAGGTAACTAAAGATGGAGACATATACAAAGCATACAAAGAATACAAGAAAAACTTCCACGATCAAATAAATAAAACAAAGAAAAATGCAAATCAAATATATATAAATGAGGCATGTAACAAACAAAAAGCAATATGGACGGTAATTGACAGGGAAACAAATAAAACTAGAAATAAAGGAAAATCAGATACAAAACTCTCTGCAAACGAAGTTAATAACTATTTCACGAGCATTGGAAAACAGATCCTAATAAGCACGGAATCAGATTCACAAATACAGAAGTACCCAGAAAATATGAGACTAGATAATAGAGATTCATACTATTTTAAAACTATTACAGAAATAGAAGTGTCGGATGTAATAAGAAATGCGAAAAACAAACAAACCAGGGATGTGTATGACGTTACAGCAAATATTATTAAAGACGTCGAAAATGAACTACCACAACTGAAAGTAGGAAGAGTTTTTGCTGTTCATAAAAAGAGAAATCCGAATGATTGCAGTAATTACAGGCCCACCACTATTCTGCCTGAAATTTCCAAAATTTTAGAACGGTTGATAGTAGATCGTCTACTAGAATACTTTGAAAGAAAGAACTATATATCTAATGAACAGCATGGATACAGGAAAAACAAATCCACAGTGACTGGAATTCTGGAGATGATAGAGACTATAATTGACGTCTACGATAATAAAGAACGATTGGGAACTGACATGTTGTAACCTCAGTAAGGCTTTCGATATGGTAAATCACCAAATTCTACTACAGAAACTATACCATTATGGTATTAGAGGTACAGCACATGATCTACTTGCCTCTTATTTGAGGGGAAGAAGCCAGGCAGTGGACTTAAATGGAAAAATATCAAACACCAAACCAATTCATAATGGGGTACCACAAGGATCGATATTGGGACCAATTTTATTTGTGATGTATGTTAATGATCTTCAAAAAATATAACACCTAAACAAAGTTGTCTCTATGCTGATGATACATCTTACGTAGTAACTGGAAAGTCGATTGACGAAATTGGAAAAGAGAGCAAACGGGTAATGGACGAAATAACAAAATGGTTCCAAGACAATGAACTAAAATTAAATGAAGAGAAAACTCATCGTCTCTGTTTCTCTGCAAGAAATGAACAGTAATCCCATGCCATTCGATATCTGGGGCTCACGATTGACAATAAACTCACCTGGGACATGCACATTATCAGAATTAGCTAACGCGCTAACGATAGCTATATATACCATAAGAAGACTGAAGACTATTGCTACCCATGCCGCTTCAAAATCTGCCTATTTTGCGAACTTTCACAGTAGAATAAGCTACGGAATTTTGTTTTGGGGCACATCACCTGCAGCAACAAGAATCTTCTACTTACAAAAAAAAGCGATTAGAGCTCTTTGTAATTTGAAATATACGAATGGTTGTAAGGAACATTTTAAACAAGAAAGAATACTGACCTTGCCTTGCCTATTTATACTTACATGTATAAAATAGAGATCCAGATTCCATATCACTGTGTGCAACAACGCAACGCTATGTAGACTATTGGGGGCCCAAACTGCATAATAAAATCAAGAACCATCTTGAAGAGGGTGACAAATTTTTCAAAAAAAAAGTGGAGGATATTTTAAGTTATCACAATTTTTATTCAATAGAAGAGTTCTTAAAGTGTGACTTAAAACATTAATGGCTTTTAAATACTTACAAGGGTGCATTATATACACATTATTGTTTTCTTGTTGTTGTTTGTTTTATTGTCATATACAGCTAACTGTGCATTTTTAATTTATTTACTGACTTTTTTGTAATTGTAATTACAACGAATAAACTATTACTATTATTATTATCAAAGTACCGCGAGATAAAAAATTATGCTGATAAAGGTTTGCCATGGAATGTAAAACATCTGTCTTAAGTTATATCATTAAGTGTCATACTGACAAATATTAATGACAGTATGACACTTAATGATATAACTTAAGACAGACGTTTTACATTCCATGGCAAACCTTTATCAATATAATTTTTGATCTCGCGGTATATTGATGTATAAAATAGCTTTATAGCGATTTATAGCAGCGAAATAAACCGACTAAATTGCAATCATCAATTTATAACTGGAAAACATAACTTTCATAAAGTTTCTAGGACGGAGATGGCATTGTAATAGAAAACATAAGTCTGAACTTAAGCTATATTATTATAACCGTAACACAACCTTAACGTTTCAAAATTATTTTAACAGTGTCATCGTGACATCAACAAATATATCATTTGATTTAAAGATACAATAAAACAACAAGCTTAGCTGATATTCAAGATTTTATTAATAAAAGAAGGCGAAATTAAAAAAAAAGGTTATTGAAATTGTTGTCCATTATTTTCAATTTCCAAGTCTATACGCGTTCCCATGCTGTCAAAAGCATTTTGTAGCATTGCGCGCGCTATTAATGCACATTCTTCAATAATTATTTGCTGTAGATTTTGCAAATTAGCAACAGGAGTTTTAAATATTCTATTCTTCAGGTGAGGAAACATGAAAATATCCGTAATTGTCACACAAGGTGATCGTCGAGGAAATTCAATTTCCATCTGAAAGCTTATAATCTGATCGGCAAAAAACTCACGTAGAAAAGAAATATTTTCTTGTGTTGTGTATGCCGTTGCACCATATTGCTGGAAGAAACCATCTTGCAATTCATCTTTGTGCAGCTGTTCAATAAATTCATTCAAAATCTTTCTATACCTCACAGCATTCATTGTAAAATTAAAAAAAATAGGTCCAACAATTTTGCGGCGAGAAACTGTTAGCCAAACACCAAGTTTCGCAGAATGCTGAGACGGTTCAACAAAAATATGAGGATTTTCACTACTCCATTACTCCAATTATCGACCCTGGCGCAGACTGACGTATCAAAAACTTCGTCTTGTCATTGGAAATATCATTTATTGGCGCTAGTGAATGTCAAATATCGTTTCTCCATCGCTTTGCATATACGATATAGTTTATTTATCTTAAAGTCTTCATAATTTAACAAAAATTAAAAAAAAATTGAAGCAAGAGAAACATGCACCAGGTGCTGGTCCCCCAAAACTCTAGTTACCAAAAACAATATTGATTTGGTTCATGATATGCTACCAAACGATTGAAAAATTACCGTTGGGTTTATAGTGGAAGCATGTGGCTTTTCAGTTGAAAAAATATTGCACCATGAAGTGGGTTTCAAAAATGTTAACGGCAGATCAAAAGCTCATCCGTTAAGTTACCGCTGAGACGAATTTGGCGATAATTAACAGAGATCCAAATGATTTTCTGCAAAAATTGGTTACAGTAGATGAGACTTGGGTTCATCACTTTGATCCAGAGTCAAAAAGGCAAAGTCCCCCCTGAAAATTTCGTGTCAGTTCAACTGCTGGAAAAATCATGAGCACAGTTTTTTGGGATTTTGAGGGGATTACTTTTGACATATTTTTTAACCACGTGGGCGTAGTGTAACTGGTAAATATTACGCAAACTTAATTCCCAAAGGGCGGGAGGTCATCAAAAAGAAACGAAGAAGAAAATTGAGACGAGGAGTGCTATTTTACCAAGAAAACGCTCTTGCCTGCAAAAGCTGTTTTTCAATAACTGCCTTTCACAAATCTTGGGCTTAAAATATTTGTTCAACATCTCTGTTTTGCGATTTCGCACCTACCGACTACCATCTATTCTCAAAATTAGAAGAACGTTTTCGGGAAAACCATTTTCCTGGTGATGAGGAAGTGATGATGGTGGTAAGTGAGTGGATAATGGAACAGAATAGAGATTTTTGTTAACAAAACCTTGGCACTTAAAAATTGATACACAAAATGTATGAACTTTTCTGGGGAATATGATGAAAAATAAAATTGTTTTTTTTCTTTTCAGTTGTTTGCTTCTTTGTTAGGGACAATAATTGGTGAATTCCCCTTCTATATTCTAAAATTGATACATATTTATGGGAAAGAATTACAAAGGGCTTTGCTAGAAAAATAATATGTCACCAAAGTCGTGAAGAGTATTTAGTAGGCATCATGTTAGATATGTAAGAACTAACTCTACACTGTACACTTTCCCAATATATTTTTGAATAAGGAAATCCGACGATCAATTTTTACCATCCTTTAGTATATGAATTTTTCAATTGATCACTATACTAATTCAATTTCAAACATTCTGGTTGCCAATTAAGTAATTAATTCAAAGTTTTCATTCGATAAAGAATGCGGATAAGATCGATATTATTGTTCATGTAAATATTAGCTCAGGTTGTTTGCAAACCGCGTTAATTTCAATGGGGAATTTCTCTATTAAATTATGACTAATATTTCATCCCTACAATAATGGCGATGTACTGCGTTCCCGGACGCATGCGTAAGGGCTATTGATTCGACTGTTCGTCCTCCACGAACAACCCTGACTCAGACTAAACATCGCCGTCATCTTTAACCACTGGTCTGCGAATAGAATTTTCAACTGATATATTGAGGGTTTTAAACCCACCGCTAGCGAAAGTGCTGGAAACATCGCAGTGACATAGTTTTTTAGTTTATAGGGACAAGAGAAGAAATTAAGAGAAAATGGTTGAGGATGGACCTGACATCAGAGCCATACAAAGGGGTGAGTTGTGTTAAATTTATCGCTGTTATCGTTGTTAATTGAATGGATTGCATTGAACTCAATTTTTTTAAAGAACGGTGTTCTCTTTAATATGGAAGAACGTAATGGAAAATTTTTAACTTGCTTTGCTGTAGCTTAAATGAAAATGAAAGAATAGAAATCTGCTTTAAAAATGTAATTGTAATTGAAATTTATAATAATTAATTACGATTTTGTTTAAAAAATATTAACGGAGTTCATTTTTTATATTTAACAACTACCAATAATTTAGCTGAATTTTCTATGAAAATTTTTATCAGTAAATACTCAGATTTGTATTTGAATATAACATTTAGTAATAAATGCTTTTATAATAAAAAAAAAATAGTAAGTATTCATCTTATTGAATATATGTATTTATCAAATTGTACATTCCTTATAGTAGGAAACACGAATTTCTTATCTTAATTATATATACATTTAGGCTCACAAATGCCGACAATTTCGACAGATCTTATAGATCCTGACATTCAAAGAAAAGAAACCGTGATATTTCCCGAACACACACTGAGTCCCCATCCAAATAATAAACACGTACTTGCATGAACTTTGAGTAACGGCGTATTGATTTTGTAAAATAATAGCGCCGGCATGTCTGTGATCCATCAAAATTACATTTGACACTTCGAAGAGTCTTATTAAAAGTTCATATAGGTATTAATACGTCTTGGAAGAATTACTAAATTCTGCTGACGCCTGGCATATTTTTTCCCTTTCATTTAGAAGTTCTGACGTTAATCAAATTTGCGGAGGCTGCCTATGGGTGGGAAATCCTGGAGGTTATTTCGAGTTAAAAAGTAATTTTCCTTCGGAGATGATGCGTACTCAATCAATAACCAAGAAGAAATAAGTTGTAACACAATTATTTAGAAGATATTAGAAAATATTGGTAGACCTAATGGATAATTTTAGCTTCATTCAAATTGATTGACTAATATTTATCAGAATCTTGCTGTACGCGTCTTAAGTTATCATGATTTTAGATCTAGTTATTTTTGTTTTCTTTATTTATTGGTTGCTTATTACAAAAATTCATTGGAAGGACTATAATTTTTAATTTTTAAAATGTCAGCCGACTTTGATGACAATCCTACTTATTTATTGTGTGCCTACATTGTGCTTTTATGTTATATTATCTGGCTTACGTTAATAATCTCTCCACTAGTAGTTTTCAAATAAACTCTTCTTGCTACCCATACTTTGTTGAGCGTTCTTTCAAAAATTATTGAAAAATTTTTTTCCAACAAAATTTATTATTTTCTTAACAATATTAAGGTATTGTCGAGTATAAGGCCTACCCAAGAGTTATTTAATCTTATGAGAACAAGAAACAAAATATAATAAAACATTTCTGAAAAACTAAAAATATATTCAATTTGCATAAAATACATATCAAAATAAACATAAAAAAATCTGTATCTTTTTCTAATAATACTGTTTTAAAAAACTTGATTTTGGGTCTTATTATCTGCACAGCATGTAATAAGACCTGCAATATAAAATCAATTTAATCGTCACAGTTTGGGCAGATAAGGTCTTCTAAGTCATCTGCAGTAAAGCCAACACATTCCTCGTGTACCCAGCTGTTACAGTTAACACATTGACGCATATCTGCCACAAAGTTTCCTTGCATACTGCACAAAACCACCTTTCTGCTTCACAGTGGGAAGTCGATGCTCCAGTCAAAGTAGAGGGACGTAGTTTATCAGATTTGTTCGGCTTAGTAGTTCTCATCATTTCTCCAAACACATTTCTTGTAACTTCAAGCGCTTTATAATTTACGGCCTTTTTCCGGACTAGTTTGTTTTGTTTAGTTTTTACTTCTGGAGTTACCAAAACTTCTGTGAATGTCTTAAGTTGTTGTTCAGTTCTTTTGTTTATTAAGGAAGTGGTGAGTGGTTGCTCATCTTCTGAATCCCATTCTCTGTCTTTGGTTTCATTATTTGGTTCTCTGTGACTGGGTAAACTTGGAGGATATGCATTTTCCGGAGTAGCATTTATGTTGAAAGGATAAATCCCTGTAGCTCTAAATCCATTCATTATGTTGCTTATTGTCATTGATCGCCCCCGGACTAGTGTGAAAACATCCGAAAATCTTTCTTTGATCAAACGTCTGTCTAGATATGTTTCCCAGTAATGTAGGAGTTCTTCATCCCAATAATGTTCCAAAGGTATGAAGACGGATTTATCCATAGGTTGCAATTCATGAGTCGTATTCCTGGGTAAACACAACAAATGTATGCCTAAGTCTTCAGCATTTTCGGCAATATTTACATCTAGGTGGCAAGGAGCTCCATCAAAGATTAAAATTACTAAAGGAGTTGACATAAATTTTGAAAAATGTTCAAGCCATTTAACAAACACTTTATATGTCATGCTTCCATTTAGTGTCATTTGAACAATAGACCCTAGAGGTAATCCATCTGAAAATGTTGGCGTCATCCATTGCCCTTTGAATAGAATCATGGGAGGAATAGCATGTCCCATTGCATTCGCACATGCCACGATGGACACATTTTCAGCATGTTCTTGTGCTACTAAGTGAACCCCCTTGGCTTCTCTTTCGGCTAGAACAGTTTGTTGATGATGAAGGGTAAGGCGACACACTTTCTCATCCATATTATAGATTGTGTCAGGTCTTTGCTTTACACCAGTATTTTTTCCAATAGAGCATCTAATTTTATAAAATAATCTTCTATGCTTGCTTTATTGAGCTTTTGAGCTCGGGCGGGGTTCATAGGTTGTGCTTTTCTTTTAGAAATATTTTTATGTCTGAATGAACGATACCATTCTCTCCCAGCCAATTTTTGGTTATCATTAAAGTGGTTAGGAATTTTATATTTCGTAACAAAAGAGTAGACACTTCTGCGAACTCTTTCAGCAAATTTTATTATTTTACGTTCCAGTTGTTCCTCAGCTTTTGCGTCTAATATTGGTTTTCTTCCCAAACGTCGAGAGGTTATTCCAGATTTAATGTGGTTTCGTATTGTTCGGCGAGGAATTCCACAATGTTCTTCTACGTATGCTTGAGATTTGCCTTGTCTTATAAGACTTAGTGCTTCTTCCATCATTTCTTCCGTCCAGTTACGCGAATTCCACGGCATTTTTTTTTCATTTTGTCTATAACATCAAATATTAGAAAAAATAACTGTCAGAAAATAAGGCCCATTCATCATTGCAGGAAATAAGGCCCGGGCCTTATTTGCTGCTTTGATGTCGGAATGAATTATAGGTTAGGAACTGACAAGCTTTCAGAAAAAACTGGTAAATTTGTGACAACGTATTACTAGTGATGATAAGACTACATACCTCAAAATGTAGAAAACTTCTGCCTAGAAATTTTTGCTAAAACTTGATTCTATTCTGGTAAAATCTTATAACTTAATACAACCACTGGCTGATACTTGTTTTCACATTCGAATATAAAGAAGCTGGTACTATAGAGAAATGTTGAAACGTAATAAACTTCTGTAATGTCAACACCACCTGGGTAGATGCCGGTAGTTGTATTACATTTAACTGTTTTGTAGAAAACTCATGTCTGGGCC
Organism: Amphimallon solstitiale; assembly: GCA_963170755.1. Lineage (NCBI taxonomy): Eukaryota > Metazoa > Arthropoda > Insecta > Coleoptera > Scarabaeidae > Amphimallon > Amphimallon solstitiale. The sequence continues at coordinate 56,399,610 of OY720681.1, read as the reverse complement.
TTATTACCTGTTGGGCCTTATTACCCGACAATACCTTATATAAATTCAACATAGCAATATGGCTTCAGATAGGCTTTTCATGAAGAAACTTAATCTGTAGAGTATGTATAATATAATTATAATAGAATGGAGTATGGTAATTATGTAGTACTAATTTCTTTTTTGGCCTCGCAAAATCCTTAACCTTGGTCTATCTATCTTTGATGTCAGACAAAATTTCAAAGCTGAAAAATAAAGAAGCACGATATAAATATTTAGCTTTTTTCTTGAAATCGGAAAAATAACGGTTAAGTTTGGCGGTGTTAGATTGAATATCAAAGGAGTTCAATACCAGTCTTCGTATATTTAGGGAAAGCGTCTTTGGACCTCTGATTTTTTTCATTATTATTATTATTATTATTATTTATTAAAGATTTGCTCCACGGCAGAGTTTCGTTATACGTTCTTACATCTCTTTAAGATAAAATACTAAAACACTACCATTTTTTGAAAAGATTCTTTTATTGTTTTCACTCATATAACAGAACCTTGTCATTGAAAACGGTCAAGGTATTTTGAAGTTTCATTGGAAAAAGATCCAAAACGTGTTGATAGTTTTCAGTTCTAATGGATGCTTCCAGCCTATTGAATGCTACAATGTTTCACATGATTCCTCTCAGAAGGAGTATTACACAAGTGAAAAATTGTTAAATAGGGCATTGAATGATTGGTTTCAGCACCGTGTTTAGCATTCTAACTTCAGTTGAAAACATCGACTGTAGGAGTTGCTATTAGATTTACTATGTGAGATGCTCTAAATGTGATTCGTGAATCTCTTGGCATCACGCTGATCCAAAATAAAAGTAGTGTTTGACATTTATGTCCAGTGATGGGATAATGGTGTTTGTAATGCGTCTGTTTAGGTCGTCTAAATATTCCCCAATAATAAAATTTAAGGGGTGGGTGCTAGCCAAGCGGTTTTTGTTTTTTATTTAATTTTTTTGGAAAGACGAAGTCAAGGTATTGACTGATATTTACCTGATAATGCAGTGTTCACTGGTATTTGTAAATTTCTTCTGTCTGGATACAAATCAATCAATAATGGAATAACACGGTTTTGAGGAATAATTTAGTAACTTACTTCCTTCTGATGAAAAAACAATGTGCCATACTCTCCTATTATACCTGCACCTAAGCTAACATTTTCTGTTTTTTGGACATGCATTTTTCTCATTCAGTGATGAGTTTTCTAGGCTTAATAGCAGCAATTCTGGCGATTACCATATTCATGAAGACGTAGCTTCGTCCAAAAAAAGAAACATTTTCTATTTTGAAGTTCTCTACTCTTTCATCATTTGCCCACAAAATTCTTGACGAATTTTTTCCTCGTTGAAAAAGATAAGTAGCTCTGAGGCCTCTCAAGTTGAAGCTTTCTGATTTTTCACCAATGTAATCATCATAATTTTTGTTTCGTCGTCAACTGAAGTATTATGCTACTTAATTGGTCGAACATGATCCTGTTCTTTAAACTATCTTTCAATTTTTCTAAGGGTAATTTGTGATATTCTAGAAATGATTTTAAAAAGACAAATACTTTGATTTGCGTCCTTGTTCTATGTCTATAACCGATTGTCATTAGCATGACATTTCTTCTATTAGACAAATACTGATTATATTTTATATTCTGTATCACCAATAAATAAATCTCTCTTCGTTGTTGGGTTTCACTTGCCTCTACACGATTAAAATATCATCACCATTTTCATGAAAAAACCTGTTGTTTACAATTAATTCTCGTAGTTCTCAATCTCTATGCCGTCTGTTAACTGTGCGATTGCTTTTTATTTGTTCAGTAATGTTCTAACTTGCGTTTCGACAAATATCTTCATTTCGTTAGTTTTTAGTATTCTCTTGACGAGGATGCTTCCGCCCTTAATTCTGCGCCGTAGGTCATCATCGGTCTAACAGATGCTTTGCATATTTTTGCCTTGCAAACTACGCTAATGTGCTTGTTTTCTAGATACTTCTTTGTTTTAGGCAGTCTGAGATATTAAAGGCATGCAACATTCGTTGCAAGTCGTCCTCGCTTTCTGATGTAAGTGTAGCATCATCTGCAAGCGTACAGTCTTTATCCTGTCTTGCCCCATCCGACATCCTAATCCAACCCTGTTTACTTCATCTATAATTTCGTCCATTATGGCATTAAATAATAGCGGACTGAGACTGTCCCCTTGTTTTATTCTAGTTGTGATTGCAATTTCTTTTTGTTAATATTTCTAGATATGTTATATTTGTGGTTAGTAGGTCTTTTATTAGCCTTACGTATTCTGCAGGAGTGTTCTTTCTTTCAGGTCTGTAAGGACCTCCTTCAGTTGAATCCGATCTAATGCCTTACTCAAGTCAATAAAGCAAAAAATGCAAGGTTGTTGTTTTCTGTGGCTTTCTCTCTGATCTGCCTTATAATGAACAGAGCATCCATTGTTGAGTTGTTTGTTCTAAATTTATTTTGTGCCTCATTTATTAGTATCTTTGAGGTTACTAAGTCTCTGACGATGCTGTTTGTAGCTTCAAGGATGTGCTTAGGAAGATGATCCCCCAATAATTTAATTTAACCAAACACAAATTCATTTCATTTTGATGGAACAGAAGTCACAATAAATATTCCCGATCTTTTTGTACATTTAAAACTAGATTATATACTTTTAGGACTCGGAATCAGATTTATGCAGAATCACGAATTCATAAACAAAATTATTACAGTATTACGAGCATTTCACAAAAACACTAAAACACCTTACCACACTAAAGCACAAAAATGGCTAAATACGTATTTCAACAACTAAGTTGTCATCATCAGTAGCACTGATCAAAAATCGCGCTGTCTACACACCGTAGCGTACAGAGCAACGCTACGGTGTGTAGACAGCGCGATTTTTGATCAGTGCTACTGATGATGACAACTTAGTTGTTGAAATACGTATTTAGCCATTTTTGTGCTTTAGTGTGGTAAGGTGTTTTAGTGTTTTTGTGTAGTTTCAAGCCACAGACTCCAAGTTTAGTTTCCATTACGAGCATTTATTAAAAAAGAGTGAATTTATTTTTGTATGTTAAATTTTCAAAATATAATGAAAACAAATCATTTATCGTTGAAAGAGATAGGAAATTGCGAGGTGAAATTTCTCATCAAAATTGAAAAGAGTTTTTATAATTGAAAAGAGCGATGCTTGAAATGCTGGGTTTAAAGGTCAACACATCTCTCTGACTCCAGCTTTTCACTGTAGTAATTTACTCGCTGCTATACGAGCTTCATATAGATGAATAGATGATAGAATAGCGGGTGGCAGAATATATTACTCGACGTGCAGAGCCGAATGAATACTTCAAGGGAGGTTGAAAATAGAAAATGAAACTTACACAGAAATTTTTCAATACATAACGTAGAGTGGAATATAAATAATAAATGCTAAAATACAAATAAAGTGGTTTACTTCATATTACCTGTTTTTATATTATCTATATAAATAAAAATGAAATGCTGTTTGTTAGTAAGCGCATTACTTGAAAACGATAGGACCAATTTAGCTAATTTTTTTAAAAAGTGTTCGTAATAGTTCGAATAAGATTTTCGAGGAAAGTAAAGTTGCTTAAAAAATTGGAAAATTCGGGAAAAACCAAAAGTGCTTTTTACTTTCTTATACGTAGTATAAGGAAGTATTGTGATGATGAAAATTTTCGACCTCGAGATTTTTGCAGATGTGCACGTTTTGAAGTCCCCTGATACCGAAAAAGTGGTTTTTAAAAAATGTCTCTCTCTCTCTCCCTCTCTCTCTCTCTCTCTCTCTCTCTCTCTCTCTCTCTCTCTCTCTCTCTTTCTCTCTCTCTCTCTCTCTGACCACGATAGCGATCAAACCGCTATAGCTATCAATTCCAAATTTTATATTTACGAATATAATCTCCCTCTTGAGATCTGAATAGATTTTCAGTAAAATCGGCAGACCGGAAGTAGTAGTTTACTTCAGTGAAAAAATCGAATTTTGACAATTATTCGCCAACTACTAAGTTTAAACAAATTTGTAAAGAATTCATATATATACTCAAAATGAACTTTGAGAAGAATTTTATTAAAAAAGTTTTTCAAAATTCCTACCGGAAGTAGGTCTTTTACTCTTATCAAAAATCTGTTTTTTGCGAATATTTCGGAAGTCATGCTTTTTAGACAGGTACGTTACGAGTATAAAAATATTTAGAACTTAATTTTCAACACCTTGTATAAAAAAAAATTCAAAATTCGGACCGGAAGTAACACTTTTGCTCTTATCGAACAGCGATTTTTGCAAATATTTCGTCGTAAATTATGCATTGTACCTATATATATTTGTCAAGAGTACGAAAGCATTTAGAGTTGGATTTGAACTATTTTTTGTATAAATGAAATTTCAAAATTCGGACCGGAAGTAACACTTTTACTCTTATCGAATAGCGATTTTTGCAAATATTTCGCAAATTATGCATTCTATAATTATATATTTGTCAAGAGTATAAAAGTATTTATAGTTGGATGGGAATATCTTTTGTATAAATGAAAATTCAAAATTCGGACCGGAAGTAATATTTTTACTCTTAGCGAGTAGCATTTTTTGCAAATATCTCACAAAGTATGTATGTTATCCTGTAGAGATTTATTAAGAGATTGGAAGTACTTAGAATAGGATTTTGAATAATTTTTGTATAAAATAATTTTTAAAATTGTATGATTTGAAATGCTCATACGTATAAGAAAGTCGTGTGGTGACCACACCTTATCCTTTTCTTTAGGATTTTTGTATGTACTCAAGACCATAACTCACTATTTGAACGATGGATATGTGTATTTCTTTCTCGTTTTGTTCGTTATGGTCCTGGAAAACTTACCAGTAAAGAAAATTCGGGACAATTACAAAGAAAAGACAAAAAATTCGGGCAAACTGCAAGAATTATAATTTTTTATGGACTCTCGATCATAGCTGACGATAGGCACGACATATTTGGTTGACTTTTGTTTTGTTTTATTCGTTATACTCCCGGGAAGGAACTAACTAATTGAATGTTTTCAAATGTAAAAAAAATCTGGAAGATCTGGAGAAAAATCTGGAAAAACGCATTCCAGGCCAAATTGGTGCGTCTGTTAGTGATCGTGAACTTCTGAACGACGTCTGAATGAGGTCATATTCTCACAAATTTTTTTTTTGTCGAGACGATGGCTCATAGCTGTGCTAGGATTCTATAGGTGGCGCTGTAGTCATACTATTAACAAATTCTATGTTTATAGACCAAAATAACTCATATTTATAATATACACCGTGTCTAAAGTTAAGTATTCAGCATTGCTAACTTTGTTATTATTGAAGCTACAAAGTAGTAGAACTTTTTTTGCTGATTAAGTTAGTCAAAACAGAGAAACAATTGAAGAGCTTATTTCTGAAATATTCACAAAAGTAACACATTTTTAAATGGAGCATCCTGTATATTTCGATTAATTGAGAGAGAGAGTTAAATTCTAAACAAAAAGTAAGTAAACACTATCGCCCTAAATTTAAAAATAAGCGAATAAAAAGCAAGAAAAATCCAGAAATTAGTCCAGCTGTTCTCTTTAATTATTATGGCTTTAATATGTAAGTAGGCGATGGAGAGTAATTAATTAGTTATAAATTTTAGTAAATTAAATTATATGAAACACTGAATAACAAAACGGAAAGCAACAAAAAGTGATAAATTTATACTTTTTTTTATCTTAGTAAATTTTCGAACATCCTTGTTGATCAATACACTTTTGAGCTCTTCTGAGAACACTTTTTGTCACTTTTAGGATAGCTCTCGCGGGAATATTATTTATTACGTCTCTAATTTTGTTTTCCAACTCCATCACATTTCTATATTGTTGTTTATAAACTTCGTCTTTGATGTCACCCCACAGATAAAAATCTAAAGGTGTTACATCTGGGGATCGTGGAGGACAAGGAATTGTGTGTTTGTTTGTATCCACCTATTATCAAAGAGTCTACCTAGCATAGTAGCAAAATCATGATAATTATGAGCAGGCGCCCCAACCTGTTGAAAATGTAAATGCTGATAATCAACTAATGGTAGGTTTTCTACAAGATTCTCGAATGAAATTCTTCAAAATATGCTAACACTCGTAATTCCATTTCTTAGTTGATTATAAATCCCATCCTTTTTCTAAATTTCTTAAATGTATCTTCGTTATTCCTTAGTTTTCTGTACAACTTTAAAAAGATTTGTCTATTTGGCGCTTCACGGTACGGACATTTGTTGCAATAATATGTCAATGCTTCCACGGTGTTTCTTCTGCAAAACAGATAAGCTTCAAGCATACCGCATTTTTCTAGATGTGCAAAAGGCATTTTAGTAGAACTAACAAACAGTAATAAACTGTTAACAATAGGTAGCCGTTCACAAACAATTAATAAAAAACAGATTAAGTTTACAAATTCGTTGACGTTTCAAGTAATATTTTATTTCATTTCATATTCATCGCCTACCTACTTACATATTAAAGCAATACTAATCAAAGAGTTTAAGTGCTGTTTATTCCTTTATTTTTAAAATTAGGACGATAGTGTGTTATTTACTTTTTGTTTAGAATTTAACTCTCAATTAATGTCGAAATATACAGGATGTTCCATTTAAAAATTTGTTGCTTTTGTGAATATCTCAGAAACTAGCTCTTCAATAGCTTCTCTGTTTTGACTAACTTATCAGCAAAAAAAGTCCTACTAGTTTGCTAATTTAGCCGACGTAGTAGCTTCAATAATAACAAAGTTAGCAATGGTGAACCCTTAACTTTAGACAGGGTGTATATTGGTTAAGTGCCAAAAAAGAAAATCACAAAATCTGTACCTGATAGGTGGCGCTGTGGTCGAATTATTAATAAATTTTATATTTATAAATCGATATGATTTATATGTATACAATATGTTCCCATGGTCAACAAAATCGTTTTGGTATATGATGCTGTCCGATAGATGGCGCTATTTTTTTTGGTAGAATACTAATATAGCCACCTACCGGAAAGGACAGAACAACGTCTGTCGGGCCAGCTAGTTATTAATAATAAATCCTTTTATCGAGGACTAAACGATAAAGTAGGTATTATATTAATCACTATTTGTTAATAATAGGACTCGTAATACCCAGAGGGAATAATGAAATGCGAACAGGGAATAATGAGACATAATGTCAAGGTTTGTAGAGACCAGGTTGCGCCGTAACTTGTTGGTGAGTGGGGCGTGACGCCATATTGCGCGTCATTCAGAGTACACAAGCTTGTTTGCATTTGCGCTTTTGTGTTTTCAAGTCAGTTTATCAGTATTTTCGTAAAGTTTTAAGCTTGTTAGATTGCCTAAAACAGTTTTAAATGTTATGCTCTTCATTAGTGAGTGAGTTAAAATGTCTGTGTTGTGGTTAACAAGTAAAATTAATTGCAACCACAAGCATCAGTCCTTTTGGTTATCTATTTTCTGGAACTGGATGCGGTGTTGCTATTTGCAACAGCAATATGATAAAAGCCAAAAAGCGAGAGAAAAAATAAGGTTTTTCAATTTTCCTAAAAATGCAGAAGTTAGAAATGAGTAGATAAAGCGTTGTCACAGAAAGGATAAATGGAATCCAAATACGTCAAGAATTTACAGTGTACATTTTACCAGTGATAATTAGGAGGATAGCTTAAAGGCGAATCACATGAGTACTACGCTCAGAAAATTAAAAGCTACAGATAAGTATATAAATATAATAGTGAGAAAAGAATTTACGTTAATAAAATACTTTTAGCCATACCATCATTGCATTTATTGCTAGAATCTATATCAAAAGCATTGCCCAGTAAAAGAGTGCAAAGGGCTAAAAGTAAAGAACAAAAATAAGTTATAATAACAAACAACATCAAAGCCCAAAAAGATCGTTTGCAAAAATCCACAATAAAAACCATGCTGATTACGTTTTTCGGTAGTCAGGCAGTAATCCATAAAGAATTTCTACCGAAAAGACAATGAGTTACTAATGCATGCCTTAAAGAGGTGAAGAGACTACTGAAGCGCACTTCTCGAGTTTGATCACAATTTCGAGAAAAAAGTAGTTGATCGTGCTTGTTATATGACAATGCACCGTCACATTTTTCAGCAATTGTGAGGCCACATCCCGCGAAAAAAGAAGGTATTGAGATTAATCACCCATCCTATTTACCTGACTTGGCACCAGTGCATTTTTCCTCTTTCCCACAGTCAAAACCCTCCTCAAAGGGTAACGATCTGAAAACGTCGAATTTTTTCAGAAAAATGGACACTCTTTCATCAGATGCATTTTTGACTGGTTTCAAATACTTTTAAAACGCTTCAATAATTGCGTTAGTGTCAATGGAAATTACTTTAAATAAATATTATAAATTTTTTTATTGCTTCTATTGTGTTCTTGTATTTTGTGCCAATAGTATTGCAACCCTCGTATATTCTACCTTTACCAAAATCATTATCTGAAATAGCCTATATTTGTGATTAAAATTGATGATATTGAATAATATAATATTTTTCAATAAAATAATAATAATAATAGGTGTCATTTGTTGTATTTTAATTAGTTTCGTATTTAGTCTAAAAGATGGAAACTCAGTCGCAGTTTTAAGTTAATAAAACTGTTTTCTGTAAAAACATTACTGCGAAAGTAGGTGCTCGAAATTTGTTGCCTCGTAACCTCAATGTAAACTAGAACATTCAGTTCAATATTTTCAAAAGCCTTTCCTTAATGTTGAGGACTTCTGTTAATAGAAATTTCTCCGATAGTATATATCACCGAGTTCTTCACATGTTCTGAAATTCTGTTCTTCATGTAAAATTTACCAAGCGAGTACAAAAAGTTGTTCAAATTTACGTGTGTTTGTTGAGACATAGGCCCTGGAGCATTTCCACATTGTTAATTTTTTTCTGTTATTTTATCATCTACTTGATCTATAAAGGATTGTAATAACTATTTTTGATATCTTGCGGCATTTACTGCTCTGCTAAAAGATTAGGTTTCAATTATTTACCTCTTCGACAGTATGGGTACCGGAAAGTTCACCGAAAACAATTCACAGAAAACAATTCACCGAAAAGCAATTCACCGAAATAGTAATTTACCGAATAGAAAATTCACAGAATCATAATTCACCGAAAAACATATTCACCGAAATGATAGTTTGTGAAGTTGTTCTATTCTTATTATTATTAACTTCGCTTCACACTTTATCCAGTCTTATTTCGTTTTTATTGTTTTTTTTTATTTTATTTACAGGGCACATACACTTAATGCGGAAAATGAATTTCCTTGTCATATTTCGTTATTCTCATGTCATTGTCATTTCTATTCATTTAATATGTGATTCTGTGAATTTTCTATTCGGTGAATTACTATTTCGGTGAATTGCTTTTCGGTGAATTGTTTTCTGTGAATTGTTTTCGGTGAATTGTTTTCGGTGAACTTTCCTAGACCCCGACAGTATCATCTTTTGAGAAATGAGTTTTCTTTTCAATCGTCAGACTAATCTGTAATTGTTCCAGATTTGCAAAATTATTGTACCTGTTACAAACAATTTGTCACTAGACAAATATGAATCTGCCTAGCCAATACTTCATACATGATTGCAAAATTGGAAAATTGATGACGAAAATCCTGCATCCAACAATTGCACAAACACTTAATGTAAGATGTTTGAAATATATACTTGAAGAATATATCTATTACGAGATATGTTCAAATGAAAACATCTTTGACCAATTAAAAAGAAAAGAAATGGGTGTGCTTAAGACCACACGGCAGAAGTGAAAACTTCATCAAGGCGAAGTTAATAATACGAAATACAACTTTTTTTTCGTTCTATATTCATTTACATTTACATTTTCCATTTTCCATTTTCGTTCTATATTACATTTAAAAAATATATATTTATTATTATTGTGTATACATTATTCTAGTACAATGCGCTCGGTCTGATCAAGTTTTGACTTCAAAAATTCATACGTACGCATGTATATATACAAATAGACGATATGATAATTCTCATGCGAGTACCCGCGCTGGTCTAATGGTAACGTGCCGGCCTCAATAAAAATACAATATTTCGCGTATTTATTCTAAATTTCAATTTAATTGAAATTAAATACCGCTAGTTAGTGTTATAATACAAAGCCGAGCGTGAAACGGTTGCCGAGCGAGTATAGCAGAGACCGGCAGAGACGCGTTAATTATATATCTCTCGCTCACTTAGTGGTACTGTGGATGGTTCAAAATAATGACACCAATTTTGCCATCAGCAATTATTGACCAAGAAATCATTACATATTTGTCTATACTCCGTGAAGTGATGCAAAGTCAAGCTCATACCCAGACGTATTGGGTCCTCTGATAAACACGGGAAGCCCATTGCGTACAAATTTTGTTCTAACCCATTTTATTTACGATATTGTGAGTAAATACTGCACTCAGATCTACTTAGTTCAAAATTCGACTATTTTCTCTAATCAATTCTTCTGCACATGCATTAATATCATCTGTTGATGCATTATGCAATGCACCTCTTGTTCTTTATAATTCGTCATCTTTTTTCTATTCTTAATTTTCCACACCATTCCTTTACACTTGGATACGCAATGCATAAATACACGGTAGCAAACCCTGAGCATACAAAAATTGAATGACAACACTCTGATCATACTTGGAGGGATTGTTGACAACTAATGCCATTTTAACGTCAAAATACTTAACATTGCCATTAAATTTAACTGACACAGACACAGACAAATGTCGCAGTTACAAACGGTACTACTATTGCAAAACGTCAATTTCGTGTGTAATTGTTTCCCAGATTTTTTTGACGAAAGATGGCTTCAATCGAATATTCCTCGTGTGTTTCAATATTACAATTTGACGAAAGATGGCTTCAATCGAATATTCCTCGTGTGTTTCAATATTACAAAATTTATTTTAATTGGAATTTACATGAAATGGACTGGATTACCTCTAAATATTATAGTTAAAAAAAATATTCCAAAATGGAAAGGATTGACTGGACAAAGAAACGATGAATTATATTATCTATTTTCCATTATATTCAAAATAAAAATATTCTTTACTGCATATTTCAGAGGGGTATTTACCTATCGAAAACTAAGGCATCGCCGTTTCGCGTTTTTTGAATTTATTTTGTAATTTTAGAATCTCAAATTTGGGTTAGCGATGCAAAAGGGCATCAATTTATAATGTCAAGGTCAGTCTTTGTACTAATTTATTTTCTTAAGAAAGTTATATGTTTTAGAAATAACCACAAAAATGCATGAATTTGATTAATGTCTACTAACTAAGGCTGGTACACAAAAGAAAAAAACGACCTCTACGCGTCAGATGCACATTTGATGTACGATATAAAGAAAAAATCAAATTTATGTTATTATTTTTAAAGATAAAAAACATTAAACAGTAAACATTGTCACACATATTTTACACGAGGTTTTTCCAAGCTAATCGCGTTGTCAATCCCTACTTTACGGTATCTCTACCGGTCCTAGCAAAGACGAAAATCTATCGGAATCGGTCGGCTATTGCAGACTTAAATGCGAATGACAGTTCAATTACAAACTGTCACTCGCATTTAAATATCATAAATACCTATAATATTCGAGTGTATAATAATATAACAGTTATGGGCAAGCGAAAATTGGCTTATTATAAAACATCAACAGTTCCGAAAGTACTCATTCTTTATACATTATGTTTCTCATCTATAGTATTCCTTTATCTATGACAGAATCTGTGAATAAAACCGAAGCGCTCTGACGAAACCGAATATCGTGTAGCTCCACCTACTTACATCCCCTTGCATCTACCCGTCCAGTGAGTAATATAAGTTGCATGAGTTTCTATTTGTTGGTAAACGCCCCTCTTAAGTTAATACACTTGTTCGTGAGTACTCCAATTACATCATCTCACGACACAATGTATCCATCCATCTTATAGAGCTCGGTAATTTAAATCGTTTTACGGCGGCTCAATAAATTTCCAGTTGGTATTTTAAATGAGTCATTCCGAGTAATTGAAAAATGTCGTTAAGTTAAATTATTTTATATTTGAAAATATTGAATTTGCACAAGTTTTACGCGTTCGCGTGAAGTAATTTATACGGGGAATTCTGCAAATAAAATTGCTGTACGATTTTCAGAATTTATATCGACATTGTGTGGGCAAATGGATCAATATATTTCAAGACATGAAAGTTTAAAGAAAGTCTGTAAGTACATCGATCGTTTACCTGTTTAAATATTATGTATGTTTTTGAATGTTGAAATTGCCAGGATATATCGATTACTTGCCTAAAATAGCTAGATATCAGTATTACGAAATATTGGTTTGTCTTTTAAAATAATCTATTACAAATTATAATTATGGCAAATATATCCCCATCAAATAACAACTACAGACATAATATTTGAAATGCTTCAATGCTGATTACTATAGACCGGATGTTAGAGGTTGATGACTCATTGTTCATGGGCGCACTATTGAAATTTTCTATTTTTAAAGAGTTTTAATTTTATTTATATAATTGGATAACAGGTGGGTGGTGATCTATAAATTACAAAATACGTTATTGTTTGTTCATTTTGTAGTTCAAGTCGAGGAAAGGCGTATTAATATTTGCTAGCAATACTTTTTCAAGGTTCTCTTCTGTAGGATTTGTTCTCTTTCAATGAAGTACATCCTTGTAGATAGAAAACGTCCTTTCTACATCGTAACTGGATATAGGTGCGTACTGGAAATATTCTTTTATGTCAGCGTACTTAGCAGTTAGATTTTGTGTCATTGTCCCCATACACAATTGCCGCAATATTATTAAATTTGGATTTCTATTAAAAACTGCGTCTAACTTTTGCCGAAGGCCACATCCGAAGTCACTTGAAATACTTTTGAAATTATTAATAGCCACATCTAATGTGGTTAATCCATCCTTCAATTTGAGATTTCGATTTTCAAAATATGTGATTAGTCTAGGCAAATTTTCAAAGTGTTTCTTAGGGAATAACAACTGATTTTTTTAATTTGGGATTTGTGTTAATTCCTTGCACCCAGAAATACTTCGAGCGTCGTCACATAACATGTAACGAAATTTTGTAAACTATGGAAATTCTCTGCATAAAAACTAGTATCTTCCAACCATGTTCCCCATCTAGTTATTACTGGCGAGGGAGGCAGTGACAAAGATGGAAGTTTTTCCCTGTAAAGAGCTACTCCCGAAGGTGGTTTTCTGAAAACTTTTTTTAAAGCGGATACAAGTCTATCAACTTCCGGATATGTGTCTCTGATATATTCACAGATTCTGTGGAGAGCATGTGCTACACAAGTAATATGCAGTATATAAGGACATGTTTCCTTTAATAGTCTGCCTGTTTTTTAACATATAAGCGACACTGTCACTAACAGATAAAAGTATTTTTTCCCTGTACCTGTCGTCCGAATGAAGCATTTTGTGCAAATTCTCGTCAGTGCTTTTAGCAACTGTTTCCGCATCAACTGTATTTATAACTTTAGATGCTATTACATATGCGTTATATGGAATAATTGGATGTAGTAGACCAGCTACAACATTTACCACACAGCGTCCTAATATAGGAACTGATTTAAAAGATGTCTTCTAATGCATTCTACTGTTTTCGTGAAGCACTTAGAAACATAATATTTGCGTAAGGGTGGATTCACCAGGAACATTTCGACCAGTATATTTTTGGATAAATGTTTTGAAAGTGGGGTTGTCAAGTTTATTTAATGGGATATTAGCCGGCATTAAAGCTTCACAGAGTTCTTCGTTAAAATTGTCAGCTTTCAACGGGTCCAATTTCTGTGTATGTTTTAGCGGTGCTAAGTGACGTTGTACGTGCGATTTTTTGGGCATTCTGTAACTATATTTTACAGACTTTGCAATAAATTTCGGAATCACTGACAATGGACATACGATCAGTATGACCCTTAATCACGATGGCATTCTCGACGTTCTTTCATATTATAGTAACATAAACAATGTTCTAGATCTAAATAAATGATAACTAAAAATGTATGCCTATGTTATTGAAACTTAACGAAATCCAGTGCACACTTACGTCAAGATAATTGGGAGCAGTAGATTCAATGAAATGGTATTAAACAGGACCATTACAAAAATTACGAAGTATGTAATTAACAGTCAAAACAATGAAAAAACGAAATTAACATAAGTATGAATAGGTATATACATATATAACTTTATTTATCTTACGAAATATAAGGTATGTATAATAAATTTTAGAAACTCCTCAACTTTCTATCTACGCCGATAAAGAAAGGAATTTGAGAGTAAAATGACCTTTTTTTGCTGTCGTTTTCGCGACAACAACAGATGTTGCAGTTCACCATATGAATAGTGCTATTCAGTAACTGCGTGTTGTTTACATTATTTCTTTGCTCCGTCGTAATTTAAACCTGGTATATCCGGTCTATACTGATTACTGTACCCTTTATAATGCTACGCTGAACAGTAACTGTTTTTTTTTTCGATGAGTACCTGGATGTAAATGCTGCTCTGGCAGTTTCTTTATGATAAATTTAATGTTGTAATGAATCATTCCGTTAAAAAATTAAATTCTCCAAATCAGAATTTCCTAAAATTACTTCTAGAATTCCGAGCTGTATGAAACTAAATTACTGCGAAGTGACAAATCCTCAGAACATAGTAAATGCTTATTTTAGAATTTACTGTATACAAATAGATTGTACATAATATAATATTTCGCATCTATCCAATTGGAGAACGACGTCAGAACCGCTAAGATTTCCAATTAAGCAGAATGACGTATAAACCTTCGAGCAAACAAAGGAGATACAACAATATTTACTTAGCCCTCTTTCTCGGTTGTATTGGCTATTGCCAGTTTAATTAAAAGTAATCCCTTTAAGGATAAAATAACAATACTTTTCTTTTTATTAGAAAACTTTAATCAATCAGTATAATAATTTCTATAAGACATTGACATTGACAAGAAAGATTTTTACGAGTTTTATTTCAGAATACATAGTATAAAAAATATTTTTACTTATACAGAGTGATCAACAACGAAGAACAACGCATATTTATATATTTTTTAAATAGAACGCCATACATTTTAGTACATTTTAAGGTATACATTTAAGAGTAAATTGCATTAGCATATATTTATATAAGACGATTTTCAATTGTTTTTGAGATATGGTAATTTTTCCCGGAAAATCGTACGACTTTTGAAAAATTTCTATCAAATAACGATTAACGATGAAATAACTGTTATGGGAATAATTAGCAAAGATATGTTGTTCAATAGGTATTCAGATCACATTGGTATCTGCTATGGGAGTAATCTGAAGTTTGCCACACATACTACAAAAGCTGAAGAAGTATAATACATATACGATTCGGTCCGCAACACAGCTCTGAAGTTAGCGCACTCTAAAATGACCTTGAAATGCAAAATGAACCTCTATAAGAATATACATGGGATTTTGCGTCCATACCCGCATAGCTATACTACAATTGTCAAAACCGCCATGACATTGGAATGAGAGTTTGAATAAGCATCGTTACATAAGTTTAACATTTCGTTCTCACAATTATAACAAAAATTTGGTAAAGCACCCTGACATGTCTGGCATTACGTTGTTGATGTTTGAAGTTTGGCCGATATTTATTGTAAATCTTGAGACATAAAGAGTTGGAATTATAATTTCTATACAGCGACAAGAATAAAACATTAAGAGGGGCGTTTACTAACAAATGGAAACTTATGCAACTTATATTACTCGCGAGACGGTTAGACTCAAGGGGGTGTGAGTAGGTGGAGCCACACGATATTCGGTTTCGATCACAGCCCTTCGGTTACATTCACAGATTCTGCGATAGATAAAGAAATACTATAGATAGGAAACATAATGTATAAAGAATGAGTACTTACGGAACTGTTGATGTTGTTGATGTTTTATAATAAGCCAATTTTCGCTTGCCCATAACTCTTATATTATTATACACTCGAATATTATAGGTATATATGACATTTAAATGCGAGTGACAGTTTGTAATTTAACTGTCACTCGCATTTAAGTCTGCAATAGCCGACCGATTCCGATAGATTTTCGTCTTCGCTAGGACCGGTAGAGATACCGTAAAGTGGGGAAAGACGACGCGATTAGCTTGGAAAAACCTTGTGTAAAATGTGTGTGACAATGTTTACTGTTTAATTTTTAATCTTTAAAAATAATTACATAAATTTTATTTTTTGTTTATATCCTACATCAAATGTTCAGCTGGCGCGTAGAGGTCGTTTTTTTCCTTTTGTGTACCAGCCTTAGTTAGTAGACATTAATCATATTCATTCATTTTTGTGGTTATTTCTAAAACACATAACTTTCTTAAGAAAATAAATTAGTACACAAACTGACCTTGACATTATAAATTTATGCCTTTCCCAACACTAACCAAATTTGAGATTCTAAAATAAGTTTAAAAAACGCGAAACGGCGATGCCTTAATTTTCGATAGGTAAACACGCTCGTCTTAATGAGAAAAAGTACTATCCGATTTATCTTAGTTTTGCCTTTACTGCATATTAACTTTCTACATTCTGTAGGTATATTAGTATAATATAAAGAAATTTGAATACAAAAGAAAGTTTGCGTATGTGAGCATTTATCCGAATATTTGGAAATAGTTGAAGGCACGCCAGTAAAGCAAAATGTTTAACAAACACTGACATTCAATTCACACCAAACGTGTATGATGAAGCATTGGTTTCGATTGAGGACATATGTTTGGCAATCGCTAATAAAGCAATGGTAAATCTGCAAACAAACTTTTCGATAGTGATTTGCAACGAGATATTCACTTTGACGTCGACGAATTGCATACATTTGTTCAAATGAATCTTCGAAAATTGGATCCAGAACAACTTACAGCATATGATATTCACTTGATCTCCTGATGATCCCGCAAAACAAACTGTTTGATAAAGAATTTATGAAAGAATACCGAGTGTTTGTATTTGCAATTTTATTACGAAGGAATATTATATAAGAACCATGTTGGAGAATAGTTTAACTGTTAAAACACTTAAGCGCTCCTAGTCAAATAGTATTGATGACAAAACATCTGTGAACCCCACAAAATTAAATTTAATTCGTTAAATTTCTCATCACGAATTCCATTCAGTACTATTGACCAGGGGTTCAGTTTTTCAACAGTCAAAACACATCTAACATTGCCTTAAAGCGATAAAGTAGCCTTACAATGTTCAATTCTTAATATACTAATAAATATATAAACCACTAATAAATAATATAAATTAATATCTGTTTTCAGTTAATTCCCCGACGATTATTGCCATCTGCCTGGGCGCAGCTGTGTTTGTGCTGTGTTTAGCAGCGGCAACATGGTACTGCCTTAGGCAACGACGATTGTTGAGAGCGAAACGACACGGTCCAGATCAACCTCTAGCATTCCAAACCCATCGAAGACCTACAGCCGTCAAGAGCCCAGCTGGTGCTACAACTCACTATCTGAAAAAGAGTCCAAGCCCTACTGGCCCCAACAAAACACCACCAGGGGTGAGAAATATTCTAGTACTACATATTCAAACTTTAGAGAAATAAGAGTTTTATAATCAGATTTCCTTTTTCATACCGATAAGTTAGATTCACTGATCATTACGAAAAAGAAAATAGCAAATACAATAGCTAATATTACCAAAAAGTAATCATTACAGAATTCTTTCGAATACGATAATAAAAGCTGCAATAAAACTTACCTTACGGAGCTTGTCTTCTAATATGTACGATTTTTGCTTTGATTTATTTATATTATGCCTTTTAAATTTTAATAAATGAAGAAGATATTGATTGTGCTGTATGGTATTCTGCGTTCTCAAACAAAATGAAACTACCCTGATAGACGTTTCCTGCTAGCACACGCTTCTTTACTGAATGAGATTACCAGAAAAATTTAAAAATCTCATTGAACAAAAAGAAGTAATGATTTTAATGTTGTAAAATTTATATTATTTATAGAAATCAAATGAAACAAATATAGGACGTTAGTGTTTTCCTTTTGTTGCAATTCTATGTTCTAGTGTTCTATCCAAACGTTTGCAAGTCTCATCTAGATAAAACCAAATTTCTTTGTTTAAGTTTATTTTATTTTAAATGTGTTTTACAATTGGTCAAAGTCAAAAACATTATTTCTTTTAAATTTCAAGTTAATATATAAACTGGTCTAAGACCAACCATCAATTTGACCCTGACATATCTTAACCTATAATCTAAAATTCACCCAAAGGTGTCTCTCAGGTAATTCTATTTTGTAGGAACAAATACACTCTACTCTGCTATTCACGCAGCACTACACCACTGTACACTAAACTAAACCAGATCGTGTGGCTTAACCCTATTCAGCCTTCTGTTTCGTTTTGGACATCGAGGAGACTGGTTGCTTCGATATTAGAGATTACCAGATCTTATAGTATATCACTATTTCTAGCATACCAAGGTGCAACTACCATGTTGCGCAAGACCTTGTTCTGGAATCTTTGTATATTTTTAAAATGACACGGTTTGGCACAACCCCAAAGTTTTATGCCATACACCCAAACTAGTTTCAGGACTTGGTTATAAATCAAGGTTTTGTTGTATAGCGAAAGCTGTGGGTTACGACCCAACAACTAGTAGAGTTTTCTATACGTAAGATCCAACTCTGTCCTTTCTTCTTGGCATGCTCCTTTTATCTCAGTTTAACGTCAAGCGTCATGCCTAGATGTTTGGCTGAATTTTCATAAGGGACAGTGTTACCATTTATAATGATAGGTCTTATTACCTATATTCTTCTTGTTCGTAAAGTTTATATGAGTTGACTCATTTAGTTTTATTTTCCAGTCATTAGTCCACTTGAAAATCCTATCACATGCTCTATGTAATTTATTTCTTGCCGTTTGCATATTATTATCTACTACTAAGATTGCCGTGTTATCAGCAAACGTAGCCACAGTTGCGTTCTCAAGTTCTGGCAAGTCAGACGTCTAAAGTAAATAGAGGAGACCGGTTGCATGACACTACCCTGTGGAACTCCAGCCTCAATCATCTTCAACCCCGAATACTCTCCTTCTATTTTTATTCTAAAGAATCTATTAGAAATATGTAAACGCAGAAATTTGGCATATACTTTGGGTAAGAATTTGTTCAATTTTCAGTTAATCGCGATTCGGTTAATCGGGACTCTAGTGTAATTCTTTTCGATTAATTTTATATACAAGGTGTGTTTAAATTGGCGGACCCACTACACGCGGCGATGTTCTTCGTTAAATTCGGAGTCCAAAATCCTAATACGAAAATGTTGTACCATGCTCCATATCTTTGCACGAGGTTCCTAAAGTTCGGACTTTCAGACTTGAAATAAGCATTATTACTTGATATTTGTTGACAGAAAGAGCTACAATTTAGAAGAAAGAAGAATTGTTGTTATTATCCTTTCGTTAAAGTTTTCTTTTTGATTTTAAAGTTTGTTTTTAATATTTGTTTATTAACTTATTTTGACGAAAAACACATCTGACAACGTTGTAAAACAATAAGTAGGCAGCCTAATGTTGTTCTAGTCAAATACATTACTACTGTCAAATTTTGACACTTTGTAATCTACCTATTTCATTCGACTTGCTTATTTTTCGTGTTTATTTGTATAGTTTTAATCAGTTTTCGGGTTTTCGTGTTTACTAGTTGTTCTGTTTGTTTATTATGAATTTTACGTTCAACGAATATGCCGATATGTACATGATATACGGTTTCTGTCGTGGAAATGCTAGCATGGCAGGGCAGGAATATCGAGTGCGTTTTCCAAATCGGACGCATCCAAGTAAAAATGTATTTCGAAGGCTGGACCAACGACTTCGTGAAACAGGTTCGTTTATTCAAAGAAATGCGAACGCAGGTCGACCAAGGCAAAGGCACAATACAGGAAGATCCCTCTGCGAGTACCCGGCAATTAGCTTCTACACTAAATATTCCCAGTAATAAGACTGTTCATTTGGTTCTACGAGAAAACTTGCTTCATCCATACCATGTTTCTAAAGTTCAGCCTCTTTACGGAAATGATAACTTATTTCGAATCAATTATTGCAATACAATCTTAAATAGAATTCAGGTGACTTTTTAAGACGTATTCTTTGGAGTGATGAGTGCATGTTTACCAGAGATGGTGTGTTTAATACTCATACTTTTCATCATTGGGCAGATGAAAATCCACATGAATTTCGCGAATACGGTCACCAAAGAAGGTTTTCTGTTAACGTTTGGCTGGGTATAATAAACCACAGGGTAGTTGGACCAATTTACTTACTAAATCGCCTAGATGCCGGTGAATATTTAAATGTTTTAGAACAAGTTATTGATGAAATACCGCTGAACTTACACCGTAATATGATTTACATGCATAATGGAGCTCCTGCGCACTTTGCTCGTAATATAAGAGACTGGTTGACTCAACACTTCCCAGACAGATGGATTGGTCGTGGCGGTCCCCTTTTGTGGCCTGCGAGATCCCCCGATCTCAATCCATTAGATTTTTTGTTTGGGGTTTCATTAAAGGTAAAGTTTACGCTACACCTCCACAGGACGCTGACGAAGTTAAAGCCCGAATTGAAGCCGCAGTATTAGAAATCACACCAGAAAGACTTGAGCGAATAGTACAAACGATACCACAAAGATAGCAGCTATGTCTACAAACTGATGGATTTCAATTCGAACAATTATGTAGGTAATAATTACATTGATTTCTATCAAGAAGATGTACAAAAATTAGTCAATGTTATCAAAAAATTTTTAAACTTGGTAATATTTTCGTAATAAATATGTAATCTAAGAAACCAATTTTATTTCGTTTGTTCCTTTTTTAAATTTAAAATGTAAGGTTCACATGACGACGTGTAAAAATGTTCTGAAGATTATAACTAGCACATGCGTGTTCAATGTTGCCAAATGTATGTTTCTTTCAAATTCATTCTGAAGACAAAGGAAGCCTGATACATCGTTTTAGGATTAGGACTTTTAACTCAAAATTTGACCAAGAATGTCGCCACGTGTAGTGGGTCCGCCAATTCATACACACCTTGTATAGTCGTACTGCAAGTCATGGCAACTCATATTTTAAGTCGTAATCGGGTTTGTTCAGATATAATATCATATAACTTATTGCAGTATCGTCCACATGCGAAGGAAAGTAGATATTTTTAATTAGCAAATTTTAAGTATTTTTCAGTGACATATAAATATACAGTGTGTTCCATTTAAATTTTTTTTTGAATTTTTCACTTTAGCAAATGGTATGTACTTCTATAGAACATGCATCGATATGTCGAAATAAACATTACTTTCACGTACTGAAAAGATATCTCTACTAATTGAGCCCATAATAGGTATTTCATCATCAATCGTTATTTCATAGCAACTCTTCAAATGTTGTACAATTTTTAACGAAATATCGCCATATCTCAGAAACAGTTGAAAATCGACAAATACATGTGATGTCAGTTTAATAAGCCCTTCAAGGGCTATCACAAAATGTAAAAAATGCAGCATTCTATTTAAAAAAACATAAGTTTGTGTTGATTCGTCGTTGTCGAACACTCTGTATAAATGAAAATATTTTTATATTGTAAAGCTTATGATTATCTACAATTTTTGTATTAAAAATTATTCGCTATCTGAATTATTAGATACCAGTAATGGGCTTTACCGCTCTGTTAGGACACCTGGTATATGTATGTTTTATTTTATTTAATTTAATGTTTTGTATCATATATTATAAATAAATTTTATCATTCTGCCCTCCTTCTCCATATGAACTTTAACTATGCCAAACCACATACTCCTCCGTGCTCGTAATTTGCTTAAAAAGGGTTTTTTCATCATGTATTAATTTATAGATATATATTCTCAGTACCACGGTTTTCCACATCGATTAATTGTAAATCTACTTCAATGGTGAAAAACAGTAATGCCACTCCTACCTATAATACAGATATGGATATCGCCGTCTACTACTTTTCATCGTATTCTGGTGGAACATATTTCAATGTTGTTTTTTTCATTTCCACAAGGTATCCGTATCAAACACACCGAGCCCGACAGGTAACGGCGGTACATTCGAAAACGGTGTAACCAACGGCAACGAGAAAACCGAACTAGTACCAGCGCCAGCTGTTAAAGATACATTCCAAACAGAATGCGAGACGCACACTCCTAGTAAAGAAGAAATCGAGACGAACGAAAAGAATTTACAACAGAACGCTTCTTATTTAGGACAGCTGGTCTTTAAATTAAGGTAGGAATCGATTTATATTTATTAATATTTTTTCATCTTATCTAGAATATAAAAACTTTTTATTCCACAGACATATTTTCATGTTATTTATGTAGGCACTAGTTTCCAATTTACTACGTTTAAAAGCAACAGTGCAAATATCTCTCAAATTTTATAATCTAAATAAATTCCTTAAGACAACATATAGAAAGTGGTATGGTGACTATTACAATTTATTTTCTGAAGGCATTGGGCAATTTGAAACTATATTTAGTAAATAGCAGGAAGCTATGTAGAAAATTATTTATCTGTATGAGGTGTTTTCACAGTTAGCTAATGAACATAAAAATACGTAGCGTTTACTGAAGCGATATATGTATATTTTAAAAAATATTTAATAAAACTATTGTATATAAATTAATTTGTTTTAGATATAAGCACGATAAGAACGCTCTGATCGTATCAGTCGTACGTTGTCGTGATTTGCCGGCGAAGGATCCGAACGTGGGCTCCAGTGATCCTTATGTCAAACTGCAACTATTACCTGACAAACAGCATAAAGTGAAAACTCGCGTCTTACGCAAAACCAGAAACCCTGTATACGATGAAGATTTCACCTTTTACGGCATTAGTTTTAATCAATTACCCAACATTACCTTGCATTTTGTCGTCCTCAGTTTTGACAGGTATATTATCCATTTTTACTTTAAAAAACACTAAAAATAATACTATAAAAATTCGTTTTATACGGTATTTTGTAATTTAGCTGAAAACAATATATTTTACTTAATGTATTTCTCGATATTTTAGGTATTCTCGAGATGACATAATCGGAGAAGTATTCTGTGCTCTTAACTCCATCGATCTCACCCAAGCCGAGAATCAACAAATGGCACTTTGCAGAGAAATACAACCTAGGAGTTTGAAGGTAAATATTAAATATTATTTTGGGCTATGTAATTACAAAGTCCCTTCCGCATCTTTATTTTTTACTGATATAGTATATATATATGTATTGAAAAATTGAATATCTTCTGGTAGTAGTGGCATACAATGAAATAAAAGTAATAACAATATGACAACTGGTTGTCGTTTAGAAAACATTGACAAATCAAATAAGGATAGGACAGTCGGTATTACTTATATATTTCCATCAAAAGGCTTGGGTCTACCACAAACTGTTCAATTAATGTAATTATATAAATAATAACGACGCAACTATGTAATTAAAAATTACGAGTAGAGCTGTTGATATTATAACAAAATATAAAATGTAAAATCAGTCATGTATAAATGAAAATGAAAGCAACTAAGCATAGGACAATCGGTATTACTTATGCAATCCTATCAAACGGCTTAGGTTTACCTAAACATCTACAATTTGATTGAAATACACAAACAATCAACGATGCAACTATGTATGTATTAAGATGTGTTTGTAGCTACAGACATATATATTATGTTATTTTATTAACTGCCTGGTTGAAATTAGGCATTACACAGTATTAAGTAAGTGTACTGTTGTTTTACACTTGGACATTTTGGATTGATAGTTCAAGGTAATACTATATTTCTTTAATCAACACATATTAATGCTTCAACATACACCTTCATTGTTATGCTGCACTGACGAAACCAAACTTGGTAGAAACATATATGTCTGTAGCTACAAACACATCTTAACACATACATAGTTGCATCGTTGATCGTTTGTGTATTTCAATCAAATTGTACATGTTTAGGTGAACCTAAGCCGTTTGATAGGATTGCATAAGTAATACCGATTGTCCTATGCTTAGTTGCTTTCATTTTCATTTATACATGACTGATTTTACATTTTATATTTTGTTATAATATCAACATCTCTACTCGTAATTTTTAATTACATAGTTGCGTCGTTATTATTTATATAATTACATTAACTGAATAGTTTGTGGTAAACCCAAGCCTTTTAATGGAAATATATAAGTAATACCGACTGTCCTATGCTTATTTGATTACATTTTCATTTATACATTTTAATTTACATTCTATATTTGTCAATGTTTTCTAAATGACAACCAGTTGTCATATTGTTATTACTTTTATTTCATTGTATGCCACTACTACCAAGAAGATATCCAATTTTTCAATACATTTGTATATTTGGCAAAGAATTGTAATATATTTTATTTTATATATATAATATATATATTGTAGTGAGTAGATTGCTTTAATTAATAGTATGTTATCTACACATGTAGAGAATTTTTACATTCAAGTAAAATGCCAATCATTTATAAGGCAAAAATAAATAATTATAAACAGTACTTAAATTTTAAAGAAAGTAATAAAAAATAAACACAACTAAAATGATTATTATTTAAGATTAAAAAATAACCGAAACTATATATCAAGTATAATTTACTCTTAAATTGTTATTATTTGCAAAAAGAAAAATTGGGATAATTTTGCAGAAATAAAGCAGAAAAGCAATTAATTCTAGTAAATTTGTCAGCTAGACTATAATTTATAAGTGTAACTTTAAATTTCTTATTGGAATGTACATAAACAATGAGAAATATAGCCCCGCAGAATTTTATAAGACTTTCATTATTTGAAAATATAATTAAGAGGAATCAAATACAAAATGTAGTTGAAAGTAATTAATTTAAACGGATTTTTAAAGATTTATGAACATGCTTGTTTTAATTTAATAAAGCTGCTTAAATTACATTTAGAAATAAAATATAATTTTAATCAGGGCCGCGGTTTTGAGATTATGACTTATATCGTGGAAAATGGGAACATTCATCGAGAAAGACGGGAAAGGAGATTATCATATGAAAATACCTGTTGAGTCTTTCTCTTTTGAAAGACTTGTATCGATTTTCTTTCACTTAGATCTTCTTGTTTTAGAAGTAGTAAAGTATAACTCCTCACTGAATTTACGTTAAACGTGGTTATTCACAAATGAAATAACACTACACTGTTATATATAACTTAATTTACAATTAAATAAAATAACAATGCGACAAAATGTAGGCTTCTTGCATTGGGCAAGTTGAACCGTACATGATAGTTAACTGCTAACAAGTTGAGTTCCGTTGATAAACTGATTTCAATTTTCTGTTACAAACAAATTCAGTATTTAGAGTGGGGTAGTAAGTTTACAAAACCATACCTCCTCTATTGTTGTCTGGCAAAACCGAACATTAATGGGTTGTAAGTTTCATTAAAGGTTCTCGGAAGGAGCAAATAGCAATACAATTATTTAATATAAATATATGAGCCGTGCTGTGCGTTTACGGGTTTCTTCAATTACAGAATATCTATAATTCTGAAATCCGGCAAATATACATATTCTAATTAATTGTACCTTTGTAAAATAAACTAAACTGAGATTAAAACTAAACATATATACGTTTTACATAGAACAGAGAATATTACTTCATAAAAAAGAAATAAAAGAAAAATAATAATAATAAACGTCCTTAACAATACCCTTTGTGAATACAGATCAAGTGAAATTGGCGAAATCTGCAAAGTGTAACCTTACATTTTGAAGAGAAGTTATTTATATCCGGCACAAATAACAGACTGCATTTCCAAGTCTCTTTACCATTTCAAGAAAGTGCTGTTTCTTTCCCGAGAAAAAAGTAAAGCGGTATTGAAGAGCGTTCCAATAACTAGCTGATCCTTGACGAGAGCCTTGTTAAGATTGTCCGAGGTCTTGTTCTAATCTGCGAAGTTAATGGCTTCAAATGCATGTTGCTTTACCATTGGCGTTGTTCCTATTTCTTTGGTGGGTGAGGCGAGACTGTTTCTTTAGTCGTCATGAACACCAATGCCACACGGTTGCAGTCTTCTGTCCAGTAGTGTACTCGATTGTTTACTACGTAAATTCGACGAGGCAACAGTAGGACATAAAACAATAAACGATCCGACTATAGCGTCGATTCTCATTGATCGTTGTTTTCTGCCTTTACGCCAGTCGACAAGAACACTTAGATTCATTGAATTATTTTTTAAACACTGTAGCGCATTCGATTGTTCCACCTGATTAGGACTATGAATCGTATTTTTATGCATGTTATGTGTATTATTATGGTGTTTAGAAGTGGCTGTAATCAAATATAATCCTGCATGATGTACAATCACTCATAAAAACCTTTTAACTCTTTGAGGGGCAGATTTTAAAAAATAAAATAACCCCAAGTGGGCATAATATTTGTTATACATTTTTTGTCGGTTTTCTTTGGATTATGTGTAAACTGTTATGTAATTTACAAGAAACGAAAGCCAATTTTTTGAAATTTTATAAACATTTTTGAAAAAAAAGGTGGTTTACAAAATGTACCACTGCACACTTAACACAATTAATGAACTATGAAACTTTTCAAAACAATTTTTAGTTTTACTTAAACAAAGTGGTACTTTACATAAGCAACACTCCCAATTGGAACGAATGTCTTTTTTTTTAACTGCAAATTACGCAGCGTCTTCTACTTGTTCGAATGGGCCTGTGTTCCGCATTTTGCAACCTTGTTGTTTTCGATACAAAAGGTTTATGTTTTTTTATAAGGACAGTATGATTTATATTTGCACCTGATGATTTTCTTTTCTTGATTGGTTTCCACGATAGAGAGTCTAAAAATTTTCATGGTTACTTTAGGTAGATTTAATTGTTTGCGTAAAACGAATGCATTTACAACGCACGCATCAATTAAATAAAAAAATATTCGATGCCACCACTTGGAACTTTTTCGATTTATTTCATATGTACGTTTGTTTTGATCGAATTTATCGACAAAATTCATGTTTACGTTGTAATCGACTAGCATTCTAGGACAAGCAATCAGTTCGTCAGTTTAATCTTTTTTCCTCCTCTTTACCTCCAGAACCTCCTTAATGGTTGATGGTGATAATTAGATAATAAATGTACACTTCGTTTATCCTTCCATTTAACAGCTACCCTTATTACTAACGCTGAAGTCAAAATCCTTCTTTTCAAGCCTTTGTCTGGAGTAAATGTGGGCATAAATTGTCTAGTAATATTTACAGTTCCACATGCATAGAGATGTGTCTGCTAAAGCTCTTCCATTAACTTCGGTGAGGTAAAAAAGTTGTCGAAATAAACGTGATGACCCTTATTTTTTCTAAGCCCTCACACAATTCGAGTACAACACGACGTCCCAGACCTGCTTCAACACATCTCCCTTTTTTCCCGTATAGATATCAAACTTTAAGCAATATCCGGTTTTATCTGCTAACATCCATAACTTGTAACCTCTTTTTATTGGTTTCTTCGGCATATATTGCTTTAACGACGATCTTCCTTTGAATCTTATAATGGATTCATCTATAGCAACATCTCGAGAAGGTAAGAAACATTCGAGAAATCTGGTCTGCAATTGTGTTATCAAAGGTCGTATTGTGTACAATTTGTCATAGATTGGGTCTGTACGAGGTAACATATACAAATTGTTGTTCAAATGAATGTTGGATAAAAGCCAGCTGAAACGTTTGACAGGCATTAAAGAAGAAATAAAGTTATCATGTAAATGTTTATCCGTAGACCAGTAATCTCTATAACTAGGTAGTCTTTTGATTCCCATCAATAAATTTATCCCTATAAAAGTTTTTATTTCTTTCTTGTCAGTAAGCTGAAAGTTTGCGCAATCAAATTAACATACAAATTCGTTTGAAATACAATTGAATCCCAAAAATCTTCTGTAAAATATTGATTAAATAATTCGCCAGGAGACGGATCGTCCATATCAATTATAAATTGGGCAACACCCGAGTCTCCTATGAAATGAATGTGTACCTGTGAGGGAACGTTTGCCTTGCTCCAAGTGATATCTGGTACTGGCTTTTGTCGTTTGTTTTTGGCAATTTTACCTTTTTTTTTGAGAATTGTTTGTCCGAAAATGGGTTAGCGGTATATCCATTTCGCTGTCACTATCCATTTGCTCTCCTATTTCTTCTTCGATATTTTCAACAACTTTCCCTTCATTATCTTCATTTTCTTGGTTTTCTTGCTCCTGCTCTGAGCGATCTGATTCTTCAACTTGTACTTCAACTGATTCACATTCATTATTTGCCTCGTTTTCAGAATCATCACTTACAATCGATTCTGCATCAGACGGAATGGTTTCATAGTCCACATCATCATTAGCATATAAAGCTTCATAAAGTTCTTCTTCCGTAACGTCTACTAATTACAGCAAAATTTCATCTACTTTCCGAGACATTTTCTCATATCTGTTAAAAAAAAACACATACGCAATTACGATTGTGCGCGGTGGTACAATTTGAAAACACTTGTAAAATTGGAAAAGAAGCACGAACAATATTGATTGCCTTATTATATAATAATAATTAGAAGTTGGCTACAAAATAAACAATCAAAATCACTTACCGGTAACAGCCAGATTTGCGAAATAACAACAAATACTGTTGGGCAATTCACTGCTTTCAAAAACTAACCTTAAAATTAGATCGCATGAATTCAAACTACAACTGACAAAAAAGTATCCAAAACTAACACTGCGCGACAGCGTTGTTCCGTCACCTGTGAATATAATCGGTAGAATTCTTCGTGAAAAATCGGTAGATTCGGTAGATTTTTTTTATCCTTAGTTTAAAAACAAATATTTAAAAACAATTTTGATTTATAAAATTCATAAATGCATATAACGAAATAAAGTAAATATAATGTAGGTACATATTACATACAATATATTTTATAAAACTACTGGCGTATTTAGGAGTGAGGAACTACATCACCAGGTATATTTTTTAACGTTTTATCATTCATTTTCAACAGCAATTTGTTGTTTATTTCGAAATCGAAACAGCTATCTTTATTTATATATGTTTTATATATTATTCAATTATTGAATAATATGCTGTACTTATTTCATTCATTCATTCGAATGAAAAGGATTATTTTTATTGATATAATATTTTTAAATAATTATTTTTAGGCCAATACTTAGGTCATGTTTTTATTTATACTTTTGTTTAAGTTTTTTTTAACAGAATAGTTCCTTTATTCAAAATAAAGGGCGCGTATTTCTGGCTATGAATGCAGGCATTATATCGACTACAATCCATGTGTGTGGATTTTATTACTATAAAATAACTTGCCTGCATTAATTTTTTATTTATTATAGTCATAGATTAAAGACGAATGCCATTAAATTAAAAATTTATTATATTGTATTTTTATGCTTTGTTAAATATTTTACAGAAATATAAATATTTATATTAAATCGTATTAATTACATGAATATAAACAGTTTAAGCGATTCCAGTTATGATGGCTTAATCGGTAGGTCGGTAGAAATGAAGAAAAATCGGTAGACGGAACAACGCTGCTGGGCGACGTCTCAATCTCAACTTTGGGAGGGGATAGTGGTACACGCTGGAAACTACTGCAAACCAACGCAAATAAATTTTAAAAAGGCGGTTTAATTTTTAGTGGTATGTTTTTTACCCTTCGCCCCTCAAAGAGTTAATACAAAGCAGTAGGTATACATGCAATCAATCAATGCATGTAATAAAGAAATATCTATATGAGACATCTTTTTCTCTTTTTCAGTTGTTATTCTTATTTATATCTCGACAATATAAGTAGCACACTTACTTATTAAAATGTTCTCTCTTAATATTTAATATGAAATACAATCACTTTAAAAGAAATACATATATCTTTTAATTCAGTAACAATGGTGACGACATCTAGTGTTGGAAAGTATAAAAGAAGTCACATCTAACTAACAAAAAAGCGAACAAAATATAATTAGAAGAATGATGAATATTGCATAATCAAGATTTAAAAATAGTAAAAATAAAGTGTTTTAGACTTGGCAAAGACATGTAATAGTCATTCACCTAAATACTTTTCTCTAAATTTTATCTGAATTCATCGCATTTGATCGAGAAGCGCGTCCGGAAAATTAAAACCGAGTTAAACAGACCAATTTAAACCAAGTTTCAAAATTTTAATTCAGTTTTAATTTGTATGGTTCCCTGCACTAATTAATGTTATTCAGTTAGGGTTATGCCCCTAATTGTAGAATAGAAATGATAAATTCTGTCCATTTTTTCAGATTAGATCCCAAGGTCGCGGCGAGCTGTTAGTGTCATTATGTTTTCAACCGGACTTGAACAGGCTCACAGTGGTAGTGTTAAAAGCGAGGAACCTGCCCAAAATGGACGTGACTGGTCTGGCTGACCCGTACGTCAAGATTTATCTTCTGTATAATGGACAGCGCATTTCTAAGAAAAAGACACATGTGAAGAAGAGAACCTTAAGTCCAGTCTTCAATGAAAGTTTTGTTTTCGACATCCCAGCTGGCGGAGATTTCTTCGAATCAGTTAGTCTAGAATTTTTACTGTTAGATTGGGACAGAGTCACCAAAAATGAGGTACGTAATTGCAATTTTTAAATTTTAAATTTTTACACCCTAGAAAGTCTTAAATTTTATTTTTAATAAATAAAATATAACTGTTATTGTATGTATTATCTTGCTTTATTGATACTTATTATTTGCAATAAATTAATAAGTACGTAACAAAGTCCACTCCTACGTTATTTTTTATAATTAAATAGGCATTATTAGAAATAGTAAATTTTCTTAGAAATTTGTTGTAGAAAGTTTTATACATGAAAAAATATTTTAGAATTCAATTTGAACAAAACGTGTTTAAAAAAATGGATTAGGTACTCGACTATGCAAACAGATCAATAATGATGCCTGTGGCAACTGATTATCTACACTAAAGAACTCTACTGCAATTTTAGATAAAATGCTTTTCTTATATAGGTAGGTACCAGTAAATTAATAAATATTTAAAAATTTAAGAAAATGAACAATTTAGGCATATTTTCTAAAGCAGTAGAATACATCAAGAACCTTTTCCTTATTGCTATGTTAAGTTGTGTGGTTATACATACACAGCAGCTTCAATAAAATAGAACGAATAAAAACTATAAAAAGCAGTCAACTTTCCTCCCCTGTCCGAAATTCACGCGTCCGCCCTATCTATACGTGGCTAACTTTACGAGGTCAGGCCCATATATTTTATGATATAAAATAACAAAAATTTTATGTTTTTTGTACTTATATAATAATATTCTTGCCCGAGTGTTACAGGCAAGTGATTGAACAGGCATCTAGAAAACTTACAACAGTTTATTTTAAAAAATCCTATAATTTGTATACCAAAATAAATGATATTACTATAGGCCGAAATTACGACGGACAAAAAATTAATGTCTAACATCACGCAGTTACTGAATAGCTCAGAAAACGGACAGCCAAAAAAGTCAATTTTACTATTAAATTCCTTTCTTCATCGGGGTAGGTAGAATGATGACGACTTTTAAAATTTCTTCTATTTACCTTATATTTCGTAAGATAAATAAAGTACGGAGAGTTAGTTTCGTTTTTTCATTGTTTTGACTGGTGTTACGCTCAACCCTCGCCTTTGGTTCGTCCAGGCAAAAGGGGAGGCGCAAATGGCGCACACGAACTAAAATAATGTCATCCAGACGTTAAACAAAGATTTGCCCGTTTGTCAGAGGTTACAAACCTTGCAGCTTCAAAAAAAAAACCTTAAACGTTTCGGGATTTATTGTGTGTCACCTTCAACCTGCCTTACCTCACTTCCCTAGTTTGCGTAGGAAAAGAAGGAGTGGATCCTGTGCCTCTAACTCACTCGGTTTTATAGGACATGGGTCACTCAGATAACTGAAGTGGATGACCAGGCGCCAGCTGTCTGTTTAACTCAGGACCATTCCCAATGTTACTATATCCCGACAGCAGGAATATTTAATTAGGGAGCACTAGGTATAGCGAGACATTCATACACGATATCATCAACAAATAACAAGTTTATTACAGTCACAGGTAACCTTTCATGACCAGATACAAAAAGAACTATAATAATTGACTGTATAATATTGAAATAAAATATAAGCGTAATAGTAAACGAGGAATTACATGCGCTAAGAATTAAAAAAAAACATACATGAAAATAAGTAATGCCAAAATTAAATTGCTGAAGCAATATTATAATTAACAAGCGATATAGGAAACAAAATATTTAAGAAGTTTGTTTTAAACAATTAGATGAATTGAAATTTAGCTATCTTAATACATTATCAATTAAGTTCAGCTTTACAGATTTGAAGGACAAGATCTTGTTTACAATATGTCTTAACAGGCATTTACAGAAACACCCTGTAATTACAAATGTCAAATGTGTACGTGAGGACCACTTCTTAATTCATCAGATGGTCTTAAATAATTAAATAAAATTAGAAAAATGTCCGCTGGAAGCGATTACATAAACCAAAATAATTTACACATTGCACATAGTAGTGCCTGACCCCAGTAGGCCTACGTTAAAATGTGAATGTTACAGACCACAAGTCTATTACAAATTCAAATTCCTACACAACTTATAAATAATTTGGCAACTCTCCGCGAGAGATTACTTATATAAGTTAATAATTGAAAGCTATAAGTTCATGTCTTTGAACACTCTAAGAGACGGAGCCAAAATATGAATTTTCCCTCCGGAAAATTGAATTGAAATTATAAATTAAATTAACTATTATCGTAATGCAGTCTCGAAGGATAATACAGTATAAAATTAATTAATTCTCGAGCACATCAAAATATATAAACTGGTTACCTAACTGTACAAACTTTTCTCCACGAAGTTTCACATAAAATTTTCCCTCGACATCACAGGTACCAAATTCCACAAAAGGGTTGAATTCTTGAACTCATAAATGAAAGAAGATGTGGGTCTTTTCCCCTGGATTGTTACCAGATCATCCCATGCAGGAGTTTCAAGGAAATAAGGCGACAAAATGGCGGCAGCGCCATGACATCCAAACGGAATTAATTTGGATTTATTTTCACAATCAGGCGTTATAAAATTGCCTTGTGATAGTTGCAGGAATAAAATTTCTATTCACTAAACATCCGTCGAAATTGACGATAAATACAAACGAAACATTACCAGTGCTTCTGCAGAATCATCGACTACACATTAGTCTTTGGCATCTACGGTAATTTCTTATAAAAATTTGCAAGGAGCACCGAACAGAATTTTTCCTGCAGCTAAAACCGTTTCAAGTCACTTGACGAAAGTGAAATGAAAGTGGCATGTCACCCGTGGGTAACGTGAAAGGTGTCACTGCCATCTAACGGCAACAAGTAATAACGCAGATATTTAATTGGGGTGGTCAACCATGAAATAATTATTTGAAACTTAATTAACAAGGGTATAATTACAGAAAATTCCAAAGGACAACTATAAATTCCAACGTAAAATGGTTAATACGTAATACCCGAAATTCATAAAACAAACTAAACAACAGTCCTAAAATTATTACAACGCAGTGCGAGAAATGCCACATAAACGTACAGCCACGTTCGAAGAAAATGTACCACATATATTAAATGCCAAACAGAAGTCTAAGACATGGAAAATAAAAGTAAGACCATAAAAAAAAATTAACACTGGTAATTACATACTTCGCAATTTTTGTAATAGTTCCTGTTTAATACCGTTTCATTGAATCTACTTCTCCCAATTATCTTGACGTAAGTGTGCATTGAATTTCGTAAAGTTTCAATAACATACGCATTCATTTTTAGTTATGATTTATTTATATCTAGAACGTTGTTTATGTTACTCAGATACGATATGGAAGAACGTCGAGAATGGCATCGTGAAACAATGGCGAAATTGGATTAAGGGTCATACTGATTTAAGTCCATTGTCAATGATTCCAAAATTTATTGCAAATTCTGTAATATATCGTTACAGAATGCCAAAAATCGGACGCACAACGTCACTGAGCATTGCTAACACATACACAGAAATTGGACCTGTTGAAAGTTGACAATTTTAACGAAGAACTCTGTGGAACTTTAATGGCGGCTAATATCTCATTAAATAAACTTGACAATACCACTTTGAAAACATTTCTCCAAAAATATACTGGTAGAAATGTACCTGATGAATCTTCCTTACGCAAATCGGTACCTATGGACGCTGTGTGGTAAATGTTGTAGCTGGTGTACTACATCCAACTATTCCATGTAACGCATATGTAATATAGCATTTAAAGTTATAAATAGAGTTGATGCGGAAACAGTTGCTAAAACCATTGACGAGAATTTGCACAAAATGCTTCATTCGGGCGACAGGTACAAGGGAAAATACTTTTATTTGTTAGTGACAGTGCTCCATATATGTTAAAAACAGGCAGACTATTAAAGGAAACATATCTTTATATGCTGCATGTTATTTGTGTAGCACATACTCTCCACAGAAACTGGGAATATATCAGAGATACCTATTCGGAAATTTATAGACTTGTATCCGCTTTTAAAAAAGCTTTCAGAAAAGCACCATTGAGAATAGCTTTCAACAGGCAAAAACTTCCATCTTTGTCACTGCCTCCCTCGCCAGTAATAACTAGATGGGGAACATGGTTGGAAGCTACTAGTTTTTATGCAGAGCATTTCGATAGTTTACAAAATTTTGTTACATGTTTAAATGACGATGCTCGAAGTATTTCTGAGTACAAGGAACTAACACAAATCTGAAATTTAAAAAATCAGTTGTTATTCCTTCAGGAACACTTTGGAAATTTGCCCAAACTAATCACATACTTTGAAAATCAAAATCTCAAATTAAAAGATGGATTAACCACATTAGATGCGGCTATTAATAATTTCAAAAATATTCCAAGTGACTTCGTATGTGGCCTTCGGAAAAAATTACCGTTAAATTTTAAGTCACATACCTACATACCGGGTGTCCACAAAATATCGCCCCAGCTCGTAGCACCTTTATTTGAAGCCAGATTGTAATGATAGACATGTCAAATTAAACGACTTAAAAAGTACTATCAGAGGAATATCAAATTTTATTTTTAGCTATTCGGTTCATCAAGGATCGATAATCAACTTTTTTATGTTAAATGGCCGCCTGCTACTTTTTTCACAGAATTTGATAAAGATTTTTTCTCTGAATTTAATGATATAGCACAATACCATTTCTTGTTTTATTTCAAGTTGTTAAAAAATAAAAAAACAAAAATTCTTGTACTCTATTATATAGTAATAGAGTGCTTAGACATTATTGTCACCATGTGAATTTTATGTGAGTGTCGTTTACCAATTTCAGTTGTTTCAGTTGTCATCATTTCATAATGAATAACGAGTTCGTGGATATGCTTGAAATTTACTTTAGGTGTCACAAAACAGTGCGCAAAGTTGTAGAATCTATGGAGAACGCTTCCCGGACAGGCGAGTACCGAATCGCCGTCAGTTTAGTCGACTGGAAATCAATTTGAGACGGTATGGATGCTTTAAAAAACCTAGGACACAAAATCTGAAATTTCGAGAAAAACGTTTTAATGTGTGTTGAAGAGAATCATTGGACATCTGTATAAGAAATTGTTTCAAATCGACAAGTTTCACGTCGTATGAAAAATATAAAAAAATACTTTGGTCCGACGAATGTCAATTTACAAATAAAGAAAATTTAATCGCTACTGGAATGTAGAAAATCCACATGTTTCCGTAGAACAAGCCCCACAAAGAAGATTTTTACTTAATGTTTGATGTGGTATATTAGATGAACGAATATAGGTTCTTCATCGATGGAAATCTTACCCAGCAAAAGTATTACCAAATTTTAAATGAAGACTTACTAGAAGTTCTTGGCAATTTAACTTTAAACGAGAGAAATAATCTAGTTTTTCAACAACAGGGGCTACTCCACACAACGTCATAATCAATAGAGAGTTTTTGAATAGAGAATTTGGAGATCGTTGGATGGGAACATACAGACCTATTTTGTGGCCAGCTCGTTCTTGTGATCTGACCCCGATGGATATTTTCTTCATGGGCTATTTGCAAGATATTGTTTATACCACACCTCCTGATACAGTCAAAGTTATGCGAAATCGAATAATTGACGCGTGTTTCGAGAAGTTTTAACGAATGTTACGTTAGATGTGATACCCAGGTGTCGACAGTGCCTTGAAAGGGACGGTGCCCAGTTTGAGCATTTCCATTAATTTTTTGTTAAAATAAGTTCATTTCATTGAAAAGTTTAAAAAAAAAATATATTATTAAACGGTTGTTTTATTGAAAATACCTTGAATGTGAGAACGTTCTTGTTTAATGAAAGGTGTCATCAAAGCCTTTTAAATTTAGACATATTATGGTTGACACTTCATACTATGGTTGTCATAGTTACAGTACCGGTCTCTTTAAGGGTGAGATGATTATTGGAAAGTGATAGTACATTTAAACACAATGTTTTTTATTTTTTAACAAATTGAAATAAAACAAAAAACTGTATTGTGCTACATCATTAAATTCAGAAAAAAAATCTTTATCAAATTCTGTCAAAAAAATAGCAGGTTGCCATTTAACATAAAAAAGTTGAATATCGGTCCTTGACGAACCGAGTAGCTGAAAATGAAATTTGATGTTTTTCTAAGGCGGCAGTCCCACTGATAAAGCGATGTCCACCGACGGTCATCGACTAAAATTAGGTTATGAGTAAAGTATCCGCAGCAGTCCGACTGCATCGATTAACGGCGATCGTTCAACAACAACCGGCATGCATCGGTTCATAATTTTCGACAGGTTCAAATTTTAGTTGATGATCGACGATTGGACACATGCGCAGAAAGGCTGTTTTGACAGTTAACCCAAGCGTCGCCTGTTGATTGTGTTTTGGTTTGTTTTTTTAAAATATAAACGGAAATATGAAACAATGGTTCTACTTTTGAAATTAAGTTACGATAACATTGAATATTCATTCTATAATAATTGTAGAATTTTTCTGTATCATTTAAAAGTTGAGGGATTAAACGGTGAAATTCTCCTAACTTCTCTCTATTTGCAAATATTTGACGTACCCACACTTTTCTATGCTTTCAGTATCAGAAGAAGAAGAATTAGATGACATTTTTAATTAAAGAAGTAGGACAAAGATTCTAGTTATGACGTCTGAGGTTATG
This sequence comes from Amphimallon solstitiale, assembly GCA_963170755.1. NCBI lineage: Eukaryota > Metazoa > Arthropoda > Insecta > Coleoptera > Scarabaeidae > Amphimallon > Amphimallon solstitiale. The sequence goes on along the minus strand of OY720681.1, from coordinate 56,362,156 downwards.
TTTGTGTTTATAGTTTATGTCCTGCCAGTTTTGTTGAATGAAATTTTTGCGCGCGAAACTTAAATTTTGTTTGAATACTTTTCCCAGTGAGACCGTACCACAAAATTTTAGTCGATGAATGTCGATGTCAGTTACTGGCGCTCTATGGTTGTGTATGCAGTGGGACTGCCGCCTAATAGTACTTTTTAAGTCGTTTAATTTGGTATGTCGATTGTTATAATCAGATTTCAAATAAAGGTGCTACGAGCTGGGGCGGTTTTTTGTGGACATCTTGTATATCACAACTTCATAACAAAGTTCTCTTATTGTTCACAGGTAATAGGCAGGTTAGAATTGGGAGGTTCTAAGTGCGCCGGTTCAGCCCTTCACCATTGGAATGAAGTCTGCAACTCACCCAGACGACAGATCGCCGACTGGCATAAATTACGCGAATGAACACTGCACACTTCTTAGCATAAAATTGTATATTCATAATGCAATGAGAGTCAGTCCAGTTAGTCCGTTAAAATAAACATTACTGATTAGATTAGACGATAAAACAATAACAAAAGCAAAGTATATATATATATATATATATAGTTGAAAGGTAAAGCAACACCAAAACATATAGTACATACATATTTACTTACAAAGTATGTTTTTTTATAATAATTAGATAAATGTTTGGTATAAATTCAAATATGTATGTCATATTGTATCAACATGTAATGTGAAGTATGTTTTAAAAACATACTACTACAAAAATATCATCTTTTTTATCTCTGAAAAGTATAAATTTATTGTTTGAATATACGGACACTATATTTTCGTAAACGACTTTGAAATTGCCAGCTTCCATTAAAACCATCTACGTATTACATTTATATTGTACATTTTATATTTATAAACTGACGCGGACTGACTATTAATTAGAATTTCATAGATACTTACTTGTCTCTATGTATATGTAATATGTAATAACACCGAAAAACAAAGTAAAAAATACTAACTGTAGTGTTCGTCTATAGAACAACATACGAACTTAATGAAGAAGAAATTTTATTAGACATGAAAAAATGAAGCTTCAAGATATTTTTCCTGCTGAAAATATGATGACAACAGAAACAAATATTAGAGTATAAGAAGTAGTGACATCAATGTAAATAAACGAAGAAATAATAATAATATATGTTAGATTTTAAGAGAATCTTAATTATTAAATATTAAAAGAAAACGTATAAAGTGAAAAAAAAAAATCAATATGCTTTGAGTATATATATATATGACATATATATAAATATTATTTGTTAAAGCGCTAGGCTGAATCAAAAAGAAAATTAAATCGAGAGAGGACCCGGCACGGACAAAATAAATTATTATAACTTGTCACACTGCGCAATATTAAAACTAAATTTATTATTTATATTATTGCTAAATGGATGACATTTTAATTAAGGGTATTATAACAATCCAGGCACTAGTAAATATCCTTAAGGGTCCTCTATAGTGGATTTGTGAATAATGGAAGAATAGCAGATTTTTGATGCAAGATATTTTTGTTGATTTTAAATTTGGAGAAAACCTTTCAACGTCAACTTATGAAGAATTTAGTAATCTACCCCGCTGAAGAATCAAATTTAGAAGAAAATTATCGGATTAAAGAAAATTAATTAATATGTCAAAATATTAAAAACAAGTTTTCTCAAAAATCCTTCGAAGGAGATTTGTTTGCTTGGGTACGCGTTATAAATTGAATAAAAAGCTATTCCGCTCTGCACTTATTTTTCGTTCAACTATTTTTTACTTTGTTTTAAATGAATATAAAATAAATTAAAATTAGGCAACCCACATTACAATGAATTGTTATTCTGGTAAAAATCTTTCCCGCGGTTACAAATGTTTAAATATTTGGTCATAAATGAATTTTTATTCGCTTAGATATTGAGTTATTGTTTCAAATATTTATTATACATTCCCTATGTGTAATAAGTACTCGGATATTCTTGGCTTATTAAATTATGTGCTATGCAACCAATATTACATTTCCGATTCACCATATAGGACCCTGAAAGAGAACGTTATACAACCTTCATATCTAATTATTCTGTTTTCGATGCACGTTTTTCAAGTTTTTATAAAAAGTCACCTGATAGATTTACACATTTTTGCATGCGTTCGAACCAGTTCTCGGAACATTTTTCCATTTGAAATTTGTGTCTCAAAAAATATGCTTTTTGACGACTTCAACAGCTTGTTGAGACAATTAAATTTGCTGTCCACGTATTTTGCGGAACGCAATGTAGTCTACAGGCGACAAATACGGTGCATACGGAAAGTGGTACGTTATTTCTGTGTTTTTCTTCTTGTTTGACATCTTGTGTGATGAAACACCGTTCTCGATTGTTCTTCCTGATTTGACGATAATTTTTGCTAAAGAAATTGTTGTATATCATTCAGTATTAACTATTCTTCGATTTTCTAAAGAAATTGTTGTGGCACCTCCAGTACAAGCTATATTTCTAAGGTTGCCTCTATTTCATTATAACTTACATGTCAATCTGGTTCAATTATGTTACGCACAGCATTTTTTGAAGTAAGAATCGTTGTTTGTCGAGTTTTACGCAGTTCATCACTGACGGAATCAATACTAAACGTTGAACTACGCGATTCTATGTATTGTTGTTGAGATTGGCCTTCACTATAATCGTAGAAATTATCCGAACAAAACCTGGAATTTCAATTTGTTCACAAAATTGTTCTTATTAAATGATTACTGTAAACAAATTACTCAGCCTATTTCTAAGCTGTTAATGTTTTCACAATAACAAATGTCGAATTTTACAAACGTTGTATTGACATCTCGCCACCTAGTGGTAGTTTGTATAATGGCGGCATTATTTGCATTTGGTTAGTACTCTCTGCGTATTTTAACAGATCGAAGTTATGGTACAATAATGGTTTAGTTTTCTTAACCGTATTGTACATATACATATACCTCTAATAATTGTTTTCACATATGCTTAAACTGGTCTAAGCTAGTAACCTCATTGCTTATTTTCGACATTTTGTCGCAAGGCTTTAAGTCTTTATAAAATAGAGTATTGTGCTAATTTCTTAAGTAATAGTAAGTTAATAGTATATTATACTATCCGCATTTAAGGATGGCTATTGAGTCACGAGTATGAAAATTACGACACGAGCCGTAGGCGACTATCGTTATGAAAACGAGTGTCTTAATAGCCGTTAAATACTAATTGCGTATATTATTTTGCCTACGATCCCATAATGAAACTTTATTTTTTGTACATCCCAATTCATAAATTGAGAGAAATGTTTTTATGCGTTGTTTCCGATTTCGCTGGTAATAAATTGTTCGTGGCTATTAAGGCTTCTTCCATAATTTCTGGCGGAGTCAAATTTTCCATTTCACTGTCAGTCTCGCTCATTTTTACTGTTTATATTTTAAAAAAACACAAATTTTAACTACTTACAAAGAAATTGCAGAGAACTGTCAAATTGAATTAATTTTTAGATCTGTCAGATAGGTAGTCATGGCCCCACATTGAATCTTGATTGAATATTGGGATGTCGCATTCCTATTGGATTTTAATGAAAAATTTGTTTCTTAATGGACATCAGTAAAGTACAGGTCCAGTATATCTAATAATACAATTAAGGTGGTAGAAAAAACTAGTTCAATTTCTAATACTACAACTATTAATATCACTACAATTTTCTTATACTGGGGTGCGCTCAGAAATGTTGGATAGGATACTGGCATGGTCAGGTCATATTTTATGACGTCATCCACTTGGTAAACTTGGAGCGCTTTACAATTCTGAACACCGTAGAGTGAGTCGAGTTAGTTTGTGGCAAAAGTCAAAGGTCAAAGCTAAGCATTGCAGAGTTAGAGGTTATGTATGAAAGAATAAAGTCATCAAAGAAATAAGTAAACTATAGTAGAATTACCGAACAGATGCAGTAGCAACATTGCATTATAATATATTATATTATGTATTGACGCGCTGTTGCTACTGCATCTGTTCGGTAAATCTGCTATAATTAGAAGAATGGATCATAATCGAAAAGTTTTTTTGGATCAAATTAAAATTGTGCAAAAGCAAACTGTTCAAACTTCATAAAACACACATATGACCATATCATGTGAAATAACATGAAATTATAATTATAACCTTAAAAAACACTCAGAACCGCGCTTTAAGTACCCCGACCCGAATGCCCATGAATCGTCCGCTATTAACCATCACAAATAGGTGGGTGATGGAAGAAGCACTCCGAGCGTCGCACCAATCATTTCTGAACGGCAATGACGTCATAATTTTGGGACATCTTTATATTTCTGAACGGCAAGTGTGAAATTCGAATGACACTTGGATAATATTCTTTCCTTTTCTGAACGCACCCCTGGGGTAACTTATCGTTCATGATGGTCCCACACATCTCCTGCGAAGTACTTCCAGAATCAGTGCTGTACTCGTATGGTCACAACAAGCTAAAGTAATTCTTATTGTGCTTTATTTTGAAGCTTTTGTAATCTATACAAATCACCATCACTCGCCAGGCATATTTTCCATAATAACTACCAAGTAATCTAATATTATTACTTTCTTCGCAACATATTTAACATGTTTTTCAAAAATTAGTTTTTCGTCAGTCAATACACCGAGTTATTTAAACTTGTTTACAGTCAATCACCATGAAATTCAATATATTTACTAGACATTAAAATATTCACCTTTGACTTTACTTATGACAATACTGACTCTATGGTGAGCAACGTTTATTAATGTATCTACAGCAAAGAGAATTATAATACAATTTGTTTGAAAATATAACTTAGCTTTAAGAAACCCCAAACCTAACCAGTACCTCTTATTCAATATTTATTTAATTTCAACAGCAATCACTCTCCATAAATGAGCCAAATAATTTTTGGTAGTTGAGAAAAACGGCAGCAACTACTTTGTTTTGCTAAGTTTTTTCTTTCTAGTTGTTAATACTAAATTTGTGCTGTTTTACCGAAATGACTTTCTTCACGCTCAAACCGGCGAACGATTAGTATATTACTACCTTTATGATTTCATTAATTCTTTAATTAACTTACCTTATTAAAAATTGCTTTTCTGTTTGATTGCCATTTTAAAAATGTCAAACTAATGTCGATTCTTCCAGATGTCTGGAATAACTGTAAAGTTGAGACACACATTATTTTTGCTGAATTTTAATGTGGATTAATTCCGTTATCTGTATGTCCGTTAATAAAAGAATGAAAATTTAGATAGATTTGTGATATAATTGATCTATATTTTGATTTCATAAAATTATAAGAAAGTGTGCAAGTACACTCTAACTTATTTTGTCCGGGCGGGGATACCTAAGGAGAGTTTGGCTCCCTTTAGTTAAAAGAGTGTGATATAGGCTTAAGCTCAGTACCAACTAATTAGGCACAAATATAAATTGTTATTCATTTTAACGATAAAGTGGATTTGTTTAAAATTGATTCCAACCATTGGTGTAGTATATAGGATAACGGTTCGTTGTGTTTTAGTTATAATTTATTTTTGTTTACCAATTTCTAATCATTTGAACGGAAAAGCGTAAAGTTTCGTTCCTAACTAGCAAGGTGAAATTGTTATACGGCCAGATACAATAATACACATTAATATGTAAGTAAAGCAAATAGTGTACATGATATTTAAAGTACACACTACACTAACTTGGAACCTTTGTAGGTGTAAAACTAGTCTTTATGGAAACAATTCTTAAAATTTAATACCGTCACTAGTATATGATCCTTTCAAATTCTCTGCACTTCAAGACAAATATATATGTGCGTACTTATAATTTTAACATTAGATTACTAATTATTATTATTATTATTACTATTATTATTATTATATGTGTATATATTGACAAATAAATGGTTTAATCGTTTTCAAATAAACAAAATGTGTTTTCTTTTGTATGACTATTAAATTAAATATAATCTCTGTATATATTACTTTCAAGTAATTATATTGGGCACCATAATTAACTAGATTGAATCTACGTCTTTGATTTTAGTCTCTTAGTTATTAGCAGATTTAGAAAAATGACCTACCTTGCCTAACCAACAATTTTCTAATCCTACTCTTTATTCTATTAACTGTGTACAATCGTATTTTCAAAAGACAATAATAATAGAAGTTCTATTTTGTTGTTTTCAATTCTACAAGTCCCAGATAACATTTCCAGTATGGGGAACTCGTTTATTATAAAAGATTCACGTTTGGTTAAATTAGATGAATTATTTCTAAGAATTACTGAAATTATACGATATTCTGCAATTTCCATATTTCCATGTATTTCAACAACAAGAAAACTGTCAAATTTTACAAACGAATTTAATATCACTTAATTATTCTGTCCAGAGAATGTTTATGTCAAACACGGTGTCGCGGGGTAATTACTATAAATTTAATTAACGATGATAATTACTGAAGATCAAATAACTTCCACTAATCCGCAACAGTACTGGATGCAGAGAACAAAACTACTTATGCCGGCCGCTCACGCTGCACCCAGTGATCTCGGGGTCGTTTTAAACTTAATCCAATAAGGGGATTTCTATTATTACTAATTGACCAATTAGGTGTGTATGTGTGCTGTTAAAAAGGTAACAAAACTTACGTACCTTTACGGTCCTAGAGCCTTATGCTCTGTCACTTGTTCCTCGCCCGTCGGATAGATGATATGGATAATTTGAAATTACTAATTGAACTCTCTAGGTGGTTGATGAATAATTGCTTCACTGATCTTATTGTAAAGTAAGCTATTATCTTAGGGCGCCACTCGCTTCGTTTTATAAAATGTTAATTAAGTATCACATTAATTAGTAATTCCCAATTAAAGGGCTGTCAATGAAAAGAAGCGAGAAGATTTCACTGAGCTTATTATTATTACCACAATGAACGGTGAGGAATCAAATTGACAACACAGATATAATGAAAAGTTAACAATGTTTATTACAAAAATAAAAGAAAAATTGGTAACATACAATATGCAAAATTCCAAAATAACACATACGTCAAATGCAATAAAGGTAATATATAACAGTAAATAAATAATTTGTAATTTTCCTGATTTTGAATTTCACTACATTAGAATAAAGTAAGAATATCCTACATAATATTTGAAAGTTACGCAAACATTTAACAAGTAAAATAGTACATACAAAAGGGGCGCTGGTTCAGTTAAAATAATTAACTCATTGATAAATAATATTACATTGCTAAATTTATAACTCAATACGCCAGCCTTTTCTAGCACACAAATATATGTCTAATTTTATTACCGTAACCTAATTTACAATTACTAAGTGATGAATATTATATGACAAATATTATGACTGATACTATTACATAACACATACTCTGAATATTCGGTAATAAATGACTAATTACTTTAAAAAGAAAAATAAATAAACTTCTAAATCTGATCCTACTTTCTCCGTCGGATTACAATAAATAACATGTTCAAATAATAAAATGACAAATAAAACAAAACAGTTCTTGGTCGTGTTTCAGTAGAAAAACAAAGCGTAAATACCTTTGAGACAAACTGATTTGTAGCTTCAATAGCGGCCTGGCCAGGGCTGTCAGCGGTCCTTTTCGAAGAGGTCTTGGTTTTCTATGGAGTACTTCTCCCGTCGGGTAAAGATCGAAATGTGAATTATATCCCCAAAATGGGTAGCTCGGATTGGTACTGCTTGTCCCAAAGATCAGCAGATTTCCCCAACCGACGTTACACAGCAAGAGCACTTAGATCGTCTTGTGACGAATTCACTAATGGAATTTTAATTATGTGCTCTAACTAAACACAATTTTCGCTTCCCGCGGAATACTTTAGACTTTATTTAAACATTCGAACCGCGAAGACTAACCCTCGGCCACTAGTTAAGTTTGACTCTCTTGGTGTACTTCTAGACGGATAATAATCATAATTTGGTAGCGCTTGCCCTTCTTAAAGATTCATCCCCGGCACGGAAGATGATACGTCATTTCGTTCTGGAATATTCGGTAACGCGTGCATGGAAGGCGTCTCAAAGTCGGGCCTATTTCAATTCTCACGCCATTCCCCATACAAAGGGCTATTGATAAAATACTCGGATTTGCGACGCCAAATTTCAGTCTTCAAGGTAAATATTCTTTTTAACTTCGATAAAATGATTTTAGAAGAATTTTTAATACGTAGTTGCAAATACATTATAAAGAACCATTTATTCAAAAAGGAAAAATAAGCTTGGCTGTGGACATTGCAATACATTTATTTTTAAGATTAAAATATAATTTTTTCGTAGCCGAAATAATAACTGCATACAGCGTGAGCCAAAAGAAAAATATTACGATTAATTTGAAATTCGCGTGTACTCTACTAAATGTTAATTTAAGCAAATAGATATTATTTATTATTTTGAAATTAAATTAATTATTGCTTGTGAAGTGCCAAAAGCACGCAACAAATCCCCCCTCTAGTGCCCCAGGAAATTTACTTCAGTAAATTTCCGATTAAGCAAAAGAAGCACCAGTGCATTATGAAACAAGCAAAGTCCTCCAAGCATAAAGACAGGCTGAAGGCCCTAACATATTAAAACAGAGAAAGTGGACGATATTCCACAATTGAAGTTTGACGAAACCAAAACAAAGTTCAATAAATTTTGAAAGAACCCAAAAAAAAAACCTTTCCCACAATTAAAGACACGGGCAGACCCGAACAGAATCTATCAGGTTTAGACAAGGTTATGACGAAAATCAATAAACACAACCAAAAGGCGTTAAAAATAATTTTGCCATAAAGCACAGGTTAAAATGTAACCGAAGTTACATGGAGAAATCAAAAGATCCAAAAGGCGTTAATTCAATTTGGATACAAGATTATATTAAAATGTAGGCAAAGCACTACAGTAAAAGTTAATAATTTAGGCCGAAAAGGTTCAATAAATTTTGACAAAAGAAAACAAATAATCCAACTCCCACGTAAAACTCCTTAAAACTAGGTAAAGTTGGTCTTCGCCGGTTACATTTAAAACCGACCTAGGAAGGCCAAAGCACAAAAAATTCAATTAATGGCGGTGTCGGGCAACAAAAAAGGGTCAAGACTAGGTTACAAGCAAAAGAATAGGAGACCATCCACCTCCCCAGCGGATGAATGGAGTCTCCCCACGGACTTGACACCGCTCTCCCGCAGTGGAATCTCGAGTCGAAATTTCGACTGTAATCGAAAAGTAATTGGGTGCCTGCAACCACGCAATTATGGTGCAGCGTTGCCCTAAGGGTTGGCATTAGCCCACGGTAAAAAAAAAATTTTGGAGGGGATGGGGGCCGAAAGACACAATCGGTGAGGCAAAGTCATAATTGGTATTAGATTCAGTTATCACCCGAATCAGACAGCTCAACTGTCAACAATGCTAAAGAATCTCAACAACGTCAAAGAATCAAGTAGGTGGCACACGTAGCTTTACTACGAAACAGAATTGGAGGGGTAGGGACTTTATACCCCGGCAGCACCTCCACCAAAAAGGGTCATCTAAAATGACAAAACCAAAACACCAAAAACCCGTCATGCCAACATGACACGCCACACTCTTGAAAAGGTAACATCACTACGGTGATAACCAAATAACGAAATCTAAATCGGGATAATCCATCCTGGGCCAACCCCAGACTGACCATACAGTACGGGTATTAAAAGCCATAGGCAACTCACTCCACATATAGATCAAATCAAAATTAATATTAAAAAGTAACCAATATGTATGTATTTCATGAAAACAAATATCAGGTAACTAACTTTACCAAAAAAAAGTTTAAAATCAGAAGATATCAATATTTAAACATACAAAGGAAAAATTTAACTATGAAGAGAATATTTGCAATGCATAATGGGATGATACACATTAATAAAGAAAAAAGGAACAGAAGGTGGTACGTAATATGAAACCAACCACACAGCTCGAACTCCTTAAGTCGCATATCAAATCCCACATACGTGGCTACTATATGCCGGCGAAACAGGGGCCTTAAGCTCCAACAACAGGCAGCACGACGAGAGAACAAACTGCGAAGAAAGCATCACACAAAATTTTACGTTAGAATGTCCTAATATAATTCTAAGATAATATTTACTATATATGGCATAAAGTGAAATAAGTAATAAAGGTATCCCAAAATGCAGAAAGCACGACGAAAGTATTAAAATGAAAATGTGGAGTGTTTGTACCATTAGAAAGAATTGAATAAATGAAAGATTGCATTAAGGTGGTGGTTGCGCAATATATTGATCCATTTAGAGGACTTTTACCCCACGCTGGTTACACGGCTGTGGAATTCTTATAGACCCCAACAGCAGGTCAAAAATATTTTGTCTAGTCAGGCGGGTGCGCCTTCAGATCTTTAATATGCCAAGTAGAAGGTCGGCCTTGGTCGTCAATGAGTTCATACGCCCAAGGCGATACAACACGAATAATTTCGAAAGGTCCTGAATATTTAGGGGCAAGTTTGGCGGCAAACTGCTTAGTAGCGTCTGACAATACTTTATTCCTTCTCCAAACATGCTGTCCTACCACAAACTTAATAGGTCGTCGTCTGAGATTGTAGTCATGAGCACTGCGCACATGCGCTTTCTTAATACGCGCCTGTATGTCTTTATACAGCGCAGCAAAAGCCAATTTTTTATTTTCAATATTTAAGACAGGTGTCTCGGATTCATTCGGAACGAAATTCTCATCATTGCCATTCAAGGTGACTTCCCTACCAAAGTTAATGAAATTCGGGGTTACTTTAGTTACTTCGTGTTCAGAAGATCTAATGGCATAACCAATTCGTGCAAGATACTGGTCCCAGGTTCGATGGTTATTTTTAACATAGGCAGTCAACATAGTTTTAATTACCCTATTAACTCTTTCTGTGGGATTAGCTTGAGCATGGTAAAGTGCAGTATAAGCTATTTTGATATTGTAGTTTTGGGTCATCTTCTGAAAAACCTTACTCCTAAACTGAACACCGTTGTCAACGATTAAATAAGAAGGAGCCCCGAAGAGAAGTATGACATGATCCTCAATGATTTTGGTGACGCTAGCACCAGTAGCGGTTCGTAAAGGAAACACCAATGTTGCCTTACTAAAAATGTCGCAAACAGCTAAAATATAGGAATACCCTTTAGTGGAACGAGGCAAGGGTCCCATCAAATCTGCGGAAACTATCTGCCAAGGTCTGGTGGCAGTTGGAGCTTTACTACGCAGATGTCCTGCGGGCGGTTTGTTTTCTGATTTGATACTGAGACAGGTCTTGCATTTCCTAACATATTTAGCTATGTCACCGGCCATCTTCGGCCAAAAGTATTTCTGAGAAACACGGGAAATGGTCTTAGAAATTCCAGGATGTCCGCAAGTTGGATCGTCATGACAGGATTCAATTATTGAAGTGCGGCGTTCTCGTGGAGGAACCAATTTCCACTCCTGACTGGGATGACTAAGTTCGGAGTAACGAGGTTTGATATACTTAAATAACTTAGTGTCTTCCACACGCCATAAGGGATAACGATGAGGTTTATCCTGTACTTCTTGAATCATTTTAAGATACCACCGATCTATGGGAGGTAAGGGGTCTTCAGCTTGTACCAAATCAACAGTAGTACTCACGGAGCGTGACAAGAAATCAGGGACGGCATTCTCCGATCCCTTTCTGTGAATCATTTCAAAATCATAGGGCTGTAATCGCAATGACCACCTGGCCAAACGACCATGAGGGTCTTTCAAATTATGCAACCATAACAAAGAGTGACAATCCGTGATCACCCGAAATTTATAACCCTCTACATAGTGACGCACACGCTCAATAGCCCAAATCACACCTAAGCATTCACGCTCAGTAGCACTGTACTTTCGTTCCTGAGCAGTCAGAGAACGGGACATGTAACAAATAACTTTCTCCCCATCGTCATATTGCTGGGTGAGCACGGCCCCGAGGCCATAAGCTGAAGCATCAGTTTGAAGAATAAACGTCTTGGAAAAATCAGGACAGACCAGTAGTGGAGATGAGACAAGTTTTTCTTTTAACAGTTTGAATGCCGCTTCGCATTCACTGGTCCAAGACCATGGAGTCTTTTTCTTAGTAAGGTTGGTTAAAGGTGCAATGATGGTGGAGAATTGTGGTACGAAACGTCTGTACCAAGAAGCAGTTCCGATAAATCTTCGTATTTCCTTGACATTTTTAGGTGGTAGAATGTCTAAGATGGCTTGTACCTTTTCAGGATCTGGGCGCAGTCCCAGTTCATCAACGATATACCCCAAATACTTTAATTGAGGTCGACAAAATTGACTCTTGGCGAAATTCACGGTGAGCCCTGCATTATGCAGACGATCAAAAACCTCAGTCAATGTAGCCATATGGGATTCGAAAGTTTGAGACACAATAACTATATCATCAAGATATACAAAAACAGATGGTTGGAGGTCGGCTCCAAGAACAGAATCCATGAGACGCTGCCACGTGGCAGGCGCACCGGTAAGACCGTAGGGCATTCTAACGAAGCGGTATAAGCCGCCACGCACACAGAAGGCAGTGCAATCACGAGAATCCTCCGCGACAGGAATTTGCCAATATGCACTTTTAATATCTAATGAACTTAAATATTTAGCATCTCTTAATTGATCTAAAATAGTTGAAATATAGGGCAAGGGATAAGAGTCCTTTTGAGTGACGGAATTTAATTTACGATAATCAACACAAAAACGATAGCTATTATCTTTTTTCTGGACCAAACAAACAGGCGAAGCCCAAGGACTGTTACTAGGTTCTATGATTCCCTGCTCTAACATTTTTTTAATCTCCTGATCAATAGCTTGTTGCTTGATTGGTGATACAGGATAATATCGTTGTTTAATTGGTTTGGTATTTGGCAATAATCGAATCTCGTGAGACACTAAATGAGTCTTACCCAAAATTTTGCTCATGAGTACTGTGTTCTCAGCGACTAATTGGTCTAAGTGGTTCTTTTGATCAACGCTCAAGGTAGTGGCACTAGCTATACTATTAATATGAATTACAGGGTCCTGTTTACTAAAATGCCAAATGTTTTGACGTAAATCTGGTACTATATTCATGGCCATCCAAAAATCTACTCCCAAAATTAACGTGTGTGGCAAGTCAGGTACAACCAAAACATCAATCAAACAAACTTTGCCCTCTAGGCAAAAAGGTACAGTAACAAACCCTGCACTCACACACACCTGTCCATTCGCAACCGTACATTCAACAGCTTGCGGTTTCAGACAAAAACCCAAATTACTCAAAATTTGATAGCCACGTGAGCCAACCAGTGTTCTAGAGGCTCCAGAATCCAATAAACCCACTACAGGATAACCCTTTACTTGTATTTCTAAATAAGGACGTTGATCTCCAGAAACACGAGAAATGACATAATCAAGAAAAATCTTACTAGTGTTTGATAACACGGAAGTTGGGGTCGAGGAAACAGCGACGGGGACGACCTCTCGACCTACGATCGCCTCCCCTTCGCGTTTTCCGAGCATCGAGGACATGCGCTCACTATTACGTTAGGTTGACCACATTTATAACAAAATTTCTTTCGGGCTTTCTTACAATTATTAAACCTATGTCCCCGGTCTCCACAATTGTAACACCGCAAATCTTCTGACATTTTGTCCGAAGATGCTTTAACTGAATTTACAGCAGGTTTATTCACTGCTCCGCGCTCAACACCAGAGGTTGACACGAAAGCAAAATCTGGTTCCACATAAGTGTTACGCTTGCGCACCGGCGGACGAAAACTATCTGCCCTAAACTTCTTTTTCTCGAGCTTGAGGCATTCATCCTCCAGCTCCGCCAATGTGGTTACTGCCGGTAGTTGCATAATATAAAAGGGTGCCAAATTTCTAGAAATAATTCCTAACTGCACATCCTCGGATGCTTCCCCATAGCGTCTGAACATTGACAACATGCACGAAAAATAGTCTATGAATGACTCAGATGGGTCTTGAGTCCGGGACAATATATCTTGAAACAATCTAGATTGATAATCCGGTGGCTCATAATGCTTACATAATAATGCCGATAATGTCGGCCAACTGTCAAATCTATGTCTATTTGACCTAAACCACAGCAAAGCTTTTCCCTCAAATAAATCAATGGCGGATTCAAACAAATCAGTTTCTGAAATTCCGCGTGCAATTCTTAATTCGTTAACCCTTTCTAAAAATTGATGCACCGAAAATTGTCTTGAATCCCCATTAAATTTTAAATTCCATTTCCGGACTGGTGAGAAAGTACGCGACGCGCGCGAAACCGTAACAGGACTAAGTGCTTGTGCTGTCGTTCCGTTAGCATTATTTGTTGTTCCCGAATTTCCTAATGTAACACCCTGTAGATCATCAGTGACCTGACCTACTTCAATAGTATCCAAGTGTTGTAAAAATTCTAATAATAATTGGGTGCGTTTCTGAGACTGTTCCGTGCTTAACTGCGCGAGAGGTAACCGATTGATTCTATTTATACTATGATGCAGGCGAGTTTGAATAGCCGCTGAACTACCACCCGGTGACAAAGCGAATTTTTCCATTGCTGGTTTAAGATCTTTAAGTTTGGCATCAAGCTCCGTTAATTCTTTTTCAATATCTACTTGATACTCTGGATATGATAAAGCCTCTTTATGTTTTTCAAGTCTTAACAATGGTCTCAAAGCCTTTCGCAATTGTTCTACCGTATCATCGTTCGTTGTAGGTAAACCTCTCAAGCTCAGTTCATAGACTAATTCATCTTTTCTTAAATAGCTAACATTAATAGCTAATGACGCCATATTAAAAATGAAAGTTATCAAACGATTAAATTAAAATATTCACAAAAGTAATTGAAAATGCACTAATTCAGTCAATGTCGACTCAAAAATACAGTCAAATATCAAAATCGTTCAGCAAAATTATTGAAATTAAAAGAAAAAAAAAGCAAAGCATACCTTACCCAACCAACCAAAAAAAAATAAAAATTTTTAAGAAATTTTTATTTTATTTTTAAATAATGTATAATCAAAGAATCTTTAAACTTAAAAGAAATGACAAATACGCAAAATAATTTTAATTTAATAACAGTAAGTGTTGTCACCAAACACACACACCACCCTGTATATATATATCCAAAAATGAAAAAATAAATGTTAAAGAAAATTTCATCATAATATGTTATAAAATCATAACACCCTATATATTCTTAATGAAATTTAAATAACTACAAAGATAATTTTATATAAAAGGGTATAAGTAAAAAAAAATTATAACATCTTTTGTAAGTTAAACGAAAATTAATTATATTCACGTTGGGCGCCAAATTTGTCGCGGGGTAATTACTATAAATTTAATTAACGATGATAATTACTGAAGATCAAATAACTTCCACTAATCCGCAACAGTACTGGATGCAGAGAACAAAACTACTTATGCCGGCCGCTCACGCTGCACCCAGTGATCTCGGGGTCGTTTTAAACTTAATCCAATAAGGGGATTTCTATTATTACTAATTGACCAATTAGGTGTGTATGTGTGCTGTTAAAAAGGTAACAAAACTTACGTACCTTTACGGTCCTAGAGCCTTATGCTCTGTCACTTGTTCCTCGCCCGTCGGATAGATGATATGGATAATTTGAAATTACTAATTGAACTCTCTAGGTGGTTGATGAATAATTGCTTCACTGATCTTATTGTAAAGTAAGCTATTATCTTAGGGCGCCACTCGCTTCGTTTTATAAAATGTTAATTAAGTATCACATTAATTAGTAATTCCCAATTAAAGGGCTGTCAATGAAAAGAAGCGAGAAGATTTCACTGAGCTTATTATTATTACCACAATGAACGGTGAGGAATCAAATTGACAACACAGATATAATGAAAAGTTAACAATGTTTATTACAAAAATAAAAGAAAAATTGGTAACATACAATATGCAAAATTCCAAAATAACACATACGTCAAATGCAATAAAGGTAATATATAACAGTAAATAAATAATTTGTAATTTTCCTGATTTTGAATTTCACTACATTAGAATAAAGTAAGAATATCCTACATAATATTTGAAAGTTACGCAAACATTTAACAAGTAAAATAGTACATACAAAAGGGGCGCTGGTTCAGTTAAAATAATTAACTCATTGATAAATAATATTACATTGCTAAATTTATAACTCAATACGCCAGCCTTTTCTAGCACACAAATATATGTCTAATTTTATTACCGTAACCTAATTTACAATTACTAAGTGATGAATATTATATGACAAATATTATGACTGATACTATTACATAACACATACTCTGAATATTCGGTAATAAATGACTAATTACTTTAAAAAGAAAAATAAATAAACTTCTAAATCTGATCCTACTTTCTCCGTCGGATTACAATAAGTAACATGTTCAAATAATAAAATGACAAATAAAACAAAACAGTTCTTGGTCGTGTTTCAGTAGAAAAACAAAGCGTAAATACCTTTGAGACAAACTGATTTGTAGCTTCAATAGCGGCCTGGCCAGGGCTGTCAGCGGTCCTTTTCGAAGAGGTCTTGGTTTTCTATGGAGTACTTCTCCCGTCGGGTAAAGATCGAAATGTGAATTATATCCCCAAAATGGGTAGCTCGGATTGGTACTGCTTGTCCCAAAGATCAGCAGATTTCCCCAACCGACGTTACACAGCAAGAGCACTTAGATCGTCTTGTGACGAATTCACTAATGGAATTTTAATTATGTGCTCTAACTAAACACAATTTTCGCTTCCCGCGGAATACTTTAGACTTTATTTAAACATTCGAACCGCGAAGACTAACCCTCGGCCACTAGTTAAGTTTGACTCTCTTGGTGTACTTCTAGACGGATAATAATCATAATTTGGTAGCGCTTGCCCTTCTTAAAGATTCATCCCCGGCACGGAAGATGATACGTCATTTCGTTCTGGAATATTCGGTAACGCGTGCATGGAAGGCGTCTCAAAGTCGGGCCTATTTCAATTCTCACGCCATTCCCCATACAAAGGGCTATTGATAAAATACTCGGATTTGCGACGCCAAATTTCAGTCTTCAAGGTAAATATTCTTTTTAACTTCGATAAAATGATTTTAGAAGAATTTTTAATACGTAGTTGCAAATACATTATAAAGAACCATTTATTCAAAAAGGAAAAATAAGCTTGGCTGTGGACATTGCAATACATTTATTTTTAAGATTAAAATATAATTTTTTCGTAGCCGAAATAATAACTGCATACAGCGTGAGCCAAAAGAAAAATATTACGATTAATTTGAAATTCGCGTGTACTCTACTAAATGTTAATTTAAGCAAATAGATATTATTTATTATTTTGAAATTAAATTAATTATTGCTTGTGAAGTGCCAAAAGCACGCAACAACGGCTTCATTAACTAATACTGAAAAATGACGTATGTTGAGTTGTTACATCCTTTGTAATAAAAACAGTGTAGAAGCTTAAAAGATATACTTGAGACTTTATCCTATAGAAGGCTGTGCTGGTACGTACAGAAATTTGGTAACTAATTTAAAAGAATATATGGTTCGTTTTCCAATCCTACTAGAAATCAATGCATGAAAACGTAGAATTGAATGTATTACAATCTGTTATTGAAAATCCTAGAATATCTGTTAGAAAAATTGAACATAACACTGGTATTTCCAAAACTATAGCACGAAGCATTTTAAAGTATCACAAATACCACCAGTGTACACCATTCTTCAGAGACTTAGAGATGAAGATCAAGAGAGAAAATTACAATTTTGGCAATGGTATTATAACTTGGAGAAAAACCATTAATAGAAATAAATTAATTGATCAGAGACTATGCTCGTCGCGGCGTCTCCAATCAATCAATATCGCTCGCGGCGTCACTAATTAACGAGATCTACAAATTCAGGGTGCAAGATAATTGTGTGAATCAGAACATGCACTTACCGTTAATAATTATTATTAATCGCTTATGATTAATATTTCCAGATGTTGACCTCGAAGTAGAACCGTCGATGTTATTATATCTGTGACCCACCCTGTATAGCTAGCTCAGATTATTAGTAAGAGCGTGAGATTTCTCAAAAAGATGTTAACTAATGCCAATAAGGACATTGGTGATGATCTTTTACAACAAAGTATAAAATTCATAAAAGTTTCTAGGATGTCGAGCCCAATAAATAAGATTCCATACCCCATGATCCTGGTTGAAGTACCGAGGGAAGAGGCCAGTAAAATCTATGCCGTTACGAGAATATGCCAAATGGTCGTCACACCTGAAGCCCTGCGACGAAAAGCCAGTCAAGGACAATGCCATCGCTGTCAGCTGTTTGGCCACTCTCAGGCTACATGCAGAGCCTATTATAAATGCGTAAAATGTGGGCAATCGCATTCTACTGCTTCCTGTAATAAAACACCAAATTCCCCCGCTACTTGTGCCAATTGTGGTGGAGCGCATACTGCTTCATACAGGGGCTGCTCCTTCGCCCCAAAATCTCCAAATCAAATCCAGAGGCAACAAGAACAGCCTCAACCTCTTCCTCAATCTTCCTACGTCCCTAAAACATTCAGACCTGTAGCTCAGAACTACAGCTACGCGAATGCTACAGCTTCTTCTTCACATCCCTCCCAGAAATCCTCCATAAATAATTATTCTGAGAAAATATCGACAGTCTCCTCCGCTCTCAGCGAAATGCTGGCAGCGCTGGAGCATCTAAATCCCACGTTAGAAACGACAAGAACATTTATAAAAAGTACCCAAATCATACTTTCCCTCTTCAATTAAAAATTATTAATGTGTACAAAAACAATCATAAAATCTCTCATAATCTTTGCGTGGAATTGTAACGGAGTTCTGCAAAAAAGACAAGAACTAGAACTCTACCTGGAGAAGAAGAACGCTGACGTAGCCCTCCTCAGCGAAACACATTTACTTCCGGCCAAAACTTTTAAAATTAAAAATTATAAAATTTACAGAAGAGATCGCTCCACCCCTGGAGGAGGAACAGCAGTATTAATCAAATACACAATCCCGCATACAGAACTGCCAATTCCAGCAACATCAAATCTGGAGACGAATGGAGTAGTAATCCAGACAGATAGGGGAGATATTCACGTGTTCTCTGCGTATAATCCTCCAAAAAAGAATCTACTAACATCTGAGCTAGATTCAGTTTTAAAAAAACAATAAAAAGACGATAATGGCGGGAGACCTGAATGCTAAACATTCAGAATGGGGTTGCAATTACTCTAACATACAAGGACGATCTCTTCAAAAGTATCATGAGCAAAACAGGTGTAATATAATATCTCCGTACAAACCTACAAGATTTTTCCCGCACACCAGGACTGATATCCTGGATATTGCAGTTTCCAATAACATTTCTGATTATATTAACATATCTACCGAAGCTGTCCTCTCTTCCGATGACAATCCAATTCTTCTCAGATGGGGCACAGATTCAAATATTGTTGCAACAGTAACCAAACATACTGATTGGACCATATACAAAAAGACTCTAGCCAATATCATCCCGGCAATTTCTGCTATAAAAACAGAAGAAGATATGGAGGATGCAATTGACATCCTGCACTCCAAAATCCACGAAGCATCAAACACCGCCACAGTCACAAAATCTCACATTCACAGGACACAACAACTGCCAGGAGATATAAAAGATCTAATCAAACAGAAAAACGCCACAAGGAGAAGATATCAAGCAACCCTAGATCCACAAACCAAAACCCTACTCAATCAACAGCAAAGAGAGGTGAAAATAGCCATTAGTGAATATAAAAATTCTAAGTGGATAAAAACACTAGATGACATAGGGGAAGACCCCGGTGGAATGTGGAAATTGACCAGAGCCTTGAAGGGGAAAAAACAAAGCACCCCACCACTTAAGACCCCAGATGGATACAGCATTACTAACTCTGAGAAAGCGGAAACACTTGCCAGTCACTTGGAGCAGCAGTGCACTCCTAATTGGAAAAATGCAAATATAGAACACATAGTTTATGTTCACAAATCCCTAAACAAAAGGAAAAACGAACCTGTCATACCAACTACGGACTTCATCACCCCTCAGCAAATAAATAACATATTAAAAGAACTAAAACCTAAGAAGGCCCCTGGAAAAGACGACATCTCGAATAAAATGCTGAAGAACATGCTATTCAAGGCGATCATGTTCCTCCTGAATATTGTAAATGCGGTATTCAAAATTCAACTCTTTCCGAAAGGCTGGAAACACGCTTCAGTGGTGATGATTCCGAAACCAGGCAAGGATCACAACATCTCATCAAACTACCGCCCGATCAGTCTGCTATCTGCAACTAGCAAAATAGCAGAAAAAGCAATCCTGTCAAAATTAGTACAGCACTCCACAGAACACCACGTTATTCCTGAAGAGCAACATGGATTCAGAAAACATCACTCCACCATCACGCAGCTTTCCAGGGTAAAAGAGCATATCCATGACGGCTTTTATACAAACCAGACAACAGAAGCAGTATTCTTAGATGTATCCAAGGCCTTTGACAGGGTGTGGCATCAGGGTCTTTTATACAAACTTTATGCATATAGCTACCCCAACTATCTAATCAAAATCATTCAGTCTTTCTTATATCGTAGAACATTCTCGGTACAACTTCAAAATTCAACTTCCTCACCCAGAATCCTCACCGCCGGAGTTCTCCAAGGTTCAGTCCTTTCACCGCATCTGTATGCAATTTTTACCTCAGACATTCCCAAGACCCCAAAAACTCTCTTGGCGACATACGCAGATGATACAGCTATCTTAGCAACGTCAATTAATCCTACCGCTGCTATCTCAACCTTACAAACTGCCATCGATAAACTTATAACCTGGTGCCATACCTGGCGAATAGGAATAAACGGAGATAAGACCCACGCCATCATCTTCCGTAGGAAAATAAAGCCGTTTCGAGGAAACATCTATATCGACCATATCGAAATACCTTGGTTAACATGCGTGAAGTACTTAGGAATCAATCTGGACAGAAGTTAACATACTCATATCACCTTAAAACCACCTTAAAGAAGACAAAAATGGGCAGGGGTAGCCTCTGGCCACTCCTGGGCTCCGCCAGCACCCTCGATCCAAAACTAAAATTAAGAATTTACAAACAAATCATAAGACCCACGTTAACCTATGGATCACAGATATGGAAACACGCAGCTCCGACTCATATTAAATCATTAGAAATATTTCAAAATATTTCCCTCAGGATGGTCCTGAAAGCCCCCCCTGGTATATAAGAAACTCGCAAATACACAATGAGACAAACACCCCCTCTATCCCAGAATTTATCGAGGATCTCTCCCGAAAATTTTACGACTCCATTGACAACAACGACAACATAAAACTCACAACAGAAATGTTATACGACCCAGAAATCTACTTGCCGCACAAAAGACCTAGGCTCCCCCTCACATAGGCCCTCTTCTGTAAGAATCCTCTGAAATAGTTCATTTCCATCAAACCACATTAAGATTAATACAGATAAGACTAAAAGTAAAAGGCCTAAGGCCTGACTTAAAAGCCACTACAACAAGAAGACGAAGAAGTAATGCCCGTTGCTCCACTCATTTTAAAATAATAAAGGCGGGTCGCTGTTGTTAAAGTATTGCACAATTAAAATGGGAAATTACACTAACTAATACTAGGCCTACCTCAAAGGAAACAAATTAATAAAAACAATAAAAATTTATTAAACAAAAAATCAGAGAAATTTGAAATTAAAAATTCAGTTACATTACAATAATAATATTTTATTGAAGTATTAATTACACAAAAGAAATATTGAAGCTAAAATATAAATTATTGTAGAATAAACAAATATAACTTTAACTTTAGTTGTTAAAAATGTCTCAATTCACACTAAATTTCGTTTGAGTTTAATAATTACAAATTCATTACAAGAACAAAGAAAACTAAATTTTAGACAGACGGTACATACAGAAAAGCAAAACAATAAGAACAGTTTCGACAAATAAACGATCTAATAAAATTAATAGGTCAAATTCGGTAAACTAATTGATCAAATATGGTGCACCATTTATCTTAAAATTTCTACGAACTCAATATTACAAATATCAAAACTTTACTAATATTTAATACATTCAAAATAATTTGACCATATATACAACAACAAAAAAAAAAGATAATAGTGACTATTACAACACACAGATTTAAAAGAACATATACAAATTTAGACAAATACAAAGGTTCTTGATGATAGTGCCTTGCACACAATAATATTTAACTTTATTAAACAAATATCTAACTTTTAAAATTTCTGACAGCTGGGTAGTTGTACAGTTCTCTGGCCACACGAAGTACAAGAAATAAAAACTCAAACACCTGGAAATTTAGTGTTCCAGTACGCCAACGAAGATTGTCCCAGAAGCCTATTTATTCCGCGCTACCGTTCGATGTTGTTTACGGGCCCTGAGTTGATGTTGTAGGTGAAATGTCCTCTAAATCCGGACTGACGCCGTAAATTGAAGGACGATAGATACTCCAACAATTTGTTATTTGGAAATCGAGATTTAAATCACCCTGACCGGTGTATCCATACTGTGGACATTAACATCTCGTTTCCATGGATATCTTCACCAAAGGGCTAGCTGACTCTGGCCGAGGCCGGGACAGGAGTTAAGATTTATTCAACCACTCACTGTTTAATTGTACTGTACTAATTGAGATGTAACAAAGGGAACTCAAGGTGAATGTAATAATGATGTTGTAATAGTGAATGATTTCATACAACAAGAAACTATGAGAACTATTTAGATAACTTAGACGGACAAAAAATGCATACGTCGCCAATCTTAAATTTGAACAAAGAGTCCTTCATAAACTAAATATTTTAAATCGAATATTTTGAAACGGAATATACGAGTATATATGCGTCGCAGATTTTAATATTGAAAATTTTAAAACGTATTTTATTTATAATTCGAACATTATTTGAATTAATACTGATTTAAAAATATTTAACGAATAATATACAGGGATGAATGAATTAAGTGCTGGCCGCGTCTCTTTAAACGTACCAGTATGTTAACCAATGTGAGAATAACAATAATTTTCCTGCTACAATTTTATGGTCTGGCGAAAGAAGATTTACAAATAATTGTCTCTTCAATAGACACAATGTACACTTTTGGGACAGAGAAAATCCTTACGTTTTTAAGGAAAATCGGCATCAAGTGAGAATTGGTTTTAACATCTGGTGTGGCGTGTTAGGCGCGAAACTTATTGGACTCGTATTTTTTAAAGAAACACTAAACAGTGAAAGGTGTTTGAATTTACCACAAACTGATTGAGAAAATAGACTTGATGATTTACCGTTGATTGAAAATATTAACATCTGCTTCCAACAAGATAGCGCCCCACCCCACAATTCAAACATAATTATCGAACATCTTAATAATTACTTTCCAAATTCGTGGATTGGTAATCGAAGACTGATTTTATGACAACCTAGGTCTTCAGACTTAACGCCATTGGATTTTTTTGTTTGGGGATACATAAAAGACTGGATGTACGTACAAACTTTTGATAATGCCGAAGATCTTCGTGAAGCTGTTTTTGCAGCATTTGGTAGCATTAAAAGGCAAAAAATATGCAGCGCCATTACGTCGACACTACGCAGGGCACAATTATGTCTAGAACGGGATGGTCAATTGTTTCATCATTTTTTACAATTATTTCCCTTATTATTATTTTCTTTTGTTATTGTTATATATTAAATTGGTATGATGGGCCATGTGTGGGTGACTCAGGCCAAGCTTAAACAAGAAGCAAGCTAGTGACACCAAGGTACATATTACAAAATTGGTGATAAAATGTGTTTAAAAAATTTGTTTAACAAATTAACTAATTAATATAACAAATTGTACAAGTCATATAATGAAAAAAATTTTTGTTTTTTTTTTAAAATTGTG
Organism: Amphimallon solstitiale; assembly: GCA_963170755.1. Taxonomy (NCBI): domain Eukaryota; kingdom Metazoa; phylum Arthropoda; class Insecta; order Coleoptera; family Scarabaeidae; genus Amphimallon; species Amphimallon solstitiale. The sequence goes on along the minus strand of OY720681.1, from coordinate 56,338,123 downwards.
AAAAATTCAAATTAGTCAAAAATAAAGTGAAAATATATCAGTATCGAAAGAGACTAATCCAACACTTACAGTCCCAAAAAAGACTATCTTCCTTGCACCAGCAATAACATCCGTGAAAAAATCGTATGCCTCAACAGACAGTACTGATAATAAATTTTATTCAAAAATAAAAAGGAATAAATCAAAATTATTCCCGTGTGTCCATGATATATATAATCTATAATTTACATACAAGTCTGTTATATTTAAAATAAGACATACAACACATTAAAAACTTATAAACGGGACAACACTAACAAACAAACGGTCAAACGCAAAGTGACCTTATAATTCAAAAGTCAAATTTGTAAAAAAATTTTTAGAATGAATATAGTTTAATTTGTACAAATTGTGTATTTTTTTTTTATTTTTTTATTTATATTATCCTAAACCTAAATAAGCAAAACAATTTAACGAATGAAATAATGATATAGAAACGGACATCTGAAAAATATTTAATCCAAATCGCCGTAATCAAAATAAAGAATCTGTGGGACCTTGGACCTTGTTTTAATTTCATCTCTTTGTTATCTATTATTTTCCGATTTTTTTATTTATCACTGCCCATTTATTGTTGAGTGTTTAATAACATTTTTAAATATCTTCTTTGCTGTTTTAAAAAATAAATAGCCATATGCTACAGCATTGTAAACATGATAAAAAACATGTAAGATTCTTTCAAAGCCGACTTGACGTTTCATTCATAAGAAAAATTAAAGTTAGGAGTTAACTAAAAAAAGAAAAGTGCAAGAAAAAAACCTAATCGATATTTAAATTATGCATAAAAAGTCCTCAAGAAAGAGCAAATAAAAATTATGTTTACTAAAACAAAAAAAAATATTACTTGGAAAAGAAATTTGACATTTTTCTTTTTCTTGCTTTAACTTTAGTTGGAAATTGGAGGATAACGTTTTTTTATTAAGTAGAATTACCAAATACATCTTCAAAATTTAAATTACTTCTTGAAAGAAAATTAAATTTTTATCATATAAATAAGCCCTTTACCAATAAGTGACTATGCATTTTCTATACGCTATTGAAATTTTCTATATAATTTTTCAATATAATTAAACAAAAATATGTTATCACTAAAAAATACATTATTAACTCTTTTTAAATATTTTATAGTAGTGAGATCTTAATATGAAGCGTTTATGCATAATTTCATGTCTGAGTCAAAACAGGTAAGTTACATTTCTAACAAGTACTAATATTTATAACAAAACATAAAAACGTTTTAATTTTAAAACATTGTAAATAATCTTAATGAAATTTAAATTTAAATAAACTAATTTTATCAAATCAAAACAAATACTTTACTTTATTACCGTTTCGAGATATTGACTTATATATAGATTATATATTTATTTGTATCTTATCTTGAAAGTAGATTAAAGATATATTTATTATTTTAAATCTTAAATCAATTAATTATGTAGGTATAGGAAAGAATATCTATACAAAATTTCTTGTGCAGATTCTTCCATACAGATTAAAATCACGGGCAACCATACTGTCTCAATAATCATCATTGATATATCACAAAAGAACACCTTCTATACAATCTGAAAATCCGCAATGTTTAATGATTCAATACTACCGCATCGTAATCGGCATTGTGCGTATTTAATTTCATATGAAATAATTAGCTCCAAAAGAAAAGCGGACATTATAATTGGGTACTTATTATTTTTATCACCAATAAAATTAACTAATAAATAATTGTTGTTGATAATTAAAAATAAAGTATTTTTGTTTCCTATAGTAAAAATAAAAGTAAAGGTAATAATAATACAAGTTTATTTGCAATATAAAATTACAAAAATACGTCAAAATACAATTTTAAAAGAATAGAAAACAAGTACACAGACTTTGAAAGTAAATATTGCATTTTAATACATTTGACAGACAAAGTTTAACTTTAACTTTTTCTTTTGCATAAATCAAATTCTTTCCGTTATACGGAAATTGGTAATATACAATATGTCTACTAAATATCGAGTAAAATTAAACGTGTTAAGAATTTTAAGGAACTGTTGCTTTTAAAGAGGTTGGAAGCTAATGAGGAAAAGATTGAATATATATATCATAGTAGGTCATTTTCAGCAATGATTGCAGTATAAGTGGTAAAGTGTTTTTTTCGAAAAGTTTTTTTCGCACAGTATCTTCCAAATAAATAAACGTTTTTTCGAAAATCAAACAACAAAATTTTAAAATAGCTTACATAATTACTTACTAAATTTATGCCTCATATTTAGTAAACACACTGTATATCCTGCTAGGCAGTTTAAATAAAACTGCAATAAATAGTATACACTCCAGGGGTGTCAAACTCGCGGCCCGCGGGCCGCATGCGGCCCACAACGAACATTTTTGCGGCCCGGCCAATATATCGGCACACGATATATATAATAAAATAACAAACCGATGCAGAAAAAAATAAGATAGATAGAATTCGCTAAACGTTATTTTAATTATACTCTTTTTTGCTATTATTAAACAAAATGCGTACATTCATTTTGAATATACCACAATTAGGTAAATACGTTATGTAAGTATAAATAATATCTAAAATATATCAAAAGTTAGGTTACTGCCTGTTGAACGTGCCGAGATGGTGGGGGCGCCACGGTAGGCGTTGCCATAGAAACGCGCGGCGAAAGAAAAAAAGAGACAGTCTAGTTTTTTTTTGTTGCTGTTGATTACTATTCGGAACATTCATGGAAGTCGTGTGCAGGTGATATTTGAAGAAGAGGTGAGTGCAAATTTCGCTATTATAACCATTATTCATTTAATCCGTAGTCAGAAATATTCTGTATTCGTTAATTCAAGCTACACTGCCTGTTTTCTACTTAAATGTTCAACTGTTAAATAATAAAACAGTAATTTATTGTTGAACGAAAAGCTGAAAATATAGATTATTAATAAGATGTCCTGGTAGTAAATAATTAACAGTATTTAGCCGGAAAACAACTGATTTGTGTAAAATTTAGTCAGAGTGCAATAATATGCAATGATTTGTAAAGAATTAAATCGCATGTGAATAAACTTTTGAACAAGATTGTACCAGGGATTCATCCCGCCTAAATTAGTTATTAGATCTTCCGTTATATAGCTGGGTCTCAGTTCTCTAACTACAGTCTTATACGACGGATTGGTGCACGTAACGGAAAATAAGTTGTATAGTTTATATAGGATTATTGCTTAATTTATAGTACGATTATTGATTTGTGCAGTTATTCTCTCTCTAGTAAGTTAATGTTCAAGAAAAAAACATTGATATTTTATTAAAACATTTTATTTTTTTCTGTTAACAACTATTTATTTATTTCAGCCCTTTGTATTCAATATGTCCATATCGAAACCAAGTGGCAGTAAAACTAAACGAAAAATTGCTGATGAACATAGAATATTTCAAGTAAAATGGGAACTAGACTATTTTTGCTGTGAAGTAAAAGATAAAATAATCTGCTTAATATGTAAAAATGCTATTAATGTACCAAAGATATATAATATTAAACGTCATTACGAACAACATCAATTAAAATATGACAATTGCGAAGGATTAATGAGGCAAGAAAAGTTGAAAGAGCTCAAGTTAGGTCTGAAAAAACAACAGTTAATAATTAGTGAAGTATTGCAAGAAAGTGAAGCGGCGGTACATGCAAGCTACGTCTTGTCCGAGTTGATAGCTAAACACTCGAAGCCTTTTACTGATGGTGATTTCATCAAGGAATGCCTAATTAAAGCTGGAGAAATTGTTTGTCCTGGAAATGTGAAGGCTTTCCAAACAATTTCTTTGTCTCGAAATACAGTTGCGGAGAGAGTTACTGACTTGGCCGCCAATTTAAGTGATCAGATCAAAGCAAAATCATCTAGTTTCGAAAGTTTTTCCATTGCCTGTGACGAGAGCACGGACATTGGTGGCATAGCTCAATTGGCTGTGTTTCTTCGTTCTTGCGACACGGATTTTAACATTTTTGAGAAATTATTGGAACTAATACCGATGCCTGGTACTACTACAGGACAAGATATATTTAATTGTGTTTTTGCACTTCTGCAGAAATACAATCTACCTTTGTCAAAATTAAATTCTGTAGCTACAGATGGGGCTCAATCAATGACCGGAAAAAACAACGGCTTCGTAGCATTACTAAGAAAAAAACTAAGTGAAATTCACGATTCAAAAATTCATCATACGCATTGTATTATACATCAAGAAGTACTGTGCACGAAGGTAATAAACATGGAGAATGTTTTGTCATATATAAAAAAAGTTATAAATTTTATAAGATCTCGAGGCTTAAATCAGCGTCAATTCAATGCTTTCTTAAGTGAGTTAGATAGTGCATATTCAGGTTTGTCCTACTATACCGAGGTACGTTGGTTATCTTGCTCCAAGATTCTCAAACAATTCTGGGATTTGAAAGAAGAAGTATGTCAGTTTTTAAAAACTAAAAATCAAGACACAAGTTTGTTTTCCGATCCAATATGGTTGCAGTATTTATCTTTCATGGTTGATATAACCAAACACTTAACCGATTTAAATTTATCGTTACAAGGAAAAGATCTGATCATTACGAACATGTTTGACATAATTAAAGCATTCAAATGTAAGCTACTTCTTTGGGAAAAGCAACTTAAAAATGAAGATTTAACGCACTTTCCGACGTGCAACATGAACAAATCAACTTTAGATGATACTTCATCATATCAAAAATACGCAGAAAAAATTTCAAATCTTACAACTAAATTTGAAACAAGATTTAAAGATTTTGATTCTCTGGAAGACAAATTTTGTTTGTTTTCTTCGATTTTCTCAATAAATATACACTCAGTACCCAGCCATATGCAAATGGAGGTGATCGAGATTCAGTGCGACTCAAATTTGAAGGCAAAATTAATTGAAGTGGGTATTCCTGGATTTTACAAATATTTACCAGCCAGGTTTGAAAATACTCGAAAATTCGCATATGAAATAATTTCCATGTTTGGTAGTACTTATCGGTGCGAGCAGTTATTTTCAGTGTTGAAAGGTAATAAGTCTCCTGTTAGAAACCGTATTAATGACGCTCACCTTGGGTCAGTGTTAAAAGTCATCACTGCGAACAAAATTTCTCCCGAAATAGGAAAGATAATAGCAGAGAAGAGATGTCAAGTGTCAGGACGTAAACATTAATTTTTCTTGTTCTTTTAATATGTTTATTATGATGTATTATTCAAAATAAACCTATGTTTATTTGAATATTGATTTTTTTTGCGGCCCACCTAAAGTTAAACCTTGTTTGTTTGGCCCAAGTTAGTCCATGAGTTTGACACCCCTGCACTATACTTTTTGCGTGTTTAAGTAGAATTGTTTTAGCAACCGACATGCAATGCGCCATAAAATTACAACATAAGTTGTGAAATATTACAAAATAGTACTTGTCAATTAATACAACGATCAAAAGTAATTACTACATTTTCATAATTATAATATTTATAAAACTTTTGACATTTGTCATAATTATCTTTTGTCGTTTCTTATAATTGTCATCCAGATAGTACAAATTTGTCAAAAGTGTTTGTCTACTAAACAGAATACCCAAGTATTAAATAGAAAAATATATAGAAAAGTAATATTTAATAAGTACATTTATTTATTATATGCAATTTGAATATGATTTTGACGTACTTATATTTTAGTAGCTAAAGTTATATATTTTTAAGTATTAATCAAATTAATTTCTTGGTTCTGAAATTGTTTCGGTCTATATTAATTAGTACTGGTATTGAATTGTTGTCTGTAGTTCTTACTTTGGCCGTGTCGGTTACTAATAGTATTCTACTAAATACAATGTTTAATAATTATAATAAAATTTATTTATTAGATAATAAGATACTTTTGTAATATAACATTAAATAAGTAGTGAAATAATTGGTAAAAATGTGAAATTTGTGTTATATTAGTGCTAGTGTTAATATTCCTTATGTATTATTTCTGGATGTGCGTATTGTAAAGTAGTGCACATTGTGATAAATAACAACAGACTTGCAGTTTATTAATTGCTTTATGTGTATATCTTGTGGTGTATGTGATTGTTAAATTATATCCAATTTTCATAAAATATTAATCTTTCTTGTCAGTGTTTGAACGAACATGAATACATCTTCCAACTACTCTAGTGAAACGATTTATCCACACATTTGTAGTATTTTTGTCAAAGATAATAAAAAATACAAACAAAATAAGTCCCTGTGATGGAGGAATGATGTGGAAAAAGTAGGAACCCACAAGAGAAAGCCACGGCCAAGGTGCTATGATGGCCAAAATGAAAATCCAAGATATCCCCAAAATAAATGGCAACATAATTATAGCCCTTAATCTCGCCTTCATTACTTCCGGAGTCATATGAGAGGTGTCACGTGATACATTCACCAAAAAATATATATAAATGCCCAAATTGCATGCGATTACAATGCCTACGGGGATCATTATAAAATACAAGAATATAGATGCATTCTTTACACACAAACTGCATTTGAAGCAATCCAGATGAGAGAAGATCAAGCCAAAAGTAATAGCCAATGGTACCAACCAACCAAAAAGCAATGGCTTTAAAAGACCAACATCGTAATTTGGAACTATCTTGATGTATCTCATATATTGTACGTGACCAATAACTACCATCCATGCGAACTGTGCTAGCATAAAGTAATAGAATATGACATACCCAACATGGCCAATATCAAAGTCTTTCATAAGAAAAAAGGTGATCTCACCAGCCGTGGCTATGGATAATTGAACACTGCACAATCTTTTTTGGTGCCAATTCTTTATTGAAACCATTGTAATAAAAATTGAAAGCAATGCCATTTCAGATACGATACCTAGACTAAAGGCAGTTATTTCTAATATTTCGGAATGTAGCTGGTGAAGTTCTCGAGTTTCTACGTTAACCTGTACCACTAGTTGTGATAAAAAATCTAATTTCAGAATATTTTTTATTGTAGCATCACCATCTTGTGTCACGTTTCTAGTTCCATTCATGAATGTTTGATGTATTAATAGTTTACTTGTTGAATCACATACGTCTTTGACGGGTTTAACTATGGAAACTAAAGTGAACGCAATACTTGGTAGAGTAATTGTAAACCAATGTCCTTCTTCGTGATCATATATTGAACTGATAGACTTTTTTTTTTCTTTCGTACTAAGATACAGATTGACGTTTCTTGTTGATCCAGCTAAAACTGGATTTTCCAATCCTATAAGCCTGCTTATACTAGAGTATTTACCGTTTTCCGTGAAGTTCATGTTATAATATATAAATGCGTGCATCGCAGCTAGACCAGTGTGCGGTGCTTCCAAGCACTTCTCACAGTCCACGTAAACAACGACTTCAACGTTATCATCGTCAGAAATGGTTTTTGTAGCGTTGTCCATTGTTAAACTTTTGATATCATAATTCATAAAGGAGTCTTCACCTCTTTTGTATATAGCGAACCCAATCACATCTGTAATTACAGGGTAAAATAATATTTGAATATAGTTTCTTCTAATTCTCGTTTTCATAGGGGTTATTGATGCATCCACCCTTAGAAGTCTTGACATGGTTACCAAGTAGCTTAACTGGGATTTGGAAACCGCTTGTTCCTCAAGGAAATCTAAACCTTTTTCATATGCAGTATATAGCGGCTCTTTATTGCCCAGATATGTGTGAACAAGGATGTTCATAGCGATTACTATATCTACATAATTTAAAGCATTGTCCAACAGTATTGACTCTATGTTTGTACAGTCAAAGTTACCCTGGATACATTTAATATAAATATTATAATATTGATTGGTATTATTAGAGATAGGATGTTCTTTAGAGCATTCCATATGAGGTGATAGGGTAATAATGTCAGGAGCAAATATTCCTGCTGGGTAACATCTTTGATGTGGTAGCAACAAGTTTCTATCCAGGCAAACATTTTCCTGATAAATGTCACTATTTATTGGTGCTTGTCTCCAATACAGGCCATTAGAAAAATGTTGTTCCATGCAGTACTCTTCCTTAACAGTTTCAAAGTAGAGATCGTTCCTTACCTTATAATGTTCCAGAATAGAATTCATAAAACAAAATTTAAAGCGGCTTATGATCCACATTATCTTTCTTCTTTTTTGGATGTTCAATTTTATTATTACATCCATCGCAGTAGACTTGATGTCCAAAGTTTTCAACATATCTCTGAATAAATACCCAAAAGTATAGAATAAATTAACCAACAACTCTTCAGCCAGACTCGATAGGTCTGGTATTTTTTTGTCTATAAGCGTAATGTTAAGTTTCACTTGAACGTATTTGGCAAACATTTCGTCAATGTCCTTACTTATATTGTCAAATATCTCATTTCTTCGTTCAAAAAAGGTTCCGACAGGATACTGATTGTCCTGTTCTTCACAGGCGTTGATAATTTTGGCTTTCATAGTGCCAACAGAGTCAGGAGGAAATCGGCCAAAATAGGACATCTTAGATAGGAAACAATCTTCTTCAAAATGATCAAAATATTCTTTTCCAAATTCGATCCACTTCCGTTCACTATTGTCGGCGTGTGATTCAAAGTATGCAGTCAACATCGGTTCATGGTTCTTTTTACAAAACTTGGGTATGCTAACTCCAATCGGATATTTTATTTTCTCGTTTAATTCCAAGACTTTGTTGTATTTCCCCCCATTTATTACCATTATCATGACCAAATAGAGAGACTTTTTTCTCTTAGTTGGAAATTTTTCCAAAAATCCCTTGGGCACATAACCCGCCATTTTTAAATTGTCCAGATTGATTTCGTCGGATGTTTGATTCATGTAAATAGCTTCGATCCAAGGAGACTGTTCTAACATTGAATTCTCGTACAGAGCAATGCCGCTGATGCCACTACGGAAGGGATACCACACCTTCAATAATAAATCTCTATTTAAAATAGTGAAATCGGCTCTAATGAGAACTATATTTTGTTGAATGCTTTTTAGAATGTAATAAAGCGAATAATTAGAAAAACGCGAATTTAATAGGTTATTTACGATAGCAACGAAATTTTCATCGACTACAATTAAAAATAATGTGATCAAGCGCTTCCAAAAAAGTAAAAAGTCCGTTGAAATGAACATACTGGTCTGCTCCGAAAGAATTTTTAAACTGAATACAATTTTAATAAAATCGTCTAATCTAGCTATTGAGAACATATTTATATCATAAAGTGCTTGTGTAATATTTGTAAGTTCATCTTTATAAAAACAGTGCATATGGGGTAAAGGAATAAGACTAGAATCCGCCATCGTGCAAACTCGTCCAAGGGAATCTGAACCATGGAAGTTTCCCAATAACTTCAATACATCGATATAAAGTTCAGAGGTGTTCTGTTCAATGTTTATGTCCCGTAGCAATTCTTCAGAGATGTTGTACCCCTTTCTTAATGGAATGTTAATCTAATAACAATAAAATAAAATATAACAAATCTGCTTATATTACAGAAGAGATACCGAATATCGGATGGTCTCTTTATGTATTTTTATTTATTTATTTATTATGAAATACATACAATAAATGCTTTTAAATACAAAATTAAATTAATAATAGTAGACGGAGTAAAACACAATTTACAATAAATCCAGTATATTAAAACAACTTATTACAAAGTATATGACATGTTTCGCTATCACTGTAGTTTCTTCGTATATTCAATTACTCCTTATATACCTATATCCTAATATTGAGAAAAGTTAAATAAAAAAAAAGACAAATATAAATATAATGAGAAACTAAGTTGTTTGTATCAAATAATGTAAAACTGTAAATAATACATTTAAATCTTATAAGTATTTTGTGCCAATGAGTGTTATCACACACATTATGGAAGTGAAAAAGAACCAGTTATATTATACGTTCCCACATCTTGGATCTAGAACATATATTCTAAAATTCATCGATAAGTATCACAAATTTAAGACACTTCGCTTGTTATTGAACAGATCGTTGTTAAATGAGTTAATGCATCGTACAATTATGAGCTGCTATATGAATTAAATTACAGAGGTATATTTGCACCTCTTATACAATATTGAATAACATATTATTTATTTTGTATAAATAACATAACCTTCAAAAAATGCACATAACTGGAATTGCGTTCCTTTTTTCTTAAATTTACAGGTTTAAGAATACTCCTTTACCTAATAATACCCATTAGATTCCGCACATATTATCTTTTTAAACAAATTTCTAACAAACATAAATATTATTTTCTTAATACATATTATTAATCAAGTACTTCGTTTTGAATGCACAATGGATTTTAAAAATCTGTGCGTGCTATACTAATACTTAAAAAGATAATTGCAGAGGTATGCCTCATATACAATGTGTAATGTTAATTGATGAGTTTTGTTTATCACCATACCAAGGTTCGTGTGTCTAATGAAGATCATACTCATGATTGCATGGGATTCAAGTTTTACTAATTGGCATGCAATCCTGAAGAAATACTATTTTCTGCGATCCATAAGCAGATTTTTTTTTAATTACACATACCCAAATAGTCTACGTCTGTGTTTTACCAACAAGAAATAGTCGAACTAAAACAGCTGGTCGCAAATCAACATAAAAATTATGCATTACCCGATTCTGAAGAAGAAGAAGAAGAAGAAACAATAGTAGCTCAAGAAACAGCTTGGCTACTCCCAAGGCGTGATGGTAAAAAAAGGAAAGCAGCAACCTCACCAGAGAAAAGTGATGATATATCTCATATATCTAACTTATCTAATTAAGTTAAATCTGAAAATGCAAATTTAAATGTCCCACGAAACAAAAAGCCACCTCCAATTGTTATAAGTAATACAAAAAATTACAAAGAAGTACATACAATGTTACAATCAAAAGAACTTAAATTTAAAGCTAATATGATGAACAATGACCAGGGTAAAATTAACGTAAATACAGAACAAGAATACAGGGATGTGACCAAAATAATGAATGATAACAATTATGAGTGGCACACTTATGAAAATAAACAAACCCGTCCTATACGAGTTATGGTAAGAAATTTGCACCCATCTTATACACCCGAAGAAATTAAAGCTGATCTAACTAATCAAGGATTTAAAATACAAGATGTGGTAAACAAAATAAAAAAAACTAAACAGGAAGAGAAAGTTACCATAATAAAATTACCTTTATTTATGTTGACTTTTGATAATTCAGAAAATATAAAAAAATTTTTTTATATACGGTATATATGTCGTATGAAAGTAACAGTAGAGGCTTGGAGGAGTAACAAATTAATTCCACAGTGCAAAAAATGCCAAAGGTTTGGACATACCCAAAAATTTTGCCAACGCAATCCCAAGTGTGTCAAATGTGCTGGTGATCACTTAACTAATGAATGCGAAAAATCAAAAAATACGTCAGCGAAATGTTCTAACTGTGGAAATGCACATCCTGCCAACTATCGTGGTTGCTTAGTTGCTAAAGAGCTACAAAAAAGGAGAAATAATATGAGCAGAACTGCTCTAAATGCCCAACAACCTAGACCATTTTCAGCCAGACTAAAGACAAACGAACTCATTTATGCACAAGCAACCGAAAAAAAAGAAATACAACAGCAAAACAACCAAATGGAAACAATAATGTAAATGTTGCAAAATATATTGGGTAGACTTGAAAGACTGGAAGCAAGAAACACTGGGGCAGTGCCTCGCGGAAGTAACTAATGGCAAACAACGGCTTGCGAATAGCAACGTGGAACGCCAATGGATTGATAAACAGAAAACAAGAATTTGAAGTATTTTTAAATATGCAGAACATAGACATCTGCCTAGTTTCGGAAAGCCATTTTGCAGATCAATCTTATTTAAAAATCAGAGGGTACAAAGTATACCACACAACTCATCCAGAAAATCAGGCAAAAGGAGGTAGTGCAGTGATAATCAAGGAGAATATTAGCCACTATGAGGAACAACACCTGCAACTTGAAGAAAGTCAACTGACTCTGGTAAGCATAAAAACTATTAAACAAAACCTAACCGTGGGGGCACTTTATTGTCCTCCTAAGCACAACCTTAAGAAAAAAGACTACAAGAACTATTTACAACACACTAGAAATCGATTCATAATAGGAGGCAATAGCAAGCATACTGATTGGGGCTCAAGACTGTCAACTACAAAGGGAAAAGAACTCAGATAAGCTTTAAGAGAATTAAACTGCAACTTTTATTCTGCTGCTAAACCAACTTATTGGCCTACGGATACACAAAAAATACCGGATCTTCTAGACTTCTTCTTCTCTAGAAAAATTTCATCAAATTTCGTTGATATCGAAGAAAATTTTGATTTGAGCTCTTATCATTCGGCAGTAATACTGACATTGAGCGAGCATGTAATTAAAAAACAAATTCGTCCTTATCTTGCAAACAAAACTACGGATTGGGAAGGCTTTAAAGCAGATATGTCGAGGAAAATCAACTTGAACATACTCCTAAAAACTAAGGAGGATTTGGAAAAAGGATTTGAAAATTTCACCAGCATCATACAGGCTTCTGTGTGGGACAATACCAGAGAAATTACACACAAAACTATTAGTAATGATTATTCTAAAGAAATAAGAACATTGGTGGGAGAGAAGAGGAAAGCTAGATAAAACGATTTTGAATACGAAAGCACAGCAACTGAAACGAGAAATACAGAAACTAAAACAAGATTCTCTTACCAATCGCTTGAGAAATCTGACGGCAGACGATAAGACTGACTTCTCGCTATGGAAGGCCACCAGAAATCTAAAAAGACCCATTTCTCACGTAGCACCCATAAGGAATCCGGATGGTAGTTGGGCCAGAGACAACAAACAAAAGGTTGAAGCATTTGCGCAACATCTGGAAAAAACACTCCAACCCAACGAAATAAAAAGTAATTTGATATTACGTAATATATAGAATAATGATTACGAAGAAATAAGACCAGTTACACCAAAAGAAGTCTCTTGGGAAATTAAGAACAATATAAATCCTAAGAAGGCTCTTGGATATGACTTAATAACAGGAGAAATCATGAATCAACTACCCAAGAAAGCTATTGTTATGCTTACTTATTTAGTTAATGCAGCTCTCAGACTAAAACATGTGCCATGCAGTTGGAAGGTCGCAGAGGTAATAATGCTACAAAAGCCCGGCAGACCTCCAAATGACGTTAAATCGTACAGACCTATATCACTATTACCGATTATCTCAAAACTATTTGAGAAACTGTTATTGAAAAGACTGAACCCAATCGTAGCAAGTAAAGGACTGATTCCAAATCACCAGTTCGGATTTAGACAAAGACATTCTACCATTGATCAAGTACACCGGATCACTGATGTCATAGAAAAAGCCCTAGAAGAAAAACTTATATGCTCAACCATCTTTTTAGATGTGGCTCAAGCCTTTGATAGGGTCTGACATGAAGGCCTTAACTGGAAATTGAACAAACTCTTACCCAAGGCATATGCGCAACTTTTGCTTTCATACATTTCTGACAGATTTTTCAGAATAAAAATAGAGAAAGAGTACTCCGGTTTGAAGAGGATTGAGGCTGGTGTTCCACAGGGAAGTGTCCTGGGACCGGTCCTCTACTTGCTTTATACGTCTGACTTGCCGGAACTGGGGAACGCACTGTGGCGACATTTGCTGATGATACGGCAATCTTAGCAGTAGATAATAATATGCAAAAGGCAAGAAATAAGTTGCAACGAGCATGTGATAGGATTTCGAAGTGGACCAACGACTGGAAAATAAAATTAAATTAGCTGAAGTCAACTCATCTAACTTTACCAACAGAAACATAACAGATATAAGACTTATTATTATAAATGGTAACACTGTGCCTTACCAAAACTCAGCCAAATATCTAGGTATGACGCTTGACGTTAAACTGAGATGGAAGAAGCATGTCAAGAAGAAAAGAACTGAGCTGGATCTTAAGTACAGAGGACTTTACTGGCTGTTGGGACGTAACTCGCAACTCCCACTACACAGTAAAATTTTGATCTATAACCAAATTCTGAAGCCAGTCTGGGTATGTGGCATACAACTTTGGGGTTGTGCCAAACCGTGCCATCTTAAACAAATACAAAGATTTCAAAATAAAGTCTTACGCAATATGGTCGATGCACCTTGGTACGTTAGAAACAGTGATTTACATAGAAATTTCGGAATCAGGGATGTAGTCAGTGAAGTAAGAAGATCTGCCGTCAAACACGAGGCAAGACTGCTTGAACACAATAATATCAAAGCAAACAGTCTTCTTGATGTCCAAAACCTCGCCAGAAGGCTGAACAGGGTTAAGCCACAGAATCTGGTGCACTTTAGCGTGTAGTTTTGCAGTGCTTAGTGAATAGCAGAGTACAGTGTATCTCCTACAAAATAGAAGTAACTAAAAGAACTCCTTTGGGTGAATTTTAGATTAATTTTTTTTAGGTTAAGATATGTCAAACTCAAATTGATGGTTGGTCCTAGACCAGTTTTAATATTATATATTAACTTGTTGTTTTCCAATAAAAAAAAAAAAAAACATACCCAAATGATGGCAGTGAGGTGGGTCAATGATAACAATGCCCAGTACACACCAGAAGAAAAACTGCAAATTATTAAATGGTACTATAGTGGTCATTCTGCAAAGGATTGCATAAATTTATTTTCGCAAATATTTGCAGACAGACCCGTACCCTGTGAGCAAAGCATATTACATATTTTGAATAGCTTTGAAAAATGTCTTTGTTTAAATAATTGGACAAAGTGTAAGTAATAAAACCGTCGCGAACATATGGAAGCGAAATAATTAAAATGTTTCAAATACTCGAAAACGCAAGAAATATTTCTCGATGACAATTTTAGAAGAATGGAGTTTTGTGAAAAGACAAATGACAATGAGAATTTCATCGCAAATAATAATAAATACACTTCTAAGAAGCACTGTTTTTAAACAATTTATATCAACGCAAAAATAAACATGAAAAATTTGACAGGAAGGATATACACAACGTACGTCTTTTTGATAGATATGATTTATCTGTTAACACCGAATTGAACTATTAGTCTATTAAAAATATGTAATAAAGAAATTTAATATTGAAACGGAAATTATGTGTTTATTTACCATGAATGCGTATATTACGATCAATTTATAAATCTTCTATTTAAGCTAATGAAATAAATGCCCTCAAGTATAATTTAACAAAGTAACTTTTTTAGTTTCTCTAATACAGTTATGAAAACATCATCGATGACGTGCAACTGAACTTAACGCGTCTCCACTATACATATATCCTATCCCCAATATGATTTTACACATACGGTATATAAAGTTGAAAATCACGTGATTTCGGTCATTCACAGTAACATATTTATATACATATACTGAAACTGTCAATTACCGTAAGATTTGTTGAACCTGACTTCGCCATCTCTCTCTCTAAAGTGAGCATATCACCAAAATATTCTGTGCTGTCGTTTCCTGTCCGAACCATACTCATTAGCAAATAGTCCAAAACTATATCTCCCGTCAATGATGAAATGGTGACCTAAAAACGATTAGAATATATGTAACAAATTTTATTATATACAAATACACACAGAAAATAAATATTAAAATAAAACAAAAACAATTTTTTTTTACTGTATATAAATTTTTACGTCATATACTCCAACGATCAAGTGCGAGGCGTAAACCGCTTGGGATGTGTACAGGTTAGGAGATTTCCGGGAATATTCGAGGAAGTCTAGGGATGTCCAAGAAGGTCTTGAGATGTCCAGATGAGATGTTTTAGGGATTCCCGGGATGTCTTAGGGATGTCCAAGAATTTTACAGTTACAGAATTTTACAGTGGAATTTATAAAATTGCAGTATCAGGCATGCGCGTAGAATTTTGTACAGTTTATATTTTGAGGTTAAGTTATGCTACTCCATGGTGTGGTTTACGTACTTATCTATATAAAGTTACTTCAAATTGTTCAAATTATTACTATCTATCATCTAGCACCGAAATTAAATTTTATAAAATATTAAAATTTTGCACCACGTAAAGTAAACTTTACCTGTACCATAATTTATTTATATATAATGGCGGAGATAAAATTTAACCTTCTACGCTACTCATACGAGACGTACCTCAAAAACTCCCTATTACTAAAGGATCATTTACATTCTTAACGTTGTTTCTAGTTTCTTAAATTCAATGGGTTCGATAATGGGCATTTACTTGCCAACTTATCAGACGTGGATGTGGAGAAATGGAACGGTTCATAAGAGAAAATCAGTATAAAAATTTACTTGGCATTTTCCACTTGGATCCAAAAAAAAAAATTATAGTCACTGAAGCTTTGGGTAAATTAATTGAAGAACAAAAAATCTGGTAATACAAGTTGAATTAAGCTGGTGAAACTATTTGCCCTTGCTTTGCAAATCAAAAACAGTTATTGTCGATGAAGTTGATGATGAAACAGAAATAAATTATGATGATCAAGATATTATGTCCAAATAGAGAAGTTAGTGAAAATAAGAATAGAGAAAATACAAAGAAAATATTACATTGCCTGCCAGTGCTTAGAGAATCTTTTAACAAAAAGAATTTTCCAAATTTTAATTTAATTCTTCAGATTTATCTAATATTTCACTCTTAGAAGTTGGTGATGGTTAACTTTAAAGATTTTTCCAAGAATAGGGATAATAGTCTTTATTATCCAACAGCAAATAATGCCAATTACAAGATAAAGAAATTACAGTTAAATGGCAATTCAATAAAAAGGAAACATATAAATATACAGGTGCGTTACTTAAAATGTAAAAACAAATCTATCACCTAAGAAAAAATAATAATTCAAAATTAGAATCGATACACCGACCAACAATACCAGCAACAACAGGTAAGGGTAGCAAACACTTGAAAGATTTTTAACATCAAAATGAGAATTTATCAATACAGTGATAGATAATGCTCTGGAAGGAAGGAAGAAAATCGAAGTGGATGTCTGCACCAGGGAAAATCAAATTGTAATTGGAGAAAATAACATAAACGGGGGATTTGAAACTGGCGTTAGTTCTGGGAAATGGAAAATAAAAGGTAGAGGAGGGACGGGCGAAGAATTGCAGAATCAGAAAGTCTAGGAATGATAATAGCGCAGATGAGTTGACCTTGTCATGCAGCAGCTTGTAGATGAAAGTAAGGCTATTATAAAAGCGTCTGAAAGAGAGGGATGGAATGACAAAACGAGAGAGTTGTAGGGAATAGTCCGAGCCTCTAAGAGGATAAGCACCATCAACTTTGTACCATAGGAATTTTACAAATCGTCGATGCACAAGCTCCACAGGGCGCTTCTGAGCAGTATAATACGGGTACCAGATAAGGCTAACATACTCTAACTTCAGTCTCACCAGCAGTGTATATAAAGTGGTTAGTACCAGGGTATTAGAAAGGGTCAGTCCACATCGTAAGCGCAGATTGATAAATACCCCATTTCAAGAACTTCTAGCAATTATGCCTAAAAAATCTCTCTATCATCTTCAATTAGAAGTAATCAAAGAAAAAGGAAGGACATATAATCAACCTGCTTGTGAGTCGGAATTTTCCTCCTCCAGTAGTAATGAAGATGAAATAAGTTTCGATAACATACCGATACGAAATCATTTGATGAGAGTTATTTTGAGGTAAATAAAGATGTTGAAGCAGTTTATTGTGATTATTGAAAAAGACGAGATTTATAAAGGAGTATTTTTCAGTTTTTTTTTAATATGAAAAAGTTATTGTTCTGTTTGTATTGCATTTTTATTATTTATAATTTTTTGAAATGGTTTCCGGGAGTGGTTTCTTTATTTTATATATTTTTCTGTTGGAATGGATTAAATTTCATTCCTGGCGGTATTGAATTCATAGTTTATCATGATCCGTAAAGGTCATAATAGATTAAAAAATGAGGTGTGGCCACCACACGACTTTCTTATACGCATGAGCGTTTCAAATTATAGAATTTTAAGAATTTTTTATACAAAAATTATTCAAAATCCTATTCTAAGTACTTCTATCCTCTTAATAAATCTCTATAGAATGCATACTTTGCAAGATATCAAAAGAGTGCTCCTCGCTAAGAGTAAAAGTGCTACTTCCGGTCCGAATTTTGAAATTTCATGTATACAAAAAATATTGTAAATCCAGTTCTAAATACTTTTGTACTCTTGATAAATATACAGTGACGGGCAGAAAGTGCGCAGCATATGGGAAAATGGTTTACCTTTGAATATAGCAAAATTATTTTATTGCATCATGTCTCGGCATGACTTGAGACCAAAATAGCACTCGCGATTTCTGCCGAAACTCTCATCGTATACGAGGGAGAGTCAAAAATACAAAATTACGCTAAGAGTAAAGTACCCACATTTTTAACATTAGACTTTTCTTTATTAAGCAATAGTTCTTTGGTTTTAAAAATTAAAGTAAAATATCGAGTTTCATTCACTTTTGATAAAAAATTTCAGTTTACTGTTTATTCTGAATTACCCTGTATAAGAAATTGAACGCGCTCATACAATACGCAATCTTACTCTCTGTAGACATCGTAACAGAAAACCATAAATAATACGTTGCAAAAGTCAGCTACAAAAATAATATAGCTCTTGAAAATAAAAATTCAAGAATGTGAAATAATTTTGCTGCACACCATATTTTACGTTTTCTGAAGTCAAAAATTTTTATTTAACTGAAATTGTGTGATTCATTTTAACTTAATCATCTTTAAAATTGTAATATTTTTTCATAAAATTAGCAACACTTCTTTTTATTCAGGTTTTAATAATAATAATAGTAAAGATACATAATAGTAGGAAATAAAACTCAAAATACATTAACAAAATCGTAAACAAAAATATTTATTTACAAGTACATTATTTTTCTACGTGAGCTCCCCCATTCTCACTACATTTCATTGTCCTGTTGTTAAATTCTTGTGCTACGTTTCTTAAAAAAACCGGATTAATTTGAACGACACACTGCCTAATCGTATTTTCCAAATGGTCCAGATTTCTAAATGGTCGATATTTGTATACTTGGTTCTTTAAGTAACCCCAGAGAAAGAAATCCATTGGGGTAATGTCAGGCGATCTTGCAGGCCAATGATTTTCTGAAAACCGTCTGATCCATTTTTGAGGAAATTGTTGATTAAGCCATTCTCTTACTTGCAATGTAGAATGGATCGAAGCACCATCTTGTTGAAAATACATATTCGCTCGTAGATTTAAAGGCATATCATCTAGGAACTCGCTAAATTCATTCTGCAAGAATTGTAAATATCTACCTGCATTTAAATTTTGCCGGAAAAAATATGGTCCAACTATTTGAGTATTCAATATACCACACCAAACGTTTGTTTTAAATGAATAATGGCTTTTACATTCAATTGTAAAATTAGGATTTTGATTAGCCCACCACCTACAATTTTGAGAACTTACTACGCCGTTGCTTGTGAAGGTTGCTTCGTCAGTAAATAATATTTGACTTCCAAAATGGGGATTATCTTCCTTCTTGCCTTGGAACCAAAAACAAAAGTCAATTCTAGCATCTAGATCTCTTTGTTGAAGAGTATGGGTGAATTTTGATTTATATGGTAAGTACTTGTTTTTTTTAAGAATTCTTCTAATCGATTTTTCGGAAATACCTAATACTTCTTGTCTTTCATACAATGGCATAGTAGGAACTTCATTTACTGACAATAACACATTTAAACTATTTTCTTCATTAGTTACACTTTTCTCATTGGGTTTGCTTGTATTTACTTACACCGAACCAGTTTGTTTAAATTTGTTCACAATTCGGCATACAGTAGAATCGTGAATATTATTATTGTGTCTATTGTTAAAAATATTTGCTGTTTCGCGATAGCTATAGTAATTTTCACCACGAATTAGAACTATTTCTATCTTCTCTTGTATCGATAACCTTTCCGCTTCCATTTTTATAGCAAAACTAAATGTCTAAATGACATTTATTGAATTAAGTTCATGTTTTTTAAAATCAAACACATGCAGTACGAAAAAACATCTGTCGAGGATTATGCTGAGACTAACTTTTTTGTTTTTGTCGCTCTTTCTCGTCAAGCGTTTATTATTAAAACCTTAATAAAAAGAAGTGTTATTAATTTTATGAAAAAATATTACAATTTTAACGATGATTAAGTTAAAATGAATCACACAATTTGAGTTAAATAAAATTTTTTGACTTTTGAAAACGTAAAATATGGTGTGCAGCAAAATTATTTCACATTCCTGAATTTTTATTTTCAAGAGCTATATTATTTTTGTAGCTGACGTTTGCGACGTATTATTTATGGTTTTCTGTTACGATGTCTACAGAGAGTAAGATTTGCGTATTGTATGAGCGCGCTCAATTTCTTATACAGGGTAATTCAGAATAAACAGTAAACTGAAATTTTTTATCAAAAGTGAATGAAACTCGATATTTTACTTTAATTTTTAAAACCAAAGAACTATTGCTTAATAAAGAAAAGTCTAATGTTAAAAATGGGGGTACTTTACTCTTAGCGTAATTTTTTATTTTTGACTCTCCCTCGTATACGATGAGAGTTTCGGCAGAAATCGCGAGTGCTATTTTGGTCTCAAGTCATGCCGAGACATGATGTAATAAAATAATTTTGCTATATTCAAAGGTAAACCATTTTCCCATATGCTGCGCACTTTCTGCCGGTCACTGTATATAGAATGCATAACTTACGACATATTTGCAAAAAATCGTTATTCGATAAGAATAAAAGTGGCACTTCCGGTCTGAATTTTGAAATTTTTTTTATACAAAAGATATTGAAAACTATATTTTAAATAGTTTTATACCCGTAACGTACTTGTCTAAAAAGCATGACTTGCGAAATATTCGCAAAAAACTGATTCTCGATAAGAGTAAAAGGCCTACTTCCGGTAGAAATTTCGAAAAACTTTTTAAATAAAATTATTCTCAATTTTAATTTTAAGTATATATGAATTCTTTATAAATTTGTTTAAACTTAGTAGTTGACGAAATATTGGCAAAATTCGATTTTTTCGCAGAAGTAAACTGCTATTTCCGGTCTACCGATTTTACTGAAAAACTAATCAGATCTCAAGAGGGAGATTATCCACGTAAATACAAAATTTGGAATTGATAACTACAGCGGTTTGACCGCTATCGTGGTCACACACACACACACAGAGAGAGAGAGAGACTTTTTTAAAAACCACATTTTCGGTATCAGGGGACTTCAAAACGTGAACATCTGCAAACATCTCGAGGTCGAAAATTTTCATCATCACAATACTTCCTTATACTACGTATAAGAAAGTAAAAATACTCAAAAGATAGTGGAGACGTACTAACTAGTTTTAAAAAAAAAATTGAGGTGTGGCCACCACACGACTTTCTTATACGTATGAAAGTGTTACTTCCGGTACGAATTTTGAAATTTCATTTATACCAAAAATATTCCAAATCCAACTCTAAATACTTTTGTACTGTTCATAAATATATATAGAATTCATAATTTACGACATATTTGCAAAAAATCGCTATTCGATAAGAGTAAAAGTGGTACTTCCGGTCTAAATTTTGAAATTTTTTTTATACAAAAGATATTTAAAAGTATGTTCTAAATACTTTTATACTCGTAATGTACCTGCCTAGAAAGCATGACTTGCGAGATATTCGCAAAAAACTGATTTTCGATAAGAGTAAAAGACCTACTTCCGGTAGGAATTTCGAAAAACTTTATTAAAACAATTTTTCTCAAATTTAGTTTTGAGTACATTTGAATTCTTTATAAATTTGTTTAAACTTAGTAATTGACGAAATATTTGCAAAATTCGATTTTTTCACTGAAGTAAACTACTACTTCCGGTCTGCCGATTTTGCTCAAAATCTAATCAGTTCTCAAGAGGGAGATTATATTCGTAAATACAGAATTTGGAATTGATATCTACAGCGGTTTGACCGCTATCGTGGTCACACACACACAGACACACACAGAGACACACACACAGAGAGACACACGCAGACACACAGACATTTTTTAAAAACCACTTTTTTGGTATCAGGGGACCTCAAAACGTGGACATCTGCAAAAATCTCGAGGTCGAAAATTTTCATCATCACAATACTTCCTTAGACTACGTATAAGAAAGTAAAAAAATGAGGTGTGGCCACCACACGACTTTCTTATACGTATGAGCGTTTCAAACTATACAATATTAAGAATTTTTGTATACAAAACTTATTCAAAATCCTATTCTAAGTACTATTATTCTCTAAATAAATCGCTATAGAATGCATACTTTGCAAGATATTCGAAGAAAAGTGCTACTCGTTAAGAGTAAAAGTGCTACTTCCGGTCCGAATTTTGAAATTTCATGTATACAAAAAGTATTGCAAATATAACTCTAAATACTTTTGTACTCTTAATAAATATATATAGAATGCATAATTTACGACATATTTGCCAAAAATCGCTATTCGGTAAGAGTAAAAGTGTTACTTCCGGTCCGAATTTTGAAATCTTTTTTATACAAAAGATATTGAAAACTATGTTTTAAATACTTTTATACACGTAACGTACCTGCCTAAAAAGCTTGACTTGCGAAATATTCGCAAAAAACCGATTTTCGATAAGAGTAAAAGACCTACTTCCGGTAGGAATTTCGAAAAACTTTTTAAGTAAAATTGTTCTCAATTTTAATTTTAAGTACATATGAATTCTTTATAAATTTGTATAAACTTAGTATTTGACGAAATATTGGCAAAATTCGATTTTTTCACTGAAGTAAACTGCTACTTCCGGTCTACCGATTTTACTGAAAAACTAATCAGATCTCAAGAGGGAGATTATACACGTAAATACAAAATTTGGAATTGATATCTCCAGCGGTTTGACCGCTATCGTGGTCACACACAGACACACAGACAGACAGACAGACAGACAGACACACACACAGACATTTTTTAAAAACCACTTTTTTGGTATCAGGGGACCTCAAAACGTGGACATCTGCAAAAATCTCGAGGTCGAAAATTTTCATCATCACAATACTTCCTTATACTACGTATAAGAAAGTAATTAGAAAATGTATCGGGAATGTCCATCAATGTTCAGGCATGTTAAGAGATGTCTGAGGATGCTCGAAGATGTACAGGGACTTTTCTAGTTGTCAGGAGATATTTTAGAAAGAGGATGTCTGGTGTACAAATTTAAATAAATAATGATCATATTAAATCTAAGTAACGTATAGGAGCGGCAAGAAGTTTTGTCGGGGGTAAAGCTAGCGAACATTTGCCTGGTTAACTGAAGTACATTTTAACACCAAATAAACAGAAATTGTATAATTTTTTTTTAATACACAAATGTGAGTATATACGAAACTGGTTTATGGAAAAAAATAACATCAGGCTTATACAATTATACATATACAAGCAAATCTATTTTAAATATTTGTGTATGTTTGATGGTTTATAGCATGATATGATCACATTGATTTTTTAGAAAAAAAATTGTTGCTGCTCCTCAATACTTGCTTTCAGGATGTCTTTTTCAAAGGCAAAAACCATATATTTTTTTTAAAGCATATATCAGCTTCATATTGATGTTTGGTATTAAGTTTTCTTCTGGAATAAAGTTATAATAATGTTATTATTATTACATTTGGACTTAATTAATTAATTTTCGAATGAGTAATGTTTTACAGACATCTAAAATATGACAAAAACGATTTGCGTTGTAACAGTAACCATGCCTGTTGTTCTTATAAAAGTTGACATTGATAGTGTTAATTATTGAAATTAAATTATAAATATGTTGCCTCAGTTAAGAATAGAACATATGTTTCTTAAGGATAAATCGCAAAACGTAACATTTTTAATTGAAGTTTTTCCAGTGTTAGAAAGCAAAACATGTAAAATTTATGCTTTGAGCAAAAAGATAAAAGTTTAACGAAGTGCGCGAATATATTATCTTGCAAATTAAATTAATATATAAACCCTTGTTTTACTAGTGAGGCAAATTTTGCAAATCACTTTTTTTACCCAAACAAAAACCAAATAGCTGTTTTACGCTTATTATTTTTTTGATCAATCGAAAATTAACAACTCCTGTATTACATCTGTCAAGTCGAGTTGGCCAATAAGTTGTTGGTTTAGATCGTGTTCTATATTTTCCTTCACCTTTTTAAAACCTTCTTATTTTGCCAGCTATTTCACATTGTAAACAAACTTGATTTTAGTAACTTGTGACATACATTTATTTTAGTAATTCAAGTTCAGATATTAAATAATGTATAATCGCGGCAAAAAGTTTTGGCAGGTCTTAAGACCAGCTATATGGATGGTATATTTGGTCAACTATAGTACATTTTAACACCAAATAAAGAGAGATTGTATTATCTTTTTTAATATATAGGTTTTAGTATATATTGTGATTCTAACTGATTTACGCCACTGCCATTTACATTTTAGTAATTTTTGCGTTTTGCAATTTTACTTCTCAAATTTAACATTAGTATCTCATAAACGTAGCTTAAAGGGTTTCCTAGCAGAAACTTTGAAACTTATCAACATAAACTAATTAACTTTAACAAAATGTGAATTGAAAATTTCAGATTATTAGTGCTAGTTTACCATATTGACAATGTTTGTAGTTGGGTATATCAATTACAGACAACCATTATATTAAACTGGTTTGTAAAAGAAAATATATCTGGCATATATAAGCAAATATATTTCAAACATATTGTAACTCATTAATTTTAAATAAAATGATAATTTTTATTTGTGATAAAGATGTAGCATTGCCAAACGTTGGGTATCGCCATTAAAATTATGCTGTGGCTTGAATAAATGCTACACTCACCGGCAAAATAATCGATCCACTCAAAAATTGATGAAGTTCGTTCGTTAATAAGTTTGTTATTTTAAATTCGATTTGATTCATTTTTTTTTGCATATTGTAGGTAAATTTAAATGTAATCTATCACATCTATGGAACTTTAAGAAAATTTGGCGTACATCATTTTATACAGGGTGACAAAGTCTGTTTTTTTAAATCAACTTAAAAACCACATATGGATTGTCAAAGTTGCTCCACCTTGTATTTTCTTATTTTGTTAACAAGATACATCATTTCTTTACAATTTCTTTTTTTATTTATTACAATAGCTTAATTTTTGTAAAAGATACAAGGGTTTAAGAAAAATCTTACATTTTTACATTTTTCCTATGGTACTAACAATAAGTTTACAAATTTATCGTTTTTTGCATAGAGGGCTATTGAAATACTGTCAGATGTGAAATCTAAAACTTGTCAATTACGTTTTTGAACGTGTTTCTTGTCGAATTTTAAATTACTTAAAATATGGATCTTTCTGTAACTGACGCAGCGAGAGCTGTTGCTTTGATTCAGGATGGTAGGTCACAGTATTATGTGGCCAGAGTGTTGGGAGTTTCAAGATGTAAAGTTCAAAGATCTGTTAAACGGTTTAATGAATTTGATGTATACACAAGAAGAAATCATTGTGGTCGAAAGAAATCTACTAGTGAGCGAGATAATCGCTTTATAACGTTAAATGTTTTTAGGGATAGAAAAGTTACTTCTGTGCAAATGAAAAACAGATTAGAGGACGTAAGGCAAGCTCAAGTAAGTGATAGAACAATAAGAAGGCGGCTGTTTGATATTGGACTGCGTTCTAGGAGACCTGCAACTGGTCTAGAGTTATTGAGACACCATCGAGTTGAACGCCTTGGATTTGCTAGGGAACATGTAAATTGGGGTAACGAAGAATGGAGCAACATCCTATTCACGGATGAGTCAAGATTTTGTCTTAGAACACCAGATGGACGTGAAAGAATTTACCGGAGAACTGGTGAACATTTCTTTCAAAACTATTTTTTTCCTAGAGTAAGTTATGGAGGCGGTTCGGTAATGGTGTGGGGTGGCATAAATTTTGAAGCTCGGACGGACTTGGTTATAATGAACGGGGGAGCCATGACAGCCGATAGATACATAAAAGAAGTTTTAGAGCCACATATTGTTCCTTTTGCACCGTTCATCGGAGATGATTTCATGCTGATGCATGATAATGCCCGACCGCATGTTGCCAGAATTGTACGCGAGTATTTAGCCGAGGTTGAAATCCCAGTAGTAAATTGGCCTGCTCTATGCCCAGACCTAAACCCAATTGAGCATGTTTGGGATGCATTTGGGAGGAAAATACGATCTCGTGTACCAACGCCTGCAAATTTACAGCGGCTTAGTGACGTTCTAACTGAAGAATGGAATCAAATCAACCAGGCTTACATTCAAAACTTAATGGAGAGCATTTTCTTTTCATTTCCTTTTCATTATATTCGGTGTTAAGTTAAATTCGTAAACTTATTGTTAGTACCATAGGCAAAATGTAAAAATGTAAGATTTTTCTTAAACCCTTGTATATTTTACAAAAATTAAGCTATTGTAATAAATAAAAAAAGAAATTGTAAAGAAATGATGTGCCTTGTTAACAAAATAAGAAAATACAAGGTGGAGCAACTTTAACAATCCATATGTGGTTTTAAAGTTGATTTAAAAAAAACAGACTTTGTGTCACCCTGTATAAAATGATGAACGCCAAATTTTCTTAAAATTCCAAAGATGTGATAGATTACATTTAAATTTACCTACAATATGCAAAAAAAATGAATCAAATCGAATTTAAAATAACAAACTTATTAACGAACAAACTTCATCAATTTTTTGAGTGGATCGATTATTTTGCCGGTGAGTGTAGTAAATAAAAAAATTATTATATTCTACCTATAAGCTTATTCCTTAACAGCTTAGTATTTTGAGAGTTCTTATGAGTTCTTGCAGTGATTTTGCTTCTTCTATTCAGGTATACCTCTTATTTAGTTTTTTGTTTGGGATAAGGTTAGAAATTAAACAAAAGATCTAAATCTCATGTAAGAAAGATATTCATATTTTATGAGAAAGTCAATCATAAATAACATTATTACATTGTATCTATGTATATCCATTTTTATTTTACAAATAATGAGGAAAGAAAACATTTATGCTCATTTTGAGTTATGATGTTTGTGTAAAGCTTATTTTAAATTAATGCTGGTTGAAATAAATATTATCCTGTTCTTTCAGATAAAAGACAATATTGATTCTTAATAAGAAATTTTATTAATACGGAGCTGATTTTATTTCATCAAAAACATACATTTACACATAGTGCCTTGGTGATCTAGAACTTTGCAATGCGAATGCCCTGAAACTGGCCTATACTAATCACTAGCTGTAAACATTCTCACGTAGTACATCTAGCGGCCTAGCACCTGACAATCAAGAACATCCCCGTTTATTCGTACTTATTTTTATTTGAAATCTTAAATTGAAATAACTATATAATCATTAATGATGCCTAATGATCTACTGAAAGCAAATATTCGCACATAGTACTCTCAGCACATCCAACACCATTAACTATACTTTTATTATTTTAAAAAAAAATTGAATCATTCTTACTGAACAAGATAATATTCATCCAATTAATGATGCTTAACGTTTTACAAAAGCAAATATTTTCACATAGTACTTTCAGCATGTCTTGCACCGTTAATAAATCCTAAATTGAATAATTTATTTTAAAAACTTAATTTACTTCGTCATATATTTTATCAAATTCTGCTTTATTAATATCCTCCATTTTAAACTTAGTAATACATAAAAATTAATTAAATGTAAATTATTTAAATAAAAGAAAACTAAATTAACATTGAGCTCAAAAAACGTAATAGATTTAATCTAATTGTGAGTTAGAAGTAGTGTATTTTAACCCTACTCTCACTTTTGCGATCTAAAGAAATTTTATTCTTTTTGGAAAATTAGCGTCTTTCTAACTCGAAGTACAGATTTAATCTTGTACCTGTTCATTCTTGTTTTCCGCTTATATATAAAAACAAATGCTATCGACAATTTGTAACGCCTCTCTTGTCGAACTAAATTTTGGGTTGGCATTGATTTCTTGAAACGTTTGTGATGAAATTTTTCGTTTTCTTCAAGTTGTCATTTTCTCACCAAAACGCGCACCTTGTCTTTGACAATTTATACACTAATGGTGGCACCTTGAGTTATTTGTTATTTTCTCTTCATTGTATTCGCATATGAATGCATTGCTTTTTCTTCATTTGTTGTATATTTCTTCTCATGGTGTACTAACGTTATCTTGATTCTCCTTTTAGAAAATTCTCTGGTCTAATAGTACCAGAAAAGACTTCGTATCCGACGGAGATCCCTCTAACCCGCCTCGCACTGTGACGAACGGTGGTCTGCCTCACATTCTCCCGGACTTTTAACCATATTTTTCTCAAGTTCAGGTAACACATCAATACCTGAAGTGTTATCATCAATATTGACATTGTATTTTCTTTTTGCAGCTTTTAAACCACACATGACCATTTGCATAGTCTTTGAAGCCCTTGTGTTATGCGTACAAAAACTAATAAATGTATTTTTAATTTATAGTTACTGTTTGCTTAAAACGTTGTAATCTGTCACTCCGTACAAGGAATATTTTACTTTATATCCTTTCTTCTATTCATAGATTTAAGTATGAGGTATTTATTATATCTTAAGTATGATTATTACAAAATATTTCTTTCTAATGAATTGACATCATTATTTATGTTTGAATTTATATTTATTCAACTTAATATACAGTAATGCGCACACTGCTACGTTAATATACGGAATGGGGAATATGGGTGGGGTATGCCTAGCGTAGCCGCATACTATAACACCCTGGCTAGCGAGAAAGTGCGGTGAACGTATTCACATACAACGCAAAACATTTGTCATGTGAATTCTTCAATGTTATTTTTATTTGTCCCTATTTCCTAACATCAAAGTAAATAAAATACAATGTAAATAGGATATTTTAAATGAAACGAATATTTAGGATATTATTATACATATTGCTGTGACCTCGCAAATTTGTAAAATAAGAATAGTTTTAGAGATTGATTTAAGAATTAGTTTAAGCTTAGAAATAAAAGTAAAAAAAATAAGAAAAAGTCCTATTTAGATATTATTGAGTAAAATTATGCAACAAGAACTACATGAAGGTATACAAAGTTGCATACTTATAGTCAAATTTTTATTATAACAGTAAATAATGAAATATGCAAAGTAAAGTTTATTAAATAAATATAAAACAAATGATGTAGAATAAAAATTTATTAAATAAAGAAATGTATGAAATAAAGACAAAATAAATATAAGTAATATATTTCTTTTGTAGAAAAGATACACAAAAAGTATGGTTTACATATCAAAAGAAGGAACCTAATTTAACACAATGCGTAAATATTGCTTTAAACATTCTAAATAATGGACCGCTGTTTAAGTCAAAAAGAGAAATGAAGGCAAACAATAGAGAAAGAGTTATGTTAATGGATGGAACAATTAAGAGAATGAGTCATGTGAAAGCAATAGAATTATATGAAAAAAATTAAATAAGATATGCAAGAAATATAAATGAGTAAATTATTATAATTTATATGCATAAAGCAATAAAATGTTATGAAAATGTTTATGAAATAAATAGTATTAAAGAATAAAATTTACCTTAGCTTACTACTAGACAAATAAAAAAGGATATAAAAATGTGTAAAACATGGAAGCAATCAGCAGTGACATATTTTTTGTATTTAAAAGCTGACATTATAAATAAATAAAAAGGTATCTGTGTTCATGAGTTGTTCGTAACACAATGCTTCAGGGACTGAAAACGGACGTATACGGTTGAATGACCTACAAAAAAACAACAAAATATATAAAACTTGTGTAAAGTCTATTGCAGATCGACATATCACCAACAGAAAGATCTTGGTTAGAAGATAGAGAGGCGGTGGAGAAACAGACGTGTTCTACAGGGACAGGCAGTGAGGGAAGAAAAATAATGGTTATCTTCGACGTGTTTCCCATTTTGCCAAGGCGAGCTCCGACTAAAAGAAAAGTAAAACTAACATTAATAAATGGAAAGAAAAAGTATGTGTCGAACAATGAACAAGGTAATAGGTTCATTGACGAGCACAAGGAAGGATGGTATTAGTAACAAGAATAAACCTACCGTTGGGAATCATGTGCAAAGCAGAGGGGACCTTTGAATTGGAAGGTTATGTTGACGTTTAAGTGAATTGTGAACTGTCAGAACAAAATGTGTATGTGTGCGTGAATCAAGGCGGCAACATATGGGCAGCGATTTCACGGGAAAAGTGTATTCCAGTACCAACCTAAACATGGACTAGAGGGCGCAATGGTCAACATAGTTTATTTTTGCCGCTATAAATACGAAGACAAGATTCGACAAGACAGACTTCTGATAACACTTCCGAGAGGGAGACTTCTGATAACACTTCCGAGAGGGAGACTTCTGATAACACTTCCGAGAGGGAGACTTTCTGATAACACCTCCGAGAGGTGAACTTCTCAGAACACTTACAAAAGGAAGATCTCTTAAAGAATAAGTTTTTTTTTAATTGTTATATTGTAGTTTTTCATTATTTTTTTCAACACATATAGTAACAGTAATTTATTTTATTTAATACATTTGAATTCATTTGAAGCGTTCATAATGGACATTCAAAATAGATTTATTGATAACAAGTAAGTTTATTATTTCTTTTGAAAATTAAGTTATACGAGTTGTTGGACAGACATTGATTTTTACGTGCGAATGATTAATCAATGTATTGTTGGACAAAAAAAAATAGACAAGTAAATAATTTATCCTGTAAGGTTTATTTTAAATTTATATAGTTGGAATTACAACCAAATAGGATTAATGGTGTTGGTCAGTTGGAGAGATGTTACGTGAAAATGAGCATTTTCTTCATCGTATTGTCTAGACATCATTAATTTCTTTCAAATTAAGCGAATAATAAATTAGAATTTCACAAGGCATAGATTAAGAGCTCGATACAACACGTGCAAATGGTTGTCTAAAGCAATTAATTGAAGCCTATACATAAATATTATAACGTCGATGAGTATATTCATAAACGTACAATAAAAGTTTATTTTTGTTTATTTGCAGGATAAATATTTATTTTGTTTGGTAGAATAAATAAATAAACAAAAGATTTACATACATTACAACCGGCATTAGGTATAAATGATATGAGCATTTTTCAATTATGTATCTTGTTTAGAGCATAAAGGTGTGCATATAAAGGAAACTATATTTTTGAATCCATAAATTACAAAATAAAAAAAAATACATGATTATGTTGAATAGACATACAGTTTTTTTCTTTGAACAAAACTATTACCTTTTTCCCTATAATGAGCAAGAGAAAAATCATCAGCAAAGAAGAAGGAACGACAAACATTGCCAGGACCCACAATAGTTATAAGGTACATGACACAACAATATAAGATAAAACACAAAACCAATTATAAGTTCTTGGTGTGTAAAGAATAGTTTAAAGAGTATAATGTGTACAAAAGACTATACCCTACGTGTGGTAATACACACAAAAGTATGTTGTTACAGCATATAAATTATATGGCAATAACATTATTTATAATAAATATAAAATAAATATTTATATGCTACAGCATAAATAAACATTTATTTATGTCACAGCATTAATAAAAATGGCGCTCAAAGTAGTGGGGCAATGTATTCCTTTTCTTGTTGTTTATTAATCATGTATTTATTTAATGCCCAAAATAGAGAGGCAATGCATTATTTTTCATAATTGTTTAAAAGAAGAAAAAATATATATATATAATTAATGTTGCTTAACATAGTGGAGCATTGTATTCATTTTCTCGTTTGTCAATAATTATTTACATAACATTTAACGTTGTGAAGCAATGCAATTTTTTTTATGTTTAAACAAAAAAAAAATAATTTATTTTGTACAAATAATGGGTACAAAGTTTGTTTCATTTTTTTATTTTATTAGTAAATAGAATAATTATTCAGTGTCCAAGTTAGAGACAGATTACCTTAATTTTCATTTACTGGTGAATTTCTCTTGTTTAAAAAGGGATAAAGAAAGAGGAATAGTATTTAATTAGATAAGTTTAGTTATTAATTTATAAGTTAGAAATAAGATAAAAATGGCAGATAAAGATAAAAATGATGGTGAAGGTTCACAGTTCACTAAATACAGGGACAATCGTCCGGTATATTCTGATTCAGATTCAGAAAAACCTGAATCAGAGGATCAAACACTTGATAGCAACGTACAAACAGAAAGCATCAGTAGCATAACTGGTGAACAAAAAATTGAGAATCTTTTTAATAAACTATTCAGCAGAATAGAAGAAAGTGATAAGAATTTAAATCAAAGATTAGTAGAAAATAATTTAAGTATAAATCAAAGACTAGAAGAAAATAATTTGAGTATGAACAGGAAATTTGAGGAAAGCAATCAAAGATTAGAACAAAATAAAATAGAAATAAACTCAAGATTAGACAAGGTTCTCATGGAATTAAGAAAAGAAACTTTAGAGCTAAATGCAAAAGTAGAATTAAAGTTAGAACAGTCAGTGTCAACTTTAAATAAACAAATAAACATTAATGAAAAGAAATGTGAAGGTAAAGGCACATTCATAATAAAAGAAATCAACGAAAGATCTGCCAAAACACAAGCTAGTTTTGATAAAGTAGAGGAGAAAATAAATTCTCTTGAAAATAAAGTTAAAGGGAATAATGTGCAATATCAAGAGCAAATACAAGAACTTTCACACCAAGTGGAAGATTGTAAAATAAAATATGGTGTTTGTACGGACACAATGTTGACCCTACAAAACAAAACTTTAAACTTCGAAAACACTATAAAAGGGTTAGAGAACAAAGTACATGGGGTTAGTACACCTAGTGTATCTTTGACACAAATACCTGGTAGCGCAGAGAATATACCAAAATTCTCAGGATTTTACAAAGATAATCCAATGGCGTTTATGAGAACGATAAAAACATACATGAGGGGAATATCTGATGAGATGTCAAGGCTACATTTCATAAGAGGTTGTTTGAAGGATTATGCACTTCAGTGGTACGATATGATAATAGATGAAGTAGTGGATTTCAAAGAATTTGAGATTCGTTTTGTGAGACAGTACTGGGGACAGACTCAGCAGAGGAAGATTAGACACGATTTAGTGTTTGGCAAATACAGAGCTGGATCTTCTAGAGAAAACTACATCATAAGAAAATATTCTTTTCTTAAATACATCCAACCAACCATTGAAGAAAGTGATATTGTTTCACAGCTAGCAGCACACTTTGACCACAACGTTACACAGGCGGTGGCAATTCAAGGAATTGATAACATTGAAGCACTCCTGGAACTGGTCAAGAGATTAGACGATGTGGATGAGAAGGGAAACAGCAAGAGTTATGGAAACATCAAATATACAAACGATCCACCCAGAAATGATAATAATAACTACAACAATGGAAATAATCCACATATAAACAAGACACCTCGTTACAATCAAGATAAACAGTACAATAATAATGGGTACAATCGAAATCAGGGTAAAAAGAATTATGGAAACAACCCTTATACATATAATAAGCCAAGCTATGGGAACAATCCATATTCATACAATAAAGCAAGAAACGATGAAAATGAGAGGAAGAAAGAACAGAATTATGAGAAGAAAGAAAGAAACCCTGAGAGGGAAAAAAGAGTGAACAATGTTCAAATAAGTGAAGAGAAAGAAGAAATAAGTACGAAGAAAAAAACAGAATCAAAAGGTGCAATACCCAAGGATTCAAGACAACTACCGACAAATAAAGAATGGGTAAATTCTACCTACTCAAATGCGACTTCGTTGGATTTTTAGAAAGGCCAGTCAAGAAGAAAAGGAAGGTACAAAACGTATATAACTTTGACGATCTAAAGAAAATCACGACGGAATTACCACACATAACAGTAAAAATAGGGAACGAAGAGATAGAAGCATTATTAGACACAGGAGCGCAATTATCTTTATTAGATAGTAGTATTATAAGTAAAGACATAGAAAAATTAGGATATTGTATGCCTATAAGAAAAGTAAATTTAATAAATGCAAATAAGAAACGCATCATTACTGTAGATAAAGTTTTTTGTATAAATGTTAGAATAGGTAGTTTAAATTTATTAACAGAATTCATAATAGTGCCTAATTTGAACAGCAATTGTATTTTGGGGATAGACTTTTTAAGTCAATATGGTACAAAAATAAATATGGAAAACAAAACATTTCATATTAAAAATTCAATAATCTCCTGGTGTAAGGAAACACAGGAAGATGAGATATTAATTAATAATTTATATATAAATAATGCTGAACAAAATCTCACAAATAAAATGGATAGTAGTTTATTAGACAATAAGTGTGCACATCCTGTGAAGCATCGTCAAAGTGAGGACTTCACGCAATATAGGGATGGTACGAATTTAAATTGCGATAAACAATACATAAGCCATGTGAGCAATCTTGTCAGCAAGTATAAAGAGTTATTTGATAATAAACCTGGTTTAGCAAAAGGCTATGAACACAGGCTAAAAGTAGATGAAACACAACCTTTTAAAGTTAAAAATTATCCTGTCCCCAATAAATACAAAGAACAAGTCAAATTAGAAATTAAAGAAATGTTAAAAAATAAAATTATAGAAAGAACAGAATCAACATTTATAAATCCAATAGTAGTGGTAGTGAAGAAAAATACAGGCAATCAGAAAGAAACAAAATTACGCTTATGTCTTGATGCAAGGGGCCTTAACTCAAGGACCTCCCCTAATTTTGAAGCTCCGCAAAGTATAGAGACCTTATTAACAAGGTGTACTGATGCAAGGTGGTTCACAAAAATAGATCTGAAGAGTTCTTTTTGGCTGGTACCATTACACAAGGACTCAAGGAAGTATTGTTCCTTTATGTTCAATTCATTAGTCTATTCATATAGAGTCGTTCCATTTGGCCTATCAACAGCGACAGCCGCTTTGGTTAGAGCCATGCAACAAATTTTAGATCCACACGAGGAGTACGTTTCTCATTATGTGGATGACATACTGATATTTAATAAAGATTTAGAGAATCACAAAGAATCAGTAGAAAAGGTTTTAAATACGTTAGCAGAAAACGATTTAAAAGTTAACATTGAAAAATGTGAATTTTATAAAAATAAAATAAATTATCTAGGGTATATTATAGATGGTAAAACCATCACAATAGAAGAAGAAAAATTGGAAGCAATAAGAAAGTATCCCAGACCAAAGAACATAAAAATGCTCAGAGGATTCTTGGGAATGATAAATTATTATAAACATTTCATTCCGAAAATATCTGATCAAACTTACATGCTTTTCAGAATGATAAAGAAGGGAGTAAAATTTAAATGGACTCCTGAAACTCTCAAAGCATTTGAAGAGGTGAAAGAGAATTTTTGCAAAGCATTAATAGTAAATTTACCCGATTTTAATGAAGAATTTGTTTTAAGATGCGACGCATCAAATAATGCAATAGCTGCAGAATTATTACAGATAAGAAATGGTGTGGAAAAGCCAATCTGTTTCTTATCAAGGATTTTGAAAGGATACGAATTAAACTACACTATTTCAGAAAAAGAACTTTTGTCTTTGGTTCATTCAGTATCCAAATTAAAATACTATTTACTGGGAAATAGCTTCTTAGTTGAGACAGATCATTTATCATTAATTTTCCTCATGAAGACCAGATTCAACAACTCAAGAATATATAGATGGTCACTTTTATTGTCG
This sequence comes from Amphimallon solstitiale, assembly GCA_963170755.1. NCBI lineage: Eukaryota > Metazoa > Arthropoda > Insecta > Coleoptera > Scarabaeidae > Amphimallon > Amphimallon solstitiale. The sequence continues at coordinate 56,302,246 of OY720681.1, read as the reverse complement.
GAATATTCATTTAGAATAAGGCATAGAAAAGGCGCAGACAACATAGTTGCAGATGCATTGAGTAGAGCTCAAGGAGGGATAAAGCAGCAAAATGCATACCAAGTCAACAATTATAACTTGGATTATGCACCAGAAATATACAGTCGACAGAGCATTGAAGCATGTCAACAGACCGAAGAAATTCTAGAAATAAAAAGAAAAATACGAAGAGAAGGAGAATACAGAGGATACAATATAAGAAATAACATAGTATATAAGACTTTAGGTGATAAGAATTTAATAGTTTTAGATAGAAATTTAGCATTAAGTATCGTTAGAAATATACATAATAATTTAGGGCATCCTGGAAACAGAAAAACATTTCTTGTTTTCAGAGAGCAATTTTATTCTCTGAGAGACAAAAATTTAATTGCCACAGAGAATAGAAAATGTAGAGAATGTTTATTAGGAAAATATAAAAACAGAGTAAATCAGAACAGCATACACAGTATACAAGTAGAAAATAAACTTGATCTGGTAGCTGCTGATTTTCTGGGGAATTTAATACCAGGAGAGCAAGGATATTGCAACATATTTGTGATGGTAGACATTTTTACGAAATATGTAAAATTATATCCGACGAGAAGATACAATACTCAAATAGCAATAAATTGTGTGAATCAATTTATAAATGACCATGGACGGATAAGAAAATTACTGGTAGATAACGCTTCATACTTCAACAATATGAGATTCATTCAAGAATTGAGGGAGATGGACATAGAGGTAATTTTCACTAGCATAAGGCATCCACAAGCAAATCCTAGTGAGAGGTACATGCAAGAAGTGACGAGGCACTTAAGAATGTTAACGCACGAGAGACACAATGCCTGGGTGCAATACATAGAAGAGGTGGAAAACAATATAAATTTCCTACCTAGTGTAACGACAAATATAAGTCCTTATACTTTAATGCATGGGAGACATCCACCGAGACCTTGGAATCAAGAGACACCAATCGTGGATGATATCGAAGAATTGACAAATCAAGGCAAACAAAGACAAGCAAATATTGCAGAAAAATACATGAGAACAGAAAATGAAAAGATAAGAAAACACAAGAGGTACCAAATTGGAGATCTGGTAGTGGTAAAAAACTACAGATTGGGAAGGAGGAATTTAAACAAGTGCGCAAAGCTGGACTTACCGTACAGTGGCCCATATAGGGTAAATAAAATTTTGAGCGATGTAACGTACGAGCTACAAGAAATAGATAGCGAAAGGATCAAAGGAAAATATCACATATCTATGCTCTATGATTATATAGACGTAGAAGATTAATAATCATTTGTGCGAGTTTTCACAATGGTTATTATATGTGTCGTTCACGCTTTAATAATCATTGTTGACGATTCACGACAAAGTATAATAACCAAGGGATATGCTGTGACCTCGCAAATTTGTAAAATAAGAATAGTTTTAGAGATTGATTTAAGAATTAGTTTAAGCTTAGAAATAAAAGTAAAAAATAAGAAAAAGTCCTATTTAGATATTATTGAGTAAAATTATGCAACAAGAACTACATGAAGGTATACAAAGTTGCATACTTATAGTCAAATTTTTATTATAACAGTAAATAATGAAATATGCAAAGTAAAGTTTATTAAATAAATATAAAACAAATGATGTAGAATAAAAATTTATTAAATAAAGAAATGTATGAAATAAAGACAAAATAAATATAAGTAATATATTTCTTTTGTAGAAAAGATACACAAAAAGTATGGTTTACATATCAAAAGAAGGAACCTAATTTTACACAATGCGTAAATATTGCTTTAAACATTCTAAATAATGGACCGCTGTTTAAGTCAAAAAGAGAAATGAAGGCAAACAATAGAGAAAGAGTTATGTTAATGGATGGAACAATTAAGAGAATGAGTCATGTGAAAGCAATAGAATTATATGAAAAAAATGAAATAAGATATGCAAGAAATATAAATGAGTAAATTATTGTAATTTATATGCATAAAGCAATAAAATGTTATGAAAATGTTTATGAAATAAATAGTATTAAAGAATAAAATTTACCTTAGCTTACTACTAGACAAATAAAAAAGGATATAAAAATGTGTAAAACATGGAAGCAATCAGCAGTGACATATTTTTTGTATTTAAAAGCTGACATTATAAATAAATAAAAAGGTATCTGTGTTCATGAGTTGTTCGTAACACAATGCTTCAGGGACTGAAAACGGACGTATACGGTTGAATGACCTACAAAAAAACAACAAAATATATAAAACTTGTGTAAAGTCTATTGCAGATCGACATATCACCAACAGAAAGATCTTGGTTAGAAGATAGAGAGGCGGTGGAGAAACAGACGTGTTCTACAGGGACAGGCAGTGAGGGAAGAAAAATAATGGTTATCTTCGACGTGTTTCCCATTTTGCCAAGGCGAGCTCCGACTAAAAGAAAAGTAAAACTAACATTAATAAATGGAAAGAAAAAGTATGTGTCGAACAATGAACAAGGTAATAGGTTCATTGACGAGCACAAGGAAGGATGGTATTAGTAACAAGAATAAACCTACCGTTGGGAATCATGTGCAAAGCAGAGGGGACCTTTGAATTGGAAGGTTATGTTGACGTTTAAGTGAATTGTGAACTGTCAGAACAAAATGTGTATGTGTGCGTGAATCAAGGCGGCAACATATGGGCAGCGATTTCACGGGAAAAGTGTATTCCAGTACCAACCTAAACATGGACTAGAGGGCGCAATGGTCAACATAGTTTATTTTTGCCGCTATAAATACGAAGACAAGATTCGACAAGACAGACTTCTGATAACACTTCCGAGAGGGAGACTTCTGATAACACTTCCGAGAGGGAGACTTCTGATAACACTTCCGAGAGGGAGACTTTCTGATAACACCTCCGAGAGGTGAACTTCTCAGAACACTTACAAAAGGAAGATCTCTTAAAGAATAAGTTTTTTTTTAATTGTTATATTGTAGTTTTTCATTATTTTTTTCAACACATATAGTAACAGTAATTTATTTTATTTAATACATTTGAATTCATTTGAAGCGTTCATAATGGACATTCAAAATAGATTTATTGATAACAAGTAAGTTTATTATTTCTTTTGAAAATTAAGTTATACGAGTTGTTGGACAGACATTGATTTTTACGTGCGAATGATTAATCAATGTATTGTTGGACAAAAAAAAAATAGACAAGTAAATAATTTATCCTGTAAGGTTTATTTTAAATTTATATAGTTGGAATTACAACCAAATAGGATTAATGGTGTTGGTCAGTTGGAGAGATGTTACGTGAAAATGAGCATTTTCTTCATCGTATTGTCTAGACATCATTAATTTCTTTCAAATTAAGCGAATAATAAATTAGAATTTCACAAGGCATAGATTAAGAGCTCGATACAACACGTGCAAATGGTTGTCTAAAGCAATTAATTGAAGCCTATACATAAATATTATAACGTCGATGAGTATATTCATAAACGTACAATAAAAGTTTATTTTTGTTTATTTGCAGGATAAATATTTATTTTGTTTGGTAGAATAAATAAATAAACAAAAGATTTACATACATTACAACCGGCATTAGGTATAAATGATATGAGCATTTTTCAATTATGTATCTTGTTTAGAGCATAAAGGTGTGCATATAAAGGAAACTATATTTTTGAATCCATAAATTACAAAAAAAAAAAAAAAAAAATACATGATTATGTTGAATAGACATACAGTTTTTTTCTTTGAACAAAACTATTACCTTTTTCCCTATAATGAGCAAGAGAAAAATCATCAGCAAAGAAGAAGGAACCACAAACATTGCCAGGACCCACAATAGTTATAAGGTACATGACACAACAATATAAGATAAAACACAAAACCAATTATAAGTTCTTGGTGTGTAAAGAATAGTTTAAAGAGTATAATGTGTACAAAAGACTATACCCTACGTGTGGTAATACACACAAAAGTATGTTGTTACAGCATATAAATTATATGGCAATAACATTATTTATAATAAATATAAAATAAATATTTATATGCTACAGCATAAATAAACATTTATTTATGTCACAGCAATATGTTATTTTTATTTGTACTTTTTCCGCTAATGAATACTCCATCCTGTTCTGCGCTCTTCCACAGGTTATATGCAACTGATTCCTCTTAGGTTCGTCGCTGTCTGATGTACACCCCCCACTTATATTCTCCTCTCTCTATATTAACGTAGCCTTGTGAGCACTACTGTATATCATAACGTATAGATATTGGTAATAGCATTGCACCTTGAATGTTGGCAACCTATTTTACTTATCGTAACTTGTTTTGAGTAATGCCTAAACCTTAAAAATAAACGTTTTTAAATTTAAAATTAATGTTCTTTTCAACATCTAAGCTAATTCCTAATATTATTATTTCTCCATAAAGTGGAGCTCACAGCAATATGTCTTCATTTAGATTTATTGCTTGATAATATTACCTACTTTATTTGAAAAATTTCTTATTTCTTGAATATCCTGTATGGCTTTCAGAATGTATTTTATTTTCCAACGGCGAGAATGAATGTTTTATTAAGATCTGTGCTTTATTGAATTTGTAATTATTTTAATGATATTTGCGAGAATTAATTATGTATTAATTTTTCTTCTATGCTTATATGCAATAAAGATATAATAATATTATTGTTATTATTGTAATTTGACAACATGTTACTTATTATTTCTCCCTATAATTTGTATTTACTTTAAACTGAAGATTATTATTTGTAATGGAAGGAGCAATATTTAGAAAACTAAAATTTAATATGACAACTGGTTTTTTTTTTCAAAAGGTAAACATATTTATACCTATTCTCTAATAAGCAGATGTTCTGATTATAAAAAGTATATTCTTACTAAGTGACACTTAGTTAGCGAAATTAAATTATAAATATTTTCGAACAACTATTTCTTAATACAATTTAAGGGTGTTTACGCAGAGGTGCAGACTAACTGCCGTGAGGTAGTACGTAAGGGGTGGCGCCATATGCGCTAATGTAAATTCTGTACTTTAGATGGTTTCCTTCAAACAATAGTACCGCTTTCATTTACGTAATATCAAATCGAAAATTTAAGCACAAATAAACAAAGGCTCAATGCATGTTCGACTGGAATTAGTTTTTAAAATAAAGTTTCTGGAACTGTGTTATGATGTTTCAAATTTTTCCAACTTTAAGAGTCAAATGTAGGTGTAAATAATTTGAATTATAAAAAGTACTCCCAACGAAACCTTAATTAATCCTTTGTATTCAATTTAATGCAAAAACAATAAGAAAAACAAAAATTTCTGCTGTTTGTTTTATTTGAACGAACCTTACAACAGCGAAATTTACATTAGCGCATATGACGCCACCCCCTTACGTCCTACCTTACGGCAGTTAGTCGACACCTCTGCGTAAGCCCCGTTAAGGCGTTTAGAATGATTTGTACTTATGTCTTTGCTCTGCTCTATAATCGAGAAGCAATTGGTTAGTCCGAAGATTTCGGCAAACCTCTGACGTAACGTAAGTTCGAATCTTGCATTTAATTTCGCTAATCACTGTCGACTAAGAAAAATATAATTTAATAATTCAAAACATTTGCTTATAATAGAAAATCTTCAACATCTAAAGCAAATACAAATCAATCCGCGAAATATGAACAAACAAGTAAAATGTAAGTACGAATCATTTTTAACACCTTAAATTGTATTTAGAAATAGATGTTCGAATCTTGCCGGACACGAAATTTTTATAATTTAATTTTGCTAATTAACAATATCGGTGTCGATTGGGAAGAATATAATTTTCAATAATTCTAAACATTCCCCTATTAGAGAATATAAATATTTCTACAAGTTATAATAAAAAAGTAACAAGGCCTAAAATTCCATAAAACCGACATCTTATTAAAATACTCCATCTCGCCGTTGAAAATAAAATACATTCTAAACGCGAGAAGTCTATTGAGGAACAGAATAAGGATTTGCTTTTAATAAAGTAGAATCTATGTTATCAGGCAATAAATAATTAATTAAGACAGATATTATTTCGCACGGTCGAAAAACAGAAAATTATCTCAATTTTCAACAAAAATCAGATACAGTTTTGATCCAAAGAACCAAGAGATCCAAGAGCACGTCGCCAAGGCCTTCAAAAAATATTAAAGGACTAATATTGCCAACAATATTAGTCCTTTAAGAGCCACTAAAGGCAGTCAAAAGTATATACACCAACACGAGCAACATAATAAGAACTGAAAGCGGATATTCAAGAAGCTTTATCACACTTAAAGGAGTGAGACAGGGCGGAGTTCTGAGTCTCCTTCTCTTTATAACTGTTATGAACGATATTGCAAGAAGTGCCAATAACCTAACAAAAGGTATTATGTAAGGTCCAGAAACCTTCAACCTATAATAGCCAAGGAATTCTTGTATGCCGACGACTTGATAATTGCAGCTCCTAATAAAAATGTCCTGCAAAGAAATATAGATATATGGCACGAAACTTTAAAGAACTTTGGAATGAATATCAATAAAGGAAAAACGGAAGTATTGGCAGTCTCCAAAGATGAAGAAGAAACAAATATAACAATAGATGGTTATCCAATAAAGGTGACAGAAAACTTAAAATATCTTGGAACCATAATCAACCACAAAGGAGATGTAGAGGCAGATGTGAATAATAGAATCAAAATTGTAAACTGTTTATATCATGCACTGAAGTACATATTTTTAAGTAAGAGAGAGGTCAGCAGGGAAACCAAGGCAAAGATTTACAAAACAATATTTCTTCCGACACTATGCTACGGCAGCGAGTCATGGGTTTTGACTAAGAGGCTGAAATCAAGAATAACAGCGACCGAAATGAGGATTTTAAGGAGAATAGTTGGTGTTACCAGATTGGATAGAATCAGAAATGAGAAGTTACGAGAAAAACTAGGTGTAACATCAGTAATAGAAAAAATCCAGGAAAAACAACTTAGTTGGTTTGGACACCTTACATGAATGAGTAACACGAACCCTGTAAAAGAAATATGGGAGGCCGGCTGGAACAAGAGGAGAAACAGAGGTAGACCAAGAAGGATATAGAATCAGGGGATAGCGCAGCTGCTGACGGACCGGGGAAGTACCTGGAGGGAAGCTCAAGAAAAGACTAGAGATAGGATAGGGTGGAAAAAAGAGGATACAGATAAATAATAATAATAATAATAATAATAATATTGCCAACAATTTTTAAACTGAACAAAAAACAACATTGCCGAAGTTCCACCCCTAAGTTAAGAAGAAGGCAAGAAGTAAAGCAAACGAATCTTATTTCTGATTTTACTATAAGTCTATATTATTGTTTATCATTAATATTAGTTTGTGTCCGTTGACGATTACTATTTAGAAACAATAATTAAGGGATTTTAAATATTTCAATAAATGACATGGCGCACCTTAACCTTACTTTTTCTATGCGACATCGTCTTGAAGCGGTTCCTCGCTCCTATGGCAACGAAAGAAAGCGATGCCACATGCAATAGTTGTCTATAGCGCGGTATACTTAATAACTATCTGGCAAAGCCGCTCAGCTCGTACGAGTTTCATAAAATTGAATCATAAGCCCGATTAATTATTACCTTTAGTGATAGACGAAATGAAATTACTTTGATTATGGATCTTGTTTAAATTTGTGTAGCATATTAATTGTTGTAATTAATATTAAAACTAACAACATAGATTTGTTTTTAAGTACTTATACAAAAGATGTTCACGTGCTTAATATTACTGAACATTGGATCAAGAATGAATATTTATGGCATACAAAATTAAATAACTACACCATGGCGTCTTGCTTTGTCAGAAGTTCTAGTTCGCGTGGAGGCTCTTGTATATTTATAAGGAATGGAATCCCGTTTATTGAATTGGAGAGTATAAAACAAAAAAGTGTTGAGTCGAATATTGAAATTAGTAGCATTGAATTAACTGATCATCACATTGTTATTATAAATATATACAGGCCACCTGACGGAGAAAAGGACATATTCTTCCAGACATTGGAAGAAATTTTAATTTATGCACAAATAAAGAAACAAAAATGCAAAATCATAGTATCAGGTGATTTTAATATATACTTTCATAAACCAGATAATATCCACACGAAGAGAATAAAGGATATACTGAGGACATTTAACCTCAATATCGTGATACATGGCCCAACGAGAATTGATGGAAACTCAAGTACAACTATAGATAACATTTTCACGAATGTCCAAGACTTTGAGAGTAGCATAGTAACTACTGCGTTATCTGATCACTTGGCTCAAGAGATTTCTGTACCACTGAATTGCAGTAGTACGGAAGGAGTGAGAATTAGAAGGGGACGAATTGTGTATACAGAAGATATAACATTTAAAGAATGGATAACAGAATATGACTTGACCAGGATTCTATTGGAAACTGACGCAAATAAATGCTTCAACTATTTTATTGAAGAAATAAAAAAGCAATCTAAACAATCATGTAAATATAGGGATGTATCTACAAAACCAATAAAAATAAAATGGTTTACTAAAGAAATACAACGGAAAACAGTAATAAAAAGACAAATGTATGAAGATATGGTCTGGGGAAGAATTATTAGAGATGATTACAGAAATTATTGCAGACGACTGAACAAAGAAATACAGGAAGCAAAAAGAAATGCAAATTCAGATTTTATTAATAAATCTGGAGATAAAACTAAAGCTACTTGGCAACTGGTTCGGGCTATTACGTCCAATGAGTCTGTGAAGGAGAGTGGCATCAATAATATCCGAGCAAACGGCGTGACAATTAACGAGCGGCTTACCTCTATAAATGAAGAGTTAATAAAAGTATGTGACAACATAACTAAACAAGCTTCAGTGGATTTGAGTGGGATCGAACGTAACCTCAACACATTGATGTTAAAGCCTACTGACCCCGAGGAAATATGGAGCATAATAAGAGAATTAAAGAACACTCATAGTGTGGGCAGTGACGGCATTCCGATAAAATTAATAAAGGATTACGCATGTGAACTATCTGTTATTTTGGAACCTATAATAAACAAGACGCTTCAAACAGGTGTCTTTCCCGACGACCTTAAAAGATCCACAGTGACGTTGATTTATAAAAAAGGAAATAGAGAAGATCTTAATAATTATAGGCCAATATCCATCTTGTCACACTTCTCGAAGATATTTGAAAAAATTATATACAAACGCATATATGCATTCTTGAAAAAATTTAAAATAATTAGTGAAAATCAAAATGGATATATTTGTGGAAGATCAACATCTCGTGCAACTTTTCAATTACTTGAAGAGATAATTGATGGTATTAATAATGACCAAACCCCAGTTGCAATCTTCATGGATCTAAAAAAGGCTTTTGATTGCATCAATTATAGTGTGCTAAACCAAAAATTGGAACTTATAGGCATTAGAGGCATTTCGTTGAAACTCATAGGGTCCTACCTTGAATGTCGACAACAGTGTATAATTGATCCCAATTCCGGAATAGCGTCGGAGTGGAGAACAATAGAAAGGGGTGTGCCGCAGGGGTCGGTTTTGGGTCCTCTCCTGTTTCTGGTGTACGTGAATGACTTGCCTAAAAGGACATCTCATAAAGCTATACTTTTTGCAGATGATACAACAATAGTTCTAAAATCAGAACGAAATATAATTAGCACGGAAATAGCAATTACATTAGGAAATCTCGAGGAATGGTTCAAACAAAATTGTTTACAATTAAACATACAAAAAACTAATCTTCTGCAATTTTCATACTTCAAGAAGGAACCAATAACAATTGTACATCAAGGACATCAACTAGAAACCAGCGATGAGGCGCGGTTCCTTGGACTCTGGATGGACGCTCAACTGAATTGGAAGAAACATGTGGAGGTATTAGCTTCAAAAATATCATCCTTCAATTATGCACTAAGGACAATATCGACGTCGGTGAATCAAGAGGCGAGTCTTTCGGCATATTACGCTTACGTACATTCGCGTTTACGGTTCGGCATAGTGTTTTGGGGGAGGTCGGCTGAGTGGACCAGGATATTTTTACTCCAGAAGTCGTGTTTGCGGAGTGTGTTCGGTTTATTAAGAACAGAATATTGTAGGCAGTTATTTAAAAATAAAAAAATACTTACCTTACCGAGTATGTATATAATGGAATGTGCAATGTTTGTGAGAACCAACTATGGGCTGTTTACTAACCAAGAAATTCAGCATCCTCATAAAACGAGAGGAGTAAGCAATGCATACCTAGTACCCATACAAACTACTAAGGACATAGTTTATAAAAGTGCTGTTGTCCAAATAAGTAAAGTATATAATCATTTACCCGAAAATTTAAAAAAGAAAACTAATAAATGTTTCAAACAGGAATTACATGATATACTTATCGACAATGCCTATTACGACATTCAAAACTATTTTGATCATAACTTCCAGGCAACACGCTAATTTTAACATATTGTTTTTATCTATTTTATTGTATGTATTTAAGCATTAACTTTGACTCTGACTAATTAGTTATGTGTATTTTATGTGTATTTTTTGTATATTTCTTGTATGTAAATATTGTCCATATTCTGTTTATTTACTTGCCTGAAACTGTGATTACAATGTCTGACATGTTCAACACATTTATATGTACATTATTGAATAAATGCTATTCTATTCTATTCTATTCTATTCTATTCATGAAGAGAATGCTACTATAGCAGATAAGGAAATAAAGTATATCGAGATTTAGCATTAAGTTAAGAGAGCACGCACGTTTAATTATACTGTGTAGAAATTTAGAAAAGCTAGAAAATCTCAGGAACCCAAGAACAAAACATCTGTATTAGCAGACACAAACAAAACCGACGCCAATTATACCTAAAATACTTCAAATATTAGAACGTCTGCATATTTTTAATACTCATATCCATCGACCACAATATCCATTTTATACAATCTCATTACTTACACAATATTTTATCGAAGAACAAATAATTTATCAGAATTATTCTTTCAGGATATACTCGACCAACAACAACCTTACATACAGCAAAATTATTTTCAATATCGTAATTATGAAGATTGGGAATCAAGCAAATGCCACAGCGTAGGAAAACAAACTTTTCGACGAAAAAGCAGACAAGTGTTCAATCTCAAAATTGTCTCAAATTGTCCTCTTGTTCAGCATCAGAAGTAACAACAAAATAGTAGAAATAAACATCATCTCTGCATAAAAACGTCTTTACATTATCCTACCCGAAACGAACTCAAAGTAAAAGCAAGGCACTAAATCTACAAAATCATTTACTTCAACGCATTTATGTTCATTTCATTGTCCACATCTCCTTAAAGGAGACAATTTTAGTATTCAATCGTCTCATATTGCAAGACAGCATAATCATAGTATAATGAAAGTTCAGAACACAAATCCGAAATATAAGAGCTTGGAGCAGATCTACTTTAAACATTAATGTAAAAATTGATTTAAAAATTAATATTTCAGTAATTAGCAAAACACAAAATCCGATTTAATAGACAATAAGTTAAAAAAAAATAGAGAATTTTATTATAAGAACAGAAAAAATAGTAAATCTTTCCTTAAATGTTAATTCAGAACATAAGTATTTTGCATATACAATAAAACTGAGATATACCTGCATTTGTAGTGAATATAAATAGTACCGTATGTTATACTAACGTTATTAATTCATCTGATCAAGATCAACAAATTGATATTTACAAAAAAAACCATAAAGGTCGAAGATTTCAATCAATTTCCTTCAACAACAAAAGAAAATGCAAACTTTAACCAGACTTTGTGTTGATCAAATCAGTATAGAAGAAAAATATGTTATAACATCTCTTTGCCATTAATACAGGGACATATTTTACAATAAGTTATTGTTGATCTTCAATAATGCGATTAAACTCCAAATTATAGTAAAATAAAATACTTCTCTCATATTTATAATTCTTTCGATATCCGCAAATACATAAAGCGCAAAGTTTAAAGACAGTTATTATATATTTAAGAGCAAAATATTATGTGACCCAAGTCCTATGTGGATAGTACCAAAAAAATTAAGTGTTGCCACCACGCGACTAATTTGCATTTCAAATTGGACAAAAGTTGTTCTAAATTAAATTTTAAATAATTTATCTTCTAAAGAAAGTAAACCTATAAGTAAATGTGTTGCTTCAAGTTCAAATTTAGAAAATTCTTTTACAAAAAGTATTAAAAATCAAGCATTAAACACTTTTATACTCATAATGTATCTGCTTACGAACCATAACTCGCGATTTATTCGCCAAAAACTGATTTTCGATACGAGTAAAAGACCTACTTCAGATTCACTTTTGAGTACATTTAAATTCTTTATAAAATTATTGAAACTTAATAGTTGAAGAAATATTGGTAAAATTCGATTCTTTCTCGGAAGTAAACTATTATTTCCTGTCTACCGATTTCACTGAAAATCCAATCAGATTATACCCGTAAAAGTATAAATTTGGTATTGATAGCTTCAACCGTTTCGCCGCTATGGTGTTCACACGCACACAAACACTTACAGACAGACAGACAGACAGACACAAACACAGAGAGATAAACATTTTTTAAAAACCACTTTTTGGTGTCACGGGTTTCATAACGAAAACATCTACAAAAATTGCGAGGTCGAAAATTTTCGTAATTACAATACTTCCTAACACTATGTACTCGTATAAGGAAGCATATTCAATTGAAAATGGGCTCTGTGAGAAATTACGCTTGCGATTTTACTCAAAAATGCTCATGGTTATCCAAAATGAAGGTTGTCTCGTTTATTTTGATGAGATTATCATGTGTTTTTATCTTTACAAGAACATAGGGCACGACTCAAGAAATTAAATCTTTTTTAGACTGTTGGACTATTATCGCCTTTATTAACGATTTTGCATAAATAGCAAAAGCACTAATAAAATCATTAAAAACCAATGCATAAATAACATACTATCATGTATTTTTTTCATTCTTAGTAAACAAATTCTTACGAAAGACCCATTACTACAATATCCCAATTTCAAAGAACTGTTTGCGTATTTACCGATTGCCTACGCGAACTACACTATAAATGCAAGTGAACACAAATATTCCACAATCAAGAGAGAACAATTATAAATTGTTTGGTTTGTCAAACACTTTAGAAATTTGCAATATACACCGACCACCGCTTCTTGCAATGGTTATTTCCATCAATGGTTTCTATGATTTTTACTTTTGTAAAATTTTGATATTTTTTAATATTATTATTATAGCGTCATTGGTATGATAAATTGCTTATTATTGGCTCAATTATAATAATATAAATCATGGAAAAGGCAAACATGATAACATTTTAGAAAAGTATAAATCATAATATAGAAAAAAACCAATATTATCATAAAACAATTTCTTACACAATAATGAGTCAAATTTTGTTGCAAAGACATTGTATATACAATTAACTAACTAAACTAAACTTCGTGAAGTCCGTACAATAGATATAATGAGTGTCTGTAATTGATTTACGTCCTGTGATTTAGAAACTTTCATGTTATTAAATGGGCAACTTTCAAAGTTTTTGTTCCTTCATATATTCTACCACCAGAGTATAGTGCCTAAATATTTAATTTACAAAACAAACACTATATCATGCTTACGAGCAACTATAACATTGACAGTATAAATACAATAGCATTAATAATCTCTAATTTCAAATTAATATTTTATTAAAGTTGTTCAGTTTATGTCAAAATTTTCAAAATTACTGCTAAAAAATTAGCTTAGTATCAATTGATAAAAATTCGCAAAAACACACCTGTACTAAGGCTTTCTGAATATTGTTATGTATATGCATAAATCTACTTTTCTTACAGCTACACTTTGAAAATAATATTTTTAGAACACTATAGTCAAACTTAGCAAACGGATCATTACAAAACGTGATGAACTAAATAATTTATCATATCCTTTGCAACAGACAATCAGCAGAGTTTTTTTTTAAATAAAACTGTACACACTTAAATTTATTAAATTGTTTGATATGATTAGTAAGGATATTGAAAAAAACCAGTAATGTTGTCTGTAGCAGGTATATATATTTACCTATGTTAAATTTGGATTTTCGATTTTTAAATCTACTCACATTCTCCTCTAGGGATGTACCCATGATGACCAGGGCGAGAAATAGATAATATATCTTCATCATTGAGTAGTTTTCCGAAAGTTTTGCAGTACTAAATTTTGGCTACGCCATTGGATCCACCACTTTCACATTCATTGCATACAATGAATAAATTTAATAGCTAATTGAACACTATCGGAAAGGAAACAATTAACAAAACATTTTTATCAACATCCTAATTAATTTGTATTTGACGTCAATTAATATTTTTGCCATATCGTTTTTCGTCGAAATAAAAATTCTGCCTAAATCAGGTCGATTATGCGGCTCTGCTTACTGCGTACAATACCATGAACATAGAGAGAAAAAGTTTTCATTAAAATTACTTAGCTACAGCTAAACAAAAACTATTTCTTTCAGTTTACTTAGTACATGATTCCTTTCATGAAAGTCCTTATCAAATGAAGATTACTTAACCTAACAAATATGTTGGCAACACTGACTAATTGGTGATACTAAATTGTATTGTGTAATTATACGCACAAATTACTTACACATGATGGGCTAAAAGTCTCGAAGAGGTAATAAGTGTAGGTAACTTTTTTATTAATAATCAGTGTCCATTGATTTTGCACAGACATAAAGACCAAGTATGGGAGATTGTTCACACTTATAATACTTATACTTAATATAATATCAGGTAGATGCTCGCCATTATGGGCTTCTCAAATATGTGCCCTGTGTAGCATTTGATTCATGCCAGTGGTCAAGACTTCTGCTCTGAGTGCCCGCATTTCTAAACAAATATTATTCTTAAGCTGTTGTATTGCTTGTGGTTTGTTCACGTACACTTTGTCCGTCAGATAGCCCCCCCCCCCCAAAATCAAAGGATGTGAGGTCAGGCGAACGGGAGGGCCACTTTATGTCAGTGTTTCTTGAGGTGATGCGATGGCCAAAAATGGTCATCAGAAGCCCAGTTGAGACCCCTGACGTGTGTGCAGTGGCTCTATCTTGTTGAAACTACATCTCAGGCATGTTTTCCATTGCAGGAAGCACAATAATTTCAGTCATATTTCAATATCGATCACCAGTCACCGTAACTGTATTGGCTTCATCATCTTAAAGTTCTCATTTCTGATGTCATACAACAATACACAGTGCACTTCACAAGATGCGGCTTGCGCTCATGCATGGAATGTTGGTTTTCACTACCGTAAAACCGACAATTTTGTTTGTTTACAAAGCCATTATGTGAGAAACTCGCTTCGTCACCCATCACCAACTTGCAGATGAAATCATTGTTTTCTGTGACCATGTCCTGTATTCAAATTACATATGCGAGTCTTTGACTGTTGCACAACTTGGATTTTGTAAGGATAGAGATGCAAATCTATCTTCAGAATTCGCCGAAGTGACGTCCTCGCCAACTCCAGCTAGCCAGAAAGTCTTCATGTTAAAGTTCCTGCACCGTCATCAACACTGTCTTACACTTGTTAAATGTTGTACTTTGAATGGACTGATTTTGGTCTCCCACATTGTGTTGGGTCACTCACTAAAATCTGTAGTTTGAAGCTCTGAATCAAGTGAAGGAGCATGGATTCCGTTGGTCCGGTCCCGACATTGAAATAGTGGTGATATACTCTTTGTCTGAGAACAATAATTTCACAAATTTTTTCTCACAACATTATGTACATTTCGCCTTGTGACATCATCAGGAATTCAACTTAAATTATAGTTCTAAAGATTAACATTTTAACCCACAATTTTTAAAAATGAACCATTACATCTTAATGGTGCAATTAAAAAAATAATGAATACATCATTTAGAAATGGGGAAGACGACTTGACTATACTCGAATATTGCCTGGATGCAAAAGTAAACTCTGTTTAATATAGTAGTCTTCTAGAACACATATTTTTTAATTTTATTTAAATTAAACAGGACCTCCAAATTGTCTAATGAACATTGATATCCAGCTTCTAAAATATGATTAGCTACATTAGAATTTTCATAATTTAACCTAAGAGCGGGCACATGTTACGACAACCTTACTTTAAAATTACTCCCTGTTTGCACTACAATTAATTTTATATATTCTCCGAAGTACTAAACTTGGTATCCGATGGTTTGTTATTAATCAAGAGAGTAGTTAATGAGGTATAAAGATAAATTTTTTTAAATATTGCTGATCTTCTGACTGATTCTTCCTGTTTAGATTCCAGTTTTGGAGTGAGGGGAAATGCTAATTTTAACTAGTGAATTATTCATTTTTCTAACTAATTTATCAATTAAGAGCGAGTCGTATCTATTATTATGTGCAATTAATTTATAGTATTCATTTCTTGAGTAAAATTGGTAATTATCATCGGTACCTTTAGTAGTCTGTAAATCATTGAATTAAAAGCAGCTAGTTTTTGTGTTAGTACGGTGGTTAAAAGTATTTGCAATTAAGGTATCAGAAAAAGTGTGCTTCCTGTAATTGCTATAGTCCAACGTATTATTTGTAATTTTGAATATTAATGTAGCATTCTACAACAATAATACATTAAAAAGTCACTTGCTTAATAACAAAACATCGGATTCCATGATTAGTAAATTGGTAATTTATAAAATTGATTGTAGTGGATGTGGAAATTTTTATATATGTAGATGAACTCAAACAGAGTGTAACTTTAAACTAAGATTTTCGTTCGTTGTATTAAGTCAAGTGAATATTGTAGACTTTCTTTCGTAAAGTATAAAATATTATCATTGCCTAGCCTTTGTTATCGTGGAAATTCAATGCTATATACAGGGTGAGTCATCTCCCTCGTAAGACAGATTGTAGCTTTATGAGAAGAGATATTTTGAAGCGTTTTTACTTTCTTATACGTAGTATAAGGAAGTATTGTGATGATGATAATATTCGACCTTGAGATTTTTGCAGATGTCCACGTTTTGAAGTCCCTTGATCCCGAAAAAGTGGTTTAAAAAAAATTTCTCTGTGTGTGTCTGTGTGTGACCACGATAGCGGTCAAACCGCTGTAGATATCAGTTCCAAATTTTGTATTTACGTGTATAATCTCCCTCTTGAGATCTGATTAGTTTTTCAGTAAACTCGATAGACCGGAAGTAGCAGTTTACTTCAGTGAAAAATTCGAATTTTGCCAATATTTCGTCAATTACTAAGTTTAAACAAATTTATAAAAAATTCATTTGTACTTAAAATTACAATTGAGAACAATTTTATTTAAAAAGTTTTTCGAAATTCCTATCGGAAGTAGGTCTTTTACTCTAACCGAAAATCAGTCTTTTGCAAATTTTTCGCAAATCATGCTTTTTAGACAGGTACGTTAAGGGTATAAAAGTATTTAAAATATAATTTTCAATACCTTTTTTTATAAAAAATTTCAAAATTCAGACCGGATGTACCACTTTTACTCTTATCGAATAGCGACTTTTGCAAATATATCGTAAGTTACGCATTCTATATATATTTATCAAGAGTAGAAAATTATTTAGTTCTAGATTTGCAATATTTTTTATACATATGAAATTTCAAAATTCGAACCGGAAGTAACACTTTTACTCTTAGGGAAAAGCACTTTTTTTCGAATATCTTGCAAAGTATGTATTCTATAGCGATTTATTAAGAGAATAGAAGTACTTAGAATAGGATTTTGAATAATTTTTTTGTAAAAGAATTCTTAAAATTGTATAGTTTGAAACGCTTATACGTATAAGAAAGTCGTGTGGTGGCCACACCTCATTTTTTCCCTATGATAGGCACTCATAAGAATCACCTTTTACATTTATTTTTCATTATATAAAGTATTCCATAAATTGGTGATTCAACCTAGTTATAGTTTTCTAAACGGAACGGTCTGTATATTATTACATTTTTGTATTCCTCGTATAATTCTTACTCAAAATGTAATAAAATAGTAAAAAGCAAAAAAGTAAAAATTTTTTTACTTTTCTGTTTTAATTACTAATTTCTTGTGAAGAAAAGTGGATTAAAATTACATGATATATTTTTGTCTAAAAATCAATTTTTTCCAATAGGATTTTTGAGAAAACGATGCAATTTTTCGAGTCTTACCAAGAGTACCTTTTTTCTTGTACTTAAGACACTTAATCTAAAATTTTATAGACAAACTCTTTTTTATCCATTGGCGTAGAAAATGGAAATGTTTTAATATTTATAAACGCAGGTTCTCCGCCTATGGATTGATTACTATCACAATTTTGATACAGAATTTCTTGACTCATAAAACTATGTAAACGTGACAAAATTTAGCGCAATCGCTCCAGCCGTTTCAAATTTATAACAAAAAAACAATTTTCCAACTGCAATTTCAGGACCGTATTGCGCACAAACTAAGCAACTTTCACTAAGCCAAGTTTTGCTAAATCGGTTTATTTTGGTCCGAAAAATACGTGGTAGAGTTGTTTAAAGACCTTTTAGAGACACCCTGTATATCGGTGCATTTTTGAATTGCTACTAAATTGCGCACCAACAACATGTAAGATATTATTACTTTTAAAGTGACGATTACTGAGTTATTGTCGTTTCTTGATTCAATTTTGCCAACTAATACAATAAACAAATTAATATGAAATTGATAAGTATTTAGTGGAAAGAAACTATAAAATATTCGGCGGTATATAATAGGTAAAAATTATTTCAACAACTGTTCAAACATTTACTTTTAAACATTTCGTGCCTGTAGCCTAGAACGTGGCCGTCTTGTTGAATCAACATCTCTTCATAAATTTTGCGGAACCTCTTCCAATAATTCCACTAAATTGCTTGATAAAGTTGCTCATAAACTTGCCCGTTAGTACTACTTTCAAAGAGATGTGGGCCCATCATCGGATAACCAAGAATGCCCCCTATACATTATGCTCGACATATGCTGATGATCTACTTATTAGTGAAATAAGGTTTTTATTTGAATAATAAAGAAAATTTCATTTGGAAACTGTTCCGTTACTATGGACAGCGGATTTTCATCCGTAAATAAGAGATAATCGTAAAGAATAGCTTGGGAACTAATTTTAGTCATTGCCCATTGGCAGAACACTCTTCCAATTTTAAAATGATGCATGCGTAACTCACTATTTAAATGTATTCATTACGGATGGTGTTTGTTTTATTTTAAGGTTCTTGCAACGATGGTTTGGCTAATATCCAGCGAACGACTTGTTTCACGGATACAGATGTGTAGATTTTCAGTTTCAAGAATTTCTTCATTTGTCACATATTTAGGTTTCCGTGGTTTTGAATAAGCAACTACTCCCAGTAGTAATGAAAGTATGTATTACTCCACTAAACTTATCTTTTCTGGGACATCGTCTGCTGGTAAATTTTCTGGGCTAATAAATAATCTCTTCGACATTTTTTCAGTACAATTATAGTGGGTATCATAGGAAAAAGCCGCTTCCAAATATCTATTTTCATAGTCACAATCTGCCTTCCACAGGGAGATGACACGCTGTAGATATGCATGCTTTAGTTTAACCTTCTATTGCATATTGTTACCAATTGGTAACTCAAACTTTAAAATTGCCTATTTATTTCGCATTACTATAAACTATTCCTTGCATGCATGTCGTTACCTCCTGGTAACATACCTGAATGCATTGGTACGCGCGTAAATTGATAGATGGTGCTAGGTGTTGTAAATGTGATTTATATTTGTTGACAGCACAAAAGCAAGTTTATAGTTGTAACCTTCGTGTGTTCAACTAGAAGTTTGAAGTTTTTATAGTGAAATAAAGGTAATAACTGCTATAGTAAAAATTAAAAATGGTCACATAAATCATCACTATGTCATGTTGTATTTCTCAAATATGACTTTTGCATGAGGAAACGAAACAATTACGTGCTCAACGAATGTTACCGTTCGGAAACGTTATGCATTGACCAAACATTTTCGTAAAATAAAAAATTATATTGATACATGAAATTCTTCCAGATAATGGATCCTAAAACATTTTACTGGCGAAAAAATGTTACGCAAAACTGTGCCATTCGTGATATCCCCTCTGATAGTGAGGACAGTGAGTTGTCAGATGACGATGACACCCCTAATGAAGAGTTATTGGTGTAAGCAGGAGTTTCTTCAAACAACATTGAAGAGAGTGATGACGAGTTCTCAGATGAAGATGACATTCCTCTAATACAACTCCTCAATCATGCCCCAAATCCAGCAAACCAAAAATCCAGAGGGAAAGTAACTAAAAAACCAAAATTGAACTGGAAAAATTCAGTGACGAGTAAAGATGAAGCGGGTATACTGTTTTGTGACAGGGAGTTACTTCCTGATGAAATTTGGACATTAGATACTCCTCTGAAATTTTTTGGTCACTTTTTATCAGAAGACTTTTTCACCGAAGTTGTTCGCCAATCTTGTTTATATAGCGCCCAAACACGACCTAACAGACAGTTGTGCATTAGTGTTGAGGAAATACAACGGTTTGTGGGTATGATAATTTGGATGTCGATTATCAAACTACCTAATACCAGAAGCTATTGGTCTCCTCAAACCAGAATTTCGCAAGTTGCCAATGTTATGCCAGTAAATAGATTCGAAGTAATCAAAAGTTTATTGCATTTTTCAGATAATAGTCAGTTTAGATAAAATTATGCCAGTTCTGGAAACAATCAGAAAAGCCTGTTTGACCATTCCTCTTGAACAGCATCTGTCTTGCGATGAACAGATCATCCCGTTTAAAGGAAGGATTAGTATAAAAGCGTATAACCCTAAGAAACCCCATAAATTGGGTTACAGGATGTGGGATCTTAATGGGGTATCCGGTTTCTCCTACAATTTTGAATTGTTTACGGGAAAGCGAGGCTATACAATTGATGATAATGAACTTCTGATTTGGGGGCCGCAAGTAACACACGACAAACACCACAACATTTTCTACGATAATTATTTTTCTTCGTTGCCGCTAATATCGTACTTAGCGAAACGGAAAATTCATTCTGTGGCCACAGTCCGCCAAAATCGATTGCCTGATTATCAAGGACAGACAGAAAAACGAATGAAGCAAAAAGGAAGAGGTACCATAAATGAAAGCACAACAAAGTTTGACGGGATCGATATACATGCTGTGCAATGGTACGACAACAAAATTGTCACTCTGATTTCTGAGTATTGTGGAAGCCGACCTGTCACCAAAGTAAAAATATTTTTCAAATCTGAAAACTGCAAAAAAGAAGATTGTCCAAATATAATCACAGAATACAACGGCCATATGGGGGCGTTAATTTGCAGGATTCGCTAATAAGACACGGACAAAATAATGCCGCTTCTCGGATTCAAAACTCTTTTGGCAGAACAGCTTTGCTCTACAGGAATTCGAGCATCTAACAAAAGAGGAAGGCCAAGCGGGTCAAACAATGGAACACCAGAACCACCCAAAAGGTCGCGAAGATGCCCCATTGTTGCAATTCCAAAAACAATTGTTTCTCACAAATTCATTAATAAAATTACTACATTTTCTGAACTTTAGTATTTTTTTTAATCTTTTGTTTTGTTGTATGGGTCATAATATTACCATTTGGTAACCAAAAATAAAATTTGGAAAAACTTCAATTTTGCCGACCAAAATTATTCCAAACCCAATGTAAGTTATTTCAAATGTCATTATCTGTTTGTTCAAATTTTTTAGAAACATAATTAATAATGTTAAATATCGCATTCAGTTTATTTTGAGTAGATTTTATATGAAATAAAATGCAAAAGGAAAAATCCCTTACCGCAAAAAATATATAAAAAAAACCTATATACGTATTTCGGCAACTAAGTTGGCATCTTCGGTAGAAATCTGTATAAAACAAAAAGAGTGTTAAATGTAGTAGTTTTGGCTAAGTGTTATCCCACCGGTGATTTGGTGAAGAGTATATCTTCTAAGGTTACACCTGTTTTATATAGATTTCTACTGAAAATGGCAAATTGGTTGCCGAAATACGTAGGTATATAGGTTTTTTTATATATTTTTTGTGGTAAGGGAGTTTTCCTTTTGCATTTTATTTCAGATTTTTAACCACAGTCTCCACCCATTATTGGATAGTTGGCCTTTTTATATCATTTCATCAATATTATTATTATTATTCTTAACACTAATAAGAACAAATAATAAAATTTGAAATTGTTTTCAAGTTATTACATTCTCAACTCTCATATCACAACTGTTTACTACCTTATTCTGAGAGAGGAAGTGTAAATTATATTTAGATTTAACTTTATTCCGTACCTTTCATGGCTTGTTTTGTTCACATAAATGTTTATTTAGTTTTTATATATGTCTTGCAATAAATGATTATTAATATTATTATTATTTTCTTTACAATGTCTTTATTATCTACAACGAGCGTCTATTTACGCAAGTGTCCGAGGGGTTTGCCATGACGTTAGGTGACGTAGATGACTGCTACGTAGTATGCACGATAAGATGAATGAAACGACAGAATCGTAGGTATGATGGCGATTTTATCATATATTTCAGGAACGCAAAACAGCGGCTTTTACATAAGTCCGTTGGAAGACATTGCCAAAATATTATTGGAACGCCAATAACAACGTGTATAATAGTAACACGACAGTGTCTACATGAAATTTTTGTCACCAGTTTTCACTAGACATACAGACATTGCGGCTACAATAACGAAATAATTTCAGCGAAATATTACAGATAAGAACACCTAAAATTTGAACACCAAACTAAATATTTTCGTTTATATTATTATATTCAAAAATAAACAGAAAACAGATATCCAAACATGATCACATACTAGTTTCAATGTTTTCCATTGCACGTTATCAGCAGTATAAATACGCGATATAAAATAGATAAAGGCGAGCATATAGATATGAAAATAATGTCAACGAAAGTGTCGGAGATTCTGCTTAGAAACGCGGCAATCATGTTCGTGGACGAAGAGTACGTTAACATTAAACGCAGTGAAAATGAAGAAAGTGCTGGTGATGTAGTACCTGGTGCGTTGCAGGCGAAATTCGCGCGCTCAAAATCTCTGAGGGAGTCGTTTAAGATTACGTTTAAACGTAACAGTGCAACTTTGAGAAGCCTGAGCCGTTCGAAATCTAGCGATAATGCGTCCGAAGGTAAGTCGGTCATAATAAATGATGGTGAAGCTATGTAGAAATATATTTGCGTTTTTAACATTATTAACGCTGTCATTACAAATAAATGAATATGTACGATAGATATAACGAAAAAGATTAATTTTGATATAAGATTAAGAGTGGGATTCTGAGAGTTTCTAGGAAGCTTACGACTTACAGTGGTTCAGAACGCGGAAAACGCGATCGAAAATCATATTTTCAACTTCTCCCTGCAAAGTTAAAATTGCAGAAATTTAATCTTGAATAGTTGCTGTATTTGATGATGTAAATAATATGCAAATAGTTAATTGATGAGGCTGATACATGTTGAAACTCATATTTAACTGAATAAATAAAATATGTAAACTTAGTTTCAAAAATTATTTAATAATATCACTACAATATCGTTTCGCCAAACTTTGGCTTCATCAGGTGATGAGTAACTGATTATACAAAATTATTACAACATAATATATAGTGTCACAAAAATATGGGCTATGACTGGGGGTATTTTATAAACTATAGCATTGTAACAACGGGGAATAATTGAACTGAGTCTGATCGTTTAAAACACGAGCTAATTTACTATATCTTAGATATCTTAGATATAGTAAATTAGGTCGTGCTTTAAACGATCAGACTCAGTTCAATTATTCCCCTATAGAAAGACTTATGTCAATCCCCTATAGAAAGACTTATGTCAATAAGATGCATATTATTTAACTGAATAAAGAAAATACGTAAACTTAGTTTCAAAAATTATTTAATAATATCTCTACAATATCGTTTCGCCAAACTTTGGCTTCATCAGGTGATGAGAAACTGAATATACAAAATTATTACAACATAATATGTAGTGTCACAAAAGTATGGGCTATGAGTGGGGGTATTTTATAAACTATAGCATTGTAACAACGGGGAATAATTGAACTGAGTCTGATCGTTTAAAACACGAGCTAATTTACTATATCTTAGATATCTTAGATATAGTAAATTAGGTCGTGCT
Organism: Amphimallon solstitiale; assembly: GCA_963170755.1. Classification (NCBI taxonomy): domain Eukaryota; kingdom Metazoa; phylum Arthropoda; class Insecta; order Coleoptera; family Scarabaeidae; genus Amphimallon; species Amphimallon solstitiale. Next base: position 56,277,916 of record OY720681.1, on the reverse strand, counting down.
TTAAACGATCAGACTCAGTTCAATTATTCCCCGTTGTTACAATGCTATAGTTTATAAAATACCCCCACTCATAGCCCATACTTTTGTGACACTAGATATCTTAGATATAGTAAATTAGGTCGTGCTTTAAACGATCAGACTCAGTTCAATTATTCCCCGTTGTTACAATGCTATAGTTTATAAAATACCCCCACTCATAGCCCATACTTTTGTGACACTATATATTATGTTGTAATAATTTTGTATATTCAGTTTCTCATCACCTGATGAAGCCAAAGTTTGGCGAAACGATATTGTAGAGATATTATTAAATAATTTTTGAAACTAAGTTTACGTATTTTCTTTATTCAGTTAAATAATATGCATCTTATTGACATAAGTCTTTCTATATTTGCTTTCAAAGTTCAGTAAAATTGATACGTTTCTGCGTATAGAAATTAGAATGTAATTAAAGTGACCGTACCACAAGCAAATGCGCTTGTTTATTGATGTCATTATAATATTGTTATACATTACTAAGTGTATTATTCAGTCGCATTGCTTATTATTGGAAAATGTTTACCTTGTACAAGACAATTAATTGGTTGTAACAGGTAATCGGATTATAAAAAATTGCCTTAAGTAGAGGAATAACGTTAATTACCTCATTTATGCCTAAAGTATCTATTTGGCTTTGGAAATTCAAGAAAATTAACTGCCAATGTTTACCTATTCAGAACATATAAAAGAAAACCCCAATTGGTACCCGATCAATTGAAACTCAACTTTGAGTCAAAACTTTATGCAGATTAATCTGTGCGCTATTTTCAAAATTTCTAACGTTAAAGTGGTTGTAAAAGATTGTGTTTTTGTTACAATATTTTTTTTAAAGTTGTAACACTATGGACGCAAAGAAAATAAGTCGATTGGTATTAGACGAAGTCGCTATGAAGAATGATAATAAATCGAGTGAAAGTAAAAAACGGGCAATGTATCGGTTTATACTTGATACATACGGGCTTGGCGAAGAAGATCAAGTAAAAATATTCTGTATTGGTTTGAAGACATGTTTTTTCCAAGATGTTTTCAATATTGGAAATCGTCCAATAGAACATCAAGTGTTTTTATAAAAAAGCATAAAGTTTGGCTACAAGAAGAAATTATTTTTCCTGAAGGTGTTTACTGCGATCGACCATCAACTTCGGGTATTCGAGGTCGTTCTTCAAAGAGTTTTGCTGAAAGTTCTGTTGTTATAAAAAGGGGTAAAACCGAGGAGCTCAGAAAAGTACTTCCGTGGAAAAACTTGTGCATGCTACTGCAATGAAAGTACGAGAAAGTGGAGATTAAACTACTGGCGATTTGATAATTGAAAGTACTTCAACTACACCAACTAGAGGCAAACGTATAATGGAAAAATGGAGGATTCTCGAACAAGAACAAAATGCCATGACACCTGAAGAGACTTTATCATTTATTATCTCGGGTGGTTTTACGAAGCAGCAATATATGCTTATTGGAACAAAAGCTTTAAAACGTGGTTGCAAATTATATCCAAGTTACCACGATATTCCAAGAGCCAAAAAGACGTTTTATCCTGATAATATTACAATATCTGAGCAAACGTGTGAATTGCGTTTGCAAAATTTACTAAATAAAACTTGTGAAAGTCTCTTTTTTTTTTAACCAAGTACAAACTACTAAACATGTCAAATTCAATGCATTAAGGGGTGCTTTTGACAAACGAATACTTCGAATTTGCAAACTAAACTGTATAATTTGTTTAAAAAATATTCTTCGTACTTGTATTATGTAATATCAATTTTTCGCAGGGTATTTTAGGGTAGGTTTTTCAAATTAGGGTTTTTTATGCATAATTTCAGATTCAGCAAAATCATAAACTTACTCAACTTTTAATGTAAAATTTATTAAAACTAAGGAGTTCACAATTTCGATTGCGTTTTTCGCGTTCTGAACCACTGTGCCACTATCGTAAGCTACGAGAAATACATCAGCAGTGCAATCTAGGAACTTAAAGATTTCTCAAATGACACTTGGCGATTTTTGTACATAACCTTCATGTTTAACATGTAAACAGACACATAATCTCTTAAATACCAACATATTTTAATTAAAATTTGAATGATTATGAAATTGTTTGAAATACAATTTAACGATTAAAGAAAATGTACGGAATATTTTGTATTCTCTATAAAGCAGGAAGCACTTTGGAAAATTTCAGCAAGAATTGCTACCATTCAGAGAGTTTAAAACGGAGATCGTCAAACTTTCTTTCTCGTATACCATGGCCGTTTTCGGTTTTGGGTAGACCTCCTGCTTACCTGATATTGTTTTTCTTTTTTTTGCAAATCCATAAACTTCAAATTGTTTTTGACAGCTAGTATAGGGCTACTCACTCCGAAAGATTTAAATTTCTAACTATAGTGAAACGTAGTGTGAAAAAACACACATATTACATTTATTACTTAATTTCAAATTAAAACGAACCAAATTAAAATTTAGTATCTGTTACATAACTAAGCAAAAAATAAATACTTTTAGTAGAGGGCATGACTGATGCTTTAATAATAAATTTTCAGCATTTGGCATCAATTTAGTTAGATTTAATCTCAAATCTCCTGGGTTAATGATATCTAGTCTGTTTCTTTTTTTTAGTTAGGACATTCGTAACCGCGCAACTGAAACCCCTTTCCGCTAGATATGAGGATGAAAAAACAATTAAAAACTTTCTCGCGATATTTCATAAAACGGGATAAGTAACAGGTATGTTCTTTTGAAACCAAAATTGCTGATATTTATTTCTAAAATGTACCTTAAGGTCTTCGGTAGTACTTATTACGATCAGTTCCTTTTGTAATATAACATCCGTTTCCTCAGTGTGATATTACTGTAGTCAAAACATTCTCAAACCCAGTTTCAAAATCTGAATAGAAAGTATTCAAATGTTGAACGTAGGTTGGAACGTCGTCTTCCTGGCAGTGTGTTTATAACAAATTGGGAAACTGGAAAAATTCGCGCCGTCCAATGTTTTTTTCCATTAGTTTAATTCTTGCAAGAAACGCTGAAATGATGGACTATGTTTTAATCAAATTAGACTGTCACCTTGTAACTGCAACTTAACCTATGTAAATAATGTAAACAAATCTGTTAAATAAGCAATATCTGGTTTCCATTGGATTAAATTTTCTTTTAAAATTGGATCTTTAGCATCCAGAATCTCTAAAATAGTCTCAAAAAGTGCAAAAAGTCTTGTCAAGCATAAGCCCTTCGAGAGCCAGCTTACTTTAGTGTGAAGGAGTAATTGATGAAAGTTCTCGTCATTTTCTTCACATAACTGCGCAAAAAACCGAGTATTCAACGCGTTGCTTCGGATTCGATTTACTGCATTAATGATTAGAGATTCATGTAGATTTTTGGCAACTAAATGTTGTCGATGGATGATCCAGTGTATTGCTAACATCCCCGGGTAGATCTTGTTTTAAATAGTGGTGAATGTTTGGAAACCACTCGCGTTCTTTTAAATTCCTCTCTTCAGTTGCTTGTAATTAAAATTATCTCAACGCTCAATTTATCTTATTGTTTTGACAATTCTTGCTGCTTTTGAATAGCTCCTGTTAGATGTATTTTGTATTTAGTAATATTTTGAAATCATTGGTTTACAGATTATGCGTTATGTTTCATATTTCGAAATTAGCAAAAAGTGTCATGGAAATAACCAAATAATTCACCCAATCTTATTTAACGCAATGGGGGGGGGGGGGGGACGCTCAATAGTGAATGTGAATTATTATTGTTCAGTAGATTAGACTAATTTCTGCAGCTAATTTATGAATATTTATAATCGTTTTGTATTTTTGATACACCTTCATGATAAATGTAATTATCAATAATTTTCGAAATATCAGCACACTACTTTCATGCCCAACAGAAAATATTATGAAATATTTATATCCTTGAGTTTACCAGAATAGGTCAAATATCATATTTAATCCTAATTTTTAACAAATTTTAAAAATTAATCCAAAAAGTCACTTTTGTTCAATAATTTCATTAATATAATTTTTTACACTTACAAGAAAAAATACTAAATTTAAAATTGTTGACAAATTAGTACATCCTGAACTGTTTCTGTCATAATAAAATTGTTTACTACATTTTAAGTTATATGTTCCGGGTTTTGGCGAGATATTTGAATCACTCTTTCTTATCCTGAGGCAGGGTATAGAAGATGTAACAAAACAATCATTTATATACTCTTTTGTCTATTTTATTAGATGAAAAACACGTAGCGGATGGTAGGCGAGCCGTCTCTGCCTCACCACAAAGAGTCATTCGCAAATTTTCGATTGGGTAAGTGGATAATTTTTATAGTAAAACTTATTAATCTGCGTTTGTGTTTCCGAATTTTCCTTGATTGTTTTCAAAGCTTGTGAGTAGCTCACTTTCTCTGTAATGTGTCCGCTTGCATATGAGAAGATCGTTGCTAAATGTTTTTTAGTAAACGCAATGTGAAGTCAGAAGTATTGTACCCTAGACCATAAACAATGCAGGTTAATTAAAGAATTAAAGTGGATAGCTTTAACACACTACCAAGATTTCAAAATTATATGATTTAACTAAAGCCTTTTCTGTGACAATCGCAAAACAAGCTTTCATTTATTTCTGAAATTAATAAAATCCTTTCTATCTGATAGAATTATTCGCTCCCTGAGTTACAATACATTAAACTTGATGTTCTGCAAAGGTCTATGTTTAGTTCGTGTATAGTCTGTTTCCAAATAGAGTGCGAATGCTAGCTCTCACAGGTTAGTATACCTTGAAACATACTATATACCGGGTGTCCCAGCTTAGCGGTAAAGTCCATTATTGGTATCTAATAATGTAGATGGTGAATAATTTTTAATAATAAAATTGTAGGTAATCAAAAGCTCTACAGTTTTAAAATATTTTCATTTAAAGTATTCGACAACGATGAACCAACACAAACTTATGTTTTTTTAAAGGGAATGTTATGCATTTTTTTACATTTTATTATCGCCCTTGAAGGGCTGATTAAACTGAGATCAACTTGTATTTGTCAATTTTCAACTGTTTCTGAGATATACCGATTTTTATTTAAAAATTGTAGGGGAGAGAGGGGTATAATGATCCCTCTAAGACAAAACACGTCGCGGAGGAAGTACGGTACGAGCAAAAAAAATCAATTTATTCTAAGAAAGAGACCATACTTTTCTTAGCACTTTGGTATGGTCGTCAAGGTTGACTCATTAAAAAACATTACTAGAAATGGATACAATGTATACTTCGCAAAAGGATCATTTTGCCTCAAGGATAGGGGCAAAATGATCCCATGAGGCGGGTAAAACGATCACACTCCCACTAATAGCATTTTTGATTGACTTACTTAGTATAAGTATAGCAACACATTAGGTAGAGATTTTTAATAAAGTTGTTTGTACTGCAAATACAAAAATAATATATTTTCTCAAAAAAAAAATATTTTTTAGGAACTCAAAAACTTTGACATAAAATAATGATTAAACTAAAATTTAATTTGTAGTTTAGTAGGGCTACTTGAGTATGGAATACAAATCCGGTACATGTATAATCCTCATCATCGTCGCTAACTGCTGGGCATTCATCATGTGCCCATCCGCGACACGTAGTGCATTGGATCTAACCTTCTTCACTGACAGACCTTTTAAAACTTCCACCGCACAATATGCATTCAGTATCATCTGAATCGTCACTACTACTCCCACTACTCTCTCGGATCTGTTCTTTTTGTTTACTTTGCTTTGTTTTTTTTTGAAGTCCTAACTGCTTTAGTTTTACCCAGTCTTGCTTGTTTTTTCTCCTTCTTCCTTTTTTCGGCTTCATATTTTTCCCTCTTTTTTTTCAAGGTTATCCTTGTATGGAGTGCTCTTGAGAATTACAGTACCAGTTGACTTGCGTTTATTCCTACTTCTTTTCTTGTCAATTCTTGGATGAGGATGACAAACGGAGGGAATAGTAATAGTAAATGAAGAATTATTATTGTGCTTTTGTGATTCGGGTTCCAAAATGACGGCATCTGGGCGGAAACTTGAACCTGGAGTAGGACTTTTTTGATGTTTTTCATCTACGACGTTATCTAGACGCGAACTTGGACCTCGCAAATGTCTTAGAATTTTTTCCAGGAACTGTGGAAATTGATGTCTCATCGACATTGATTATTTTGTGGGAAGGATAATCATATCGTTCTCTTAAGTCTTTCAAACGACCAAAAAACTTCGTCACCACTGGTTTATTGAAAGCTCTATCGCGAACGGTAGAAGTAGACTCTGGACTTCGCAGACTAATATCTGGATGTCTTATTTGAAAACCAGATAGCCAGTCTTTTCCGGCGGCCATTTTTATCTGTGCAAATGGATGTGGTATATTGTTTTTTTCGGCCAACTGAAAGGCCAAACGACGAAGATCTAGGGTTGTGATGCCATACATTCTTGTTTCCAGATCAAGAATATGTTGTACCAACTCGTCTTCTTGATCTGAACTAATGACCGTCGTCTTGCTGCCAAGATGTTTTGTACTACTCGTGGCAATTTTGTTTTTATTTTTGGCTCGATGTTTTAATGACATAATGGGAACATTGAAGGTTTTTGCTGCGTTTTTGATAGGCATTCCATTTTTAAACTCATCCAGAGCATTTTGCATACTCTCTGGATCCCAACTTTGTCTTTGCGTTTTTCGCTGGTAGTGACGTGGCATTTTGAAATAGTAAAAAATCTAAATAACAATAACTGAAATAAAACTAAAACAATAAATGGGGGTAAAATGATCCCGGGATCATTTTGTACAATCCATTAGGGATCGTTTAACCCCAAACGCACATTCTGACTTTCACCTAATCTAACAATTTTCAGTGAGAAAACAGGTCCTAACTACTTGAGGATTTTGAAGGCCAACTATACCATTACAAGTTGTGCACAAACTGTATTCGATAAAGAACAATGCATAGATTTAATACTGATACTACGAAGCACTTACCTTACATCGGAAAGTCACACAACACCGAAATGCAAACCACGAGCTTTTAAACAGGTTTGAACTGATCACATGACGTATCCGTGAGTACAGAACACTTAAATTTCAATATTCTCTCACTGTAAACCAGATGGCGTCATTAGTTTTTGCAAAATGAGGTGGGATCATTTCATCTCCAGGGATCATTATACCTCACTCTCCCCTACATTTGAAAAATTACTATGAATTAACGATTGATGATGAAATACCTATTATGGGCTCAATTAGTAGAGATATCTTTTCAGTACGTGAAATTAATGTTTATTTCGACATATCTACGTATGTGATTTAGAATTACATACCATTCCCCGTATATTTATATGTCATTGAAAAGTACATAAAATTTACTATTTAAATATATATACTTTCCACCTGTGGGCGATATTGCAAAAGTTATAGCATATTATATCTGAATAAACCCGATTATGACTTAAAAATATGAGTTGCCATGACTTGCACCACAACTATAACTAAAATTAATCGAAAAGTGTTACTTCTATTTTTCTTTTACAAATAAATAATTTTTATTAAAATTTTGAAACTCATGAGAAGTTTGGAAGTTTATGAATTAGCAATAGTATAAAAAATATCGCAGACGCTGTGTGTCAAAAATTGTTTAAACGGTAAACTTAGATTTATAGCGTCAGTTTAAAGGGATATACATTAAGTGCGAAATGAAATATTTAAAATTGGAGTTAATAGATATGATCTATGTTTTGGGGAAGGTGATTGTTTGCTGGCACAAAGATTACAACCAAAAATATCCAAATATGGGGCTGCCATCGATGAGTGCTTTTCAAAAATTGTTAACGATTTGAAGAAACTGGCAGTACGAAAAAGGAGCCGAATTACTACTGCCATAGAAAACGCAGATGCACAAAAAGTTCTTTTGTTATGCATTCAAGAAAATCCTCATACAAGTGTGCGTAAACTTTCTAGAGTTCTTGATGTTGGCAAAAACTTTATTACGAGAACCTTTAAGAGGATTTTTTTAATTTTTTATATGAAAACATATAATTACTGTGATGATTGAAAATAGTAACTTATACATTCATCATGATATTGCGAAAGTTATAGAAGTTTTTAATAACGTATATTTAAATACTTGTACTGACGGATTGCTTTTCAAGTGAAGTCTGAGTATGACGATAAACAATTTTATGACAGAGCGACTGCGATATTTTAACTATTGTTAATTCATGAACTTCCAAAATTTTTATTTTAAGAGTTTTAAAATTTTAATAAAAACTATTTATTTGTAAAAAGAAAATATTAGATATACAATATTATATATCTCTTCGATTAATTTTAATTATGCTATGTGTAAGTAAGTCATGGCAACTCATATTTTTAAGTCGTAAACGGGTTTATTCAGATATAATATCCTATAACTTTTGCAATATAGCCCACAGGTTAAAGAAAGTATTTATTTTTAATTTTAAGTACTTTTCAATGACATATAAATATACAGGGTGTTTTATTTAAAAAACTTTTGAATTTTTAACTTTAGCAAATAGAATGTAATTCTAAAGAATATGCGTAGATATGTCGAAATAAACAAATTTCACGTACTGAAAAGATATCTCTTCTAATTGAGCCCATAGTATTTCATCATCAGTCGTTATATCATAGCAACTTTTCAAATGTTATACAATTTTTAACGAAAAATCACTATATCTCAGAAACAATTGAAAATCGACAAATACAAGTTCATGTCAGTTTAATCAGTCCTTTAAGGGCTATCATAAAATGCAAAAAAAATGCATAGCATTCCATTAAAAAAGACATAAGTTTGTGTTGGTTTATAGTTGTCGAACACTCTGTATAAATGAAAATATTTTTAAATTGTAGAGCTTATGATTATCTACACTTTTTGTATTAAAAAGTAATCGCTATCTACATTATTAGATACCAATAATGGACGCTGGTATATAGTCCGTTTCAAGATTTGGCAACCTGTGGGAGCTTGCATTCGCACTATATCTTGAAACAGACTATAAATTTTAATAATGTTTTAATTTACAACAATAATTTCACCCAAGTTTTCTATATTTTTGTGATGTAATTGAATTAATATTATTGTTATTTATTATTAGTATTTTGTAAGTCTTTTATGGGATTGTAATTATTTTAATAAAGTGTAATTATACGTTTCTTATTTAAGTTCTGTTTCACTATAATCGGTTAAATTTTTAAAACCTCGAACACCTACGTAAAAAATTGAATGTTTTTCATGATTTCATGAACAACCTCAATATAAATATCGCAATTTACGACCATTATTAGAAGAAAATAGCCGCGATTCGTCACAATAAATTAATCTAAAAATACAGTAACTTATCATTCAACTAAATATGTATGCGATAAGGTAAAATATTGTAACAAATACCTAATATTTACGTCAGTTATAATACGAGCAAATTGTATATTATTGATCTGCTTGAATTCCCGCTTTTTACGATAAATTAACCACACTATCGATGAACAATCGTTACTTGTACAGCGGCTAGCGATGCCTAAAGTAACCATAGACGACAAATTATATTATGCATTTTTGGTAACAAAATGCTTAGGGATATTTCCGTTTATTAACAACAAGTCTAATTCGACAAAACGACTGTGGAGCTTTTTAAAAATACTATACAGTGTAATCATAAGCCTCTTATTGGCTTTCGGATTTATGTCGTATATATTTGTTATATATATTCAAGGAGTACGTGTATGGTTATTCAGTGAGTATATGATATAATATATACATAATATATATCATCCTAATAATCATTCAGAGTGTCATTCATTTATTATTTTCCATTTAATACGAACAACAAATTACCATTCTAAATTTTGCTGATAAATATATTTACAACAAATTAACTTCTTATTATAACCTTTACTAGTTGGCCCGCCAGATCTTGTTCTGTCATTTATGGTAGGCATCGCGATGATTTTGATTTGCTTAAAGTCTCTGTATAAGACAGAATTCTGATGGCCAAGCGAATATATTGTATAAATATAAATAATTTCGGTTTATAAATACAAATGATTTTATTTTATGGCACTAAACCGGCATACAGGGTTTGTATGAAAAATATAGGAAAAAGTTTCGAAAAAATAGATTTATTTTAGATATTGTTACAATTCCTCAAAATTCTTCAAAGTACATCCCTTGAGCGTCGACACATTTTTGCCAGCGATTTTTCCACGACTCGAAGGCTCCCTGGTAGACGGATTCCTGAAACGTCCTTAACGGTACACGTGCAAGCTTCTTTGACAGCACTTAGGCTCCCAAGATGGTGTCCTTCGAGAAAGGATTTCACATTTGGGAATAGGAAAAAGTCTGCTAGTGCCAAGTCGGGACTATATGGGGGTTTGGATACTGCCGCGAAGCCGTTTATCATCAGGTAGTCGGTGACCTTGGAGCAGGTGTGGCTGGGTGTATTATCGTGATGCAATTTTCAATTTTCGGCTTTGGCTTACCTCACCCGGTGGACCCTTCTCTTTAGTCTTCTTAGCACTTCTAGGCAAAAAGCACCATTAATGGTCTGCCCTTCAGGTACAAATTCGTAGTGGACCTCCCCCTTGCCGTTGAAGAAAAGGATGAGCATGGGCTTTCACTCTGGATTTGTTTAATAAAATAATTAATGAAACTATATAAATCTGATTTGTCAAAATCATTGATTACATACTATTCGTTTTTAATCCTTCCTTATTGAAGTGAAAACTTCTATGGGCGCGTTGATACATTGATTGTTGGGCACTGAACGAGACTGAGCCGTCACGCTCAGAATGTAACGCTCGTTCGGGTAAAGTCGGCTCGAGTCGAGTCGACTAAGGGAGCGAGAGAGATATAATTAACGCGTCTCTGCTGGTCTCTGCTATACTCGCTCGGCAACCGTTTCACGCTCGGCTTTGTATTATAACACTAACTAGCGGTATTTAATTTCAATTAAATTGAAATTTAGAATAAATACGCGAAATATTGTATTTTTATTTTCTGAAAAATTCTTGTCCGCGTGCAGATGTGATCCCGAGCCGCCCGGATATGAGGCCGGCACGTTACCATTAGACCAGCGCGGGTACTCGTATGAGAATTATCATATCGTCTATTTGTATATATACATGCGTACGTATGAATTTTTGAAGTGAAAACTTGATCAGACCGAGCGAAATGTACTAGAATAATGTATACACAATAATAATAAATATATATTTTTTAAATGTAATATAGAACGAAAATGGAAAATGGAAAATGTAAATGTAAATGAATTTAGAACGAAGAAAAAAAATTGCATTTCGTATTATTAACCTCGCCTTGATGAAGTTTTCACTGCTGCCGTGTGGTCTTAAGCACACCCATTTTTGTTTAGCTAGTAACTTTCACCAATAATAGAAATTTCGTTGTTAATACTAGTAATACCAATTTAATTAGAGTTGAAGTAAAACAAAATTTACAACTAATTTCCAGTATAATTACAATTTATTCAAAATATGACATGTTTCACTACGACGTAGCTTTTTGAGGTATTACATGACTACTAAATACATATTCATCAAATTTCATAAGTTTTCAACCTATATTCATACCTAATTATAATCTCCTAATAACTATAAGTGAATGTTTAACTATGTCTTTAACGGTACCAATTCAAAAGCGGGGAGTTATTGAGGTCCGTCTAGTCGTTTAACAATATATCCATATATTTAAGTTTGTTTATTTCTAAGGCTTCAAGTAAATATAATTTTAACGTTTTTGGTTGTGAATATAGACTCTCAAATTTATTGTTGAAATTATAATTATTTTATAGCAAGTGAATTACATAATTTGAATCTGTCTTTTTATTATTAAAGCTCTCAAAATGTTCATGTATTTTTTTGTCACAGCTCCTGTCTGTTTGGGTTATATATGTTTTAGAGCAGTCCGTACATGTTAATTTAGGTATAGACTCCCGATTGTTGTCTACTTATCTTGTTTTTCATATATTTTCCTAAAGAATTAATAGTTTTATATGCTACATTTGTATCTAATTTATGTAAAATTTTTCTTATTTTTTCGCTTGTTGACCCTATGTAACTTAATACTTTATAATTATTTAATTTATCTTTTATTATTGGATAAACCATTCCTATTGCCTTATTATATTCTCTTTTTCTCAAAGTTTGATCTACTGTGTTTAGGTTGTATCCATTGTTTTTTTTTACTATTTGTTTTATTATGTTTATTGTCTTTAATTAATGGAACTTGTATCAATCTATAGATCATAGAGTGGAAAGCCGCTCATTTTATGACCAAATGGGTGACAGCTATTATCGATGATAACATCCGTATGTGATAGTTTGTGAAATTATGAAAAAATATGACTGTTGTGTTCTCTTGAAATTGTAAGGTCTAAGAAATTAAAACTGTTATTTAATTCTTTTTCTATCGTGAACTTCATATTTATGTATTCTAAAAATTGATATAATTGTCTGTCTGTTCCAATAAGATTCGGATGTTCTTTAATTTGACTTTCTAAATCATCCATAAAAATCTCTGCTAATAACGGGCTTAATGGGATACCCATTACTAAACCATCATTAAAAGCATATAGGTATTCTATTGACAAAATCGAAATAGTTTTGCTCTACACAAATTTTAAGGCAACTAATAATGTCTACTTTTTTAACAATATTAATATAGGGACACTTCCCAAGTGCCCCTATAAAGGATAGGTACAATTAATTTAGTTGAAAACCCTTTAACCATTGAAAACGTTAATATTGTTCAAAAAGTAGACATTATGATTTCCCTTAAAATTTGTGTAGAGCAAAACTATTTCGTTTTTGACAATAGAATATATGCTTGTAATGATGGTAACCCACTACACCCGTTATTAACAGAGACTTTTATGGATCATTTAGAAAGTCAAATTAAAGAACATCGGAATTTCGAAAACGAGTTTCTAACAGTGTAAAGTACCTGATTCGATGGAAAATTCTTCAATGTTGTTTTGTGTGGCGCATTTCATACTTTTGAAAAATAAACTACAGTGTTTATTGACATGTATTGCTGACTGCAAAGTTGACGGAACATTGACCACAAGTCTTTTACAGCACAAAATTCATTCAATATTTCAAGGATTTTTTCAGAAAATTAGTCCACAAGCGTATATTATAAATTTTTCCCTTAATACAGGGTGTCCCAGAAAAAAGACGGAGTAGCAGGTATGTAAAGTCCGAACAGAAACAGGCCCAAATATACCGCAATAACGAAGAAATTAAAAATTTAATTTTCTATGTTATTTTTTTAAATAAAAAAATGCATTACGGACCTGGCACACATAAGAATGCTCATTTGTAAATAGAAACGAACACGCATTCAAAGAAAAATTCGCTTTTATTTGTATAATACGGGAAAAATTTTTAAATCATACTCATTGGTAATAAAACATATTTTTTGCCGGAAGCGTCTAAATAACACAGCTATGTATTCGATTGTTGACGCAGATGGGCGACTGACTCGCTTTATTGCAGACAATAAAAGATTATTTTTATTTTTAAAATAGGAAGGTTGTTGCCCTTTAATGTGTTTATAGTCGGAAACAGCTGATTATTATTATTTTAGAATATCCAATAAATCGTAGTAAATATCAAAATGTAATTATTTTTTTCTAGCAGGTCTAAAAAGTAATTAATGGTGTAATATTTATTATAAAGTATCTATTCCTCCTCCTTTTTTTTAACACAAGTAATATGGTGGTCCTGAAAAGAACCGATTGTGTAAGTGAAGCAGGTGGATATTTATAGAAGGTGCTCTATGTGTCCGCCGTGCGCACGAAGACAGGCGTCAGTCCATCGGAGAAGATTACCACGCACTCGTTAGAAGGTACCTGGTTCCCCACGTATACGTTTCGCAGCTGTAAAAATACGTTGCCGAAGATCTTCTTCTGTGGCAATCTCATCCCCATCATAAACCAATTTTTTCATATACCCCCATAAAAAAAAATCTAATAGATTTAAATCCGGACTGCGCGCTGGCCATGGTGTATGTCCTCCACGTCCAATCCATCGAAGATATGAAGCATTGAGGTAATTGCGCACTGCCAATGAAATGTGTGGAGGCGCGCCATCGTGCATGAACCGGAGTTGTCTTCTAAGTTGCAGAGGCACATCGTCGAGATATTCCGACAACGTATTCTGCAAAAACTCTAAATAACTCTCTCCGGTCAGTCGTGCAGGTAGTATGTGCGGTCCAAGCAGACCATTTCGGGTGAAACAACATTCATCCGTGAATAGTATGCTGGCACAAAAGTCCACATCTCTAGCTTGTTTTCGTCGAAACCAGGTACAGAATCTAACACGTGCGGGACGGTCCTGTTGTGCTAGAGCTTGCACCCGTTGCAGGTGGTATGGGTACAGCAAGTTCTCGCGGAGGAGTCGATGAATTGTCGATCGGGACACTTCGACTTGTCTTGTTGCAGATCGCGTGCTTATACCTGGATCCCTATCTACCACATCCAGGAGATGCTCTTCCGCATGTAAAACTCTCCGTGTGCTTTCATGACCCCTGCCTTCGTAGCGTGGGTGCAGTGTGCCTTGTTCGCGTAACCTAAACACCGTGTCCATACGACGATTGATACGACGGACGCCTGCGATTTGGAAAACGTTCGGCGTATAAAAATTCAACTGCTCTTCCATTTCCACCTACTTCACCGTACAGATACACTAATTCTTGCGTCGTAAAAGCCATGTCGATAACTATGTGTCAACTCACATCGGCGGCTAATAACAAACTGAACATCTGTGTATCTATCGCCCTTGCACATGCATGCATTGGCGGCTGGTCGGTAATAAAATCGCGGGTCACACAACAAAAACTTATGTATTTTTTTAGATACATAAGCACAATGGATGTTATTTACAAAAATACATACGTTTTTGTCGTGTGCCGCGCGATTTTATTACCGACCAGCCGCCAATGCAGGGCCAATTGAATTCTTTATTATTTTTTTTCTGCCGTCTGCGCACGAATAAAGACTTGATATTTTGAGGGTACGTTTTTACACAATCTTGTTTCCGATTTCTGCTACTCCATCTTTTTATTTCTGGGACACCCTGTATTTAAAAAGAGTTAAGTAATTATTTCTTTAAGAAATTATGTAATAGAAATTATTAGATTTTATACGTATTTATACATATTTGTCTGTAAGCAATCTTTAGAAAATTTTATTAAATACGGGGTGCAGCAAATCTGGTGATTTTAAAAGTATTATCAAGAGTGAATAATTAGCTTTATTTACTCTATATACAGAAAAACACAAAATAAACAAAAACGCATTTTGTTTTCAAACTGAAAAAAAGGCTTTATTTTCCAAAAGTAACGTCTTTTAGATGCCCACCATCCCCCCGTACGCACTCGACATGTCTTCTGCTCGAGAACTAACACTTGTGATTTCAAGTAACCCCACAGAAAAAAATTACTGAAGAATCGCGAAATTTGGCCGGCCATCCGATATCCCCATGTCTGCAGATAACATAATTGGGAAACAGGTTCCTCACACCACACGACTTTCTTATACGTATGAGCGTTTCAAATAATACAATTTTAAAAATTATTTTATGCAAAAATTATTCAAAATCCTATTCTAAGTACTTCTAGTCTCTTAATAAATCTCTACAGGATACATACTTTGTGAGATATTTGCAAAAAATGCTACTCGCTAAGAGTAAAAGTATTAGAACTTCCGGTCCGAATTTTGAATTTTCGTTCATACAAAAAATATTCCAAATCCAACTCTAAATACTTTTATACTCTTGACAAATATATATAGAATGCATAATTTACGAAATATTGGCAAAAATCGCTATTCGATAAGACTAAAAGTGGTACTTCCGGTTCGAATTTTGAAATTTCATTTATACAAGAAACATTGCTAATCTCGCTCTAAATACTTTTGTACTCTTGTAATGTACCCGTCTAAAAAGCATGACTTGCGAAATATTTGCAAAAAACTGATCTTTGATAAGAGTAAAAGCCCACTTCCGGTAGGAATTTTGAAAAACTTTCATAATAAAATTTTTTCTCAAATTTAATTTTGAGTACATATGGATTCTTTATAAATTTGTTTAAACTTAGTAGTTGACGAGATATTGGCAAAATTCGATTTTTTCACTGAAGTAAACTTCTACTTCCGGTCTGGCGATTTTACTGAAAATCTAATCAGATCTCAAGAGGGAGATTATACTCGTAAATACAAAATTTGGAATTTATATCTACAGCGATTTGACCGCTATCGTGGTCACACACACACACACACACAGAGAGAGAGAGAGAGAGAGAGAGAGAGAGAGAGAGAGAGAGAGAGAGAGAGAGAGAGAGAGAGAGAGAGAGAGAGAGAGAGAGAGACATTTTTTTAAAACCACTTTTTGGTATCAGGGGACTTCAAAACGTGGACATTCGCAAAAATCTCGAGGTCGAAAATTTTCGTCATCACAATACTTCCTTATACTACGTATAAGAAAGTAAAACTGACTTACATAATTACACTTTAATACTGACACGTAGAAAGGCTGCAAAGTACATTTATGATTATTAAAGTTGAAGTGATGATTATTAATAACTAACATCTAACACCCATGTTTCAGTTAAATTACCAGCACAAAAATAAATTAACGAACAATAGCATAAACTATCAAAAGTAGAATATTCCACTAACAAACATATTTTTAACAATAGGATGGAATTGCTGTTGAAAAAGCACAAGTACCTGCTCAAAATACTACAAAGTAGATAATTAAACCTGATAAACAGACAAACAATGACTTGAGCCCATATTTACTAGCACCATTTACAAAATCTTTAAAATGATAAATGATGAACATAAAATAAGGCAACATACATACATAAAAATATGGATACATAAGATACCTAGCAAATTTAGTAGGCGGCTTATCATAAATACATAATTAAAGAATAACAATTTGGGCTTTAAAAACTAAATATGTAGTATTAATTACATGCCTATTAGAAGAAGAAAAAAATTAAACTGCAATAACTAACACCAAATTGATTAATTTATTATTGTGAAACAAATGACACTTCCAATGATATGGGTGCCATAGGCTCCGTGTGTGGCCTCATGCGATGGAACGTCGGCACTGCATTTCTCTCAACGAGTTCTAACCATCACCAGTGAAAATGGAACGGTTTCTTTGGCACATTCTTATTCCACTTAGAAATAAACCGAACTCACTCCTTAATCAGCGGTCACGACACTGTATATATAATGTTATGTTCATTTTCATTTTTTTAGGAACATTGCCGTTGGTTACCAGTTCGCATTCCTCGAAATATCCAGCCATGATCCATTCTTCGAGTCTAAAAGTGGCTAATGTCAACTTAATACAATTATAATATTACTCTTTACAGAACTTGCGGTACGATTATAAACACCAATGTTTAGTCTTTTTAAAACCTTTGCGGTTAGATTTTCGATTAAAATTTGCTGGCCCTCCGTCAATGCCGACAGCGCTGGAATAGCGACATCTCTCCGTATTGAAAATGTACTAATACATCTCTCTCTCTCTGTCTCTGTGTGTGTGTATGACCGTGGCGCCATCTATCATTGGCTTTTTCCTGTCGGATAAAACTGAACCATCTCATTGTAATCTATGCTCTAGCCCAGGGGTCTCCAAACTACGGCCCGAGGGCCACATCCGGCCCGCGGACAGATTTTGTCCGGCCCGCGGAGAGCTAGCATACTTGAAAACTCCTTTTAGAGAACATATTTTTTATAGCAAATTAAATTTAGTTTACTGAAGTATTCTAATTTTATGTTGAATAATTATTAATATGACATCTACATTGATATGGTCATGGGCTAACTACTCATAACATTGTTGTAGGCTTATTGTTATTGTTTTTGTGATAAGTTGGATAAAGAAACACAGAATTGTAATGAGTAAAGACATGTATAATATGCAGAAAATTTTACTTCAGTATATAATAACTAACAAATTATTGAAATGAATCCAACTAACATTTTATACATTTTAAATAAAAACATAACTTATAACAAGCATAATGACATATGAAATACTAATGAGATTTGTGTAATTGAGATTTTCCACTGACAATAGTTTGTAGTTGTGGACTAAGTTTACTTGTACCAATTATTAAAAGAGATTTAAGATGCTCATCAGTTAATTTAGATCTGTAAACATTTTTTGTGTACTTCATTTTGGAGAAGGTCTTCTCACACAAATAAGTAGCACCAAAAACAGAAAACAGCCCACGAGCAAATTTATGCAAATTATCAAATTGTGTCAGTGGAAAACTCTTATAAAATTCCAACGAAGATGAGTTTTGATATTTGTTCTTAATTATATCACTGCACTGTAGATCAATTATTTCCATTTGAAGTTCCGGGGCTAGGGTTTCAATATCAGTATCAAAAGGATTCTGAAAAATCTTAATTTGATTCGCAATGGCATCAAAGTCCGAGAAACGAGTATCAAAATTTATTTTCAAAACACTCAAAGTTTCGATTGCAAAATCGATAGGAAACTCAGTCTCAGTAGTGTGGCTGAATATTTCACATGTTTTAAAATGTGAAAAACATTTACTTCGTAGTTGTGATTGAAACAGTATCAATTTCTTCCGGAATGATTTGATATTAGTGTATAAATCAGAAAGATGCTGGTTTTCTCCTTGCAATCTCAAATTCAGTTCGTTCACATGTTTTGTCAAATCAACATAGAATGCTAACTTCCACAGCCATGCGTTGTTTTGTAATTCAGTAAGAGGGCGATGCTTTTCATTCAAAAGAATTTCGATCACTGCTCGAAGTTCAAAAAAGCGCTGAAGGACTTTCCCACAACTAAGCCAACGTACGGCAGTATGATAAGGTAAGTCATTTTCTCCAATCTCTTCAATAAATTGTCGGAATTGTCGGTGATTCAGCCCAAAAGATCTGATAAAATTAACAGTTGATATGACTGGTTTCAGAACTTCAGACATATCCAAACATTTTCCGCACAAAGACTGTTGATGAATGATAGAATGTAAGACTAATGGTTTTAAACCACCGTCATTTTCTACAGCCTTTGACACAAGAGCGACCACTCCTTTATCTTTCCCACTCATGTTTTTGCCTCCATCAGTTGTAATACATTTCAAGTTTTTCCATCGAAGGTTCTTTTGATTAATGGCCATTTCAACTCCTTTAAAAATATCTGTACCAGTAGTTGTGCCATGAATACTATTCATATCAAGAAGCTCTTCATGCACTTCATAGCTTTTATCTACTCCTCGAATATAAATCAACACCTGAGCAGTATCTGACACATCCGTTGACTCATCCAAGGCCAAAGAAAACCACTCAACATGTCCATTTTTGTCGAACAGTTGAGAGGATATATTTTCAGGGATGTTTTCTACCCTTCGAGCCACAGTGTTTGCTGACATACTGACACTTTTTAATAAATTTACCTTTTCAGGGCACATTTCTTCGGCTACTGCAATTATGCATTCTTTGATCATTTCTCCATCGGTGAATGGTTTTCCACGTTTTGCAATTTCAAGAGCCACACGAAAGCTGGCACGCGTTGCAGCCTCTTGTTCAGTTTTGAGTTTTGTAAATGAAGATTGCTGCGATTTCAATCCGCGCTTCATAGCTTCGAATTTTTCTGTCCGCAAACTTCCTGTATATTTTGAGTAATTTTGAAAATGTTTTGTTTCATAATGACGTTTAATGTTATATTCTTTGAGAACGGCTATGCTTTCATTGCAAATCAAACATAGCGCCTTCTTACTGGACTCAATTACGAAATACTGAATGTTCCACTGATCTTTGAATTTTCTGCATTCACTATCAATTTTTCGCTTCTTTTCCATACTACTAAATCACACACAAAAGCAACAATTCAAATCAAAATACTGTTACAAAGATGTCTTAAACTTAAACACGCACAAACACGTTTTAAGGAGGTACGCACTATTTTATTTCACAACAGTGTCATAGGAACTGACTTGTGGTTGCGCCACTAGCCTTCTTATATATTCCAATTACTGCTATCTAGAAGTGAGTGGAAGACACCAGAACTTTCTCGAACCAACGAGATTATTCTGTACGTGCTATTAGCGCCATCTGTTAGCGATAGAAGGTACTACCTATTTCCGCTTGTGTCCACCAGATGTCGTGTCACGTTACTCCTCATGGCTCGTACTCTACGACTAATCTAGAAATTACAGATAATGACAGGAAAATTAATAATATGCAGTGTTGCCGTTTTGCAGCCTTTTTTAAACGTTGCGTACTTTTTCGGACTTTTTTTCATCAGTGGACTATTTCACTTTTTACTACCGGCAACAATGATAATATGGTTTTGGCCCTCGGAACTTACTGGAGTAATCAGTATGGCCCTAAGGCTGGAAAGTTTGGAGACCCCTGCTCTAGCCAAACCAAAATAAGCTCTGTTGCCAAATCGCCCAATTCACTATCGCACCCTATATTTTCTAAATATAGGAATTTGTTGTTAACACTCAATATATAATAAATTATTTCTTGCATTTAATTAGGTATTATTTTTAGATCATTCTCAACATAAAATTAAGTCATTTCTTGTATCAATATTATAATTACATATTATTTTTAGTTCACATTATCGAGCACAGTGGCTTTCTTACTGGTATGTGCTTTCTTTATCTTGCAAGAAATAAAGACAATTACATTAAAAAGCTACTTAAAATAGGTGAAAAGACGCATACTTCGTCAAAAACGGAAAGCAACAATATTGTTAATTACGTCATATTGATTTTTATGATAATGCATCACGGTTAGAGACGTCTTAGTTATAAATGCAGTACATTTCTATTAAATCTATTCTTTTTTTCTAGTGGAATATATCGCTACCATATTAAATAGTTTCGAAGGCTGTCGTCTTCGTCAACTAAGTTTCAATGTCACCAACTATAATTGTGTGCTTTACTTCCATCGTGACCTATACTTGTTATACCCTGAGACCCTGGCAATATCATGGCTGGCAGCGGTTAGATAAATTCGATTATATCACGTAATAATATTAGTTCAGTTTATAGTCAATTTTGAGGTTGTGTTTGTCTAATATATATCAAAAAACAGGGAGAAGCTTATGCTGAAATCTAAGCTAATCAATAAAGTAAGACAATAAGAAGGTGAATGTGAATATTGCCTTTTATTTGTTTTCTATTTTAGCAAGTTCTCTATATAGAACTATTACTCCAATATTCATGTTTTTACTAGATAATTTTAGCTATATTTTAAATTCTTTGTCTTACTTTTAAAGGTACAATTTATGGAAATCTGTATGCCAATAAGTGTTATCCCTTGGAATATGTTTAATATGCAATGTGACAAACAAAAACGAATCATCCAGTAGAAGTACATATTTTTGACCAAGTTTTGTACAAGTGCTTAGGTAAACGAAGAGATTCTGCTATTGTGCGCTAAAGGCTTCTTTTTTTTTTTGAGTAGCCGGAAAGTATGAAATTCTTTTCAGCATCATCAATCTACGAAAACTGCGATTTTGCAGTTACTGATATGGTTTGTACCTTAAATAAATCTGAGAAATGTTTTCATGTAATTTTTTTTTAAATTTATTACCGATAAATAGTTAAAAAATTACAAATTTATTTATGACACGTTTCCCACTTTTTGTTTGACAGGTAATGCTTCTCACTCTTCTTAAATAGGACACTTTTATATTTTTGCATTTTCGGATAGACAATAAAAAACTACATTAATTAATTAATGTCAGTGTACGAGATGTTCAATATACTCGTCGCGCACGTCTTGACAACATCCTAATCTTAAATAAAAATCTACGTTAGTCAACATCTCAAGCGTGACCGATCTACTCGCAAGCGTTCTTCGTCTTCTTAAGTTCGCTAAGTCGAGGGGTTTAGTTTTGTATACAATGCTTTTGACATATCCTCATAAGAAGAAGTCTAATGACGTCAGACATATACAATGCTTTTGACATATCCCCATAAAAAGAAGTCTAATGACATCAGATCAGGGGATCGCGACGGCCATTCAATCGATCCTCACCTCCCTATTCATTGATTTGGAAATATTCGGTTGAGGTACTACCGAACATTGATTTGGTAATGGGGCAGTGCTCCATCTTGCTGAAACCATAAAAAATTCGCTGGAACTTGCGGGTTTGTTGGTTCAGGATATAAGTTTGTCAAAGTTGGCACGAGATTATTTTGGAATAGTGCTAAATAATTACCGCCATTCAAATTGCCATCAATGAAAAATGGACCTATGGTATGATCTCCAACAATTCCTGCCCAAACATTAACCTTTACAGGGTATTGCGTATGCTCTTCTTTCATCTAGTGGGGATTTTCCCTCGACCAATAGCGGCAATTTTGACGATTAGCATGACCGTGAGGTGTAAAGGTGCACTCATCAGAAAACAAAACATGTTCTAATTGGATCACATTGTTATCTAACATAGCCATCATTTGTTCACAAAAATTCATTCTCCTATCAAACCGTCTTCCATGAGCTCCTGAGCTGGTATCATTTTATAGGGATGCATTTTATTTTATTTTAATGTTCGAATAATTGATGAATTTCTAACAGCGAATATTGTGGCTGCTTGTCGACTAGAAGTATGTGGGTTTTCCTTAAACTCAAGTATAATATCCAATTTGTTATCATCACTTATTGCATTGGCAGCTGCTTTTTTATCGGCCTTACATGTCCAAGCTCGCAAAACTGCTTTTCTATTTTACTAATTGTCCCTTGGGATATAGGCGGCAAATTTGGAAATTTTTCATGAAATAAGCGAGCAACTTCCATTTGTGTCCGTGTGTTATCTCCATAACCAATCATCTGTAGACTTGTTATTTTGTGCATTTCTGTTAAATGAACCATTTTTATGATACGCAATTAACGAAATTCAAACGACTATAAGATTGACAACTAAACTGTCATGCAGGCAGACAACAATTTGCTAAGGTCAGGTGTTTTAAACAAAAGTATTTACAGTTTATTCCATATCGGTATAAAGGAATGTTTTTTTGTCTTTTTACATTATCAAGAAATAAAGTATTTATTAGTTTTTGAGTGTGTTGTAGCGAATTTATGTAATCAAATAATTTTCTTTCTTTTATGTTAATTTTTGCAATAAATCGAAAACTCTTAATATTTCCGAAACAATTGAATATAGGTATAGGAAAATGTACATAAAGTATGTTTAGAATTTTGTGAAAAATCAATCAAGGTGTTGCATTTAAATGAAAAAGGTCGGTATTGGCCATAGTTACATGACACACCATGTATAAAAAGCACAACTACAAATACCAATCGACGTGTCCGAGCGTTTTTTCGAACATGCCCCATTTATTTATTATCGAATTTATTCAATTTGGCTATACACAGTGTATATAGTTATTATATACTTATAATCAGCATTTAATAACTTTAAATTATAATACATTAGACGCTTTTATAGGAATATATAAAATAAATGAAATTCATAGATATTTTATTTTTGATATGACGCTGCTCTTTCCGCCAAATACTCTAAAAATGAATCAAGTGTGATGCAATAATACTAGGCATAGCTAGATCGAAGCAGTAAGCAGCAACCCTAAAATTGACAGTAAATACGACATACAATGTCTGTACGTATATTTGTAAAATAACGCAGACAAGCTATTTTCCAAGTTCTATAATTACACAAAGTGTATTTCTGTATTTTTCTATTTTTATTGGAATATTTTAAGTATTTTTGTCGTGATACGAATACCACAGAATATAATATAAACTATTTCAGATTTCGAGATACATATCGTATATGACATTGCAATGGTCTGTCATGTTTATACTGGCAATAAGTCTATGTTTGACGGCAGAATTCAGACTAATTAATAACAAACTTATAACAATGGAAGAGGCGGTGAGTGAATGGATTAGTAAATGAATTAGTCAGTAATTATTTATGACGGAAACCGTAAACTTGAAATATTTAAATTCGATTCATTTTAGAATTAAGTTGTCTTTTACTTTTTGAGCAAAGTTTAATCTATTGTTATTTGATTAACCATAAATACACTATTTCAGATTTATACGAATATTGTTTGGAGAAATTTGCGAAGTAATTACAACACATTAAGCAATATGGTAAAATATCTCGACAATATTTTCTTTTATATTCTAGTAATCTTCTACGTGGTGAATATCATATACATGTTCATTATTTTTTCGTTTGTTTATCGGTAAGTATATATCACAAATAGTTATATACCGGGGTCGACATATTTTAATTTCTAAGCGAGGCTGCCACACTCGACAAACGTTTGCTATGAAATGTAAGGCGTGGGGGTCCCCCGCCACTGCGTTGCTCTCTCACCACAGTTAGCAAGCAGGCATCGCTGCACATCATAAGGTCATCTTCTGCATATGATAGAAGTGCAAACCGAAATTAAAACTTGACGACTATGGTATATAATATATATATATATTTTTTTCTTCTATAAGGTTTTCTATTAATTAAAAAGAAAAACCTTTTTAGTTTTCTTGGGGCAGCGGACTATTTTCTTAGTGGGTTCTTTTCTTAAGAACGAATAATTAAAACAATACTTAACGTTTCGACATATCACATGTCTTTATCCAAATTTTATTACATAAAATCATACAAACAGGACTGTAAAAGAAAAAGACATATTTTAAAACTTAGATTTAAAATACTTGAAAAACATTTTTGAAACTCACCAAACACATTTAACATATGTACGTTTTTGTTTTTGTACATTTTGTAAATTCAGTTTTCTTATAAAAACTTATCATGATGATGCTGAAAAGAATTTAATACTAAATATATTATACATCTTTATAGTATAATTATATCAAAATACGTTTGCTAAAATTCTATTGGGTAATATAAATATATACTCGTATGTGAGCACATTTTGTCTATATTGAATATCTGTCTTTATTTTTATACATTCCTTCTACTTTCTTATACGTAGTATAAGGAAGTATTGTGATGATGAAAATTTTCGACCTCGAGATTTTTGCAGATGTCCACGTTTTCAAGTCCCCTGATACCGAAAAAGTGGTTTTTAAAAAATGTCTGTGTGTCTGTCTGTGTGTGTGTGACCACGATAGCGGACAAACCGCTATAGATATCAATTTCAAATTTTGTATTTACGTGTATAATCTCCCTCTTGAGATCTGATTAGATTTTCAGTAAAATCGGCAGACCGGAAGTAGTAGTTTACTTCAGTGAAAAAATCGAATTTTGCCAATTATTCGTCAACTACTAAGTTTAAACAAATTTATAAAGAATTCATATGTACTTAGAATTAAGTTTGAGACAAATTGTCTTAAAAAACTTTTTCGAATTCCAACCGGAAGTAGATCTTTTACTGTTATCGAAAATCAGTTTTTTGCGAATATCTCGCAAGTCATGCTTTTTAGACAAGTACGAAAATTTCAAAATTCAGACCGGAAGTACCACTTTTACTCTTATCGAATAGCGATTTTTTGCAAATATGTCGTAAATTATGCATTCTATATATATTTATCAAGAGTACAAAAGTATTGAGAACTGGATTTGCAATATTTCTTGTATATATGAAATTTTAAAATTCGGACCGGAAGTAGCACTTTTACTCTTAGCGAATAGCACTTTTTTGATAATATCTTGCAAAGTATGCTTTCTATAGCGATTTATTAAGAGAATGAAAGTACTTAGAATAGGATTTTGAATAAGTTTTGTATAAAAAAATTCTTAAAATTCAATAGTTTGAAACGCTCATACGTATAAGAAAGTCGTGTGGTGACCACACCTAATTTTTTCATTTGCTTTTGCCATATATTATAAAACTAGCAATTATTGTTGTACCTTGTATTCAAAAGAAGCGGGAATAAATAGTTACGATCGCTTTGGTGTCGATATTTTTAGCACGGATAGTACAGAGTTAAAACCACGCCTCGCGCATATAAAGGATCATCAGGTTTGGATCAGACTCTATCTTCTTGTCATCCAGAGCATCGTTTATATAGTCTAATGCACTTACTAACGGAGTCGTTGTTGATTTATTTTAATCGTACGCATGTTGACATGTTGTTAGAAGGTCGTTTTTTTCAAAAAAGTAAGATAGCCTTGATAGATTTATTTTAATTACTCTGAGATTAGTAAGTTAATAGACTAATCTTATGTTTCTATTTTTCAGTCCTGTTTCGAAGAATTATGTAATTCATAATTATTATGCCTTAATCCAAGCTTGGCTTAGATTAATACTTACGTCGTACTATTTCGACAAATTATCTGCTGAGTCCAAGCGAACAAGTGTTTTGATTAATCGCTGTAGAATAAACAAGATGAATAGACATGAATTGGAATTGTTCTATTGGCAATCTAATTTCGATGATATTTGTTTTACAATTCTAGATTGTGTACCGATAGACAAGAGCTTCATAATAAAGGTAATGAGTGTACATTTTACAGTACGTTAAATTAAATATATTAATTTAACTTGCATTATTGCAGATGGTCGGAGGAATCATTACATATCAAATAATTTTTACACAGTTAAATGCTTAATTTTCTAGTATTCCTATACCAGACGAAACTGATAATGTATCCCTTTTCAAATAATGTAATGATTACCATCAGCAATGTAGTGTTTAGATATTGAAATAGAATCATGTGAATATTTCGAAAACCATTGTGATACGAAAAAGGATTTCTTGAGAAATGTTGACAACAGACCGAACCAGAAAATCGCTTTTATTGTTACTTAGTTTGTTCTTATAGAAAATACATGTGGTAGAGCAAATTGCTTTTAGGGAAGACTTAATCAATTTTGTCACCGTTGTCCTTCTTTTTCTTAAATATTTGAATTAATTTTACTAAAATTTCTTAATGACAATCCTTCCTGCACTTTGCTTTTTCAGATGGCTTTGTAAAACTATTACCATTTATATAAGTGCAAATAATAAATTTAATGTAGGTAAGTTTTTTTTTGTCCAAATTAAGCTTTGATTAGGTATTCCTTGATTGAAAATTTTTCGAGTAAAATTTGAAATGTCAAATGGAAATTTGGTATGCTACAACCTTATTCCAAAATAAAAACAAAAAGTACTTTGGACCACTATGGTTTGACTACAAAATTGTTGAAGAGCGTCTTTGATGCTATTAGTGCCCCTGTAACGGACTTAATAAATAAGTGCATTATAGAAGGCGGATTTCTTGATGAACTAAAAATATCAAGAATAGTTCCAATTCACAAAAAGGGGAACATCAATGATCCAAAAAATTACAGATCAATATTAGCGGCAATATCTAAGATTCTTGAGCGAGTGATAACTGATCGCCTACTGTATTATTTTGAAAAAAATAACTTACTCTCCAACGCGCAGCATGCATTTAGGAAAAATAGAACTAAATGTAGTGGTATAACCGGCATCCTCGATTGTCTACTGGATGCACTGGATAAGCACGATAACATCGAAATAAACTGCTACGACTTAACACGTGCCTTTGATACTGTCCAGCATTCCATTCTGTTGGGAAAGTTGTATCATTATGGAGTTCGTGGCATTGGACATCAACTTATTGCGTCATATCTTAGGGACAGGAGACAATACGTGGACTTTCATGGGCAAAGATCTAATGTACTATATGTGCAGCAGGGTGTACCACAGGGATCCATACTTGAACCCCTCCTGTTTATAATATACATCAACGACCTAGATTTAAATCTTAGTGCAGATCGGGTGTGCTTATACGCAGATGACACCTCATTCTTAGTGCGAGAATATTGCAAAAGCAATGTACTTGAAAAATCTGACACTGTCCAAAAAGAAGCTGAGGAATGGTTTTCTCCAAATAGATTAAAATTAAACAAGAATAAGACGCAAAGGCTGGATTTCACAACAAACAAATGTGAAGAAACAAAAAGTATCAAACTCCTAGGTCTTTATATATGTAGATAATAAACTAAATTGGAAGGCACAATGCAAAATTGAATGCAGCGATATACTGCATTCGCAGAATTAAGAATATATCTAACCACCAGGCGGCCCGAATGACATACTTTGCGAATTTCCATAGTGTTCTATCGTATGGAATTGAGTTCTGGGGAACGTCCGCGGGTGCGGAGCGGATTTTTCTACTCCAAAAACATGCTTTAAGGGTGTTGTGCGACCTAAAAACAGAACAGTCATGCAAATCATATTTTGTCAGTGAAAAAATACTCACCTTACCATCGATCTTCATTTTTGTGGTTGCAGTGTATATGAAAAAAAAATTAACTACCTTTATAAAGGGTGGTGAAACGCATACATACATCACACGTGGGAGAGATCTATTAAAAGTTCCGTACCACCGGTTGACAACAACACAGAAGTATATTGACTATTGGGGTCCGAAAATATATAATAAGCTACAGACAATACTGTCAAATAACAAATACGAAAGTGAAAGAAACTATTTATATCATGTGAAAACTTTTCTATTGGAGAATGCTTTTTATACTGTGGACGGTTTTCTGAATTACTTGTTTCATAGATTGACATTTGTTTGTACGACTTGTTGTCTTACATTTCATACAATTTCAATGTTTTTAAGCTTATTTTATATATACAATAGTATTTATTTATGTACCTTTTGACGCTTGCTGTAATGTTTATTACAACAAATAAACATTACAGCAAGTATCAAACTCCTAGGTCTTTATATATGTAGATAATAAACTAAATTGGAAGGCACAATGCAAAATTGAATGCAGCGATATACTGCATTCGCAGAATTAAGAATATATCTAACCACCAGGCGGCCCGAATGACATACTTTGCGAATTTCCATAGTGTTCTATCGTATGGAATTGAGTTCTGGGGAACGTCCGCGGGTGCGGAGCGGATTTTTCTACTCCAAAAACATGCTTTAAGGGTGTTGTGCGACCTAAAAACAGAACAGTCATGCAAATCATATTTTGTCAGTGAAAAAATACTCACCTTACCATCGATCTTCATTTTTGTGGTTGCAGTGTATATGAAAAAAAAATTAACTACCTTTATAAAGGGTGGTGAAACGCATACATACATCACACGTGGGAGAGATCTATTAAAAGTTCCGTACCACCGGTTGACAACAACACAGAAGTATATTGACTATTGGGGTCCGAAAATATATAATAAGCTACAGACAATACTGTCAAATAACAAATACGAAAGTGAAAGAAACTATTTATATCATGTGAAAACTTTTCTATTGGAGAATGCTTTTTATACTGTGGACGGTTTTCTGAATTACTTGTTTCATAGATTGACATTTGTTTGTACGACTTGTTGTCTTACATTTCATACAATTTCAATGTTTTTAAGCTTATTTTATATATACAATAGTATTTATTTATGTACCTTTTGACGCTTGCTGTAATGTTTATTACAACAAATAAATCACTACTACTACTACTACTACTACTACTACTACTACTACTACTACTACTACTACTACTGATTGGTAGTTTATTATTTGGCAAAAAAGCAATCACCATTCAAAAGATAATACTTTTTAACCAAATGTTATACAAATCTTCACTGCGCTCTTTCAAGAAAAAGTGTATGCTATTTACATAGTGCATAGTGCATATTTATTTGCAGAAAGAGTAAGAAAAGAATGTTGGGATGATATAATCTATTTAGAACTTAGGCATAATTGGCAAACTACTATGGACGGGAGCTAGGGTGTTTTGAAGGTTCTTTTCCTGTTTACACTGAGAAAAATGAAAATATAAATTCAACAAAGCATGTGGTGGCCACTTTTTGTTGTTGAATAAAATTAAATATATATTCAAGCAACACCATCTTATTCTTCAATGAAGCTTTATATTTTATTTGAATTTTATTAGTTGAATAAAATAATAAATTAGTTGATTCAAATAAGAATATTTCGCCTCAACATATTCTTATTTTCAATATATTTCGTATATTAAAAGTATTTCAGCTGAATAAATAATCGGTAAATTTAAATTTCCCCATACGTTTAAATCAACATGTTTTTATTTCAACCTTAGAAATTCCAAAATTCTCTTGACTGAACTATCTTAGAATATTGAGAAAGGCGGCGCCGGTGAGCCCAAAATATCCAGATTGAACCAGCTCAGCAAACAATTTCCATAACCTTAAGTATCTGCTAGTTTTATAAGGGTTTTATTCAGGTTGCGATTTATATTGCAGGTTTATAAGGTTACTAATACGTTACGAAGTTTTATAGGGGTTATATAAAATCACTAAAAGGCCGAAGAGCTTATAGTATTATAAAGTACCTAGTAACAGAGACATTTATATCACTAACTTGAATCACTTTTAGTAACGGTTGCTATAGGTTATATAATGAGTTTTTATAATAGTTGCAGTTACCAATTTTTAAAACCAATAGTATACATTTCTCATACAGTTGTTTACTGTGATAAATATAAAACTTACTGTCCCTATAGAAATAGCAGCTACCTTTATAAAATCTGGAGATTATTGCTGTTCGAAAACACTGCAATAAAACTTCAATTCATATGTAATTTTTAAGTTGATAACCACGGTTCCTTTTATAAATCAATATGAAGCCATTGGTATCGTATAGAAACGCTTCGTTACTAGTAGGTCACAGATACGGGTTTAATTGATTAGAGACGTACATGTGCTTTGGTGTTTAATAGCGCAAAATGGAAAAAGTAAATTGGTAAAAAATTTAATCCAGTAGTACTTTCGCCCAAATGTGCAACGAAATTTGATCTGAATCTTACATTCTGTACCATCCGTATCTAATGTACAACCTAAGAGAAGTGATGACATAACCAACAAATCCACTGCTTTCAATGGTGATTATGTTGAAAATAACGGTAAATTCTAGTATGTGTTCAGATGGTAAGTTTTATAAAGCTTGCCTTTCACCAATTCCCCCTAATAATATTGACGGAGATGACGTTGAAGAAAATAGAAATAATTGGCTGGTTGAACTACTTGATGAAGATGATCTAGAACCAGAATCGATGCATACTTTGGAAGTGAACGTACGAAAAATCAGATAGTTAGAGACAATTAATTATTAAAATTACATTATTAAAATAATTATTAATGGTATTATTATACAAAATTCATATAAAACCAGAAATAGTAATTTTGAATACAATATTGAAATAAAAAGTAACACCAAAACTGATTTATATCCTATAAATTTAAAATCCGTTCAATTAGAAGAAACTTAAGATTGAATAAACCATTTGAATAATTTACAAAGGAATATTGAAGATGATGTAAATTTCTTAAATAAGAACCCCAGTATTTGGATCATTATTTTATATTGTATAATTGTAATAGTTTGTATTTATATAATTGTCAAATTTATTAGAAATAAGAAGTTTCCGAAATCAAATTGTTCTAAGCCTAGTTCAGAAAATAATTCTAATTCACAAAATTTAACTGGTTTACAGTGTAAATTTTAATCTTACAGGGCAGGTGTTATGATTCCACTCGTATACGCTAAGAACACAATTATTATTTAATTCTAAGTAGCGTAAGTGCTGTTATGCGCTTTATAAAATAGATAAGCGATTGCATTCTCTTTACGTTTAAGATGTTTTTTAGAATAGTTATTCAGTCGTTACGTATACATTTAATGTAACGGTTCAAAAAGTTTTTTAATAAATTAATGTTCTTTTTAAAAAAGCATTGTTTTATTTGAAAAACTTAAGTCAGGTAGGCCTTTTTATATCTAGCCTAATTCAAAGCAGTATGAAATCCAAAAAGAAATACATTAGAACATTTTTCATTTTTGCCAGATAAGTAGCGTAAACTTTTACCATTAGCATCCTGGTATACATATATCTATACTAAATTTAGCAAATAATTTTTTCTATATCATGGTACTTGTAGTAACATAGTAATACTTCCTCAAGTACTTGATAAAGTCAATGTTGCTAAAGATTCTTTATCATTTAACAATGGCACATAATCCAACAGTTTTAATAGGCGAACAAAATATTCAACGTACTCTTCAGAACCATGGAGTTTAGCATTAAAGTATTCCCAAAACACATTCATTCTAAAGCAGGCTTTACACGATACTAGAACTGACTAGAACTATACTTTTTCTATAATAGATTCTATTCTAGGATTTTCTAAATACTTTTTTAGGTGTCAGTACAACAAATCAATGCGTGGTGGCGCTACTAAACAGCCATTAGCTTCTACCAACTTGATAGTATTTGTTAACCAATTTGTGACAGTTCTCAAATAGGGTTCGAAATTTTGTGGTTATACATTTTTTGGTAAGATATGACTACTCCAAAATCAAAAGCGAAGTTGAGGAAGTTGATCAGAATTAAGAAAGTCTATGATATTTATAAAAATATGATGAAAAAACTAAATGTTGAAAGAAGTAGACGTGTTTGGTGTAGGGCTTGGTTATTAAGAAGAAGTACAGTGCAGCTAGGGGCAAGTCACTTTTTGGACCAAGAACTAAGATTGGAAGA
The DNA here is from genome assembly GCA_963170755.1 of Amphimallon solstitiale. Classification (NCBI taxonomy): domain Eukaryota; kingdom Metazoa; phylum Arthropoda; class Insecta; order Coleoptera; family Scarabaeidae; genus Amphimallon; species Amphimallon solstitiale. Next base: position 56,245,344 of record OY720681.1, on the reverse strand, counting down.
CCCAGCATGTTTTAAAAATTTTGTGAGAATGGATAAAGACCAGTTCGATAAATTATATGATATTGTAAAATCAAAAATTTCTAAAGCAGATACTGTAATGCGAAAATGTATACCATCAAAACACAGATTAATATTAACATTACGATACTTGGCCACTGGTGAATCCTACACAAGTTTGTCTTATACTATGCGTATATCATTAAGTGCTATTTCACAAATAATACCCAATGTGTGCGTTGCAATATATGAGGGTTTAAAAGAAATGTACTTAAAGGTAAATATATGCCTATAACATACACTAAAATGCTGCTTATATTTTTAATAACAAAATTTGTAGGTACCTTGTTCAGCAAAGGAATGGAAAGATGTTTCAAGGGCATTCAAAGAATTATGGAATATACCAAATACTTTGGGGGCCTTGGATGGAAAGCACATTGTATTTAGAGCCCCGAAATGTGCAGGTTCACATTATTACAACTATAAAGGAAACCATAGTATTGTATTACTTGCTATTGCAGATGCTAACTACAACTTTTTATATATAAATATAGGCACTAATGGAAAAGTCAGTGATGGTGGTATGTAAATATATATTATTAATGCGGACATTGTGAGTAAAATATTTTATACTGTAGGTGTTTTTAATGATAGCGATTTAGCCTACGCCATAAAAAATAATGCATTAAATATACCTGCCGATGAACCTTTGCCCACTATGAATGTGCCTGTTCCATATGTCTTTCTGGCGGATGCTGCTTTTCCTTTGCAAAATCACATCATGAAGCCATTCCCATTGAAAAATATGACCAAAGAGGAACGAATTTTTAATTATAGATTGAGCAGAGGAAGACGTGTAATTGAAAATACATTTGGGATATTGGCAAATCGGTTTAGGATATTACTGACACCGATTCCATTGTGCAGGGATAAAGTTGTGATTATTACACAAGCATGTTGTGCATTACACAATTATCTAAACAATAATTCAATGAATACAAGTATTGTAGACGACAATAACTTACAGTTACACAGTATTAGTTCAACATCTGGAAGAGCAAACACTGAAATTTTACATGTTCGGGATATATTCAAAGAATATTTTAACAATGTAGATGTGTTAGAGTGGCAAAACAACATGGCTTAAAATAAAAATGAACTTGTACAAAGATATTGTTTTATTGTCTCCTCTCTTATGTTTAACAAAAAAAACTCTTACATATATTTTAAAATAAAGTGCATTTTATTTCTTTTCTGCAAATATAAAACATAAATGACATTACTTCATTATTGAAGCTCATTCTCATCTATAGTATTTTGAATTACCTGTAGAATTTCTCTTTTACATTTTTTATAGGATACTTTGTTATTATACACATCTATTAATTCATGGCCAATAAATTCTATAAATGATCTTAGGTCATCCGGAAGATGTTTTGCACCTCGATCGGCTTGACCTACTTCATTTAAAGCCTTCACAAACGCACCTTCTACCACACCAGATTGTGATGAATCACTCTTCCCTCTCTTCCTTGTCTTTGGCGTATTTTTCCAATTACTGTCACTATTGATACTTAACGATTTTGAATGGGAAGATTCACATTCTACTGCAAATGAAGCTGGAGACATGGGATCTGTTTGAACAATCGGTTCATTTACGTTTTCATAATGGTCATCCTCCGTAAAAACCCCTTCCTAAAACATGTTACACTAATTAACTTCATATTAAATTATTTCGATACAATTCCTACCCAACCAGTTATCTCGACTGTTGTTTCTTGACTGTTTGGTACTGGCAACAATTTTTGAGTTGCCGAAACATTTAAATTAGATTCTCCTTTGTCTTTTTTTGTATATGGTAATAAAAAAGTTAAAGAATCATATAACCACCAATTGGGTTTTACGCATTCTTCTGCACCAGATCCACTAGCTGGAATCACTTTTTTTTTCTTCGTTACTTCTAAAAATTGACTTCTTAGATTATTAATTTTTTTTAGTATTTCCTCTGTTGAATATTGTTCTTTAAAAGTGCATTGCAAGTCTTCTTTTATCGCTTCAAGTGCTTTGTGCCTTAATAATTGGTTATGATAAGTTGGCAAATCTTGCTGTTAAGAAATAGTATTAATAAAATAGTATTTATAAATATTTTATTTATCCTAACCTTATAAAGCACCGGTTGCAATTCATACAGTGACACCAGTCTTTCTGTAATTTCTGCTTCCCACTTTTTGGGCATATTTATATATACTCACTAAAACAATGAAGTTAAATATGAAGTTTATATTTAATCATTCATTTGTACTCACCTAATTCGAAACAATAAAAGTGAAACAAACAAATAAATTTCGCATACAATTACCGATAACGCTCAACCGTACATAACCTAACTACGTTTCCAATAATATACTGACTTTGTATTTATTTTCCGATGTTAGCCAATCTGCCAAAAGTACTTCTGCGCATGTTCTAGAATTAATTTAGAAACAAAAATAGGACTGGATCTAGTTTTTAAAATAGTATAGTATCTAGCATAGTTTTAAAACTTGGAAGCATGTTTGTGATTTACATGATACTTTTTCTGACTATTTTTTCTAGTTTCTAGATATTAGTATAGAAAAAGTATGAAAATAGCATGGTGTAAAGTGGCCTTAAGACGAGAAAGTAGAGTTCAAACTATAAGCAAATTTATAGAAAATTTGCACAAGGATGCTACAGCATTAGTAAGTAATTATTTATGTAAGACATTCGTATCTCTTTTCTAAATAGGATTCCTTCTTTCAAAAGCGATTACATAATAAGAAAACTATTGATAAAGTCACTGAGAACAATTAACTTTATTTGATAATAATGGCGTATCAGAAGGTGATATAAATTTTTTACTGTGTTTTTAGTATTTACATTTTAATTGTGTTTTCTAGACACTAAATATGCCTTACAAAAAATATTCCTTCTTGCTAGTCTGTTTCCACCCAGAGGAAGAATAAAAATAAATAACGCTCAATGGAAACCAATAATAACAGTGTATTGGGAACCAGTATAGATAGACATTCTAGTACACTATATTATTTTATTTTATACTAATACCTTGTGATACATTGTATTATAATAGTCATCTTCGAGCGTATGAAATTATGCAGGCTGTTAATGTCATACTTAAAATGCATGAGGAAATTGTAAGTTTTTTCCTTACGCGGTTCATAAGGTTGGAAACAAAGTATTTATTATAAACAAGAAAATGGGTGTGCTTAAAACCACACAGCAGAAGTGTAAACTTGATCAAGGCGAGGTTAATAATACGAAATACACGCGTATAATATTCAGTAACGTATTAAATAAAATGTATTCGCACATTTATTTACACATGTACACACACGTATAATATTCAGTAACGTATTATACGACTGATGCGTCATGCTCTCCCATGTAACGGTCGCCGAACGAGTATAGCAGTGACGTATGTATATGTATAAATACACGATATGAATAATCGATTACGTGTCCCGCGTTGGTCTGATGCAACGTGCGGGCGTCATACATTGGTCATAACCGTTCGGCTCGGGTTCGAATCTGCTCGGGGACATGAATTTATTTATTCATTTAAATTTCAATTTAATTGAAATTAAATACATCTATATGATATATTTATCTTGTTCCCTTAGCCGACTTTACCCGAACGAGCGTTACACATATCCGAGCGTTGCAGGTCAGTCTTGTCACTGCCTATAATCAGCGCAACGCGGCTGAAGAAGTTTACACTTCAAAAATGAATTTAATTAAGAGTACTTAACTATACGTTTATTTCTTACCTAATAAAAGTCTTTGAAAATGTATTGAGTTTTTTCTTTCAACAAATATATCCATTTCCGTTTTGTAATGATGAAGTATGTAAACAAATGTGTTTAATAATATCTACTTATTTCTTCTCAACTGATAAGTTATATTTTTGATTTATGTCTGTGATTAGGCCACTGTTATTGATATCAGGAAACTCAGTTTCTCAGACTGAATCCTTTCTCATTCCAAAAAAAAAATTGGTTTGTTTCAGCATATATTTTTGTAGCTGCATGGAAATGTTCTGTTTTAGTTCTAGCATTGGATTTTCACGAGTTTAAAATGTATTGGTAATTTAAATTTATCTTGAATTAGAACACTTACGTTAAAACTAAGGACTGTTACTATACACCTAGGTAACAATATTTTATTTGTATGTATGTCTTCGGAAACTATACAGATTTCATGTTATCGAATGTAATGTCGGTAATTAGTATCATATTCAATAATTTATGTAAAAACAAATTAAATATAGTTACTTGCTGCGTAAAACAGTCCTAGCTTTAACTTAAAAATGACGGTTCAACATAAATTTAAATTATTCATACATTTTAAACTCATGATGACCAAATGCAAGTATTTGTATATTTCAAAGAACGACAAAATTATATTCGTTTAACAAATACGAGTTGTTGACTTGAAATTATTCTAACTCATACAATAACATGCCAATGTTAGACCAACAAATACGTGTAGTTGTTGCAATATATTTCATTTGTCTATTCAATTAATAATATTTATTCATACAACACAGGAAAATGTTGCGCTAATGTGTGCAACTTCACTTGCATTGCATCAAAACAGATGAGGTATTGATTATAGGTGAATAAACACGAATGTTGACTGAAAGTGTTTTGTGTTGACTGAACATTTTATTTTTCTCGGTGTAATATGTTAAACCGAAGGAAAGAAATAGCCACGATATCAATTGGCATACAAACTAATTAAAACATCTGAAAAACAAATTAGACGCTCTAGATGTCATACAAAACAAAGTAATGAAGAGTAATCAATCATACAAGGCCGTATATATGCTCCCTCCCATCGAAATGAAAAAAAAATTAAAATTAACAAGTAGTTATTATTCGGTTGACGTTTGCTTGCGGAAATAACAGTAAGCTTTGTCATAATGCCCCCCCCCCTCCAAATTATAACCTATACTCGTCATTACAGTCACAAGTGGTGTACAATTATGCAAAAAACAATTAAGTGACTAACTATACAGAAAACACGAAAAGTCAAACAGTAATAGAGTTTCTGGGAATTATAAAGAGAAGGAAGGGGCAGCATAGACCTGAAGAATACATATAGGCTTTCCTGAAGGTTTTAATAAATTCTTTGCACGCGTGGGTGAAAAACTGACAAAGAATATACCATGACTATGACATTTATTGGCTACGCGCAACCACACGAGTAATGACTAAAAAATGCATCTACAACGAGATCATTTTGAACTGTCCTGGGTTGGCAACACAAAAATCCCAGTATTATCAGAAACTAGGAAATGTTTACTTCCGTGAATTGTCCATACTAAATTTACATGTCAAATATCAAAATTATAACGTATTGAAGTGTCTGTACTTTCGTATTTTCATTGTTTTATTGTCGCTTTTCTGTCTATTTCAAGACAATATACATCGTATACCATGCCTTTTACGATACAACAGGATACGTTTATCGTAATGTCGCACTTTCTCAGTGGAACATTGCAAGAGGATGGATCATGGAAATATTCATTGGGACCGTGTTTTCAGCAATTTGTAACGGAATATGCAAATCTGGAAATAAACTTGGGCACATTCACTCGTCATCGCAATAGGGTGATTGAAATGTTTAAGGAAACGGGCAGTGTTTGTAAACGTAAACCTGAAAAAGCACCAACAGTTTTAACTGAAGATGTCCCAGACATTAGGCAGCGAATGGAAGTTAGTCCCAAAAAATCTGTAAGGAAGTTATCTGCTCAAACTGGTAAAGAGATCAAATTAACTTATACATAATTTGTTATTCAGAATTATGTATTTAAATTGTAGGTATACGGAAGTGCTCATAAGGCACTGAAAACAAACTTACATATGCATATGTAAAGTTTCTGTACTACATCATTTACGGGGCAATCACTGTGAGCAGAGATTGAATTATGAATGATGATGAAGCTTGGATTTAATTGTCAGGGTATATCAGCTCTCAAAATTACCATACCTGGTCAACAGAGAATCCACATATTTTTGTTGAAAATAGAATAGAATAGAATTTTATTCACTGTAACATATACATTTCATATACATTACAGTAAAAGTCATACTCAATAAGTATAGAAATAACTATAACAAAATCCATATATCATAAATAAATAGACAAATATACAGTGTAAAACAATCAAAACAAAGACAACATTTTAAAATTAAATAGTTTTAGCAATTTAAGAACACTTGCACCGAGTAGAAAGTATTTTCTAGTAAAAAATTCCTAATTCTGTGTACATAATCCTTCCTGCTGATGTTCTGCATAATATCACCATTGATTTCTGTTAGTTTATTATATATTTTTGGACCTCAGTAGTCCACATACCTAGGTATTTCTGGGTTGTTGCTAGACGATGATATGATATTTTCAGGAAATCCTTATTTCGGGTTGGGTAGAGGTGTATGTCGCAATTTTTCGGAAATTTATTCATATTGTCATATACTTATTTTGATATAGCCAATATATACACACACGGCATGGTAAGTATTTTTTCTCTTAAAAATGAGACTCTACAAGTTTCACCCGTGTCTAAACCGCACAACTCTCTTATTGCCCTCTTCTGTAGACGGAAGATGCGCGCACTGTAACAAGACATACCCCAAATCTGTAATTTTCATAGTGTGGCAAGTTACAGCATACAGATTTGGGGTATATCTATATGCCGTAACTTGCCACACTATGAAAATTAGCGAAGTATGTCATTCGCGAACCTTCGTGGTTGACGATGGATTTTATTCTTCTTATGCTGTATATTGCGACAGTTGGCTTTTCCGCAGTGACGGACACATGCATAGACCAGCTGAGTCTATTATCCACATTGAGACCCAAGAACTTTATAGACTCCGTGTCCCCGTCTTTGCTTGCAGCGAATTGGATTTTCTGCGTTTTTTCTTTGTTCATGTGTAAATCATTCTCAGTGAACCATTGCTCTGTTTCACCCAGTACCATTTGAGATTTATGTTCTCTGTGGTGTTTGGTAGTTCCCATAACCAGTATCGACGTATCGTCTGCATACAAGACAATGCCGTCTGCAGAACTAGACACATCTAAATCGTTCATATACACGATGAACAGCAAAAGTCCAAGAATTGATCCTTGTGGCACGCCTTCTCTGACAGGCACCATACCAGATTTCTGTTCTACAAATTCCACGTATTGATACCTGTTACTTAAATATGAAGACAGGATAGTTTCACAATAGTCTCCTATCAAAGTCGGTGTTTGAATTGCAATGTCGAAAAGACACAATTAACGCAATACGATACCGAGAACAAATATTGGAACCCTTTATTAACAGTCTTCACGAAGATGAATTAACTCTGGGGTACTTCCAACAAGACAACCGACACCACAACGTTTTTCTCCGATCTCGATTGTTCCCACTACTCCCCATTCAGATTTTAGCTGCAAACACGTTGCGGTGTGCAATCAAACCATTCAGATAGTAAAGCGGATTTATTGTAATAACTCTGCAAAGTACATAATTATGTTTGCGCTGCCTTTTGCAGACCGTTCTGTATCTTGCAGACAAACAATTTATAATATTATTAATATATTTGAAAAATGTTTCTGTCTCAATAACTGCGCGAAATGCAAACCAAGAGAGATATGCCCACAAAAAAATTGAGGAATGTGAACAGCGGGATGTATTAGTTTCCAGTATTGTGGAAATTGACAACACGATATCAACTAGATGTGCTGCCGTATTTGGAAACGTAATGATATGAAATGTTTTAAGCATTCGAAAACCCAAGAAATATTTCCGGAGGACCATTTTTCAAGAATAGATTTTTGTCAATCCGTTATAGATAAGATATATCGAGATGACAATTTCGTTAGAAGTATTTGCTTCACCGATGAGTCAACTTTTCCATTGCACGGACGGCACAATCCCTCTGTTCTTCGATATTGGGCTACGGAAAATGAACACCGGCATTTTGCAAACCGCACCCAATATCCTCAAAAAGTAAACGTTTGGGCAGATATTTTAGGTGACAATCTAATAGGACCCTTTTTTTTATTGATGGTATATTAAATGCCGACAAGTACCTCGAATTATTGCAAAATCAAATAATTCCCGCCATTCAAAACACTGGAATAAATTAGGAAATCGTTTGGTTTCAACATAATGGCTGCCCAGCACATAATGCAGTCAGGGTAAAGGAATTTCTAGGGAATAGTTTCCCTGGCAGTCTTATTACTGGAACGGGAAACATCAAATGGCTCGTGCGATCTCCTGATCTATCTCTAAATGATTTCTTTTTGTGGGGATATCTAAAAAATATTGTTTATACCCATGAAGCTGGTACAGCAGAAAACATAGTTGCCTTGAGAGAAAAAATATAGCAGCCGCAATTATTTTTTCTCTCAAGGCAACTATGTTTTCTGCTGTACCAGCTTCATGGGTATAAACAATATTTCTTATTCAGTAACTGCTCACATGTTAGAAAACGTAAGAGTAAATTTCTACGACCGCCTAGGGCAATGTCTTGCTGTGCAGAGAGGAATTTTTGAGCCCCTTGTATAGTTTATTATTATTTTCAGAATTTTTTTTATTTATTTTATTAGGTTTTTGTTTTTATTTTATTATGGTTGTTTTTTAATTTTATTAGAGTTACGCTTTTGTTTGCAGCGTGAACACAGCTGGTAAATATTATTTCTAAAGGCATTACAATCACTCTAGTCGGTAGTCCAATGATTACTGCTAACTTGTATTTGCGAGTTAGTCGTTGTGGTATCGGTCGTCGCCGGCATTGGGACGGACAGTAGGGATATCACGTTGGCACATATTACATGCATTGATCCCCTATGGCTAATGATATTTGACACATGCGGTATCTTGAAACACACTATAATTTTTGAAAATGTTTTAACTTACAACAATAATTTCACCCAAGTTTATGGAATTGTAATTATTTTAATGAAGCGTAATTATACATTTCTTATGTGTATAATAATATAAGTACCCTTAAATATTGTTCTCAATATATAACCTCGAATGAACCTTAATTACACATTGTGCTTGTATTTTAGATTGTATTTACTGAAATATAGTGTTATTATACTTAAAATATTTGCATTTTTAAGTTCTGTTTTACTATAATCGGTTAAATTTGTAAAACCTCGAATACCTACTTAAAAAATTTAAGGTTTTTCAGGATTTCATGAACAACCTCAATATAAATATTACAATTTTCGACCATTATTATAACCAAATAGCCGCGATTAGTCACAATAAATTAATCTAAACATACAGTAACTTATCATTCAACTAAATATGTATGCGATAAGGTAAAATATTGTAACAAATACCTAATATTTACGTCAGTTATAATACCAGCAAATCGTATATTATTGATCTGCTTTTTGCTAAAAATTAACCATACTATCGATGAACAATCATTACTTGTACAACGGCTAGCGATGCCTCAAGTAACCATAGAAGACAAGTTATATTATGCATTTTTGGTAACAAAATGCTTAGGAATATTTCCGTTTATTAAAAACAAGTCTAATTCGACAAAACGACGGTGGAGCTTTTTAAAAATACTATACAGTTTAATCATAAGCCTCCTATTGGCTTTCGGATTTATCTCGTATATACTTGTTATATTTACTCAAGGAGTACATATATGGTTATTCGGTGTGTATATCATATAATATATTGTGTTTGTTTTTCTTTACCACTAATTATTAATTAATAATATATTTTCTTGGGTATTGTGGTAAAATTATATTAAAGTAAAAGAAAGGTTGTTAACGTTTCGATGTTTAATTTCCATCTTTCGCAAAACATTATTAGATATATATAAACTGCAAAATGTAAAATTGTCTAAACAAAAATTATCAAAATAAAAATAAAAGGGACTTACACTAAACGTATACAGCAATATCACAAATTAAAAGATCGAGATTAAAAACAGCCGGTTGTGTTGTATAATGGTATAAATTAAAGATAAAAGAAATATAACTTCATTATAACAGATATGAAAACATATAAATTGACAGTATTTATAATAGCAAATATAATAATAAATATAATTTAATAATAGCAAATAAAACCACTAACACTTTGAGATATCTTTGGTCTAAATTAAAGTCAAAAACACCCAAAGACTTACAAACGCATATTGTTTATGAAATTCCTTGCGGAGAATGTCCTGGTGTTTACATAGGGCAAACCATGCAACACCTAAAAAACAGAATAAACGGACATAAATTTAGCAAAAATAGCACCGCCTTGAAAAAACATACCACTATGACGGGCCATTCATTCGATTTTAAACACGTGAAAATTCTTGACAAAGAATATAATCATAAAGCTAGGGATGTATTAGAAATGATCCATATCAGTGGCGGCTCGGGGTGGTTCACATAGGGAGTGCATAATTTCAAAATTAAAAAGTGTAATACAAGAAAGCTTACCCAATCTTTATAAGTTTCACCGACACACTGTTCCAGACAGGTACTGTTCATTGTACAGTTTGTTTTGAGGGAATAATAAATATAACACTCCAGTTTGATTACATCTGACGATAAACGAAGTCCATTTTGCGTGTCTTTGACTTGCAGAACAGTTCTATCACTTTTTCATTAAAATTTGGGAAATCATTTATAAATTCAATTAAAAACCGGTGCGGCTTCGATGTGATCTCTGAGCGATTTATCTAATTCTGCCGTAAAATTTATCAATTCCCGAAAAATGCCCTTGGTATTCGACGTTTGCCGTTCATCATGACCCCGAAGTGCCAGTTCAAACGCGCCACAAAATCTAATGCAATTTATTATTAAATTTAACACATGCCTATTTTTTGTTACCTGTTCATTGTGTTCTTGAACTGCTTTTCTATATGATGATCTAAAACATTCTGAATGTTATTTTTTCCTAACATTCATAGACTAAATATATTTTTCAAATGCCCTTCGGAATTTTCATGTTTCGTAATTTTAGCACTAAGATGAATTAAGTCTTTTATTCCGTTCTTTGACCAAGACGGTTCACCACCAAACAAAACACATGGAAAACAAAACAAAGTATTTTTAATTTCACACCTACAAATCCAGTCATTTTTCTGATAAATATTCATTTTGAATTTTCTTATAACGTCTTTACCTTTAACAGATTGTTTATTTTCTAAACATAATTGAGGCATCGGCCGTTTAGAATTCTTTATTGCGATTTTTTCATCATACGTTAACCGCGAAAACGTATTATTCTCTATCGCAGACACGACATACATCTTACAACAGCGTTGAGCAGACGGGAATCTTGCTCACATGCTATGTATTATACGATATGGAACTAGAACAAAATACAGTTCTCCCCACCTTCAATGTAATGTTTAATGGCTTAACGCAGCAACAGTAGCGCTTTGCTCATGGGTATGTTTCTCTCGGTGGGAGGGGTCTTTATATCCGTGCGCTGTTAGTCGTCATTATATCTGTGACGACGATCGGTGCATGTAGGTTGTTTCGCGTGCCGTACACGCCACGTTCCTGTTCAATAACTATGAATACGTAATAAATAAATACTTTCACAGTTAGTCGCCGCTTGGTTTGTTTTGTTTCAAAATTCCAGGGGGTGCAATTGCTCACTTGCTCTCATTAAAGAGCCGCCACTGATCCATATTAGAAAACAAAAAATGTCCATTAATGATCGTGGAGACACTGCGAATTTATCAAATTTCTACTATGCAATCATATAATCTTATATTTTTAAAAAATCTTATGAAAATAATTAATATATTGTTACGTTGTAAACTCACTTTATTTATAGTTCTCGAAAGTTTGTGTACCTTTTGTCTAAATACGTGGAATCTTGTATAAAGATCGTGACTTTTTGAGCGTACCCTGTATATTGTCTATTTCACCGGTTACTAAGACTGCCTGCAGTACACTTGCGTGGGTGTTTAACCTACTATTGAGCCCTCACCGCTCTAAATCACGTACCGCGAATATGACAGATATATTTTGTGTAAGATCGGGCATTTACACCCTGTTTTTGTGAAAGCCTCTTTATCTGAATAACTAACTTTAATTATCTTAGCTCTAGCTTAATCTAACCCACCTGTAGTTTCGTATTTTACGCATTTGCAATTATTTCTACGCCTTGCTTAAGTATATAAAATATCTTCTTATATATATTACGACCGATCCCTGCCTAATGCATTTATTGTGGATTGTAGGCGCTTCGAAGCGATAGTCAAGATATTGTGTAACTGTTCCTCATGTTTTGCGTATTGCCAAACACAGAATCTCGAGCAGGCCCCGAGTTTTATTGTCTTGCCTTTTCCTTCGCAGTCGTCTCTCTAAAAATGTAAGAAGTATTAATTAGGGAAATGCTCGGGACAGTGGTCATACTATTAATTGTTGCCGATCATTTGTGGCTTTCCATCGTCCTTCTAAGTATTAGGAATCTTCTGTGATACATCCTGGGGTTAGGATCGTAATTTTTCTGAAACATAAGTTTATGATCGGTTCTCGTGACCGTCTTCGGCAGCGTTTTGATATTTAAGCTTTGGTATTTCGTTAATTACCTGTAGAAATTCTGTTCTCTCTCATAATGAAATAGAAACTGCGTGTGGAAGATTGTTTGTTTATGTCTTTCAAACTTATCGGTTATGTTCTACGGATCGGTCTGCTCACGGTATGCCAACGTCTCGCATAAAATTTTCCCTCGTGCTGTCGGCGCTATAATTTTCTTCGTACAATTGTCGGTTATTCCGCTTATTCTCGTTTCGCCTAAGTCATGTTCTTGTTTACGTATAATTATAAGTCACAGTGTTAACCCCTTTTTCGGTCAAACTCAAACTTGTGGTTGTAATTTTATTTGAATGTTCCTGATTGTCTGTTTGGAGGCATTTCGTGTCGTTATGTATTGACAGGGACGTGCGTGGAATTGAACGCGCACGGGATATGAAAGAGGTTCCCGCTCCCGACGGACACTTGACGGTCACATCTGACGTAAAGAACAGTGTGTGCAAATTGCTTTTCTTCCTTTAGTACTTATGTACATTATCCATGTGGATAGTTTTTCGCGTATGCGGCTTAATCTGGAGAAAGCAGAAATTACCGTACCTTTCTTTGGGATATTAACGTGAATTTATATCGTCGTACCGTTATCAAAAAAATTCACGTATAGCCACGTGTGTTGGCTTCTTTGTTGTAAATTTTGCACCCTGAGGTGACTTGAAGTCGTTTACCGTGGGATCTCCATTAATTGGGGTAAGTGTTTATATCTCTGCGTTAATTTTCGGGATTTTATCTTTGGGTTTTTTTTAAATTTTAATAGGATTCTTTTGATGGGCACAAAAGCCCTCAGAACCCGTTAGGATTCTTTTGTCGGGCGCAAAAGCCCTCACAAGCTGTTAGGATTTCTTTGACGGCCATTTGAGCCCTCCGAAGTCTTAATTTTGGTGTTATCGCCCACAACAGGGGTTTTATCCAACATCCAGCCCACCTGTTGAGTGGAATTTCTCCAACAAGGGAGACGCCGCCATCTTGGCCATCTGCAGCGTCCTACCGGCAACCATCTTGCCAACGAAGGTTGTAGATTTTTACCTCATATTTTTCGACCGATTTTCGACGACTTTACGTCTGAGTGCAAGACTTATTTTGCCTAGTTTTGGACCAAGAATTTTTGAGTGGCTTATTAACTATCGCACCTCTTAGACAACTGCGAGGTCACAATTTAATCCTTATTAAATTACCGTTATTATTTTATTAATTTTGTAATAATCAGATTGACCTGAATTTTGGATTTGTCGCTACCTTAATTTCTGTAGCCCTATATTGAGGCAACTATTTAATTAAAATTTAATTCTAGTAGATTCATTATAAGATCAATTATCTTTTGGATAGATTTTATTTAATTAGTAATAAACTCAGTGTTTCTCTTCCGATTCAATAGAAGCTTGTTTTATGATGTGTTGCATTTGAAATTTAAGTCTTGATAATCATTTTGCACGATTAATTATTGCCGTAAGATTGTAACTTTTGCCTTTTGACGATCAATTATTTTTACCTGAGCCAGATAAATTCATTTTTGTAGTAGCAAACTTTGATTCTCGAAGCTCAGGGCTTTGTCGAATTATTTTCTTTATGATGAATTTGTTTTCCTAAAATTTTACCTTTAACTTTTGACTTTGTTAATCAGTAACCTTCATTTAATTTAATTTAGTTCATGTAAGCAAACCTGACGTTTTTTTTTTATTTAGTGAATTTTTCTCAAATTAGACTAAGTACCTATTACTGTCTTATCAATTGTTTTTTTTTGTGCTTATAAATTTATGTATATACTCACACCCATGTATTGACATTGCCGTTGTGGCATGTTTTGGAAAACATTTGTACACCTGAATGTGAGGTGAAAGAAACGTTTCGGCAACCGACCAACTCCTGCTGATGCGCAGAGTATATGTTTTATTATTAAGGTTTTTTTTATTTTATACTTACTAAATTTTGCAACTGCCTAACTTCAGTATACTTAATTTCAAAATTTAACTTTTCATTCAACGCAAGGTTTTTTTTTAAGACCTAATCTCACAATTTTAATTTTATTTTAAACAAATATCCGTTCAACACATCAAACATAATTAAATTTTGTTACGTTACGAATACCTTATCTTTTATTTCCTTTACCTCCGCATATCTTAATTATTAATGTGACAAGCACGCACATAAGATTGGGTGCTCCAAATATACAGGGTGTTCAGTAGGTAACCCGCTGGAGGGACACAGCCAGTGGTGGTTCGTAGGAGGCGCAGGTAGGTTATCTGTAGATAGCATAGTGTCCTGGTGCCCGGACAATCGTCGCAAGCGTCGTTGCCGACCGACGCTCTACTTATAGGTGTTCTCTTTTATCTGAACCGTCACGCCGTCTGCGACAGAGTTAGCTCGGCCCTGCGTTATCCTGTTTAACAACCCCCTATTGCGACTCCCCGTTTCATATCTTAATCAGCCGTTATCTTATTGCGACGTAGATCCGGTAGCAAAAATTTGGCGCCCAACGTTTCGGCCGATTTTTGACCATCTTCCGGAAGTTTTTTTGAAATTTTCAAATTTATCGCCTTGTCCTTGGTGGACCACGTTTCGGAAAAATTTTGACCATCTTCCGGAACATTTTCTTGAATTTTGCAAATTATCTCCCTGTCTTTAACAGCCAACGTTTCGATAATCTTTTTCTGGGCCTTTCTTTCAGTAATAAGGAAAAATTTGGTGCCCTAGCGTCTGGACTTTCTTTTGGTGATAGGAAAAATTTGGCACCAACGTTTCGACCAACTTTCCGCCACCTTCGATTCTTCTTTATTATTATTTTCGTGTGTCAACCAAGTTTCGGCCTATTTTCCGCCATTTTCAAATTTCAGACAAGTTTTCTTCCCCCTTCCGTACGAATTGACACACCAACGTTTCCGCCATCTTTTCTCCACCTTCCGGAGCCAAGTTTCTCCTTCGCTACCCAATGCTCCAACGAAGTTTTCGCTACCTTCTTAACAATTTCATGCCTTCGTTGTGGGCCTAACGAACAACATTTCGCACCTACGTTTCGGCTAAGTTTTCGCCGCCCTCAAATTTTCTTTTCTCTCGGGCGTCATCCTTCAACTAACGAGTTGACATCTAACGTTTTGACCTAGTTCTCGCTACCTTCCGGAACCAATTTGACGATCAACGTTTCGGACAAGTTTTCTCCATCTTCCGGAATATTTTTCTTACCTTTAAGTATTTCAGCCCTAACATTCCGTCGTACCGCACAGTGGTGTTATACTTTGGAGAAGCTACTTGTTTTGTATCAACGTTTCGGTCCTGACCATCTTCAGGAACAAATTTCGTAATTTTCTCGATTTCGGCTTTTTCTCGACTTGTGTGAGTGGCTACTGAGTGGAGCACTCTTATCGCACTGTTTTCTTTGGTCTTGCCTATACCTATATATTTTTTTTTTCTCGATTACCTTCTAGGCAAGCCTTAGCGTGCGTTTTGACTTTTCATAGACTTGCAATCAATCAAGATTTTTCTTTTGTTACCTGGTACGAACTAGTTAAGTAATCGACAGGTACACATTTGTGTCTTGTGACCATTTCAAGACCTAGTTTATCTTTGTGATCTTCTCGAATAATTTTTTTTTCTATACGATGGAGACTATGCGTTTTGACATTCTTATGGAGCATCTCTCTTTTGAGGATTTGGATTATTTACTCGCTACTTTTGGTGCCAAACGGTCACCAGGTATGGAGCGGGACGATGCGCAGGTGTATTACTATGACCTTCTAAGATTCGAGGAAGAGCACCCAGGCTTTAAGGAAGCTGTCTGCCCTCCTTCTGACTACCCTTTTCCTTATGCGGAGGACGCTGAGGCAATTAGGTCAAAGTTCTCTCTCTTAGAATACTTTATCGCTGAACTTGATAGTAAGACTACAGTTCCTGAATATCGGGGAATAACTTCCGATCTGGCTTTTGTCGCGGACCGCATTCAGAATGCGCAGCCGCAAACTGCCGAAGAGAAGGACGAACGTATCTGGTTTTCGGTACGTAGTTGTGAATTGGCAGCTAAGTTTATCTCAAAAATGCGAACTATCGGAAACGTCTCGCCTCGTGACCTTACCGATACCACTTCCCGTGCCATAATGGAGAAATATAAGGCATGGAAGGCCGGAGAGTATGTGAGTGATTACAAGGATTATAGGAGTGACGACGAGGTTGACATGGGTGACGATGAAGATATTGGCCAACCTTCTCCGTCAGCTAGTGTCATGCCGGATCCGACTCTTTCTCCAACTGCTACCTCCCCACCTCCGATAGACTCAGTTGCCTTCAATGAGTTGAATTCTTCCGAAGACCCAATCAGGTCGGTGTCAGAAGTCTCTCCCGTTTTGGAAGCTCCCGAGCTCACTGTTAATACATTTTCTGATGTACCTCCTGTTGTAAAGCTTACACATGATTCGATCTCTGATATATCTCCTGTCTTAGAGCGTTCCTATGATTCAGATTTTGATGTACCTTCTGACGTAAAGTTTACCTATAATACGATTTCTGATGTACCTCCCGACTTAGGGCTTATTCATAATTCAATTTCTGATGTCTCGTCCGACTTCGTACTTAGCTATAATACAGATTCAGTTTCCTCATCTGACTTGGAGCTTTTTGTACGTCCTAATAATTCCGATTCTGTTACTTCTACCGATTTAGAGGTTCTTGTATGCGCCAATGACACCGTTTCTGAAGTTTCTTTCGACTTTAAGCTTCTTGTATGCGCAAATACCGCAGAATTCGATGTCTCTCTGAACTTGGAGCTTTTCGAACCAACAGAAGTCGCAGCTCCGTGCGTATCTTTAACTCTGCATATATCTGATCTGGCTTATGATAAGAACGCTGTTGTTTCTTCGGCTTTGGATTTCTCTGTTCCGTCGGGTGAAGCGGATCCATTCATTTCGCTGGACATGGGATCTCTTGAAGTTGATGAAGATAATTCCCTGAACATCTATCGAGAGCGTTCCTCTAAAATAAAAATTTCTCGGACTCCGTCTGTTTATCTTAGCCCGGCTATGGTCTTGTTTGTGGGTTACGTTTTGCAGTGGTACCTTGTTGATATACCTTCTTCCGCCATTTGTTCAATGCTACCTGACGAATCGCGTAACAGACTTCAGACGATGAACATCGACATTCGTCTGTTAAATAAGTTAGTTTGTCTCCTATCTCGCTTACGTTTCCGCTATGTGTTGCTTCGTGCCCTATCTTATCGCTAACTTCTTCCATCATGGCCTGTAGAGAGTGCCTTGGCTTGTAGCCGTAACACCAGAATTTCTCTACCGTGTACCTCGCGTGATGTAGGAGGCATCTAAAGGGGCTTTACGGCCTGTAGCGAGGGCTGGAAGAATTCTCCTACCGTGAACCTGGGTGAAGTAAAAGTCTTCTAAAGGGACCCTGACCTCTATTGTTCCTCTACCACCTTAGGACAAACAATTTTTCTTTTATCGACCTTTCGTTAGTGTGATTACCGGCCCCATTGCACAGCTTGTATCTGTGATTCCGTCTATGCATTTATCTTCCCGTGCCTTTATCGCTTCCGTATGTTTCGGATCTCCCGTGTCTTTGCATGTATGGAGTGGCAGCCTTGCTAGGGGAGTCCACACTATATTTCGTTACCCTATCTGACATGACTACCTTTTAAGCTAACTTATGTTGGTTATTGCTTAATTACCGGATTTGACTTTCTTATTTGTGAAGGTATAAAGAGTGATGGTCCCTTTTGTCTGATAATCCTCAGCCTTCCCAGGTCGTGTCCTGGCGACCTTTTTGTTTTCTTACGTTCAAAATGTTACTTCCAGGAATCGGATATGACTTCAGCCTTTATGGTTTATCGTTGCCTTCAGCATTTTAGTCGGGACAACGCCGGTCCAGACTTTAAACTTTTGCTCTCTAATACCTATTTTTGTTTGGCGAACTTCTCTCGTTTTGTTGTCTTCGGATGTTTGGTTGTCGTAACGGCATATCCGTACCTCTGAGCAGTTTCGCCATTCTGAGCTTTACCTTACCTTTAGTTACCTCTTCCTTATTCCACTTTGTATCCCGTATCTGTAGTAATAAACCCGTTTTTAGTTGACCTTTTATTTTTGTTTGTTTTGAGATACCGAGGGCCTTACTCAAGGGTCTCTTTTACCGTCGCGTGTCTGCAGAGTGTCGTCTCGGGGGTTGCCTTGCCCGCATCTTGGCCTATTGGTAGTGCCCACTCCTCATTCCTGTGCCTTCGACCGTCGTAAGGATCACCGCCGGCCGGGCACACCGATATCTAACCCGTCTACACCCTCTTCCCCCGTGATGCTACCAATAGTGCTGGGCTGTCGGTTGGACAGGTCTCGGGGCGCGTCTGTGCAGAATCTCGACACCCTTGCTTTTTATTTTTTCGTTACTTTCCCCGTACCGGCCGAATGCCGAAGGGCCACGTGGTGGTTATGGCCAAGCTGGTTGGTGTTGCTGTGACTGAGTGTGGATGTGTGCGTTCGTGTAGTAGACAACGTCCGTTTTAGAGTTCTCGCTTACCCTTTTCACTATCTTTATCCCGTCAACCTAAGTTCTCGGTGCAAGAAATTGCTCTGCGATCAATTTCTTTTCGCTGGAAAGGGGGGAATTTGTTACGTTGTAAACTCACTTTATTTATAGTTCTCGAAAGTTTGTGTACCTTTTGTCTAAATACGTGGAATCTTGTATAAAGATCGTGACTTTTTGAGCGTACCCTGTATATTGTCTATTTCACCGGTTACTAAGACTGCCTGCAGTACACTTGCGTGGGTGTTTAACCTACTATTGAGCCCTCACCGCTCTAAATCACGTACCGCGAATATGACAGATATATTTTGTGTAAGATCGGGCATTTACACCCTGTTTTTGTGAAAGCCTCTTTATCTGAATAACTAACTTTAATTATCTTAGCTCTAGCTTAATCTAACCCACCTGTAGTTTCGTATTTTACGCATTTGCAATTATTTCTACGCCTTGCTTAAGTATATAAAATATCTTCTTATATATATTACGACCGATCCCTGCCTAATGCATTTATTGTGGATTGTAGGCGCTTCGAAGCGATAGTCAAGATATTGTGTAACTGTTCCTCATGTTTTGCGTATTGCCAAACACAGAATCTCGAGCAGGCCCCGAGTTTTATTGTCTTGCCTTTTCCTTCGCAGTCGTCTCTCTAAAAATGTAAGAAGTATTAATTAGGGAAATGCTCGGGACAGTGGTCATACTATTAATTGTTGCCGATCATTTGTGGCTTTCCATCGTCCTTCTAAGTATTAGGAATCTTCTGTGATACATCCTGGGGTTAGGATCGTAATTTTTCTGAAACATAAGTTTATGATCGGTTCTCGTGACCGTCTTCGGCAGCGTTTTGATATTTAAGCTTTGGTATTTCGTTAATTACCTGTAGAAATTCTGTTCTCTCTCATAATGAAATAGAAACTGCGTGTGGAAGATTGTTTGTTTATGTCTTTCAAACTTATCGGTTATGTTCTACGGATCGGTCTGCTCACGGTATGCCAACGTCTCGCATAAAATTTTCCCTCGTGCTGCCGGCGCTATAATTTTCTTCGTACAATTGTCGGTTATTCCGCTTATTCTCGTTTCGCCTAAGTCATGTTCTTGTTTGCGTATAATTATAAGTCACAGTGTTAACCCCTTTTTCGGTCAAACTCAAACTTGTGGTTGTAATTTTATTTGAATGTTCCTGATTGTCTGTTTGGAGGCATTTCGTGTCGTTATGTTTTGACAGGGACGTGCGTGGAATTGAACGCGCACGGGATATGAAAGAGGTTCCCGCTCCCGACGGACACTTGACGGTCACATCTGACGTAAAGAACAGTGTGTGCAAATTGCTTTTCTTCCTTTAGTACTTATGTACATTATCCATGTGGATAGTTTTTCGCGTATGCGGCTTAATCTGGAGAAAGCAGAAATTACCGTACCTTTCTTTGGGATATTAACGTGAATTTATATCGTCGTACCGTTATCAAAAAAATTCACGTATAGCCACGTGTGTTGGCTTCTTTGTTGTAAATTTTGCACCCTGAGGTGACTTGAAGTCGTTTACCGTGGGATCTCCATTAATTGGGGTAAGTGTTTATATCTCTGCGTTAATTTTCGGGATTTTATCTTTGGGTTTTTTTTAAATTTTAATAGGATTCTTTTGATGGGCACAAAAGCCCTCAGAACCCGTTAGGATTCTTTTGTCGGGCGCAAAAGCCCTCACAAGCTGTTAGGATTTCTTTGACGGCCATTTGAGCCCTCCGAAGTCTTAATTTTGGTGTTATCGCCCACAACAGGGGTTTTATCCAACATCCAGCCCACCTGTTGAGTGGAATTTCTCCAACAAGGGAGACGCCGCCATCTTGGCCATCTGCAGCGTCCTACCGGCAACCATCTTGCCAACGAAGGTTGTAGATTTTTACCTCATATTTTTCGACCGATTTTCGACGACTTTACGTCTGAGTGCAAGACTTATTTTGCTTAGTTTTGGACCAAGAATTTTTGAGTGGCTTATTAACTATCGCACCTCTTAGACAACTGCGAGGTCACAATTTAATCCTTATTAAATTACCGTTATTATTTTATTAATTTTGTAATAATCAGATTGACCTGAATTTTGGATTTGTCGCTACCTTAATTTCTGTAGCCCTATATTGAGGCAACTATTTAATTAAAATTTAATTCTAGTAGATTCATTATAAGATCAATTATCTTTTGGATAGATTTTATTTAATTAGTAATAAACTCAGTGTTTCTCTTCCGATTCAATAGAAGCTTGTTTTATGATGTGTTGCATTTGAAATTTAAGTCTTGATAATCATTTTGCACGATTAATTATTGCCGTAAGATTGTAACTTTTGCCTTTTGACGATCAATTATTTTTACCTGAGCCAGATAAATTCATTTTTGTAGTAGCAAACTTTGATTCTCGAAGCTCAGGGCTTTGTCGAATTATTTTCTTTATGATGAATTTGTTTTCCTAAAATTTTACCTTTAACTTTTGACTTTGTTAATCAGTAACCTTCATTTAATTTAATTTAGTTCATGTAAGCAAACCTGACGTTTTTTTTTTATTTAGTGAATTTTTCTCAAATTAGACTAAGTACCTATTACTGTCTTATCAATTGTTTTTTTTTGTGCTTATAAATTTATGTATATACTCACACCCATGTATTGACATTGCCGTTGTGGCATGTTTTGGAAAACATTTGTACACCTGAATGTGAGGTGAAAGAAACGTTTCGGCAACCGACCAACTCCTGCTGATGCGCAGAGTATATGTTTTATTATTAAGGTTTTTTTTATTTTATACTTACTAAATTTTGCAACTGCCTAACTTCAGTATACTTAATTTCAAAATTTAACTTTTCATTCAACGCAAGTTTTTTTTTAAGACCTAATCTCACAATTTTAATTTTATTTTAAACAAATATCCGTTCAACACATCAAACATAATTAAATTTTGTTACGTTACGAATACCTTATCTTTTATTTCCTTTACCTCCGCATATCTTAATTATTAATGTGACAAGCACGCACATAAGATTGGGTGCTCCAAATATACAGGGTGTTCAGTAGGTAACCCGCTGGAGGGACACAGCCAGTGGTGGTTCGTAGGAGGCGCAGGTAGGTTATCTGTAGATAGCATAGTGTCCTGGTGCCCGGACAATCGTCGCAAGCGTCGTTGCCGACCGACGCTCTACTTATAGGTGTTCTCTTTTATCTGAACCGTCACGCCGTCTGCGACAGAGTTAGCTCGGCCCTGCGTTATCCTGTTTAACAACCCCCTATTGCGACTCCCCGTTTCATATCTTAATCAGCCGTTATCTTATTGCGACGTAGATCCGGTAGCAATATCTGATTGTACTTAAAAAGTTAAATATAAAAACTTATAGTATAGCTTTCCTTGTACGCTAGTATTTGACATTTGATAAATACCTACTGTCAATTTATATGTTTTCATATCTATTATAATGAAGTTATATTTCTTCTCGTATTTCTTTTATCTTTAATTTATACCATTATACAACACAACCGGCTGTTTTTAATCTCGATCTTTTAATTTGTGATATTGCTGTATACGTTTAGTGTAAGTCCCTTATATTTTTATTTTGATAATTTTTTGTTTAGACAATTTTACGTTTTGCAGTTTATATATATGTTTTGAGAAAGATGTAAATTAAACATCGAAACGTTAACAATCTTTCTTTTACTTTAATATACAATACTCAAGAAAATATATTATTAATTCATATAATATATACATAATATATAAGTGTCATTAATTTATTTTCTATTTAAAACGAGCGACAAATTATCATTCTAAATTTTGCTTATAAATATATTTACAACAAATTAATTTCTTATTATAACCTTCACTAGATGGCCCGCCAGATCTTGTTTTGTCCTTTACGGTAGGTATCGCTATGAGTTTGAGTTGATTAGTCTCTGTATAAGACACAATTCTGGTGACCACGCGAAAATAATGTAACATATAAATAATTTCGCTTTATAAATACAAGTGATTTTATTTTATGGCACTAATCAGCATACAGGGTTTATATAAAAAGTATAGGGAGAAGTTTCAAAAAAGTAGATTTATTTTAGATATTGTTACAATGCCTCAAAATTCTTCAAAGTAAATCCCTTAAGCGCCGACACACTTTTGCCAGCTTCTTTGACGGCACTTGTCCCAAAGGTGGTGCCCTTTGAGAAAGGATTTTACTTTTGGGAATAGGAAATAATCTGCTAGTGCCATATCGGGACTGCCGCGATGCCGTTTATCGTCAGGTAGTCGGTGACCTTTGAGCAGGTGTGTCTGGATCCGTTATCATGATGCAATTTCCAATTTTCGGCGACCTCATCCGGCTGACCCTTCTCTTCAGTATTCCAAGCACTTCTAGGCAAGAAGCACTTTGCACGGTCTGTCCTTCAGGTATGTACATATTCGTAGTGGACCATCCACCTGCCGTTGAAGAAAACAATGAGCATGAATTTCACTCAGGATTTGTTTAATAAAATAACTAATGAAACTATATAAATCTGAATTATCAAAATCATTAATTACATCCTAATCTTTATTAATCCTTCCTTATTTAGCTAGTGACTTTCACCAATAATAAAAATCACTCAAAGTATGCACGAATTAATTCCTATATGAAAATGCGTGAATGCACATCTACACCAAACTGGCATTGCAAACAACAACGTACAGGCAGCTGTTTCGATCTTACATAGATCTCATCAGTGTACGAGCGTGCTGTTCACAATGCCGTACACACTTGGACTACCTGCAAATATAGTCTACTTACCTACCAAATGCCTATGAAAGATTCCCAGCGGCATCTGTGACCCAAGCGCGACAACGCAAAATAATGATGAACCCTCAGCAGTACAACTAATATATCGGGCAACTGTATATATATTTTCATATACAAATTAATTCGTGTATGCATACTTTGAGTGACTCAATAGTGTGAGAGCTTATTGTCCAAGAATTACTTTGTTGCATTTTGCTGTAATAGGTACGCCACCTTTAGGCGAGTTTATTGAATACACGTATATCTACAGTTGCCCGATATAACAGTACTGCTGAGGGTTCATCACCTTGCGTTGTCGTGCTTGGGTCAAAGATGCCGCTGGGAATCTCTCATAGGCATTTGGTACGTAAGTCGGCTATATTTGCAGGTAGTACAAGTTTTTACGGCATTGTGAACAGCACGCTCGTACACTGATGAGATCTATGTAAGATCGAAACAGCTGTATAGCTATCATTTTGAAACCAAACGATTTCCTGATTTATTCAAATGTTTGAATGTCGAGAAGTATTTGATTTTGCAATAATTTAAGGTACTTGTCGGCATTTAATATACCATCAATAAAAAACAGTCCTATCAAATGGTCACCTAAAATACCTATCCAAACGTTTACTTTTTGAGGATATTGGACGCGGTTTGCAAAATGCCTGTGTTCATTTTCCGAAGCCCAATATTGAGGAACAGAGGGATTTTACTTTCCGTGCAATGGAAAAGTTGACTCATCGATGAAACAAATATGTACTTCTAACGAAATTGTCTCGATGTATCTTATCCATAACAAATTGACAAAACTCCATTCTTCGACAATGGTCCTCTGGAAGTATTTCTTGGGGTTTCGAATATTTAAAACATTTCAAACCACTACGTTTTCAAATACGTGAAACATTTTTGTTACTTATACCCAAATACTCGGCAGCACTTCTAGTTGATATCGTGTTGTCTATTTCCACAATACTAGAAACTAATACATCCCGCCGTTCACATTCCTCAACTTTTTGTGGGGATATCTCTCTTGGTTTGCATTTCGTGCAGTTATTGAGACAGAAACTTTATTGCAGAGTTATTACCATAAAACCGTTTTACTATCTGAAGCTTTTCAGTGGGTACAGACTCATTATAAATTAATTTTACCGAATGCTTTTATTGCACACCGCAACGTGTTCGCAGCTAAACATTGAATGTAAAATCTGAGTGGGAGTAGTGGGGACAATCGGGATCGGAGAAAATCGTTGTGGTGTCGGTTGTCGCCGGCATTGGTGACGGACAGTAAGGGTACCACGTTGCTCCGTATTACATGCATACATATAGAGCGCACGTAAACATTGAATCCCTATGCCTAATGGTATTTGACACATGCTGTATAGGTACATGTGCAGTAATGAATAACCGATATTGGAAGCACCTTCGTAAAAGCATTTTGTTTTCAAACTAAAAAAAATAAAAAAGTCTTTATTTTCCAATAATAACGTATTTTAGATGACCTCCCCCCCTCTTATGCAATCGAGTCTTCTGCTCATTACCTGTTCCAGCAGGTGTGGAGACACAGGAACTCGTTGAATTTCTTCCTGAATTCGAAGGAATTTGGTTCGGTGTGACTGGTTGGAAGAAGGTGGACTCGTTGGAAGAAGGTGTCTCTCTTTCCAGGCAGATGAGCAATTGTTGATGCTGAGATGTTCTCCAACATGTGAATTCCCTCTCATCTTCAGAGAAGTACGGGCCAATAATTGCAAATGAATATATCGCACACCATACAGTAACTTTCAAGCTGTGAAGTGGTTTCTCATGGATTTCTTGCGGGTTTGTGTTAGACCAGTAACGGACATTTTGTTTGTTAACGTATCCTTACAGATGTAAATGAGCTTCGTTATTAAGTTGTTAACAAGATTCTGATTTCCATTAATCAACTCCAGAAGTGTCTGGCAAAATTGAAGTCTGTTTCCTTAGTCCTGCTCCTGTAGTGCTTGAACAATGTATATCTTCTAGGCGTGGAAATAACGATCTTTATGTAAGATCCGTCAAGCGCTGCAGTCTGAAAGCCGGAATGCCAGAGAATGACAACGCGTAGAGCGTTCAACGGCCTCTCTCACTGCCGCTACGTGCTCGAATGTGCGTACTGTTTTTTTAAATACCACCTCTCTTATTTACTGTCGATCACTTCTCCATTGTAACTAAAAATGCTTTAAAGTTTTCTACAAGATGGCGATAGTATCATTCTCCTCACTCCAGCCAAACCAAAATAAACGCTGTTGTCAAATCGCCCAATTCACTGCCGCACCCTGTATTTCCTCAATATAGAAATTTATTGTTTACCCTCAATATATAATAAATTATTTCTTGCATTTAATTACGTATGATTTTTAGATCATTCTCAACATAGAAATAAGTCATTTCTTGTATCTATATTATAATTATATATTATTTTTAGTTCACATTATCGAGCACAGTGGCTTTCTGACTGGTGTGTGCTTTCTTTATCTTGCAAGAAATAAAGACACTTACATTAAAAAACTACTTAAAATAGATGAAAAGAGGCATACTTCTTCAAAAACGGAAAAAAACAATATTGTTAACTACGTCATATTGATTTTTATGATAATGCATCACGGTAAGAGACGTTTTAGTTGTAAATGCAATACATTTCTCTTAAATCTGTTCTTTTTTTTCTAGTGGAATATATCGCTTCTATATTAGATCGTTTGGAGGGCTGTCGTCTTCGTAAACTAAGTTCTAATGACACCAGCTATAATTGCATACTTTACTTTCATCCCGATCTGTCCTTGTTATACCCCAAGACTCCGGCGATATTATGGCTGGCAGAGGTTAGATAAATTCGATCATATCACGCAATGATATTAGTTCAGTTTATAGTCAATTTTGAGGTTATGTTTGTTTAATATACAGGTTGAGTCATCTAAGCGGGTAAGGCCGATTATGCCTTTATGAGTAAAGATATTTTGAAGCGGTTTTTTCCTTGTGATAGCTGTTCATTAGGAGCACATTTTAAAATTATTTTGTATTATA
This sequence comes from Amphimallon solstitiale, assembly GCA_963170755.1. Taxonomy (NCBI): domain Eukaryota; kingdom Metazoa; phylum Arthropoda; class Insecta; order Coleoptera; family Scarabaeidae; genus Amphimallon; species Amphimallon solstitiale. The sequence continues at coordinate 56,218,420 of OY720681.1, read as the reverse complement.
CAGAGTGTTCCATAACTTGGTGGCTAACCATAGTTATAGTTTTTTAAATGGAACACGCTATATATTATTGCATTTTTGAATTTCCCGTATAATTTTTAGTCAAAAAGTTATAAGATAGTATAGGCCTAAAGTGTAAAGTTTCTGACTTTTTCCCATTTTTCTGAAAAATTCAATGCTTGTGTAAAATTATATTTTTCGAAAACGATGTATTAGATGGACAAACTTTTTTCCAGTATTGTTTACAATAAGAGGTCCTAATAGAAGCATGTTTTATTTTTTGACAGTTACTAACTGCATGTGCTGGAAACTGGATTAAAATTACATGATAGGTTTTAGAATAAAAGTAAATTTTTTTAAATGGAACAGCCTGTATATCAGTTCATTTTTGAATTGTTTATTAAATTTCATGTCAGAAACATGTAGGACGTTAATACTTTAAAAGTGACTATTACAGAGTTATTGTCGTTTTTTGATATGCTTTTGTTAGTTTTTGCAAAAAAGTCATTTTTTTCAAATGGAACATCTGTATATTATTTCATTTTTGAATTTCTTATTAAATTTCACATTATCTCTTTTTGATATAATTTTGTCAGTACTATACTATATTAATTAAAACCACAAAACTGACAAAATTATATCAAAAAGCGACAATAGCTAAGTAACAGTCACTTTTAAAGTACATATTAACGTCTTACATGTTTTTGATGTGAAATTTAATAAGAAATTCAAAAATTAAATAATATACAGGTGTTCCGTTTGAAAAAAAAATTTAAATGGGACACTTGCATGTTTTTGCATTTTCGCATAGACAATAAAAAACTATCTTCAGAATTATCAACATGTTTACTTAATATTCTTAAGAAAACTAATACAAAAAAATACATAAAATATTCTACCGCTATTTTTCGACCAAGCTTCTACTTGGATTTACCTAGTAATTTCGTAATAAAATGTAAATCAGCCTATTTGATCGTCTTCGTTGCCGACATAAAACACCAAAAATTCGGAAAATGTTACATAGATGCTACTGAAGTTTTTCTTATAATTACTTATAAGCCTCTCCGTTTTTTCCTTAGACCATAAACTTGTTTAATTTAAAGAGAGACCGTAATTGTATGTTCATTCTTGTAAATCCATAACCATATACAGGGTGAGTCATCTCCGCGGCGAAGGCAGATTGTGACTTTATGAGAAAAGATATTTCGAAACGGTTTTCTGTCAGTGATAGCCACGTATTTGGAGCACATTTTAAAATTATTTTGTATCATACAAAGTTCCTTAACTTAGTAGCTGACCATAGTTCTAGTTTTTTAAATGAAACACCCTATATATTATTACATTTTTGCATTCCCCGTATCATTTCTAGTCAATATTTGGCAGAGTTGTTCATAATAGACACAGGCATATTTTATTTTTTGCAATTGGTAATTGAGTTCGCAGAAAAGTGGATTAAAGTTACATGACATATTTTGTCTAAAAGTGATTTTTTTCAAATGGAACACCTCCGTATATCGGTTCATTTTTGGATTGCTTACTAAATTTTGCACCAAAAAAATGCAAGACATTATTACACATTTTAAACGTGACCATTACTTAGCTATTGTCGTTTTCTGATTTAATTTTGCCAACTTTATGTTTTTGATTTGAATACGGTATAGTGAGCCATAATATTTGCCGCGAAATTGACAGTTGAATGGATAACATTTAAAAAGTTGCTTTTCAGTTGTCAAGCCAGATTTTATAATGATTTTTTTAAAAATGAGCTTAGAGATATGATTTTTGTATGTATTATGGTAATAAAAGAAAATTATTATCATTATTATAATTAAAAGACTAAGAGAATATGGCACAAATTTTAAACCTAACAAAAAAAAAAGAAAATTAATAACTTGATTTTAGTAGGCGTAGAAAGAGGAACTCGTACATGAATAAATGAGTAATTAGTGGAACAGAGATTATAAAATAACAATAAATATGAACATTAAAATAAGGAAAATTGAAGGTTTCTGAACATGCTTCCGAAATAATAAATCGACATTAAGAGGGCGTGAAGTACTTATATTTCTAAATATTTGTAGAATATGTCCCCTCATAACTTCATCTGTGCTTGCAGGTATACTATATATTTAGTCCTTTGTGTATTCCTATGAAAAGAAAATAATGTTGTGAGGCCCAATGACCCAGCAGGCTAGTGAACATGGCCTCCATGGGCTAGCCACTTCGCTGGAAACATTTCATTAAAGTATCTCATGCCTGTAGCACAGAATGTGGGGGATACGCCGCGCCGTCTTGCTGCATCTACATCTCTTTGTAAATTTAGCCAAATATCTTCCAATAATTCCACTAAATCCATGATAGAAGTTACTTATAACCGTCTCCGTTAATTATGCCATCCAATCACCAAGAATGCCGCCCTATAAATTTATGCTCCACCTATGCTGATGATCTATTTATTAGTGAGTAAGGCTTTTCATTTGAATCGTAATGAAAAATTCTTTTGTTATCTGTTCCGTTTCTATGGAAACCAGCTTCATCCGCAAATAACACACTATCAAAAAGGATTACCCGGGCATTCATTTTACAGAGTTATTGTCGTAAGGCTTTTCATTTGAATCGTAATGAAAAATTCTTTTGTTATCTGTTCCGTTTCTATGGAAACCAGCTTCATCCGCAAATAATACACTATCAAAAAGGATTACCCGGGCATTCATTTTAATTACTGCCCATTGGCAGAGCATTCTTCTAGCTTTAAAATGATCGGTGCGTAACTCAATATTTAAATGTATTCAATACGGAAGATATTTATTTTATTTTAAGGTTATTGCAACGATGCGATGGTTTGGCTAATATTCAGCAAACGACTTTTTTCATGGGTACTGACGTGTGGTTTATATATTGTTGCTATAAGAGTTCTTAATTGACTTTTATCATAAACCACGCATATATTTAGGTTTCCTTGGTTTTGAATTAGCAATTCTACCAATAGTAATGAAAGCATCCATTACTCTTCTCAAGGCATCTGTTTTGGGATATCTTTTCCCAGGGTAACGCCGGTAAACAATTTGGGCCGATAAATATTTTTTGGACATTTCTTCAGTACAAAAAGACCATATTAAAATAAAAAGCATAAAGTTGGCAGAGTTATATAAAAAAACGACAATAGCTCATGTTACCTGTTATCTGCCTTCCCAACGGAGTTGACTCACCTTGTATATATATATTATTTACATTTACATTTTCCATTTTCGTTCTATATTACATTTAAAAAATATATATTTATTATATATTGGGTAGTGGATTCTCAGGATAATCGGACCGTTTCTGTTTAGAAATTAAAAACTCATTTATTCAAACTCTATATATTTCGCCACTGCTTTGTGGCTTCTTCAGGAGTGCTACAAAGAATTATTTTTGTTTTAACAATTAAGGTGGAACACTGTGTCAAATGATAAAAGTTTACTTACAATTTGAGTAATATGAAGAGGAAATACAGTTTTTACATAGCCGTAAAAGTTGTAAAAACATCAGACAGTGAAACAACACGTTAAAAAAGACATCGACTAATAATAACTAAAAACACTTTACACATTTTTTTAACAACTAAAATATCAAAGTATTACAACACAAAATACATTCTTAATTGTTTACAGTTGTATGTTACGAAGTGTGTGTCAGTCGTGTAAGCGATGTGTGTACTGCGGATATAGAGACCTTGCTATTTTTCTTATAAACATTTATCTTTTTTTAATATCAATGTATTTACTCCAGCAGGTAGAAATGTGTTCGTTGTTAAAATCGTTCTTATTTTTATACTTATCTGTGTTATTTCGTATGAATACAAATTTGTGACTGTACAGGGTCTTACCTCAAAGTAAAAACTAAAATTGCCTAGTATGAATGAGCATCATTTCAACAAATTAGAATATATCACACTTAAACTATTGGTGTCTGTTTTGTAATTAATTGAACAACTCTCCCTGTTAATATGTATCATCTCAAGAACCAGTCTGTTTTTTTTTTATTGTTAAAACAAAAATAATTCTTTGTAGCACTCCTGAAGAAGCCACAAAGCAGTGGCGAAATATATAGAGTTTGAATAAATGAGTTTTTAATTTCTAAACAGAAACGGTCCGATTATCCTGAGAATCCACTACCCAATATTTAATAGTACGGACGAGAAAACAATATTTATCATATTTATTATATATATATATATATATATAAAAACAATTTCAAAATTCAGACCGGAATTACCACTTTTACTCTTATCGAATAGCGATTTTTTGCGAATATGTCGTAAATTATGCATTCTATATGTATTTATCAAGAATACAAAAGTATTTAGTGCTAGATTTGCAATATTTTTTGAATATATGAAATTTCAAAATTCGGACCGGAAGTAACACTTTTACTCTTAGGGAGTAGTCCTTTTTTCGAATATCTTGCTAAGTATGCATTCTATAGCGATTTATTAAGAGAACAGAAGTACTTAGAATAGGATTTTGAATAATTTTTGTGTAAAAAAAATATAGTATAGTTTGAAACGCTCATACGTATAAGAAAGTCGTGTGGTGGCCACACCTCACTTTTTAATTTGAGATTCGATTTTCAAAATATGTCATTAGTTTAGGCAAATTTCCAAAGTGTTCCTGATGGAATAACAACAGATTTTTTAAATTTGGGATTTGTGTTAGTTCCTTGCACTCAGAAATACTTCGAGTATCGTCATTTAAACATGTAGCGAAATTTTGTAAACTATCGAAATTCTCTGCATGAAAACTATTTCTGTGTATGTTTTAGCAAAGCTAAGTGACGATATTTTACAGGCTTTGCAATAAATTTCGGAATCACTGACAATTAATTTTTATCTCAGAAAAAGTAACATAAACAACGTTCTAGATCTAAATAAATGATAACTAAAAATGTACGCGTATGTTATTGAAACATACATATTATATTGCGAAATATAAGGTAAATATATTAAATTTTAAAAACTCGTCACCCTTGTACCTACGCCGATGAAGAAAGGATTTTATTCATAAAATTCCTTATTTTATGGCAGTTTTTTCTCTGATTCTCGGCGGTAAACAGATGTTACAGTTCGCCCTATGAATTAGTGCTATTCAGATATAATGTAAACAACAAGCAGTTGTTTACATTATTTCTTTTCACGGTTGTGGCTCCGTGGTAGTTTAGCTCGCTCGATTCCGCTCTCTAGTTATAATACAAAGCCGAGCGCGACTCGAGCCGACTTTACCCGAACGAGCGTTACATTCCGAGCGTGCCCAACAATCAATGCATCAACGCGCCCATAGAAGTTTTCACTTCAAAAATATGAAATAAGTGAAACCCAGAGATATTTTATTTTCATATGACGCTGTTCTTTCCGCCAAACACATACTTTGAAAATGAATCAAGTGTGACGCAATAATGCTGGAAATGCTGGACGGAGCTAGATGCAAGCAGTAAGCAACAACTCTAAACTTGACAGTAAATACGAATTAAAATGTCTGTATGTATATTTGTAACATAACGCAGACAAGCTATTTTACAAGTTATATAATTACACAACGTGTATTTTTGTGTTTTTCTATTTTTATTGGAATATTCTACGCATTCTTGTTCTGATACGAATACCACAGAATATAATACAAAGTATTTTAGATTTCCAGATACATATCGTATATGTCATTGCAATGGTCCGTCATATTTATACTGTCAATAAGTCTGTGTTTGACGGCAGAATTCAGACTAATTAATAACAAACTTATAACAATGGAGGAGTCGGTGAGTGAATGGATTAGTAAATAAATTAATCAGTAATTATTTATGACAGAAAAAGCGAAACTTGAAATATTTAAATTCGATTCATTTTAGAATTAAGTTGTCTTTTGCTTTTTGAAGTAAGCGAAGTTTAATCTATTGTTATTTGATTAACTATAAATATACTATTTCAGGTTTATACGAATATTGTTTGGAGAAATTTGCGAAATAATTACCACGCATTAAGCAATTTGGTAAAATATCTCGACGAGATTTTCTTTTATATTCTAGTAATCTTCTACGTAGAGAATCTCATATACATGTTCATTGTTTTTTCGTTTATTTATAGGTAAGTATATATCACAATTAATTATATATTAAACTAAACTGAGCATTTTTTACATACCGTGTGTTCATAATTGAATGAAAGATGTTTGAAATATTTGCTTAGTAGACTATGCTTTCATAATCTACCAGACCTACTTACAATAGAACATTTTCGATCGTGCCAGAAAATGACATTGACTACCAAAATTTAATGCTATACTCCATTCAGTCTAAGAATAAAGTAGATGGCGCTACAATTTGAGCACAGTTTACACACGATGAACTTTGTATTTTGAAAACAAGTAAAACATATGTTTACTGTCAGATGGATAGCAGGGATATACATATCTGATATCATTATATTTTGACATTTACGTACATTTTTGTACAAGTTGGTAAGTCATTCCTCAAGAAAAAGGAATGCACATGTCGTCTAATTGTACTTTTTTGTGCTTCATCCAATTTATTGTAAGTATGACGATAATTTCTTTTTCTTGGAGGAGAAATTGGAACTCCATATAATTCCATTTCTTTAATAATGCAGTACATTGTATTCCTATTAATACCCACTTCCTCTGCTGTTTGATTGACTGCAGCTGTTTTAGACATATTGTCTTTATGCTTAATGTACACATTATAAGCCATTTGCCTTTGTCCAGATCTTATGTGTTTCCCTTTACGATTTTTTGAAGGACCTGGTAAAATGCTTCCGCCGTACTATAGAATATTAGCGATTACGAAATAACGAAATTGATAAAATACCTTAACAAATGAATATTTCACTTACGAGTTCTAAGAAGAACTATTTTTTAAGAATATTAACAACAAATAACTATGTAAAATACGGAAATCGACAAAATCTTTGAACAAAACTGTCAGTAAACAAATTTTTGACAGAACGAGCTAAATGCGATTATTTTGCCGGTGTAAATGCACACTCGATTTCAACCAATCACAAACGTTTATTTTAAGCCCTATCTTTCCCAATGCTTTATTCTTAGACTGAATGGAGTATAGTAACTGTATTTAGCCTTGATAGATTTATTTTAATTACTCTGAGATTACTAAATTAATAGACTAATTTTATATTTCTATTTTTCAGTCCATTTTCGAAGTTTTATGTAATTTATAACTATTATTCATTAATCCAAGCTTGGTTTAGATTAATCTTTACGTCGTACTATTTCGACAAATTACCTGCTGAGTCCAAGCGAACAAGTGTTTTGATTAATCGCTGTAGAATAAACAAGATGAATAGACATGAATTGGAATTGTTTTATTGGCAATCTAATTTCGATGATATTTGCTTTACAATTTTAGATTGTGTACCGATAGACAAGAGCTTCATAATAAAGGTAATGAGTGTACATTTTACAGTAAGTTAAATTAAATATATTAATTTAACTTGCATTATTGCAGATGGTCGGAGGAATCATTACATATCAAATAATTTTTGCACAGTTAAATGTTCAATTTTCTAGTATTCCTAAACTAGTCGAGAGTGATAATGTGTCCCTTTCTAAATAATGCCATGATTACCATCAGCAATGTAGTGTCTAAATATTGAAATAGAATTATGTGAATATTTCAAAAACCTTTCGGATACGAGCAAGGATTTTGTGAGAACTACAAACTGATCCAGAAAATTGCATGTAATGTTATTTAGTTTGTTCTTGAATAAAGAACTCCAATGGTAGAGAAAATTGCTTTTAGCGAAGATTTGAACAATTTTGTCACCGTTTTCCTTTTTAATTTAATTATTTCAATTAATTTTACTGGTAATTTCTTAATGACAATCCTTCCTGCACTTTGTTTTTTCAGAAGGCTTTGTAAAGTTATTACCAAGTATATATGTGCAAATAATAAATTTAATGTAGGTACGTTTTTTTTTTTAAATTAAGCTTCAACAGCTGCCTTTGTACTCCTCATTCGCAAATTTTTCGAATCAAGTTTGAAATGTCATATGGAAATTTTGAATGTTACAACGTTTACTGATTGGTAGTTTACTATATGGCAAAAGGAGCAACCATCAAGCAAAAGATTACAGTCCTTAACCAAATTTTGTACAAACATTCACTGCACTTTCTCAAGAAAAAGTTTATACTGTTTATATAGGGCCACCTATACATATTTATTTGCAGAAACATTAAGAAAATAATGCTGGGATGATATAATTTATTTAGAACCTAAGCACAATTAGCAAACTTCTATGGACGGGGCTGGGGTGTTTTGGTTTCTTTTCCTGTCTAATATGTTAAACCGAAGGAAAGAAATAGGCACAATATAAATTGGCATACAACGAATTAAAACAGCTGAAAAACTAATTAGACGCTCAAGATGTCATAAACAAAGTAATGAAGAGTAACCAGTCACACAAGAGCGAATACGAGGGACAAACTACAATTATTGAGAATAGAAAGATTGATACAAGTTGTTAGAATTTTTAATTTAAATATGTTCAAAGTAATTGCCATTTGCAATTCCAACTCCTTCCATGGTTTAAAAGCCTTCAACCAGCTGTCCTTGGGGATACTATCAAAAAAACACTTAACGTCGATGTCAATCTCTTCTTCTGACTGGAACCTTTTCCCTCTCAAGTGTTTTTTGAGTTCAAAAAATAGCCAGAAGTCACACATCGCCAAATTCGGTGAGTAAGGAGGATGTTCTATAATCTTTTGTTTTCCGCTAAATACTGAACAGTTGTCCCTGTTGTATGGGACGACGCGTTATCATGATGTAACATAATCCCCTTTCTGGGCACAGTAGGCAAATAATTTTCAACATACCATTTAGCGGTAACTGTCTTCTGATCTTCTAATTTAATTGCGACCACCAAACCTGTACTTCTAAAAAATACTGCGTACATAACTTTTTTCATTGCTCGTTGTTTTTTCACCATCGTAGGGGTTTCCTCGTTTTTATGTATCCAAGCTCGGCTTGCTTCAGATTGGACTCTATCATTGCATAGGTAATGCGCTTGTCTTCTTCCACCATCTTCTTCACCGCAGCAATGTTTTCGTGGTTAACAGCGAGGAGGACCAGCTCCTTTTTTGTGTACCACCGACTTGCAACTTTGCTCAAATTCTTTATACCATCTATAAACAGTAGCCAATTATGGTGCGAGATCCCCAAATGCCGATTTTAAAGTTTCCTCACACTCATACGCGCTCAAGCCTTTCTTGAAATCATAGTAAATCATTATCCGAAAGTTCTCTCGTGATAATTCCATTTTTCCGATAACAGAAGCTTATTCTATGGACTATTTCTCAGACACTATTCAACCAAATGTTACAAACTAAACTGTGATTGACAGATAAAATAATGCACTATTTAATTAATAAACAACAATTTGTTTTGCACGCCGGGTAACTATGATTTTTCAATTCTCAATAATTGTAGCTTATCCCTCGTATATGCCCCCTCCCCCCCGAATTAAAAAAAAATTAATAAGTAGTTATTATTCGGTTGGCGTTTGCTTTCGCAAATGACAGTATGCTTCGTCATATTGCCTTCCCTCTTTCAAATTAAAACTTATACTCGTCATTGCAGTCACCAGTGGTGTACAGTAATGCAAAAAAACCAGGAAATGACTGGCTAAATAGAAATGTAAATAGGAAAAGTCAAGCAGAAATAGAGTTCCTGGGACATTATAAACAACGAAATGGAAGGGGCAGCAGAGACCTGAAGAATACATTCACTCTCCTAAAAGTTTTAATAAAATCTTTGCACGCGTGGGTGGAAAACTGCCAAAGAATATCTGGTTATAGTTATGCGCAACAACACTGGTAATGATTAAAAAAAATTCAAACATCTACATCACTATATCTATCTTCCATCAAGGAGAAAGAAGTAATCCTGACGCGCATCTAATAAATTAAAGTTTGTAGGTTTGTAATATGGAACTACATCAAGTAAAAGCCGAATATATTTTATTTTTGAATTTTACACAATAAAAAGTACAATACACTGGGAAGTTTGTAAACAATCGTCGGACTATCCCGTTATTGGGAAATAAGACGTTGTAACCCTTTAATATATTGTTTTTTTATTGGTACATAATATAATATTTATAGGTATGTTCATTGTTACAGTATATATTTCTAAAAACCACTTGTTTATGAATTTAAGATACAATAAAGCAAGTATTATCTCAGTAATATTTGTCTTTCGATATTGTTGAAATAAAAAAAAAAAAAAAGGAGTATATATGCCGAAACGAATGGAACTAAGCTAACTTTGTGCAAAGAAAACTTGTCAATGCGTGTAATTGCGAAAAAGTCGAATTTAATTTATCGAGCAGTATTTTTTTGCTCATTGTGCTCGTTATAAAGAGGCAAATTTCATAAGAATTCAAATTGGCGAATTTTCGCTGCCCGTCATTGAGAGTACACGTTGTTAGGAGGTTACGTTTATATTTTTACAATCGACCACTAGATGGTGCTTTTGACAAATGTAAATAAATAATAATAATGTCTTTATTTAGCAATTTGCTATTATGTATACATGTTAAATAAATATATGTTCAAATATAACAACTTAATTTGATGTATGTGTTACAAACCAACTTCTAAAGTCAATAATTCAAGTGTATATGCTTATAAGCCAACGTCTTAAATAAACTTAGTCTATTACATTCTTTTATACTATTGGGTAATGTATTATAAAGTTTCAAACCATCAACGTATACACTTGTTGTTGTTTGACTTCGTTGATATCTACTTATATGAAAGTCTTTAACATTACGTGTGCTATAACTATGCGTATCTCCTACTTGTACTAGCTTATCCGTTAAATATGAAGGTGCCTGACCTAACTTAATTCTATGTATAAAAACGAGTACTCTATATGCTAGTCTCTGTCTAATGTTCATTAATTGTAGTGCACCCTACATTATCTGGATGGGTGTATATTTACTACATTTCAGTATTACTCTCATACATTTATTCTGTAGTTTTTGTAATTGTTGTATCTCATTTTGCTTTGCATTGAACAGAATTGTTGAACAATATTCAAAGTGTGGTGCTATAAGCGATTTATATAACATAAGTTTAACATAATTTGACAAGTTTTTACCTATTCTATTTAAAAACCCTACTTTTTTAGATATCTTACTTACTACATAGCTTAAATGTTTTTTGAAATTTAAATTTTCATCAATTATTACGCCAAGGTATTTTATTTGTATTACTGACTCTAATTCAACATTATTAATTAGTATTTTAATCTTATCTTTATCATTGTTTTGTAATTTATGTCTACTTCCAATACACATAAACTTGGACTTATCAATATTTATACTTAAACTATTTCTACATAGCCATATATATAACGCTTCCAGCTCTTCATTCATCACTTTAACCATATCTTCCATATCATCGCCTGATACGCAGAGCATTGTATCATCCGCGAACCATATATATAATACTACTATATCGCGTGTAGACAAGGAAAACTTCGCTCCAACATTGTGAAATAAAACATATCGTGCTATGCCGTTTAAGAGTCGCATTGTCCAAACTGCGCATGCGTTATAAATAATTTTTCAAATTTAGGTCTGTTTGTTTATCACATAGATTTATTACTATAAATATTTGATTAAAGTTTGTAAATCGTCAAACAAGCATAAATAGTTTTAAAATCGACAAACCTCTTTATAATTAATAATTGTGCCTTGTTAAATGTGGAAAAATAATTTGATTTCCCTTAATGAATGAAGAAATATCGTCGTGGCATCATGGGCAAATCATAGACAAACAAACGATCATACCGCAGAAATATATTTGTCAAAAATTGTACGAATTGTGGTTATGTTATAGTAAAAATTGTAAACTAATTAACTAAAACTCGCAGTCAGTTCAATTGCATTGCAATTGTGTTTCTTTGAAGATAGAAAGAAAAAACGCCTCTATAAGTACAATAATTTGTGATATAATAACAGCACTAAAATTATTCAACTCAACATGCAAGAATAATAAAGAATTAGATAATGTGGTATTCTTGTATTCTAGAATTACTGTCATCTACATCGGAGAAATGTACGCAAATAACACAGTAAATTGTACTTGAATTAGGTAATTGTATTACTATGTTACATATTAAAATATTTGAATTGCTTATATGTAATAAATAGGCTTTTATTAAACCTTACAGAGTTGCACACCCATCTTTTTGCCATGACCTTCTAATTTTTTTGGTATATGTCTAATATAACATACATGTGTTCATAGAAAGTTGAAGAATTTTGATATGTCCACCACGGAATCCACAGATCCCATATGATATGAGATAATAATATGCCGAAATTGGGTATTTTGGGCCGGTTATTGGAATTTATGCTATATTGCATCACTGATTGTGAAAATAACTTGAAGGATGAACACATTATTTATAAGATAGTGAAGTGATTTTTTTTAATTTGTACTTTGCTGAATATGTATCGTAATTTCTGTCACTAAATTATAATCAAGCACATATAAAATGTATTTTATATTTAAATTTTCAATAAAATATGTTTTAGTTTAAAACAACTTGTAGATGGTACAGTATAAAGATAATATTCATTTTGGAATTTGCCAAGACAATGTGTGATGAGTTCTTTTGAATTTTTCCCAACATTGTGGCAGTAAATACTGCAGTGTTATGAACGGCAAGGTAGGCACGGCATCAAACGGTATTCCTGTTTTTCTGATATTGTTACATTCTCCAAATCTTTTTTATCATTTTATAAATTTGTATGTATCTATTAATTCATACAAATATTTATATTTCATAATAATTTTTTGTTGTTTTAATTCCAAGAAAGTATAAACAAAATAAATTTGCGAACATAAATAAAATAAATTTTAATTTTTTACTTCGTAAGTAGAAATTGTACTTTGATGTAATTATTGAATCAAATACAAAATCAACATACCTTTTTTACAAGCAATAATATAAATGTCCATGAGACATAGACATCAAGAAAAATATATTGATTATTAATGTGCTATTAGATACACTACAGAAATTCAAGTGTATCAGAGTAATTGTTTGTTTATATTCTTTGCTACCATATGGGCGTAAATTAGGCTTCATCACGTTTTTATTTTCATGAATGGTTTAATCATTCTCAATTAAAATAAAAAAAGTTAACAACAATAAAAATTATATTCAATCACAAAAATGTAATGCTGATTAATTCCACAACTTTTTCGTAAACATTCATGTTTGAGTGTAGATCTCGACACACAATTAAATAAAGGAACACAACAGGAATTTAATTAGTTTTTTACATTGTTGATTACGCGACATTATATTGAATAATGTAGGTACGTAGACAAATATAAAATAAATGTTTTATTCTTATATATAGCCAAAATACTAAATACAGTAATTTAAGTAATTTTATTTGCATTCTTAAGCTTAAAATACATAGCAAAACTATATGTTGAAATATAATACAATCTGACTTATATAACATACCTGAATCTATTCGATTGTGTATGTAAAACATTAATTTATGCGTTTTCTGTAAATCAATATGAAAGAAGCAGTATTTATATTCAATAATTTCACATACACCAATAAGCATACACAAATCAATGTACACAGGATTTTCTGTTCAAAATCTTTTCAATAAGACGAAATGAAACGATCGGTATTTACATTTAATAATATAATTTCACATATACTAATAAACATGTACAAATCAATGTATTAGTTGTAAGTTCACAAGTTTTTCTGTTCAAAATCTTTTCTGTTAATCAAAATGAAACGATCGGTATTTACATTTAATAATATAATTTCACATATTCCAGTAAGCACGTATAAATCAACACAGAAGTTATAACTTCACAAGTTTTTCTGTTAATAATTCACTGGAATCAGGCTTCATATCGTTTATTTATTCTACCGCGTATTTCCTGGGTAATTCTACAAATTCACCGATGAACTAAACTTGCACAAAACTGAATTCAATAAAAAAAAACAACCTTGCGTATGCTTTCAGTAATATCATAGTTATAGATGTCAATTTAAATCAGAGGTTATAATTATGTTTTCTGTTTATCTGTCATTTCAAAAAATTCAAAATGGACAATTTTAGTCGACGCATGCGCAGAACACGCAAGGCGGCCAATTCTATCTCTCTTAGTTGGGACGAAAAATTACACATTATCAAGATACAACACACGCAATATAGTAGTATTATATATATGCCGCGAACATACACACGTCACAGCGGCCGACACACGACGACATATCATTCACGTAAATATTGAATAGAACGGGGCCTAAAACAGTTCCCTGGGGCACTCCATACCTAGTTTCTATCGCACTTGATACATTATTATTATATTTTACTATTTGTGTCCTATTATTTAAATAGCTAGAAAACCAATTTCGAACTGTACCACCTACACCTATTGATTCCAGTTTTTTAATTAAAGTGTCTCTATTTATTGTTTCAAAGGCTCTACGAAAATCCAAAAAGACTGCTAAGATAATGTTACCTTTATCCAGTTCTTTTAACCACTTATCAATTAAATTCACTAATAATGTTTCACATGAATGATCTTCTTTAAAGCCCGACTGGTCTTTGCTTATTATATTATTGTCATTACAATACGAACTAAGTCTATTTTTTACTGCACGTTCTAAGACTTTTTCATACACCGGCACTGTATTTATTGGGCGAAACTCCACGCATTTTCGTGACCCATTCACCTTTGGCACTGGTATAATGTATGATGTCTTCCATCCTTCAGGAAATACTCCACTCTTTAGTGATTGATTTAATACATCTAACAATCTATTCGCAGTTACTAGACATGCATCTTTCAACAAGCTAACACTATATTCTTATTGTTTGACATTCGTTGATGAAGTATCCGCGATAGATTTGAAATCGAGTCAGTAGTTTGTTGCATAGATAAAATATTTATACTCTTATATAGATGGCTAACTTCACTAATAACACGAGACTTGAAATAGTAATTGTTTTTGTCGCCAGCAGGGTTATGTACACGAGCGGCAATTTTGAAATATGTACCTGTGAATGTATGTACCTTTAATTTTTGAGTTTTAAAATTGATAAAACAAAGGAGTTACCGCAGGTTAATAATACTAATATATTTTTTAGTAATAAATTTTATTTTGCATTTAATTTAACGTACATTTATTATCTAACTATAATTAATAATAGAATATATGCGTATGATTACTGACATATTAGTATACAAGAGACAAATATCAAAGTTTTTAAATAAAATAAAACCTACACTTTTTTTTATTTAATGTTTTAATACCTGATAAATGTAATGTAGGAACAGCATCTGCCTTCAAATTTGATCGGTTATGATATGATGTAAATTTCATTTGTGGAGAAAAATGATAGTCACACACCCGATAATTTCTTCGCTTTTCAATTTTAATGTCCTCTCGTCCCACGGCTATCTTCCACTGTTCAAAAAGCTAAGAAAAAGAATATAGTTAGTACATATTTTATCAAATATGGTCGAAATTTCATTGCGTGATTATTTTTTATGTATTGAAAAGCTAAAAAGATAATTTAGTAGAAAATCAAAATAATATGCTTACCTCGGGTATGCAAAATTGCATTTTCCTGGTAACTTTTACAGACAGTTATAATGCACTTGACCATTTTTCAAAATTATAAACAGTTCAAATAACCTAAGATATTTCAAAAACAAAACTAACTTTAAAAACGAATATAAATGATTATAATACAATGGAGAAACTAGTAATAAGAAAGGAAATTAATATAATACCGAATCACAAATAATTATAAACTGAAAATATTGACATATACCTCAAAACAACTGTAAACACACTCGAAAGCAAATAAAACGCGTGTATCCAGCAGGGATACCAGTATAACTGGCTTTAGAAACTGTAAAATATTAAAATTCCTAGATAAATTACTAAAGTGCTACAAACCTGCCGCAGGCGACAAAAACTTTTATTAATGGTTTATAACCGCGCTAAGTTTCTATTAGTAGATTGGAAGTTTACAGGTGGTTTGTTGACAGTGAGTTTATAAAATAATGGTGATTACTAGTGAAGGTTTTCGTCGGATATTTTTTTACGATTTTAAAAAGGTCCTAACTCCACAAGAATGCATTATATCGCTTCAGTCAACTTTTGGTAATGAAACCCCATCAAAGTAGACAGTTTACAATTGGTTTGCAGAATTTCATCATGGTCGTGCCTCAGTGAGTGATGAATCACGTGAAGGTCGACCAAAATCTGTTGTGATTCCAAAAGACATCGATGCTGTGCGGAAAATGATAGAACACGATCGACATGTGACTTATAGTGAAATAGAGGCATCTCTTGGCATATCGCAGACTGCAGTACATTCGATTTTATTTGAACATTTATTTGTAAAAATAATATGTTCCAGATGGATTCCACATTAATTGACCGAAGCACAGAAAGCAACTCGTGTCAATTGGTGTAAAGAAATGCACAAAAAATTCGACGTAGAAATCACAAAATCCGTATACAACATCGTCAGAGGTGAGGCAACATGGATGCGTATTAGCCGGAATACAAGCAACAATCTACTGTATGGGTGTTCCAAGATGAATCGAAACCCACAAAAGTTGTTCGGGCAAGGAGCACTTCCAAGAAAATGATCGCTTGTTTCTTCGGCTGTATAGGACACATCGCAACAATTCTCTTAAAGGATCGAAGAACTGTTAACACTGAATGGTATACAGTAATTTGTTCGCCAAAAGTTATAGACGAGATCAGGAAGAACAACCGAAAACGTCGCATTATTCTTCATCACGACAATGCGAGTTCCCATACAGCACGTCTAAAAATTGACTATTTGATGGAGAAAAGTGCTGAAATAATGACTCATTGCCCATATTCACCTAACTTGTCGCCGAATGATTTCTTTTTGTTCCCAACTGTGAAACAAAAAATGCGTGGACAGCGATTGTCAACACCTCAAGAAGCAGTCGAAGTCTTTGATAACCTTATTTCTGAGATACAACCTTCAGAGTGGAATAAATCTTTTGAGAACTGGTTCGTACGCATGCAAAAGTGTATAGACCATAACGGCGATTATTTTGAAAAACAATAAAACAGTTTGTTCCCAAAAATTTTGTTTTCTTCCCAGATTTTGTAAAAATATAAAAGGTATTTTGCGTTAATTCTCCTATATGTTAGAAAAGTTCTTAAAAAAGTACCCTTTATTGAGATGTGTCCCTTAATAAGGGTACTATTACTGGGTCATTCGTATTTTTGTCATATGGTATATAAGTAATAAGATTTTTTTTGTTAAACTAAGTGGACACCATCTCTTTCATGCTGAACCATGTAGCATTTTAGTTAGTTCAAGTAAAATCATTTCTTCGTGGTCTTTACACATAATATTATGTAATTTTACCTTATAATGTTTATTGTGTCAGTGCAATATTTAATGTAGAAGAATGTCTTTCTAAAACAAATTCGTATGTACAAAATCATATTTTAAACACCTTCCTATTCACAATGGCTAAAGCTTCTGTAAATCTAATATTTTAATATCCATTCAGAGTATCTTCACAAACCTGTTTCTTATTAAATAAGTATTGTGTGAAAAACAAAAATAATATTGCACGAAATTAAAATCATATTATACTCAAAAGAGTTTTATTTTCAGAAAAACCTAATGCATTAATCACCTTCTAGACCTTTGCGTAAATTGAATGTTTTCCATGGCTCGGTACTTTTAATCATGGTTAATTGAAGGAGTAGGCGTCTTTGACAGCTAGGCAAGATAAAAGTTAATTTCACGTAAAAGCTGGCAACACTATGTAATCAAATTATAATTCATACACACAATAAGTATACCCATCTAGCGGGATGTCGCAGTTTTTAACTAGGATGCGGAACTGAGCGATAATAACAGTCGGGTTTTAACCCAAATCAATAGTGCCGTGCGATCTGCGCTGACGCAACTACATCTCTTGATATATTTCAAAGTTGAAATGTCGAATAATATCGTCTTAAACGTCTTAAGGCGATAAATATATAAAGATAAATATAGTTATATATTTTTTTGCCATTGCCATTGAATATGAAATTATATAAATGTGAAATAACCTAGGTATAGATGTTATTTAATATCAATAATAGTAATTCATTTTTCAACATTTTCGAGAAGCTGAATACCAATTACAGGAACAGGTGCACATAAAAAAATAGTTATTTTAGGGCTAACTTAATATCATGTTCATATCTTTCTAGTACAATTTTCACATCTAATATTACCTTATAGACTTTATTGCCACTAAATCATACTTCCTCTCTCGGTGAAATCACTTAAGAAAGTAATTAAGGTTAACGGCATTCATTAGACTAAATAAAGTAACTAATTACACGTTGGAAGAGTCGTGATGATCTTCAATCAAATAAAACTTAAATTCTGAAAAGATATCCAATCCTAATTACTACATTCCCTCCGTTAAATATGTTTATGGATAAGTAGTTTGTCCAATATTAGTAATAAATACTTATTGCTTTAATAAAAGCAGAATTCTGGCCAGGATTGGATAGATGAGACACTTTTCGGCTAAATACCGTCTCCGAATATTATTTATTATTATACAAATTGTCAACGAGAATGTAAGGTTAGAAATTTTAGCTATGAAGATCATTAAAAGGTTAGACAGATACGTGACAGTGACTTATTCAAATTAAAAAAAATGAGGTATGGCCACCACACGACTTTCTTATAAGTATGAGCGTTTCAAACTATACAATTTTAAGAATTTTTTTACACAAAATTTATTCAAAATCCTATTCTAAGTACTTCCATTCTCTTAATAAATCACTA
The DNA here is from genome assembly GCA_963170755.1 of Amphimallon solstitiale. Lineage (NCBI taxonomy): Eukaryota > Metazoa > Arthropoda > Insecta > Coleoptera > Scarabaeidae > Amphimallon > Amphimallon solstitiale. The sequence continues at coordinate 56,199,501 of OY720681.1, read as the reverse complement.
TAGAATGCATACTTTGCAAGATATTCGAAAAAAAGTGCTATTCGCTAAGAGTAAATGTGCTACTTCCAGGCCGAATTTTGAAATTTCATATGTACAAAAAATATTGCAAATCCAACTCTAAATACTTTTGTACTCTTAATAAATATACAGGGTGTCTCAGCTTTTGCGTTACAGGCATTATCTACTTTCCCTGTATAGTTATCAAAAAACTGTTCAAATAAAAGTTACTTGATATTATGATGTGTCGAAAATGACAAATAGAGGATTTTATTTGCTCGTGACCTTGAAGGAGATTTTAAGGTGAACTTTGTTTTTTTTAATGGATATATGTATTTTTTAATATTGCATCTTATTTTTCAAAAGCTAATAAATAACTTTTATTTGATGCATTTTTTATTTTGCCGTGTCAGTTTTGACACAATTCATATAAACTTGTCAAAAGTAAAAAGTTGTGTTCTGTCAGTCAACAAATGTCAGTCTTGCTTAAATCACAAAGATTTGACTTGCTTTATCCGCAGCTTTTTAATATGCCACTTACATACAACTCCAACGAATATGTAGATATGTTAATAGTCTACGGAGAATGCAGAAGGAATTCCCGAGAAGCTGCAAATTTGTCTCGAGAAAGATTTCCGGAACGTCATCATCCATCACATACAACATTTAATAGAGTAGAAGCGAAGTTACGAACTGGTTCAATTCCCTCTACCGTAAAACATGCTAACCATAATGCTCCTGCTAGAAATGAAGAAAATGTAATCAACATTTTGGCTTATGTAGCTGTAAACCCCCATGTTTCACTTCGACGTTTGGCAGAAGAAATTGGCGTTAGTAAAGCTACAGTACATAGAATTTTAAAAGGGCATGGGTACCATCCATTTAAAGTTCATTTATCACAAGAATTAAGACTAAACGATTTACAAAGACGCCTGGATTTCATTGCACGATTGCAAGTTCTAAAAGATGAAAATCCAAATTATCTTAATTGTATTTTGTTGAGTGGCGAAAGTCGCTTTCACAATAATGGTGTTGTGAACAAACATAATGCGCATTATTGGTCCAACCAAAATCCGCGGTGGATGGAGGAAGCACGCTTTCAAACAGTGTGGGGAACCAATGTATGGTGTGGAATGTTTAATGGGCATTTAATTGGACCCCACTTTTACGAAGGAACCCTGATAGGACAACGTTATTTACATTTTTTACAAAATGTGCTTCCCGATTTAATGAAAAACGAGACATAATTTGGCAACAAGATGGTGCTCCGCCCCATAATGCGCAAATTGTGACGAATTATATAAATGCGCTGTACCCCAATGGATGGATTGGAAATAGAGGTTCTATCCCTTGGCCTGCTCGTTCCCCGGATTTATCGCCTGTTGATTTTTTCATGTGGGGTTATTTAAAGGAATTTGTATATCAAGTTCGGTCGGCAGATCTTGATGATCTGAAAAATCGAATTCGCATGGGATGCCGGATTATGACTCTCGGAATGATACTTTCATCTTGCAACAGAGGATTAAGACGTCGTTTGGAAGCTTGTGTCCACGCTGATGGAGCCCAATTTGAACATTTTTTAAATTAATGCCTCTTGTTTTGCTTTCTTATCCAACTACATACACTAATTTGAGATATTTATTATTGAAATACTTACTCTTTATTTTTCTATTTTTTTTTTGCACTGAATTACTTACTTATAATTATCGTATTCCTTTAAGTTAATAAAAATTGCTTTTGACAAGTTTATCTGAATTGTGTCAAAACTGACAAGGCAAAATAAAAAATGGATCAAATAAAAGTTATTTATTAGTTTTTGATAAATAATATGCAACATTAAAAAATGCATATATCCTTTAAAAAAAACAAAGTTGACCTTGAAATCTCCTTCAAGGTCACGAGCAAATAAAATTCTCTCTTTGTCATTTTCGACACATCATAATATCAAGTAACTTTTATTTGAAAAGTTTTCTGATATCTACCTATACAGGGAAAGTAGATAATACCTGTAACGCAAAAGCTGCGACACCTGTATATAGAATGCATAATTTACGACATATTTGCAAAAAATCGCTATTCGATAAGAGTAAAAGTGGTATTTCCGGTCCGAATTTTAAAATCCTTTTTATACAAAAGATATTTAGAATTATAATCTAAATACTTTTATACTCGTAATGTACCTGCCTAGAAAGCATGACTTGCGAGATATTCGCAAAAAACTGATTTTCGATTAGAGTAAAAGACCTACTTCCGGTTGGAATTTCGAAAAACTTTTTTAAGACAATTTGTCTCAAATTTAATTTTGAGTACATTTGAATTCTTTATAAATTTGTTTAAACTTAGTAATTGACAAAATATTTGCAAAATTCGATTTCTTCACTGAAGTAAACTACTACTTCCGGTCTACCGATTTTACTGAAAAACTAATCAGATCTCATGAGGGAGATTATACACGTAAATACAAAATTTGGAATAGATATCTACAGCGGTTTGACCGCTATCGTGGTCACAGACTGACAGACACACACACAGCCACAGACATTTTTTTAAAACCACTTTTTCGGTATCAGGGGACTTCAAAACGTGGATATCTGCAAAAATCTCGAGGTCGAAAATTTTCACAATACAATAATTTTACTTCCTTATACTACGTATAAGAAAGTAAAAATATATAACTAGAACGATAAATATAATATCGTAAAATAGAATGTTCAAAAAGTAAATGTCAGGTTTTAAAAGTAAGTAATAGTGGGATATGTGTATCGGAATTTTAAAACCTGACATGTCTAAAATACTACTAGACAACCTAAAAATTATGTACATCTATCAGACCTAATACATGTTATAAATTATCGAATGGTAAGGTATTGCCAAATTTTGATTTTTGCTTCGGTCATTTACTGCATTATCATGTTTCTTTATTCGTTGTAAATAAATGGCTGCCGGCGGTTTTGCCCTTATAAACTGAGAGAGAATCTTTAAGATTGTAATAAACGAGTCCGCCGACAAAGGCAGTGTTCTGTGCTGATACGGCGGAATGGGCTTATTTGTGTTGTTAATTTATTCCTAACTAATAGGAAATATATTTATTATAATCTATTTGTAATGATTTTTCTGTAATGTGTAGAAAGAAAACAATCAATATTTAGTAAGTTATAATTAGTATATATTTTTTGTGAAGTAATGAAACGAGTATTTCTTGATAAAAAAGTTAGTAATAGAAAAACTTTATGTCGCATATTATATTGCAAAATATTTACAAACATGTTTCTCGGTAGTATTTTATTCCTTTTTAAATGTATGAACAAAGAAAGAATTGTTAAAACGACTGTATGTGCGTTTCGAATTTTTTATATAAAAATTGGCCCATATTAAGTTTTAAATAGTTTTATCTTTTTAATAAACCTGTGAGTATAGTATTACTATTAACTTAAAGAGAAGAAGTATATGTAAGTACACTGATCGAGGAAAAATTGAAACATCTTGTACTTTACTTGCTGTACGATCTTTATAACTTTCAAATTAATGTAATGAATAATAGTTTTTAAATGATAGCTTATAGAGGGTCTATAGTAAAATACCTCAAAATTATCTCATAAATGAGAACAGAAATGACAGTTTATAATAAAAGTAATTAAGTACACCCATTCCACCGTGTAAAACACTTTGTCGGCGGACACGTTACAACAATCATAAAGATTCCGCCGGACGGCGATCGTTATTTGTACGAGTTCTAATAAAATTTCTTGTTTTGTTAAGTTGCTCTCGACATCAAATTTTGATTTCAAATAAATAACAAAACTATAAATTTTGTAGAACTTATACAAATAAAGAAACATGATAATTCACTTAATGACCGGACCGAAGTTCAAAATTTGGCAATTGCTTATCATTCGATAATTTAATAAGGTATATTAGGTCTTCCATGTTTACGTACTTGCTAGGTTCTTTTAATTGGTACGTGTTGATTAATTGACAAACATAATATCTATACGAAAATGAAAAGTGTGAACACATGGATGTTAAAACTAACATCAAGCAGTAAATAATTACTGTGTCTTACATATATACCTTTATACGTAAAACGTATATGTATATATGCATGTGTTTGAGATACACACATACATTAAGTGCCATTGTCGATAATCGAACGCACAGACACCGGTGTTTCGACCTATGAGGTCTCATCAGTGTGCGTGGAGATTCTCGACAATAGCTTCAAGACTTAAATCGCTGCCTATGTCATTTTTGCATGTTAAATGCAGTGAGAGTATCACAGCGACATCTAACACCCAAAAGATGACACGGAAAAAAGCGATGGCTTCTGACAGCATGTTCTGCTATACAGAGGCCTGTATGTTAATAGTGTATCTCGTGTAATAGAGCCTTAGGTGGCGTCACCAATCAAAACGAAAAAGAAAAGTGTGAACACCTGGATGTTAAAACTAACATCAAGCAGTAAATAATTACTGTGTCTTACATATATACCTTTATACGTAAAGCGTATATGTATATATGCATGTGTTTGAGATACACACATACATTAAGTGCCATTGTCGGTAAGCGAACGCACAGACACCGGTGTTTCGACCTATGAGGTCTCATCAGTGTGCGTGGAGATTCTCGACAATAGTTTCAAGACTTAAATCGCTGCCTATGTCATTTTTGCATGTTAAATGCAGTGAGAGTATCACAGCGACATCTAACACCGGTGTCTGTGCGTTCGATTATCGACAATGGCACTTAATGTATGTGTGTATCTCAAACACATGCATATATATATATACGTTTTACGTATAAAGGTATATATGTAAGACACAGTAATTATTTACTGCTTGATGTTAGTTTTAACATCCATGTGTTCACACTTTTCATTTTTGTTTTGATTGGTGACGCCACCTAAGGCTCTATTACACGAGATACACTATTAACATACAGGCCTCTGTATAGCAGAACATGCTGTCAGAAGCCATCGCTTTTTTCCGTGTCGTGTTAGATGTCGCTGTGATACTCTCACTGCATTTAACATGCAAAAATGACATAGGCAGCGATTTAAGTCTTGAAGCTATTATCGAGAATCTCCACGCACACTGATGAGACCTCATAGGTCGAAACACCGGTGTCTGTGCGTTCGATTATCGACAATGGCACTTAATGTATGTGTGTATCTCAAACACATGCATATATACATATACGTTTTACGTATAAAGGTATATATGTAAGAGACAGTAATAATATCTATATTATCGAAACGTTTTAATTTTTTATTTTGTTTGAGTTTATTTACAGCAGCAGTTAAACCACGAAATTTTAAATTTTAAAGCATAATAACAGTAATATACAGAGCGATATTAGCATTTTTTTATAATTTTTTTTAAGAAAATTTATGCATTCATAGGTTTTTTTTTTGAATACACAGTATGAAAATGTATTAGTACATTAAGGTCGTATAACTCTTTTATACAGGTTGTCCGAAGAGGTGGTTCGAGGTTTTTGTATAGTGCCTCCTCGGTCAAAAATAAGTGAAAAACATCATATGAACATGGACCGAAGTTTCAACTGTTATAGATTTATGCGTGGTTACTTACAGAAAATTGCGAAATTACAAACATTCTTAAAAAGTTTCACAACTGCTGTAACTACCTCGACGGACACTCTGTATTAGAATCGAGTAGTTCTTTGTGGCAAAAGCCAGATTGTCATAAATTTTGAAGTTTGTGCTTGTCTTGACATTTCTTAAAATGCCATTTAAGTTTATGAAACAAGAATACGCTGATATGGTATTTTTATATGGTTACTGCAATGGTAGCGCTGTTAGAGCTGTGAGATTGTACGCAGAGCGTTATCCAAATCGAATATTTCCTTGTGACAAAACTATCCAGAACTGCTTCCAATCTCTTAAAGAACGAGGATCTTTCCCCTAAAGGTCGCCCATATCTCTTATGGGTTGCTTGTAAACTTCAGCTTTCAAGTAACCCCACAAGAAAAAATCTAACGAGGTTCGATTCGGCGACCGAGCCGACCACCTAAGGACGCCATTAGTACCAATCCAACGACGTGGGAACGTTTGATTAAAATAGTCAGTAACTATGTTGGCATTATGATCAGGTGTCCCATCTTGATGTAACCAAATATTATTTCGCAGCTCTATAGGTGCCTACATCTTCCAAAAGTAGTGGTAACTCATTTTGCAGGAAATGTAAGTAGCGCACACCAGTTAATGTTTCATGATAAAAGTGGGGGCCTAAGATATATCCGTTTAAAATTCCACACCAAACGTTAACGCCAAGAACTGTTTGATTTCTTGTTTACCTTATCCACCTAGGATTATCTTCTGACCAAATGTTTTGTGATCTGGTAAAGACCTGTTTGGAAAGCGTAGAACATATAATCGCATTGCTTCAGATGCATTTCTACGGGATTCTCCATAAATTAAAACCATATTCAGTTTGTCTTCATTTGTGTGTAAAACCATACTTTTAATACAATCTCAACGCAAAATGAGTAAATGTTTGCATGAAGCTAATTATAAAGACAATTAATAATCAAGCAAATGTCACTAATGTGTGCTAATGTCAAAATATTTCCTGAATAATCCAAGCAAGCATACATACATATAACACAGACATGAATGCTTTTCTGCCTACATACCTATGGGTGCATATGAAGTGGAATTTATAAAAAGGAACTAACTATAGAATTTAAATTGTGAAGTAACTATAATAGCAAAAATTGTGAAAATGTTTACTGCTATTTTTCCCTACAAATTAAATATTTAAACAACAAACAAACAAAATAATTTTTAGGATTATGCGACGTTAACAATCACAGGTATGTTATTGAATCGTATAATTTTTTTAAATAAAATCAGTTTTTATTGACTTTAGGATTACATATTTTTTAATGATTTGACAATCACATTCATAGACCTGTAACTTTGAAACAAATAAAAATGGATATACAAGTTTTGCGTTTTCTTTACTTGAAATCAAGTCTACTTTGCACTCCCAAAATTTGAACATAACGATACGGGACACCTTGTATGTAAAAATCTGAGAATCTCCTTCTTTAAAATAAAAACAAAATTCTACCAGAATATGAAAATGGTTCTTAAGATCTCCCGGTAGAATCTATTTACCGGCAATTTTCTTATTACCAATCAGGCAAATCTAAAGCAAACTTAGACACTTCGTTTCCGATTTTGGACGAGAATTAACCTATTTAAGATAAATAAAAAGAATAGAGTACAAGATACTCTTCGTTAAAAGGTACCTAACTCGACTTGACCAGCAGATGGAAGGCAATCTGCGAGAATATCTTTAGCTTGGCGAGCTGAAAGAAACTTTGCGCAGGGATCGTAACTCCAACAAACGTGCACGCTTTCGAACAGATGGCTACAACAGGCGAAGCTCCCTGAGTCCGGACTTATCCGGGAAACTAGTCACATCACGTAAGTGTTATGCGTTTTTCGAAAGCACCCTGTTACAATTACATTAAAAATTAAACGTGTTTTCGCATATTTTACGGGGTTAATAATAGAAATTTAAGTGAATGAAGAAACTGTTGGATATATATAATTACATACACAAACAATTACTGATAAAAGAATAATAATTTCGTGCACAGTGCTTGGGAATTTTAAAATAGCGGCTAGTTAAATTACATATTCATGTAAAGAAAAAATTAATGAGTACAGTGTTTTTTCTTTTATATTAATCTGGAGGGTAAGTTTCATGACAATAGAACGTTGTAGATATCCCTTTATTTGATACAACGTTATAATTTCCCAATTAAATTGCACAAATAAGTCGTCCCTACACGTAAATATTGATTACTCAAATGTAGTGAGAAGAATTTATTACATAGAATATTCTCAAAAAGAACCCTCCTTCAAATAAGTGTTAACAAAGTTATCCAGTGTTGTTACGTAACGTATACCTCAAAGGTATAGCCGAACGCCCTGCTGACCTTGTACCTTGCATTCGCCATTTTGTATTTGCTAAACGTTGACTACTGCTAGAAGAATAAAAGAAGGTCTCAAAATTAGGTAAAACAAAATTAAAAATATAAATATTATAGGCATATTTTTTAACAACTTCAAAAATTTATTTATATAGTGGTTTATATTACTAGATAAGAAAAAACATGCTAATATGACAAATTATTTGTGATATATTATTGGGTTAAACTCTTATTTTAAAGTATTTACTTCACAATCAATGAATTCAGATTTGTTTGTAATAAAACTGGAACAAAGATCTGTATGTGCACGTCCATGAAATCACTCAACTACGAAAAAGTGTGACAAACATAACAATGTTACTTTTATGCAAAAGATAAACCAGAATAGTAGAAATTAAAAAAAAAGCCGAAAAACCTTTATATTTCCGGGCAAAAACATAAACGTTCTTGCATTAAACCTATAAAATGTGATATAAAAATTATCGAATTGATTCTTTTTACGACTTACACTAATTCCTTTAGTGCTTGTCGACAATTAGCACATTTAATAAAAGTTATATTCAAATTGCAATAGATTTATTTATAGCAATGTTATGAAATCTGATAAATATACCTCATGAGAAAATAAAACCAATCACAAAGTATAACTTTTTTTACGAATCTCATACACATGTTCAATGCTGAGCGTAATAATTTATTTATATTTATAATTCAGAAAACTTGTAGAGTATCCTGTAGCTCTTGTGATTATATTTAACGGTTAGGAAGCATGATAACCCTTCGACTTATAATACCACAGACATATTCTATGGGTGATAGGACTGCCAACCACGCAGCACATTTATGTAACAAACAGCTGCAACATAAGGATGGTCATTATCTTGCAACAAATGTGGCGTAATTTAGCCATTGGGTGTATGGTGAAGCAAATGGTTGCAGAACTTCGTAAATGCACCATTGAACATTTAAATGGTCTTGAAAAAATTATAATGAACTCCTATGATAATTCCTTCTCAAACCATCGATTCTTTAATAACACTGACTAACAATTTTTAACTGTTTGTTTTGCAATGAGATGACGTCTATCACCCATAGACATATTCTATGGGTGATAGGACTGTCAACCACGCAGCTCATTTGAAAATATTAATGCTGGTCTTCTATATGAATTGTTATGTAACGAACACCTGGAACATAGGGATGGTCATTATCTTGCAAGAAATGTGGCGTAATTTAGCCTTTGGGTGTATGGTGAAGCAAATGGTTGCAGAACTTCGTAAATGCACCATTGAACATTTAAATGGTCTAGAAAGAATTATAATGAACTTCCTGTGATAATTCCTCATTAAACCATCGATTCAATAACACTGACTAACAATTTGTAACTGTTTGTTTTGCCATGAGATGACGCGTGCTTGTAGAGCATCCTGTAGCTATTGAAATTTTATTTGACGGTTAGGAAGCATGACAACCTTTGACCTATCATACCACAAGTATGTTCTATGGGTGATAGGGCTGCCTACCGCGCAGCTCATTTGAGAATATTGATGTTGATCTCTTATTGGAATTGCAATGTAACAGCTGCAACATTAGGATGGTCATTGTCTTGCAGAATGTAGCATAATTTAGCCTTTGGCTGTATGGTAAAGCAAATGGTTGCAGAACTTTGTAAATGTGCCATATTGAACATTTAAATGATCTTGAAAGAATTATAATGAACTTCCTATGACAATTCCTACTCAAACCATCAATCTTGATCTCTATTGGAATTGTAATGTATCAGCTGCAACATAATGATGGCCATTGTCTTGCAGAATTGTTGCGTAATTTAGCCTTTGAGTGTATGGTAAAGCAAATGGTTGCAGAACTGTAAATGTACCAAATTGAACATTTAAATGGTCTTGAAAGAATTATTATGCACTTCCTATGATAATTCTTCCTCAAACAATCAATCCTCTAATAACACTGACCAGAAATGTTTAACTGTTTGTTTTGCTATGAAATGACTAACTAAATAATTTTTATAAAAAGCATAACTAGTTTTGTTTAGATTTCAATAAAAAAAAAATCTTTTTTTTTTTTTATTGGAAAACAACAAGTTAATATACAATATTAAAACTGGTCTAGGACCAACCATCAATTTGAATTTGACATATCTTAACCTAAAAAAAATTTAATCTAAAATTCACCCAAAGGAGTTCTTTTAGTTACTTCTATTTTGTAGGAGATACACTGTACTCTGCTATTCACTAAGCACTGCAAAACTACACACTAAACTGCACCAGATCGTGTGGCTTAACCCTGTTCAGCCTTCTGACGAGGTTTTGGACATCAAGAAGACTCTTTGCTTCGATATTATTGTGTTCAAGCAGTCTTGCCTCGTGTTTTACGGCAGATCTTCTTACTTCACTGACTACATCCCTGATTCCGAGATCTCTATGTAAATCACTGTTTCTAACGTACCAAGGTGCATCGACCATATTGCGTAAGAAAATATGTAAAAGTAAAAAAATCTGTTTCTAATATTATTTAATTTATATTCAAAATTCCTACATTTACAAATTTGACAAAATTTTATCCGTTGTTAATTTAAAATAGTAATGCCCTCTAGCATTTCAGGGTACCATTTGCTTTGTTCTTCCATTTCAAATATATCTTGGTAGAAGCGCTTGCCGTGCTCATCGCTAACGTCGACCATATTTTCCAAACAAAAGTCCAACTAAAAATTTACAATGTGCAAATTAAAGGACATATTGCATCCAGTGCAATGAAATATTTATACCATGCCCATTACTCAGACTTTGTAATAATTGATTTGGTTGGATTTGCATTGGGGTTTTGCGGTTTTTCTTTTAGTTCAGTATACCATAAGACCGCGTGCGTCTGCATTATCGCGATACCTGTAGAGTAAGCGAAACAGATAGAGATGTCTGTGTATTAGAACGGTAAACAAGTAGACGCAGTGTTATACTGGATTACAACAGAGCTAGTATATCGTATATGCCTATGATGCACTCGTATTTGTCCAAAAAATCAACATTTATGCGGTGTAGTCGGGCAGTCGCTTCCACATATGGGCGTCAGTTCGAGTTTTATTATTGCTTAAGAATAATATTTTTTTAGCTAATTACAGGTTAATTGCAATGTTGAATTACAATTCTGTTTTAAGAAGTAAATATTTTATGTATCAGTATTTTATTATAGTTAAGTTTTTAGATTATAATATTTGTTGAAAAATATTATTTTAGTTAAGAAGTTTTTTTTATTTTAAAGTCTAGAAGTTATTTATTATTTATTTTTGCTCTTTTATGTTGTTTATGAAGCTGTAATGAGTTACTTCACTGACATATTATCAGTGATTATCTGATGCTTCAAACAACTACAAATAATTACTAACAACGGAAACGCAATACCTATTACACTGCTTTTCACTTGATTTGCCTACGAATACATTTATACGTATAACTTATACGCCCGCTGTCGGTGTGGCAATTCAAGTTGGCACGCCCATTTATAGTCGACCAGTAGTTACTAATACATGCATCGCGCTATGAACGGCGGCCACACGGTATAGTCATACTTTAACATACATGTGAATTAGAGATACACTTTCATACAAACGTAATACCACCGACAAGCACCAGCTTGGTCGGTAGTTCATTAAACAGAATAATCTACTTGTTCAATTCTGGATTTTTATTATTTGAGGGAATGAACTGTCTATATATTTTACTTCATAACATAACTGTTTAATGGCTCATATTAATGTGTTTATCATTTGTACTTGTATGTATTTATTAATTTTACTTATTGCTTTAAAACTTTTATTGCTTCCATACTGTTTCATAAATATACATAGATGTGTGGGAGTTCGAGCGGGGGTCGTTCCAGTAACACCTATGTGTTGGCGGGGCAACCGCTGTGTGTTATTCGCGTGAGGAACCCCCAGGGCATATTTTGGCACTTGCTGCTGTGAGATCTCCTGGATTAGAGTTAAGAGTATGGAGGAAAATATATAAAAAAGTTACTGTAGTTTTGCCTTTCCTGGTTTTTTATCTCCAATAAAACTGGCAATCACTTGTACAGTGGATAACCTCTCAGCTTTTTCCAGTGCTGTTTATTTGATTACAAATTTTCTATCACTTACTATTTCTCGTATCTAAGGTCTAAAAAATATCTTATTTTAGTTTTTGTACTGTTATTATTGCGAACTTTTCTCGAAAGTATTTTACATTGTCATTTTCTCGATCCAATGCTTTAACAAAGTAAAATAAAACAAACAAATGTTTACGATTTACACTGTATTTAATATTTAATAACAACGACAGCTGTTTCGCTACACTGTAGCTTCTTCAGATTGACATATAATAACATATAATAATCAATACTAATTTAGATAAATTTTATAAAATCACTTGTCGCCATAATTTGCAAATAAATGTTTAATTTTTTTCGGTAATGCGTTGTGTATCAGTGGAGTTGAATTGGTCCGGAATAGTTGTGTTAGAAATCCGGTAATTTGAAAATGTTATATACTCACAGATATTCCTTGAATGTTCATATTAAGAAGATATTGTCTCATTTTAACTTTTGCGATTTCATGTACGGTCCCCGTCCTGAGAGTTTGAACAGGAGGAGAATACAAGTAACTCAAAATTCATACTTGCGGTTAATTTTTTGGTATCGGTAGGCAGAGAGAGAGACTTTCTTTTAAATTATCACAGATTCGCTGGATCAATATGAAAAAGCGTAGGCCTTTTCATTTGGTTTGTTACGCCTACAAAATCATTACAACCCGCACGCCACCGTATTTACTAAACAAAATTAGACATCGCGTAGTACTCACTTCAAGTGTTGATTTCAATACAATTGTGCACTGATTATGAACGATTTGCCATCGTACTTCAAAGAATTGTCCTTCAGTGGTTTCAAACGATGGTTAAAGTAACGTGTTTATTAAGTGAAGTTGTATTTTGAATTATTTTGAGTTGTTTAAATTTATGTTAATAACAATATTATATATATATATATACATACATAGAAGAAAGAATATCGGGTTAATCCGCTGTAGTGCAACCGCAGACACGTGTTTCAGACTCGTTGGTCATCGTCAGTACGGTGTAGCCAAGGAATAAGGTGGGATATCCTTGGAGATAGAAACAAAAGGAAGACCATCGGGAAGACAGACCACCAATTGCAGCTTAAATGTCAGAAGATCCGATAAACCCGATATTCTTTCTTCTATGTTTATTATGTATCCGTGATATTTCCTTTATTGATTTATCATTCCTGGGTTGGACGGCACGCGGGTTGACAATGTCTGCCTCGCGGCGGTGTCAGTTGTTGTCACTCAGACCTGAGGATCTTCTGACATTTAAGCTGCAATTGGTGGTCTGTCTTCCCGATGGTCTTCCTTTTGTTTCTATCTCCAAGGATATCCCACCTTATTCCTTGGCTACACCGTACTGACGATGACCAACGAGTCTGAAGCACGTGTCTGCGGTTGCACTGCAGCGGATTAACCCGATATTCTTTCTTCTATGTTTATTATGTATCCGTGATATTTCCTTTATTGATATATATATATAGTAGTGACATAATGATGAGCAAAAAGAATAACAATATGACAACTGGTTGTCATTTAGAAAACATTGACAACCAAGAAGATGTTCATTCATTTTGTCAATACATTTGTATATTTGGCAAAGAATTTTAATATATTTTATTAACTGCCTGGTTGAAATTAGGCATTACACAATATTAAATAAGTGCATTGTTGTTTAACACTTGGACATTTTGGATTTACATTTTAAGGTAATACTATATTTTTTAATCAACACATATTAGTACTTTAACATACATCTTCCTCGTTATGCTGCATTGACAAAACCAAACAAGGTAGAAACATATATGTCTGTAGCTACAAACACATCTTAACACATACATACCATAGTTGCATCGTTTACTTTTTATGTATTTTCTATCAAATGTACATGTCTTAAGTAAACTTAGACCATTTGATGGAACTGCATGAGTAATACCGGTTGTCCTATGCTTATTTGTTTACATTTTCATTTATACATGACTGATTTTACATTCTATTTTGTCATAATATCAACAACTCTACTCGTAATTCTTTTAATTACGTAGTTGCATCGTTATTATTTATATAATTACATTAATTGAACAGTTTATGGTACACCTAGACCTTCTAATGGACCTGCATAAGTAATAACGATTGTCCTATGCTTATTCTTTACATTTTCATTCACACATATTTGATTTACATTCTATATTTGTCAATGTTTTCTAAATCACAACCAATTGCTATATTGTTATTATTTTTGCTCATCATTATGCCACTACTACCAAGAAGATGTACATTCCCTTAAGAATTGTGACCACCCATATTTTGTTTGAGCTCTAGCAACTCATTTCTTGTGGTGAGTTACTCCACGTTCCTCCGTTCTTACCCTATTCTAAGCTGTTGTTCAACTTTGCCTCCTCCAATCCCGTATCTTCAATGTCTTAATGTCCTCCATCACTTGGTCCTCCCATCTGCTTCTCGGTCTCCCTCTTCCTTTACTTGTGTTTGGTCTCCATGTCGTAATTTTCTTCACTACTCTGTTATTTTCCATCCTGCTTATGTGTCCAAACCAGCGTAATCTTTGTACTTTTATGATCTTTACAATATCTTCTCCTTTTAAAATGTTTGCTATTTCAAAGTTCATTAACCTTCTGTATTCTCTGTCTGCCACTTTCTTCGAACCCCGATGCTTTCTCAGTGGGCGCATATGCATTTATGAGTGTGATATTGGCTATATCATTTTTTAGTCTTATGTATGAAATCCTTCCGTTTATTCTCTTAAATTCTAATAAGTTCCTTCTCGCTTGTTTACCCAACATGTATCATGTTCCATTCTATCGTTGTTTGTCCTCGCCTCCAAACAATAGTGTGTATTCTTCTTTATCAATCCCACCTTCTCCTTTCCATCTTATTTCTTGCAGTGCCAGTACTTCTATTTTATATTGTATCATATTTCTGGCAACTTCCTCCATTCTGCCGGTAACTAGCATTGTTCTTATATTTCAAGTTCCAATTCTTATTATTGTCTTTTTGCTTCTACTCTTCCCTTTCATGATTTTTCTCGTTTTCCTTTCCATAGCCTTGTCATTATCCTCTTCGGCTGTCTCTTTTTCTTCGTATACTAGTTTTTTGGTCCAGTTTTCGTAATTTTCCTCAGTTGTTGATTGATTTCCTGACTTTCTGGGGATCTTTCACTCGCCGTACGTTTCTTGTCACTGTGGTTTTCCTTTGCTTTATTTCCAGCCTCATCTAGCCCGTATACTTCTCCATTTACAATCAACTTGTTGTATCTCAGTGAGGCTCTATGTCCTTGTTGTTTTGCCTGTTTCAAGTGTGGTGTCAAGCGTTTCCTATCCTCTTGAACTTTTTTCGTATAGTCTTCATTAATCCAGACATCTGTTCCCTTTAGTTTTTTTGCCTTTTCATATATTTCCATTTCCTTATTCCACGTTTGTAATTTCACAAGGATTGGTCTCTTCCTGTTTGGCTTGAAGGATCCCAGTTTAGTGATTTCCTTGATGTCTGCCTCTAAATTAATTTCTACTCCAATTTTTCTAAATAATCCTAACACCATCTTCTTTACCTCCTCAAGGTTTTCCTCATCTATGTCTGACATCTCTTGTATTTCTTTCTCCTTATCTCCCTTTGAACCTTTTTTATTCTTTCTTCATGTTCCCTGATTGTCATTTTTAATTGTTGGTTTTCTTATTTCAACTCGCTAATTGCTTCCGCACTCACATCTAGTTTCTTTTCAATAGCTGTTAATTTTGTGTTTAATTGCGAAAACATTCTTTTTATTTCTTCCATATTTTCCTTTTCAGACCCCATATTTATTGTACTGGATTTATTTTTCGATTTTATTGTTACGCGAATTTTTATTCTTTGAAGTACGGTCCTGTTCTTTGTTTACGGCTTCGCTTGACCATGCGCCTACAGCCGCTCTCACCTCTATACATTTACACTACGAAAAGAGATCGGACTCGGTCAACCCGTCGTAGTCTAATCTCTTATCAGTGATTTTATACGTATGTCAGGTAAAATGTTTATTTATTAAAGAAGATACAATTTCTTACCGTTGAACAAATAAAAAACACAAAAACACGCAAGCAATATTCCGCGTACTGTTTGTGTTTTAATTGTTGGTTTCCGTTTATTTACTAGTACAACACTATCACAGAAAGAATCACCACTAATTACTGTTGATGATGATGTAGTTTTTACAATTTACGTATTTATCTAACTATACTAAAACTCGAACACTGTAGCAAAGTGACTCCACGTGCATATGTCTAAGAGACCGGTTGAATACTAACAATATTATGTTGTGCTTTTTGTAGTTACACTTGCCCTATCGCATAGTGATCACAATTTGATTTTGTATGTGTATACATGCGTACATACCTTTCTTTTTTCTTTTTGATTTATTTGGTACACATGGTTGATCAGAACTGAAAATGTTGCCTTTAGATTCCATCTTCTTCTTTTTTCTTCTGTTTTTGCAACTTAGTTTTCATTTAATGTCGTTACCCACCAATCTTTCCAGCGTTTAATAATAATAATTAATAATAATAAAAGCTATTTATTCAGTAGTAGATTTATAGTGTTGAATTTGTCAAAAAGCACATCGACCCAAATAACGCAATAAAACAGATTCACATTCATATACGTCAAAATCTATAATTAAAATAGTCATCTATCCTAAAGAAAACTTCTTTGAAGAATATATCAAACAATACAGTTCTTTGCCGTTTTTGAGGTAAATATTTTATTTCTGAAGGTAAATGATTATGCACTCTTATTATTTGGGCAATAGAACTCTTTTCCACAATACTTTTTATTGTTTGTAGAGGCAGCAAATGTGATCATACCATACCTCTGGTCTCGTAATGATGTCGTAATTCTTGCTCTTTGAAAAACCCATAGTTCTCCTTCATAAACTTCACACACTCAAGAACATATTAGCCCGCCAACTAAGTATTTTTTGTGACTTAAAAATTTCTTCGCATGAATAAGTCTTTCTCATACCAAAAACACTCCGCAGGCACAATTTCTGAAGGATAAACACCTTGAATGCATGAATTGATGTTCCCCACAAGATTATGCCATAACTAAGTTTTGATTACACATAAGCATAATATGCAGATAGACTTACCGACTGATTCACAGATCCTGCTATAATACATAATGCATAACTAAATCATGATATCTTTGCCGCCAAATGGTTAATATGCTTCTTCTAGTTCAATTGAGGATCTATCCAAAATCTCAAGAACTTAACTGCCTTATGTTCCATATTTAGCTGTTAATCTCCATAAATAATTTTTATTTAGGAGGCCTGTCCCGGTAATTCCATCTGACAAGATTCTTACGCTGCTCTTTCCATCCTGTTGATATGTTCGTTCCACTGCCTCCGTCGTTGTCTTCCCCATCATTCGTCTCGTATGTCCTTACTGCGGATTCGCTCTCTCTCACCACTATATACTACTATATACTTCTCAATATTTTCATCTGTGTACTTCTTAGTGAATTTTTTGTCCGCCTGCTATCGACTCTAGTCTCCATAGTATATGTTTCCTAATTTGCGGTATTTTGTCTGCTTGGTGTTAATCCCTTTCTTTTAATTTGTTTGAAATATGAAGAAGAAACGTTCTGTATTTCTAAGTTCACAGAGAATGTATATCAAAAATAATCTCTTAAGGGCATATTAAAGTCGAATTTGCTAAAATTGGAGTGAGAAGAGAATAAGTGAAATAAAATACTGCAGACTACAGTGACTTTATACAAGACAGTGGCGACAATACGACTCAAGCTCCGCCCACTATCCATTTTAGTGCTAAATTTGAATACTCTGATACGGGATAAAGCATTAATTCTTTAAAAAACGTTTTAAAAAAAGTAATTTAATAATTCTAGATGTACTTGCTACTAGAAAACAGTAATAATACACTCAAACTTGTCGGTGTGATTGTCAGATCGGTCAATATAAAATATTAACAATAAATTTGACTGTTCGAACCCTGTTCGATTATTATCATATCTCCAATAAATTAAAGTAAAATAAAGTACACAATATTTTGTAGCAATTATTATAGAAATTTATTTGGTACAAGGTGGTACAATAAATGCATAGTACAAAAAAATACAGTCATAAAATAATTTATTACTTAATAGAAAGAGATCTGCTAGCATACCTGTTCATAATTTTTGTTTGTTTTTTTCTGGTAATCTTTAACCTAGATACTATAAATCGGGAAACATTTTTTTTTCCAATAAATGGCAGCTTGGTACATTAAATTCAATGTTTGTCATTTTAGTTTCATAAAATAATTTTATATCCACATTTTGTAAAGATATTATCTTATAAAATTTACGAAATGTACTTTCCAACTCTATAAAATAACAAAATGTGATTTCATTGCAAAAAAATAATGAATGCATTTTATATGTTTTAATATTGGTATACTTTGTAAAATTTGTATGCAATGGCTCTTTTGCACCCAAATACTGAATACAATTATCACAAGTTTTTGAATTACGACTGATACTGTTCACAATATATCCACAAATATTATAAAAAGCGTTAATTTCGCTGTAGTTTAATTCAAATTTGAAATCAATGTGTCGAGGCAATTGCACTACATCATATGATGGTTTAGGAGTAGACCCTATAATGTCTAAAAAATCTGGAAATAATTCTCTATCATCAAGATCATAGCTCGATCTATTACATGTTCTAAGATACTGAGAGACACAAATCACACCTGGGTAACACTTGGTACTTGGAAGTACTTACCAGCATGCACCCTCTAAAACAGCCAATAAATCAGCAAACGACGTCTGAAAGTCTTCCAGATACATTAAGATTACTGTTAAATCACTTAAGATCCGTTGTGAGCTCGAATATCACAAATAAACTTCAAAAGAAACTCCGCAATAATAAAACACCAAACAAAAACAATGGGAAAACAAACACGTTTCTAGCACCGTCAGCACCAAGATGGCGACCGTATGAACAGCCAATCAGAAACAAGACACATCATTGTCGCCACCATCTTGTATAAAGTCACTGTACTGCAGACTACCGCAAACAGTTCGGAGAGTCGCATAGGCGGGGCCAAGAAGTAGGTAGGAGCTGAAGGCACTGTTAAAATACAAATAATTTAGTACTGCACCATTCCGGAATTTCTTAATTTAATTACTCAAATTAAACTTTTTTCCGCAATTCAAAAAGCTATATCTCACAAGAAAACAATGGTCTACACGGGAATTACATCCGTTTTGATCAATTTCATTTAATTATTTCAGATTTTGACCGAGAAACACACGTACATTTTACTCTAATTTGTAATAAAAAAAAAATAGATGGTTGTGACAAAAAATTACATAATCTGACAACCTTTCCGTGTACTCATATCTATATTGAAGTTGTACAAAAAATTTCACATTTCTATCTTGAACAATAGTAAAAAAAACTGATAAATTCGATACCTTGCTTTCTCGACAGCTTTAATATCCCCTTAATTAGATCATTTGAATTGATGCTCTCGTTTTTACTATTCATTGGTGATAATTATTATATGATCATAGTCAGAATAAATAAAAAAATATTATAAAAATAATTTCGATATTACTAAGCACTAACCCATTAATATATCAATCACTGAATAGATTTATTATACAAGTTGGCATAAAATGTATTCTTTTGCGCAACTGCTAGCAACACTTATCATTTCAATGATTGCGTTTATTATCTGGTTCATATTATTTATCAAGCAAATTCTTGTTATCACTGAAGTAAATTGAAATTACGGAAACTAACAGAATAAATTAAAGTGATCTTTATAAATTTCATTTCTTTGTTTTTGTTTTGTTTCACGTTATAACCTCAATAACTCAAGATAACACAACACTTAATCAACAATTACATAATGTGATCTTTTTCTTTTACTATATTAAATAATACGTAAGTATGCAGATAAATGGTTGCCTTTACAATTAATCAAAACAAATAAAGTAAATATTTTATATGTTAATTGCAAAGTTTCAAATAATAGACTATAAAACTTTGGCCTATATACTAAACTGTAGTTTTAAGAGGGCTTACGCAGAGGTGCCGACTAACTGCCATGAGGTAGGACGTAAGGGAGTGGCGTCATATATGCTACTGCAAATTCCCCAGTTTGTAAAGTTATTCGTTTAAATAAAACAAACAGGAGAAATATTTGTTTTTCTTATATGCTTTTGCATTAAATTGAATACAAAGGATTAATTAAGGTTTCGTTGGGAGTACTTTCTTATAATTAAAATTATTTACTCCTACATTTCACTCTCAATATTGGCAAAATTTACAACATGATAACACAGTTTCAGAAACCTTATTTTAAAAACTAATTCTAGTCGAACATGCACTGAGCCTTTGATTATTTCTGTTTTAAATTTCGTTTTGATATTTCGTAAATGCTATTGTTTTAACGAAACCTTCTGAAGTTCTGAATTTGCATTAGCGCATATATGGGACCATCCCCTTACGTCTTACCTCACGGAAATTAGTCGGCACCTCAGCGTAAACCCCCTTAAGGCGTTAAACTAACGCAGGTCGGCAGAAATTAAAATTTTGAAATTGACGTAGATAGTGACCTTTGTATTGTTTTTGTGGTTGATTTCAAACATAACCCAAATTTTTATCATTGTTTTCTTTTTCACAAAAGAAACTGTATTTATGGTATTTTAGTACCTACCCATATGTTTATAAATTTTGCTTTAAATTCCTACATTTTATTCGCGGACTTACTTAGTTCAACGTTTGCATAGTCCGGTAGAAAATTAATGAGGAGATGAACAGAATACTATCAGAAATGAAGTATTGGATTTATTAATATGAAAACTAGAATGAATGGCAAAATAGGAGTTTTATCACTAGCTGTCCATCAATCTCTTCGAGCTTGAATCGCCTTTCGCGCCCGCTTACAGTTTATTACAGATTCCTGTAAAACGCTAAAAAAAATCTTATTTTCTAAACTTTTGACACACCTTGTATAGACGCATACTTTTTGCTGTCACGATGACAGGACGAACGACAATATAATTAAGCATATTTACATCAGTTTGACTGTTCATTGTTGAAGTTTTAAGTTTGGGCTTTATTTAGCGTAAAGCTAATACTTGACACTAAAACATTCATACAGACTGACGTGGAAATATCTGTGTTAACATTTTGCTTACATACATTGCAAAAAAGTCCTCTATAATTCATATTTGTTGGGTTATTTTGCGATTCTTATGAAATATTTTATAAAAAATAATACAAAAGGGGAGATTCCATGATTAAAACCAAACTACAAATAATAATTGAATCGATCGAAATAAGATCGCGACACCAACCTGGTACACGATCATCATAAATCATAGGTGATCTATAATGTTTGTCATACAATATTGGTATAAGTAATGTAGATTACTGATTTTGTTTTTATTTTTTTTTAATTTAAGACACAATTATTCTATTGAACACTCGCTCTTATTGTTATTATAGTGTTTCATTAAACTCTTCGAATTAGAATTGCTTCTTCGCGTCCACTTCTTCTCTATAAGTTGTTCTATAAATGTGCCTCTTTGGAAATGTGATCACTGCCAGACGCAAGGGTACATGAATATTAACACTTATATATTTTTTTAATGTAAGTAAAATGTTATTAATTGCTTTTGACTCCTTTGCCTTATTTTATATAACAATGATATTGGAATCTGTATCTGAGGTACTGTTAATGGAGAGTAATTGCAACTGTAGTTCACTTTGCTTTTGTTTATGAATAAAGATTGAATTTAAACAATATATGTCTAATAATGAATTATACATTATTTGACATTTATAATTTGTGGCAAATGAATTTATTTATTAAGAATTTGCCCATAAAATATATAATATTTCTATATAATTTATTGAACGTTGAGTTGACATTTAGAACATTTCGTTGAGTCAGGTTTTGTATAAATCGTGTGCAATTAGCGTAAGACTGTCATAGTCAAGTCAGACTGAAGTTAAGATGCTTAGGTAAATTATTGTCATTCCACTTGTCATCGTGACAGCAGTTCGTTGAAGTGTGTTCGTTCATAATAACATGCGAGAACGAAATGTCACAGTGACAGTGCTTAACCAAATTATCTTTCCAATTGTCGTATGAAATTAACAAAACATGATGAACAGAATGTGTTTTTAAATTTGCTAACATTTAAAAATAGGTACTGTCGCTCTTATATTTTTCAAACGCAATGGAATGTTATTATACCACCGCTGTTTGAGAAAGCTACAGTGTTAGCGAAACGCGTTACAGCATTTACATTTTTGTAAATAAATAGATATAGTGAAGATATAAACAAATTTGTTGTTTTATTTTACGTTGATTTCAATAGATCTTCACCAAGTAAAAGCCACATCTATCCAATTTTCCAAGCAATGGAAAATCCTGCTATGTCGTACCATTTAACAGAAAATGTGCCTCTGATCGGTTGATGACAACCAGCAGTCGCATCCCTTAAGTGCTTGTTTTTATAACAGAATTATTATTAAACAAAATAACATCCGGTTACATCTTTCTTCCAATTTCCTGTAAAACGCGAGCACTGCCATGATGGTTTTTCTAGTGTCCGTTATCATAAACTTTTGACGAACCCCTATATATACATATATGTTTGCGTTATAATTGTCATCATGAAAGCAGTTCAGATGTCATCACGAACTGAAATTGATCGATCGTTTGGACGTTTGATAGCCTGCAATTGAATTTTCGTGCGACTGCCAACGTTAATTAAATGTTAGACGGATTTTTGCCTGTCAATTGTGACGTTTCCTATAATATGTAAGTCAACCTAATGTGGATGTTAAGTTGTCATTGTCAGCTATGCCGACGTACTTTAATATTTAATACAGACATTTTGCGTAGACCCTAGTTAAATTTATCGGTGTTAGAAACGGTAATAGAAAAATGAACTTGGTGACATAGATGTGCCCGTCAATTATTCTTAATTCTGATCAGCACATATATAAATCAGCTGGATAGTAATGCTTACTTCATTTTTTTCTGAAGAAGTGATGTTATTGTGTATTAAAGTACTTTGCGATCTTAGAGTAACTAATAATTATTAAATTACCATATATGATGTTTCTGTATCGTATTGTCTTTATATGTAGTAATAGTTCCATTACTAAAATAGTAATTGCCCATTTTACTCTTTAAATCGTTAAATTAAATGTGATATGTATGTATTATGCTCTTATGAAAAGTAAAGTGTTACAATTAACATTGATTTTCACGACAATAGGCAACAGAAATAAATTTCTTCTTCTTCTTTATTGTGGCTTTGAGTTAGACTATTTAGTCTTTTACTCTTCATCTGAGAGCTGTGAATCTTGGAATGTTGGAGTTGAATTTGATTAGCTATTGTTTATCTTTATTTTGATTAAGAATTAAAGTAGAACCATTTTAGGTCTTTTGTGTTTGAAATTTTCATTTCCATCATATGCAAGTGCTCTTTTAAGATTTTGATTTGAGTGGTTTTCCATCTGATTTATTGGACGTAATACTTGTTTGTAAAGTAGAATTTTGTTGTTCGTGTTCAGCTGGCTTTTTCTGCCTATAAGAGGCCATAGTTGATATCTTGTTTGTTTGGTTTTGGTTATCGTTTTTGCTATGCGTGTGTTATAATTGAGCTTTATATCCAGGTATATTCCCAGGTATTTAATTTCTCTACTCCATGGTGTAGTGTTGTTGTTGATGGTTATTTCGTTGTCTGATGTTTTCCGATTCCTTTTGAAAGATTATTACTTGGGATTGGCTTCGTTTATTGTTGTCCTCCATTGTTTGAACCATTTTATCGTGTTGTCTAGGTGCGTTTGGAGTTCCTGTACCGCGTTCGTCGGACATCTTGATGTTGAGAGCAGTGCCGAAATAAATTTCTATGACGTTCGTTCAAAATAGACAATAGACTATATAAGAATCGGTGTTATTGGGTTTGTCAATTTTGAAGTTTTCCGGCAAGTGTAATTGTGATTTAAAATTGATTGGCCACTTTAAGGATTAACTTTAAACTTTTTCGAAAACCGTCACTGCGTCAGAGGTTAATTGATGTTTATATAAGTTCCTCCTATAAACTTCAAATCTGCGAGACCTAATTGTCAAATTGAATATCATTGTTGAAATATGTAAATGTGGCAATTGGATTTAATATTTTCTGCATTAAAGATCAATTTTATTGTGATTAACATTTTAATTTTATTGACAATTTATAGTAATATAGCGGAAAGGATGGAGATATTTTATTATGTGTTGGTAATAATAATAATACATATCTAATAGGTTTCACATTTCATCAATCAAAAACCACTCTTGAACTTTGCATTTTTTCATTTCCTTAACATTACATATTCACATAGTGTCTGCTCATAGCGCCCATGTAAATGTCTGATAGAAGATATTGAACTTGTAAATTTAGAGTCTCTAGTCGTCAAAAAGAAAAAAGAAAGAAAATATTGTTCCCTTCTTTTCGCTTCGCGTATGTTCTCAGGTGATTAGCCAAATAAATTCACTTTTCATTACCAAACTGTCCAACATTTGCCGACTTTATGGCTTTAAAGTTTCACAACACGTCGATGATAGTGACTGTTCTTCCTCGATATTTTTTCGATAGCACATCTCTTTATCGTCACATCTTTGGTGTTTTCAGTATTTAGTCCGGTCAGGTCACAGTATTTTTGAGATGACATACCAAGTCGATTGCACCACCGAGACTATTATTGCAGTGAATTCTGACGTTTCCCAGTAAGTGTTATCGCCTATTGATCGTCTTGATGGTTCATAACTCGAATTGAAGTTTCATCGCAAGTCAAACGTTAGATGGATTTTTTGTATATAAGTGTTAAAGTTTCCTGTTACTTTAAAGGATATTCTTACACTTAAACTTAATTACATATCAACATGTCAAATTATAGGATTACGTACTGAAAAATTAAAAATACGGATCACTTCTGTTTCATTTCCTGCTTTTAAGTATACACTTTTCTTAGAAAAGATGCTAAATTAGTGATCGATGAATTTAATGTAATTTAGTATATATACTCTTCAAATTCTTTAATTCTATTTGGATATTTCCAGTATTTAATGAATGAAACCTGCAAACTTTTAAGACTGTCATTTCTAAGTGTATAAACATATTCATATGTAGTTACTGACCTTGTGGGCTTCAATTCTTTCAACTTTCATTTACAGCCATACCAAAAAATCGAGAAACTACTTCTGTATCATTTCCTTCGGATCAGTTCCCGTATATATTCTCAAATAAAAGGTAAATTCATGTTTGATTAAATTAATGCCGTTTAGTATATTCTTTAGTGCTTACGTATTTGATTCCCTCGATCTAGATATTTACTTGCCTTAGATTTTTCCAGTATTTAATGACAAAACTTGCAAACGTTTAAAACTGTAATTTGTAAATGTTATACGGTATATATTCATATGTAGTTAGTGACCCTGTATTGTCAATTATTTCCACCTTAATTTACGACAGGGGTCGTTTGTTTTAGAAATTTACTTGCCTTAGATTTTTCCAGTATTTAATGACAAAACTTGCAAACGTTTAAAACTGTAATTTGTAAATGTTATACGGTATATATTCATATGTAGTTAGTGACCCTGTATTCATAAGGCAGATTTCATTAAAAAACAACTAAAAACATACGGTATAACTATTTTCGGTACGCTATTTCTGAAAATAAGGGTGCTAATTAGAATTTAGATCCGTATAATATTTGTCCCTGTGAACAGTTGATTTCACTGCTACAGCTCACTGGTTTGACGTAATGTCAGATTATGTGTATATGTAAAAAAATCGTATGGCATATCGGCAACAACTCTAACCATAATACATAAAATTGTCGGAGTACCTATGTCATTCATAATGTTAATTTAATTTTTATGATACCGCATACGCTTCTTCTTTTTAGTTGGTTAGGTTGTATTCACTATTACCTATACTATTTACGGTATTTTAATTTCTATATGAATGAATGACAGTGGAGGATAATTATGTAGTTAACTTTGCTATTGTAATGAATGAAGATTAAATTTAAAGAAATATCTCTAGAAATGGATTATACATTATGGTCGCAAATGAATTTATTTATTAAGACTTTGCCCACAAAGCGAACAATATTCCTATATAATTTAATGAACGCTGATATTTAAAATTTTTTTATTGACATTCAGGTTTTGTATCAGTTGTGTACATCTAGTCCAAGGTGAACGTCGACAGATCAAAAAAAAAATTAATTGAATGTTTTTTCACGTTATTAGTTCTATAAAATTGGTACTACGCTTTGTGTCAAGTTTACGATTGAAATAGTGTATAATTCAAATTTTCTGACAGACTGTCATCGTAACGATATTTCGATGACACATACCTATGACAATGAAAAGTCAGACAGCTGGCATCAAGATGTTTAACCAAAATTGTCGTTCCACCTGTCATCGTGACAATAGTTCGTTGAACTGTATTTGTTCACACATAAACTTGCGAGAACGAAATGTCAGACTAACTTAATAAAACATGTTTTGAACTTACAGGTCATTGAGAGAATTAATTAATTTTCGTATTACGCTTTAATAATATACTTTCTAAAACGCAATCGAAAATCTTGCTGGCTCCTATACGGTTGATGCTAGACAATGTCGTACCATTTAACCAAAAATGTACTTCTGATTAGTTGGTGCCAATCAGCAGTCGCACACTTTAAATACTTGCTTTTTACATTTCCAACATTCTGTTGACATTTAGGTTTTGTATAATTCGTGTGCATCTAACGTAATTTGACAGGCCGAAATGGCAAAACTCATATGGTTCTTCTTTATTTAAGCTTGCTTCAAGTTCTTCGTTGTATGAAATTTACATTTCGATGACATATATAATGAATAGAGTGTCATTGTATTTAATATATCTTAATAAAAGATAGCAAAATCGTTATATTTATTACTGTACTTACGTGCGACAATACACTTTAAGTTTTTATTTTATAATATCCGTCGGCATTTTGTTCATATATTCATATAGAAAACAAATAGTAACGATTGATAATAATAACACTAATACGTATCTGAAAGGTACCACGTTTCAATTAAAAATGCATATCTTCTTCGTAATATCTTTATTTGTCGGCCTTCTGACATTTAAACTTGACAACCGATGGATGAACGTGAATATATATAGTCATTAATGACACGCAAACTCGTCATCGCGAGATTTTTATACCCTGCAGAAAAGCCTTAAATGAATCGCACCTTCGACAGCGACAGACTTGACACGTGGACAGTGCACTCAATCGTCGCGGAAGAGTTCACTCTTTTGGTTTCCAACCCTCTTTCCCCACTCTAAACCTCGACGGCCTGAAATTTCTTCGTCAATGTGAAACTTTTACAATTCTTTCGCGCGTGCCTGTCATACCTGACATTTTTACCATTTTGATCGGTGGTCACGTGAATCGTCATGACGTAAGCCATTTTTCTGTTAAAACACCGTATGCACGCTCCTCTTTAAAAGCCCATATCTCTGCACACGCTCCACTTAGAAGGAAAAACTCTCCGTCGAGGAACAATTCAAGGTCGTCGGTAAATTCACGCCAAAGGGCAGCTTTCAATTTCGCGTATCCAGAGACGAGTTCTTCCCCCCGCGTACCCAATTTTCGTCGATTTTGACCGGGTTTGGTTGCCATTGACTACTCGGCTTTTAGTATATATAATAAATATATACACCCAATATAGGTTTGTATATTTTGGTGATATCTTCAGGAAACATGTATTTTATATGAATCAAGAAGTGGTAATTTTTTTTATAACTCTAATGTATTCAAATACTAATAATGCGTAATGCGTAATTAGTAGAAATCTATGCTTTATATATAAGACTTCTACACTCCCTTGTTAAGAAATATCTGCATTGTTTCGGTTTAGGTCGAAATTATTAATCCAGCGATCTATAAATTATTTTACTTATTATTATAAAGCTGCCTACTTCTTGGCTCCGGCGGTCAATTTTGAATCCTCTTGTGAAAAAAAGTTCCAGGTAAGTTGTTAATCGTTGGATAGATGTGGCTTTTACTTGATGAAGATCCATTGAACTCAACGTAAAATAAAACAACAAATTTGTTTAAATCTTCACTATGTTAGCAAAAATGTAAAGGATGTGACGCGTTTCGCTAACACTGTAGCTTTGTCAAACAGCGATGGTATAATTAATTAAAAATTATATCAGAAAACGATGCACATTGTTTTCTGATATAAATATTATACCATCGCTGTTTGACAACGCTACAGTGTTAGCGAAACGCGTCACAGCCTTTAGATTTTTGTAAATATAGTGAAGATTTAAACAAATTTGTTGTTTTATTTTACGTTGAGTTGTTAATCCTCCACAGCGGATTAACGTGGAAACTTAAAATGTCATTTAGGAGCAATAAAACTGTGTTTGTTATTAAGAAAGGAAAGTGAAATAAAGAAATCCCAGCCTCTTATAAATAAATCCCACTTCTAGTTCTTGAAAAATTTGAAGTCCGTGTTTGATCCAAAATTTAAGGGTAGCACATTGTTTTCTGATATAAATTAAAAATTAGGACTATGAAAATTCGGCGCTTGTCAGCTCGACCACAAAATTTACGGTGTTGGTTAATTGCCTCCCCACAGGTAGTAAGAGGTCGGATTTAATCCGTCTTATAAATAGGTAAATTGCCACCCAAACGTTTGTAATCATTTAGGATATTTTTAAGTTACCAACTAATATGTTCACTATTATAATTATCATTTTTTAATATATCTTTTATGCCGCCTATACACATCGCCGAACATTCGGCAAATTATGCCGAACAGCGATGTGTAGACAGTTTATTCGGAAAATATTTGGTATTCGCCAATATTCGCGCCGAAGACGAATGCCGATCCGTCCGGAGTCGGTTTTTGTTTCCACATCAAAGAACATTCGTATCCGAACACAAATAACCTGAGTACACATCGCCGAATGTATTCGACGAAGATTCGTACGAATGTTTCGTCAAATAATTCATGCGCAAATATGATATCTACACATCGTATTCGCAATATTCGCGTTGAAAAGAAGATAGAATGATGGAAGGTAAACAAGTTGCTGCTGCATTATACTATATGAGTACTTGCAATTATTATTTAAATATTTATGGTAACAGATTGCGGAAACCTAGGCAAAATAGAAGATGGTGGATGATAGCAATGCATAGAAATAGAACACAGTGAGTACACATTCCGAAATAAATATCCGTTTAATGCATTATTACTTATTTCTAGGGAAAGTATGGAAAATATGTTTAGTGAATTAGTACGTGAACCATCCGGAGAGTTCCAAAATTTCAGCAGAATGTCTTCCACTGATTTCGAATATTTGCTTCAAAAGGTAGCACCATTAATTTCTAAAGAGGATACTAATTGGAGAGAAAGCATACCAGCTAAAGTACGATTGGCAGTTACCCTTCGTTTCCTGGCAACAGGTGATAGTTACCGAAGTCTTCACTTTTTATTCAAAATTTCAAGTCAAATAATATCAAGAATTATACCAGAAGTATGCAAGGCTATAAACAAAACATTGAAAAATCAAATTCAGGTAAACAAAGTTTAAGGTTTTATTATTAATATTAATAGTAAAAATTAACAGAAAATGTCTTTAAATTGTATCACAATCTGCAGATGCATAAGATTGATTAATAATGTTAGTTGATTCAAACGTTGTCACATTTGGAAAATCTTGCGTGATGGCAGACTGTCCTTCAGGAAGAACTGTGCTAGGTGTTGGACTTTCCACCGGGGAAAATGTGCCACTCGGAGATGCTTGAGAAGATGATGAATAACCACTATAACACTGAAGAGGGTACTTCTTTTTCCTTTTCAGAAACAATCCATCAATTTCATACATTAGTTGTTCTCTGTCCGATTCTTGTACTTTCCGTAACTTTTTTGCTATTAATTTGCCATACAAGTCGCATTCATCATCACACTCTTTTTTGACATATCTTTTAAAATGGAAAATGCTTGGTCCATTTGCCGTTTTGCTTCTTGTAGTTCCTGTGGCTGTTTGTTGCGGCGAGCGGAATATGAGGATGGAGTGCGTTGTGGTATAGGTGGTGATGTTCGGGAAACATCACTGTTACTTCCTGATGCTTTTGTTACATTTCTACTAATTTCTTGGTCAATCTCTCCTTCATCAGGCAGATCCTAAAAAAATACATACCTATGTACAATACAGTAATCAAATTTTTTCTATTGTTTCAGTTGCCTTCCACTGCAAACGAGTGGCTAGCCAAGGAAGAAGGATTTACAAATAACTTTCCACACTGCATTGGAGCCCTTGATGGAAAGCATATAATTCTGCAATGCCCTGCACACAGTGGTTCTGAATACTACAACTACAAAAGATCTTTTAGCATTGTACTGCTAGCATTAGTCGACAGCAATTATTGCTTCATGTTTGCTGATATTGGTAGCCAGGGAAGAATTAGCGATGGTGGTATTTTGAGAAACAGTCTACTATGGCATAAAATTTGCTCAAACACTCTTAACTTACCACCTCCAACTTCCATTTCAGGCATAAACACAAACCTTCCATTTGTATTTGTGGCTGATGGTGCATTTGCTCTTCATACAAACATTATGAAGCCATTCCCTGGAAATCATGGCATTGGCACACCAAAGCGAATTTTTAATCAACGATTATCAAGTGCTCGTGTTGTAGTGGAAAATGTTTTTGGAATCATGTCGTCGGTTTTTCGAATTTTTAGAAAACCTCTTGCGTTGGATGCAGAAAAAGCTTCAATTATTACCATGTCATGTATTTTATTACATAATTTTTTAAGAAAAAGTGAAACCTCTAAGAAAATATATACACCTGCGGGTGCAACAGACAATTATGTAAATGGGGAATTAGTCCAAAGAGGTACCTGGAGAAACGAACAATCAATATGTGATGCAATTAGGCCAATATTACAAATACCACGAAGAGCCACAACAGATGCTTTGCAAATAAGGTTGGCCTACACTAATTATTTCTTTAATAATAATAATACTATATAAAATAAATGTAAAACGAAATTATATATGCATTAAAAATATTGAAAAATTATAATTTCAAAATAAATAACAATTTTATTAAATGTGTTTTGTCTTGTACTTACCACAGATTCACTATTGTATGTGGAATTGCATTCATATATGGACCCTAAAAAGGCCTCCATAAATTCATATGCAAACCACGACGGTTTGTATATTTCGTCCAAACTGGCTCCCGATTTAATAGATGCCTTTTGTTTCTTCATATGGTGGCGAAAAGCTGCCATCAATGAATCTTTCTTCTTTTTTATTTCTCCTACTTGAAATTCCACACTCAGGGCACGTTTAATTCTAACCCACGCATCGTTTACCTTTATTTTATTTTTATGCCCAGGATGTTTTGGATCATATATGATCGGTTCCCTTTGGTACAATTCCAAAAATTCGAGGATCAAGTCGTTATTCCACTCCGCCATATTTCATTACAATATCCAGAATACACACCAGAATAATACCTTTTTTAATTTGATACATTTAAATTATAGGTTATGTTTACGAATTTATCTATTTACTTATATAGGTATATATTCATCTCACTTCAGTATACGATGTGTAGTCAGGTTATTTATGTTCGGATACGAATGTTCTTTGATGTGGAAACAAAAACCGACTCCGGACGGATCGGCATTCGTGTTCGGCGCGAATATTGGCAAATATCAAGTATTTGCCGAATAAACTGTCTACACATCGCTGTTCGGCATAATTTGCCGAATGTTCGGCGATGTGTAGACGCGGAATCATATGTGCGCACGAATTATTTGACGAAACATTCGTACGAATCTTCGGCGAATACATTCGGCGATGTGTATAGGCGGCATTAGAGTTTTAACCTTAAAATTGTAGATAACTATACAGAACTAAAGCTCAAACGTAAGCCGTATTCTGATTAACTCGTTTACTATCTCAGTAATTGAAAAGTAAGCAGTAAATGCAACAGGATGCCCCAGAGATTTTTTACGCGAAACACGCGCAACAGTCGCCCTACCAATATATAAACATTAATGAAACGACCACCGCCCGCACCACCTACCCATGTTTATTCTTTTTTGTTATCCAACATTACACACTTTAATATTCATTGAAACAACAATAAAAATCTCAATAACAATAGCTATGGAAAACACAAATGTACAGGTATTAATATGACTAAATAAAATGTTTAAAGCAACAAAGATTCCAAATTATAATAAATGAGAACTTATCTACTCTATAAAATAAGTTATACGAACATTTTATTCAGAAATAATTGCAATCGTTTCATTGCAGTAATTGTGGCAAACGTACAAAATAACAATCAAAATATTTCCCATTCTTGCTACTTTAGAAGGAATGGAAGACGAAATTAGTGTGATATATGAAAAACGCTACGGAAACAAAAATGAATTAAGAGAATAGATGATCTAGGTGTGAAAATTGTTTTAATTTTTCTCCTCACAAAATCCAAATATATTAATTGCATTTTTCAAATCAACAAACTTGATTAGTTATTTTTTTTTTTATAGAGGAGGGATTTAACATTCCATGGGCACTCATGTTGTAAAAATTTCGCAACAAACTTTATAGTAGCTAATGAACTCGACTAAAACAGCAGGTTGGCAAATGTTGTCATGCATGGTGGGGGTGTTAGTTGCCCAAAAATATAAAATAAAATGGCTCAAATCGACTAAATCACTTATTAAACTACTCGTCAAAAATTTAGTTGCACAGTTTGATATATAGATATATATTGTAACGAAATGTGTTTACATTAAATAAAAGAATCAGATCTCTCGGCGCGATAAAAACGAAATTGTCACACGCAAAAAAAGGGGCAGACCAGGTAACGTATAAAAACGCTCTTATTTACACACCGCCATAAATCATCTCTCTCTCGGCTTGTAAATATCGTAAATGCAGTGAGTCATCTCACAGATGTGCGACGTAAGCAAGAAAAAGTCTAGATTTCCACTGGTATATTGCCGAATTTACTGGTACTGTTCGAGAACATTTCATGCATGTGTATATAAGGCGACTGGGTCACCGGGATTCATTCATTACGGGATTCATTCATTGCGGAGAAGTAATCGCGGAGTAATTCGGTAGTCTCGAGTGGTCTCGTGGGAACAGTGGAAATAAATAGTGATAGCCAAATCAATAAATATAGTAGTGCCGTATTATATAAATAGAACTGTTATGTAAATAAATACGGACATATTAGTAGTAGTAAATAAATACTTGTGATAATTAAATTGTACTAGTTTAAGTGTGTTACGTTAGTTTTTATATTTTTATATTGTTATATAATTTTAAGTATATAAATATACAGACTGTTTTAAATAAATAATTGCACGAGTTGTTTATTGGAACCCGAAAACACATTACAATTGGTGTCAGTGTGGGATAAACACAAGAGCAAATAAATAAGTAAATAAATAAATAAATGGCTACTAAACGTTTGGAAGAATTAAAGGTATCCGAGTTAAGGGCAGAATTGGAAGAAAGGGACGCAGATGCGTCTGGAAAAAAACAATTCTCCAGGACCGGCTTCGTGACCTTTTAATAAATGAAGGTAAGGATCCCGAAAAATATTTGTTTCAAATGCAGATTGATCCAAGCTTAATAATCTTAAAAAATGAGATATTAACTGAAATGGCAAAACATTTCGAGAGTAATATGAAGACTCTAAAAGAAATTGGAAATAATTTAAAAGCTTTAAGAAATGAAATTGCAAATAATTCAAAACCTTTGAAAGATGAAATTGCAAATAATTCAAAAGCTTTAAGAAATGAAATTGCAAGTAATTCGAAACAACTCGAGACTACTTTCAAGGAAGACATTCAAAAGAATTCATCGAATGGGAGGCAGGAATTTTCTGAGGCCATCGATGCCGTAGAACAGAAAGTTGAGGAGCGCGTATTCGGAATGGGGGACGAGTTTGGGGTTCAGCTTCAGTTGCCAGCGATGAACGACTGCGGTCCCCATGATATCTCAAGCGGAAGCCTGCAGATTGCCCGACCAGCAAAGGCAAAGGTAAAGCCTCCCACCTTCGATGGAAGGACATCATGGATGACGTGCCGGAATCAATTCGAAGCCGCTGCAGGAGCAAATGGGTGGATGTCCCCGAAGAAAGCTACTGCCCTGATTCTGTCATTAAGAGGAGAAGCCAGTGACGTTCAACAGACCTTACTTCCAGAAGAGTGTCAAGACTACCCTCAATTAATCAAGCGTCTTGAGATGAAGTATGGGCATGCACACCTGGAACAGGTAGTCGGACGATTGGTGAATCAGGTGCAACCTAAGAGAAGAACGCTCCGATGTTGGAATTGGAAATGGAAATGGAAAAGGAAATGGATATGGAAATGGGCCATGCGCATAATAAATGCGCGAAGAAGCCCAAGAAAACCATAGCGGAGCAGCGAAAAATGAAACGGGTCGATGAGAAGAGGCAATCGTCGACTCAGTATCGTAGAGCCTCAAAATAAATAGCGCGAAGTGCATCTGTGCAACACCAAAACGCTGATGCTGTTGCAAGAAGACCACGTCCAGAAGACTGCAGGCATAGCAACCGCCTAGAAGAAAAATCGGCCAACACATTCAGAACAACCGTGGTTGACGATCAGTGACATCCTGACAATTTGTGGATCGGTCAAGAAGCTGATGAAGACCTTGGTTCATTGATGGTTTGGAAGGGAATTGGTCGCGGACCGGCTTGGCAAGAAGTGGCTCCTCGTTCACAGGGACTGGAATCCTACTGGGCTCAATGGGACTCTCTGAAGGTAGAGGATGATCTACTCAAGTGTGTTGTGGAGAACCCAAATGGAGAAGACTGCGTCAGTGGATCCTGGCGAAGGTTGAAGGATGTCCACGAGCGAGTACGCCAACACACTCAGGGTGCCAGCGACAGGACGAAGAATCGTTACCACGTGCAAGCCGAGAGAGATGGTTACGGAGAAGGAGACCTTGTTTGGTTGTATGATCCTCAACGTCGCCGAGGCCTGCCGCCAAAGCTCCAACAATACTGGGAGGGACCTTGCGAAATACTAGAGCAAATAGTTGACGTCGTTTATCGCATGAGACTAACACCCCATAGTGAGCCAGAGATGGTGTGTTTCAACCAATTGCCCCATACCATGGACGTGACAGCGGTGAAGTGAGAACCTAGAGAGCTAGCTTATGGGAATCCCTTGTCGATTTA
This sequence comes from Amphimallon solstitiale, assembly GCA_963170755.1. Lineage (NCBI taxonomy): Eukaryota > Metazoa > Arthropoda > Insecta > Coleoptera > Scarabaeidae > Amphimallon > Amphimallon solstitiale. The sequence continues at coordinate 56,164,112 of OY720681.1, read as the reverse complement.
CGAGGACGTGCACTCGAGCAGGATGTGGGGAGACTGGCAATTCCGAGGCTGGGCTGCGGGTTAGACCGTTTGGTATGGAAAATCGCAGGAAACATACTGGAGGTGGTGTTTCGGCGTGCTGGTATGGAAATGGTCGTGTGCGGCTGTCGGACCGATCAGCCCGTTGTGCAGCCTGGGACGGTGGATTGCCATTGCCACAAGACGGCTGGGTGCACCCGTGGGTCCCGGTGTGGATTTCGTCATCCGCCAGCGTCAAGAACATGGAATAGTGTGTTTCGGGACGAAACGCAGTTTTTAAGAAGGGGGCAATGTAACGAAATGTGTTTACATTAAATAAAAGAATCAGATCTCTCGGCGCGATAAAAACGAAATTGTCACACGCAAAAAAAGGGGCGGACCAGGCAACGTATAAAAACGCTCTTATTTATACACCGCCATAAATCATCTCTCTCTCTCGGCTTGTAAATATCGTAAATGCAGTGAGTCATCTCACAGATGTGCGACGTAAGCAAGAAAAAGTCTAGACTTCCACTGGTATATTGCCGAATTTACTGGTACTGTTCGAGAGCATTTCATGCATGTGTATATGAGGCGACTGGGTCACCGGGATTCATTCATTACGGGATTCATTCATTGCGGAGAAGTAATCGCGGAGTAATTCGGTAGCCTCGAGTGGTCTCGTGGGAACAGTGGAAATAAATAGTGGTAGCCAAATAAATAAATATAGTAGTGCCGTCTTATATAAATAGAAGTGTTATGTAAATAAATACGGACATATTAGTAGTAGTAAATAAATACCTGTGATAATTAAATTGTAGTAGTTTAAGTGTGTTACGTTACTTTTTATATTTTTATATTGTTATATAATTTTAAGTATATAAATATACAGACTGTTTTAAATAAATAATTGCACGAGTTGTTTATTGGAACCCGAAAACGCAACAATATTGTTTACTAAATAGTATAAGAAATTCTTATTACGTAAATAAATTCCTTCAAAGCCTCTAAATGGCATTACACACGGAATTGTTTTTGCAGATTCCTAAAGCTGTTTTCTGTTGACAGATACGTTAATATTACTTCCAGTTTTAACCTGTCAGGTATAGCCTTCCTCATTGCGGTGTCTGATCTTTGTAGAAGTATGTTAAAACATGCTGGAGACATTCTTATGCGGTTTTTATATTCTACGACTTCTTCTAAAGCAAGTTCTTTTAAAAGCCTACTCGAAGGCCCGTGTTTCTCCTAGCTAACCATATTCTTACCCACAACTTTTTTGGGTGATTTTGTTTTGGTTTCAAAGTATCTATGATCTCTTCATTTAACATTTCCACACATGTATAGTTCATTCGGAAATATAAGAAACGTCTAAGGGTTTCAATAAGTACTTTATTGCGGTCTGTTTACACTCGGATTAAGAACCAAGCGGTCAGTCGTCTATTAAATAAAAGGACCCTAACAGAAGATATTAGGGGCTATTGTTATTTATATATACATACTTTCAATTAAATAATAATCATCTTAACGATTCGAAGATTTACTGATGGATTATCATGAATAATATACTAATACATATATGGTAATATAATTTCCTTTTGTGAAAATCCAGAAATATATTAACTTGAATAATATTACTGACCTGCCATTACCGTAACACACGAAAACATCCATCCTTATATACAGGGTTATTCACGCTATACGGCACGGAATATTGTGGCCAAAATACGTGACTTTCAAAAAGTTTCACTTTTGGGATATATGGGGGTCTATTATAGTTACTTTTTAAAATTATTTTCATATTATACAGGGTGTTCCAAGAGCCCTAAAAGTATCAAAGTTGTGTTTTTTTAAATGGAACCCCCTGTATATTATTGTATTTTCGGATTCTCCGATCAAAATAAGTGTCTGTTTTAATAAGGTTTACAATACCTAAACCTTAAGGTTTTTTAAATAATTTGAATTTTGCCAAAATCTAACCTAATTTTCATGTTTCAAATACTTAAGAAGTATTTAAGTTATGTAAGCGAAATTTACAGCGAAGTGTAACAATATATCATATTTTATATCCCAATCATGAATCTACACCTGAGTCAGATATTATAAAAGGAACATCAATGTTGTTCATAGTAGTACCTTGTGGAACAATTTACAAAATTGTCAAATATGGTGTTCAAACAAGAAAATGTAGAATTGATAAAGGATCCTCAAGGAAATTTCCAAATTGGAAAGTCGAAAGTATTCGTCAGACAATTTGTAATATGTATAGACAAATCTAAGTCCCTACCTTGTCGAGTTTAAGGGAGAGGCTTATTCAGGACAATCCCAAAATTCAGTGCCCCATTACAACATTATGGCAAACGTTAAAAAGCAATGGTTTTAAATATCACAGAATTGATAAACGGCGTGTCATCATGGAATCAGAAAGGATACGGAAACTCCGTTACGACTATTTACGAAGCATCAGAAAATTTAGAGAAGGTGTATTAGTAATAAATAATAAAATGGGAATATTTTGTTAAATTAGTTGCCCCATTCATTATAGCTGACTCCTGTGTTTTTTCTTGGAGAGTTTGTATTCCTGATAATTCCCTTTTTTTATTGAATTGTACATATGATAGCTTTTGTGACACACATGTATATCTATATAAATTATTATTTCCGTTTTGATATCCAAGTAATAAAACAATCTAATACTTCTTATCTGTTTAAAATAAAATCATTTTTTATATTATTATTTGATTATATAATAATAGTAGTTTATACAACGAGTCAATAATGACAGTTATTATTCCCGAGAGCTGAATTTACTCCCGAGCCGCGTAAGCGGCGAGGGAGTAACTCAGCTCGAGGGAATAATAGTCATTATTGCGAGTTAGTATACACTACTTTATCGACGACTAACTGAAAATTACTAAAAAAAATCAAAATAAGTAAACGAAAATGTCAGATTACTATATCAATATGACGTTTGATGGTTAGGCAGTCAGTAAAATGGCCGGACTTGTCTATCGTTACTATGACAACGTTAGGAACGTTATGTTCTTATTGGCGGAATGCAGTGAATAATGGTAACGTTATGGCCCATTATATGTTCTTATTGGCGGAATGCAGTGAATAATGGTAACGTTATGGCCCATTATTCACTGGTCGCATTTCATTATTCCCTACGGGTATTATGAGTGTTATTATTAGCCAATATTGATTAATATAATACATACTTTATTGTTTAGTCGTCGATAAACAATTTATATTACCAAAAGAAACGTTATGCACACTTATTGTCAGCTCTATCAAATAAAAATTGATACTGCTCTGCCTTATCTTGACCCTCACCGTAGGGTGCCTACCGAGTACCGGATTGTTATCTTTCGCTCGTGTTGTCGCATTACTACTTGGACACTAATTATATACGAGGGTGGTTCAAATTTAAACCGGAATTTTGATATAAATATGTTTATTAGTAAGTTACAGAGCTGAAATTTTTTACAGTTTTTCTAGATATCTCCGTCACACTCTACACACTTTTGCCACCTCTCCGGAAGCTTTCGGATGCCTTTTTCGTAAAAATCTGTCGACCTGTCACGTAACCATTCGCGCACGAAAGATTCTACCTCCACATTGCTTTCGAATCGCAGTCCGCCAAGTGCCTCTTCCAATGGACCAAATAAGTAATAGTCGCATGGTGACAAATCGGGACTATAAGGAGGGTGTTCCAGTGGTTATATTACTTGACAGCTGAAATTTGACGCCATTTTAATTTAGAGGCGCATGTCGGTTGCGAGAGCGACTCAACTATACAGGGTGGTTCACCGGGAACTGAATCGATCGATTGTGGAAAAACTATAGCTAGGAATGATCTGAAATTTTGACTTTATACTAAAGTCGATGGGGGCCATTTGCTTAAAATATTTTCAAGATGGCGGCAATTCGGGCTATGCCGGAAGTAGGCACAAACTTCCTAATTTTAACTAGAATACCCTGTATTTTGTCAGGTTTTTATATTCTACGTGAAATTCTCAATATATTTCATGTATTATGTCATATATCTAAGTGTAACCCTTTTTGACTTATTGAAATTCTTATGGTAAATTTGACGTTTGCAGGCAGAAAATCAATAGCACTTTTTCCATATAAAGATGAATTTATTACTTAATTTGAAGTAAATTCTCTCAAATAGATGGTCTAATTAAATACTATTTGTATAAAATTGTTACAATTATTAATTCAGAGTGTACGAATTATACGCCTGAAGAGGAATTTGGAAAAATTGCCAAAAGACAATTTTTTTAAATGGGAAGCGGCAACTTTTATAATTTTATCTTATTCTGCATTAAAAATAAGGATCACTTTGTATAAATATGTATATTATAAAAATTGGTAGTTTTCTAAATATTGGCAAGTTAGTGTTTTTATCTTCTACAATACTTACTGTTTGTGTTAGTTCTTGTTTCAATAGTTAGCCATGACAGTGTTTACAAAATTATAAATTGTCATTCGTTGAAGAAAAGTTATGCGCTTAAATTATACAAACGATGATTTTTTAAATTTAATTATTATTTATGGGGAATGTAATAAAGATCAAGAACATGTGATACATTTGCAACTCGATATCTCCAAAAACGGAAACCATCTACCAATACCGTTAAACGTATAATAGGAAACTTCAGAAACTTTTGATCCGAGAGGGCAAAGATTCAGGGAAATGAACCAGTTATTAATAACGATAATAATGTAATGCAAATGTATCACATGTTCTTGACATAACTTTATTACATTCCCCATAAATAATAAATAAATTTAAATAATCATCGTTTGTATAATTTAAGCGCCCCGGCATGACTTATTGAAATTATGATAAGGTAAATGACTTTTCTTCAACAAATGACAATTTATAATTTTGTAAACACTGTTATGGCTAACTAATGAAAAAAGAACTAATGCAAACAGTATGTATTGTAGGAGATAAAAACACTAACTTCATAATATTTCGAAAACTACCAATTTTTATAATAGACATATTTATACAAAATGATCTTTATTTTTAATGCAGAATAAGATAAAATTATAAAAGTTGCCGCTTCCCATTTAAAAAAATTGTCATTTGGATATTTTTCCAAATTCGTTTTCAGGCGTATAATTCGTACACTCTGTATTAATAATTGTAACAATTTTATACAAATAGTATTTAATTAGACCATCTATTTGAGAAAATTTACTTCAAATTAAATAATAAATTCATCTTTATATGGAAAAAGTGCTAATGATTTTCTGCCTGCAAACGTCAAATTTAACATAAGAATTTCAATAAGTCAAAAAGGGTTACACTTAGATATATGACATTATACATGAAATATATTTAGAATTTCACGTAGAATCTAAAAGCCTGACAATATACAGGGTATTCTATTTAAAATTAGGAAGCTGGTGCCTACTTCCGGCATAGCCCGACGTGCCGCCATCTTGAAAATAATTTAGGCGAATGGCCCCCATCGACTTTAGTACAGTGTCAAAATTTCAGATCATTCCTTGCTATAGTTTTTCCACAATCGATCGATTCAGTTCCCGGTGAATCACCCTGTATACATATATTTTGTATCGATAATGAAGTAGAAATGTGACAATCCGAATAAGGAAGAACTGGGTTGTCGGTGTTGCGTAAGGTGAGCGATAAATGAAATATGACTAATGAACTAGTTCGTAACTTAAATATAGGATTTACGGCAACCAACTTATCCTGTTCTTAAAAACCTGCCTATGGAATAGGCTTGAAAGTATTAGTATTTTGTTAAATGAATAACTATATGAAAATGTATATTTATAATTTTGAAAACACTTTGCTTTTGTACGCCGTTTTACTTTCTTATACGTAGTATAAGGAAGTATTGTGATGATGAAAATTTTCGACCTCGAGATTTTTGCAGACGTCCACGTTTTGAAGTCCCCTGATACCGAAAAAGTGGTTTTTAAAAAATGTCTGTGTGTCTGTGTGTCTGTGCGTCTGTGTGTCTGTGTGTCTGTGTGTCTGTGTGTCTGTGTGTCTGTGTGTCTGTGTGTCTGTGTGTCTGTGTGTCTGTGTGTCTGTGTGTCTGTGTGTCTGTGTGTCTGTGTGTCTGTGTGTCTGTGTGTCTGTGTGTCTGTCTCTCTGTGTGTGTGTGTGACCACGATAGCGGCCAAACCGCTGTAGATATCAATTCCAAATTTTGTATTTACGTGTATAATCGCCCTCTTGAGATCTGATTAGTTTTTCAGTAAAATCGGTAGATCGGAAGTAGCAGTTTACTTCAGCGAAAAAATCGAATTTTGCGAATATTTAGTCAAATACTAAGTTTAAACAAATTTATAAAGAATTCATATATACTTAAAATTAAAATTGAGAATAATTTTATTTAAAAAGTTTTTCGAAATTCCTACCGGAAGTAGGCCTTTTACTCTTATCGAAAATCAGTTTTTTGCGAATATTTCGCAAGTCATGCTTTTTAGACAAGTACGTTACGGGTATAAAAGTATTTAAAACATAATTTTCTATATCTTTTGTATAAAAAAAATTTCAAAATTCAGACCGGAAGTACCACTTTTACTCTTATCGAATAGCGATTTTTTGCAAATACGAGTATGTCGTAAGTTATGCATTCTATATATATTTATCAAGAGTACAAAAGTATTTAGAACTGGATTTTCAATATTTTTTGTATATATGAAATTTCAAAATTCGGACCTCTTAGCGAGGAGCACTTTTTTGATAATATCTTGCAAAGTATGCATTCTATAGAGATTTATTAAGAGAATAGAAGTACCTAGAATAGGATTTTGAATAAGTTTTGTATAAAAAAATTCTTAAAATTGTATAGTTTGAAACGCTCATACGTATAAGAAAGTCGTGTGGTGGCCACACCTCATTTTTTTAAATAATAATTAGTAATTTTTTATGGAATACAAGGAAAAGTCGTAGTACATTCTGCGGGCTGTATCATTTGCATTGTATACATTACACATGTTGACCAGTTTAATAAATATTATTGTTATTGAATACAGGGCGATGATGCGAGTGAAAACTACTCGAGTGATAATTCGATTATTCAGATCACTCGAGTAGTGAGTAACCGGTTATTGAAATAATTCGATTTTGCCCATCACTAGTGCAGACGCTACTATCTTGTAAAATACTCGCTTCCAGTACTCGGTTTTCGTAACTCGGCCGAGTTACTGGCACCGTGTAAATTGGCTTTAATATAGAGTATGTACACCGAACAGAAATATAGTATGAGTATTTGAACGTTCGACATCCAGAATTTGGCGATTTTAATATCATCATCCGCCCAGAACGTGGGGCCCAATTCAAACAATCATTCTGCAGAGCCGTTATTACTTAATATCGTCTAAATTAGACCGCATACTTATAGTAATTACCGTATAAAAATGTGTGTCATTATGTTGCTCTCCTGTTTCCCTCAGTTCAAATTATCCAATTAGTGGCAGGGCAAGCGCACCAATCGCTAAAATTAAAACAGAACGCGACAGTAGAACAATGTCACTTGTCGGTTAGTGTATATTTTTCGTTTATAATTCCGTTATCACGAACACGAACGACTAACAATGCACAGAAGCGGAAAGCATTACTCCTTCGATAAATGTGTATGTACGTTGTTGGTGAATTAACCTCGGCACGAAATTTCGGCTTTCGATTCCTTTAACATGTATCTGGTTGAAATATACGACACGGAACAAGGAAACCGGTAAGTGATGAATTTGTTGATCGTTGTTTGTTGAAAGATGTGTTTGTTTGTGTTGAGATATAAATGTAAACAATGCCATGTTGTGGAAGATAATTTGCAAGTGTATACAATGCAGCGTACAGGCACGATAAGTTCTTTTTATGTCGTTAACAAGTAAGTCATTAAAACGACAGTGATATGTCATCGGCTTATCTAAAGTTGTAACACAGTGTGATCAAACAATACTGTACTGATTAAACCTCTTACTATTTGTAAATGTTCTTGGGAAGCATTGAGTTACCTTTTTATTTACAGTTAGATTTACAAGAATTACTATCATTTTATTATACTTACTGGGTGAGTTGATGCGCCTAATCCAGACCGATTACTGAAAAACTATTTTTCGAGTAAAGCGAAACTAAAAAATATTAGAGAAAGCTTTGTAAGATAAATTAAAAAACAAATGTTCATCCCAAACACATACTATTATGAAGAAACCAACAAAGTTTCAAGAAGTATATTTTTAAATTAATCTAATTTTTGACAATTACACTATCAGAAGTATTCCTTTCATTCCACTAGATAAAGTAGTGTCAAAATTCTTCCAAGAAGGCAAAGTTTGCGGTATTTGTTTGTATATCAGGTACAATATCTACTTTTAAATAAACCACGTCTCACAAACCTGCCTATTGAATCTCAATTATAAAATTCGATAACACATATTTATTGAAATAAAGCTACTTCATTCAAGTAATCATTTCACAAAATAACAAACATAGTTATTATACCGGTGTCCCACAAAAACAATACGCGTTGATAGTGGCTTCTTTTACTGGAAGATTTTAATGAGAGATACGTCAAATTAAATAGTTGTATATAGACTATAAAATGGGCCAATAAAATGGCCCCTGCAGTAACTTTTTTTTTTAAATTAGAGTACGTAGTTTTTTGAGTGATTCTGATGGAGTTTTCTTTCTGAACAAGATATTAAATCACAAGTATATCCTTACATCATAACATTTTCGAAATTAAAAATGTTTAGATGTGTTAGACAAAAATGATATCGGCCATTAAAACAAACTCCCTTCACAAGCTCTCATTACTATGACAATGAGTTCTATGCAAGATTTTGGGGAAATCACATTAGTGCTGAAACAATTAATGACATCCAGTTTTCAAAAAATGATGAGTGACAACCGCACAATCTGTCAAAATGAAATCATAGTTCGTAAAAAAGTTTAGAATGGATAATAAAAAATAGTAAAAAGCTTGAAGATTAGAGTTGGAAACTTCTAACATTCAACATAAAAGAAAATTCAAGAAGAAAAACTTTTAATCACTTACTTGAGTGTCATAAAGTTATATCACTAATATTTGTTATGTCCTTATTTTATTCTTAAACACGAATATTTAGAAACCACTTTTGTCGCAGAAAATTTAGTTAATTAATAAATAAAAGATACCAAAATTAGAAATTGTCGGTCAATGTTATTACAGCCTTAAAAAGACATAAGCAAACATTTTCCCTAAACACTTGATCTAAATCATATCTTTACAACACACTCACATAGGTTAAACAAAACACGCTTTCAACATCAAACAAACAACCATAATTACATCATAAAGGAAGTACAAAGCTATGCACGTATTAGAACTTATACAGTGAGGACGCGCGGTTTGGAATAATTTCATTTAAAATTCTTGGTTTTGTTTTATGGACAAACGCTCGAATAGGTCGATTTTTATTTTTAGCTGCGGTTTTTCTGATGGTAAATTGATGTACAAAGGCTGGTCCAAAAATAAGTTACGACCATCAATTTTTTTTTCAAATGGAAACATACGTTTTTAATTTAATTTGTTAATTCTGCATCGAATTCTAAGTATGTTTCATGTACCATGCCCTATACGCAAACTCAACAGTTACTAATACTGACTAGACTGGTAAGCTGATAATTTGTGATTCATAGGATGAAAAGATCTTACATGAATTGCAGAATCTGTCTGTGTCGGTTTGTGAATGATTGAAAATTCGTGTTTGTTGTTATTGTGTGATACAGTCTATGATCCACAAATTAATTAACATTCCTATGAGTCAAGAAAACTTTGAATTAGAAAAGAATAGAATATTTACGATAGCGGCCAATAATGGGTATTCGATGGACGCGATAAAAGGCATTTTAACAAAACAACTAGAGTCAAAAGCACTTTCCTTAATTTACCCCAAAACAAAAACCCATACCTTCTAATTACAATCTTATTACATACTTGGGAAACATTTCAAATAAAGTAGGGACGATTATTAAGAAAGCGAATAATGAATCAATATCTTTCAAAACGAATAACTCAATACAAAGAACTCTTAACAATAAGAAAGACAAAATAAATAAACAATTGAACTCAGGAGTTTATAAGTTAACATGTGAAGATTGTGATAAAGTTTACATCGCACAGACAGGCAAGGCTTTTGAAGCCAGGATAAAAGAACATGAAAGAAGCTATAACGATAAGAAAACAGATTTGACCTTTGCTAACCACTGCCTGGAATTGAATCATAAATTTAACAAACAATTAAGTTACTGGAAAGTCTAGAAATAAATGAATTTAGTAAAATAGGTATAATATTAAACGATCAGTTGGACCTAAATAGCCCCCCCCCCCTACTAAATTCAAAACTGTAATTGAATACCCCTACCTAACAACAATAATTGTGTCATCTATTTTCTGTATTTATAAGTGACATTGTAACAGAAATTGAATTTGTATATTTTCATCACCTGATGAAGCCACAGTGTGGTGAAACATATGTAGTGTCTACATTAAATATTTTTGAAACTAAAAATTTGTGTTTTTTACTTATTAATTATTAAAATGAAGTTTCAACAAGTAACTTTCCAATCAATCAGTTATTTAACATCTCTATTTTTCAAAAAAGGAGGTTATACAAGCGAGAAATAACACCCAATGGCTTGCGCAACTACCTCTTGCGTTTCCCTAGCTTCCAATGTCCCAATGTTGCGCTAAGCTACTAAATCTGAAAGGTCATCCTTATCAGCCATTACTCACTCATTTTAAACATAAAAATGCAAAACCGGTTGTAAACTTATTAAGACAAAGAAATAGTATTTCAAGAAAGAAGCAGGCTTCCATCGGATTGAAATAAATTTGATAGATTAAGATCCAGAATCAAGTATGAAGTGTATAGTAAGCGTCAAATTTTAATTTCGGTTTGCGCTTCTATCATATGCAGAAGTTGATTTTATCATATACAACGATGCCTGCTTGCTAACAGTGGAGGGAGAGCAACGGAGTGACGGGCGACCTCCACGCCTTACAAATGTCCAGTGTGGCAACCTCGCTTATGTCTATCTTTAGTTTAATTCGTCGCGCTCTTTTCCTCTTACCACTTTCCTATCAGAAATTAAAATATGTCGACCTCGGTATAGCTTACAACTATCAATCTTATATTGAATCTCAAATCACGACAGATCCTGCCACCTTTTGAAGATTTGTTAGGAGTAAAACTGGCGATACTAGAATTTTTAACCCAGCACAACTGTTTATTTTGCCAGATGGTAGTAGTAGGCACTCAATTTCAATCTGCTGCGTCACCTCTGATGATGTTTTACGTACGATCAATAAACTCAAACCCAATCTAACAGCTGGACATAATGGTCAGCCAAGTTTCTTCGTGCAAGACTGCGGGTCTGTGCTATGTAAACCGTTAAAAACTCTGTTTAAGTTGATCATTAAAACTTGTTCCTTTCCTACCGTTTGGAAAATTAGCCGAATTATGCCAGTTTACAAAAAGGGTGACCGACGTGATATCACTTATTCTAGGCCCATTGGTATTTTAAGTAACGGTGCCAAGTTGTTTGAGTTTGTCAAGTATCAGCAGATAATTACTGAACTAAAATGTTACTTGCACCTCGACAACATTTTGTTGTTTAGAAAACAAAAATAAGTAGTTTTGAGCAATTTTAACACTTAACAAGCATTCTAAAAGGCATTTCGGATAAAGTTATTCATTTTTTCTTAAGTTAAAAGAATTTATTAAGGAAACATTACTATTCCTGCAATACTTCAATAAAAAAATTCTTGAAAGCTGCTTTATCATTAGATGCACTAGCTACATAGGTTATGCTAATATATAATTCAAGGTCAAATGATATGAAAGAACACCAATACACAGCAATACTTTATTTTACAAACGTCTAAATTAAATAACCAGGGGGAGGGGATGAAAATAATCTGACTGATTTTACTGGTTTACCAATTTTCTTTCATTCATATATATTAATTCATTTTGAACATATCCAACAAATATGACCGAATATTTAGAGATTTATCCAATACAAGATGAATGTATTCTTCAAGTGAAGGTTGGGTGGCCTAAATATTTAAGTTGGCAACATTGTCTAGTTGGTAGTATCGGGAAACACACAAAAAATCATTTAGATTACAGAGTTAAAGAACGTAAGAGTATGATATAATAGCAAAATTTAGAAAAGGTATCTGTCCAAGAATAAAATACACTAATCTAGGGAATTTTAAGATACCACCCTACTACACTTGAGATGAATCTCACAATATTAGCATCTGTCTTCTTCAAAAAAGAAGTTTGTATAGGTGAGAAGTAACACCCAAGCTCTTCAGCAACCACCTATTTGGTTTGCCTAGTTTCCAATCTCCCAATATTTCGCTAAGCTACTGAATCTGACAGCTCATCCTATTCAGCCATTACTAACTTATTATAAACATAAAACTGCAAAACCGGTTGCAATAAATCATTTCATACACTGCGCTGTGCTTTTTGGGTGATGTAAAGACATGCCATTGCAACACGTAGAGGCAAGGCTGTGCCTGCATATTATACGTACAAACAAAGGGAAAACGTCGATTGGTATGTATAAAACAAAATTTACACCAAATGTTACGATTATACAACAATAATGTAACTTTTTTTTATGATATCCACTATTTTTGAGCAGTGTAATTCCATCAAGTAAACGTGTACCAACACTTAACAACACCATGATTTTTTTTCTCAAACTATATTTCCTTTACAGGCTCTGATCAATATTTTGATCCGGTCGGTACCTGTATGCCTCACAGGTACTTTACCAAAAAATTTATGCATCGCACACAGCACACATGCGCCAGTTATTGCACGAAATATTACTAGCAATTTTTGGTGTTTCTATTTTCTAGGCAACATGCATGCTGTTAGAGCTGTACTGTTGTTTAGTCGCTTCTAAATATATGTATTTTTTTAAACTTGTATATGTATGTTCAAATTCTATGTTATCATTATAGACCGGACGCTAGAGGTTAATGACTCATCGCCAATGGGCACACTATTGAAATTTTCTATTTTTAGAGAGTTTTAATTTTATTTCTATAATTGAATAACAAGTTGGTGGTGAACTATAGAATACAAAATACCTTATTATTTGTTCATTTTGTAGTTCAAGTCGAGTAAAGGAGTATTAATATTTACTATCAATACTTTCTCAAGGTTCTCTTCTGTAAGATTTGTTTTCTTTGAATGAAGTATTTCCTTGTAGATAGAAAACGTCCTTTCTACATCGTAACTGGTTATAAGTGCATACTGGAAATATTCCTTTATATCAGCGTATTTAGCAATTCGATTTTGTGTCATTGTCTCCATACACTATTGCCGCAATGTTATTAAATCTGGATTTCTATTAATAACTTGCCGAAGGCCACGTTCAAAGTCACTTGGAATACTTTTGAAATTATTAATAGCCACATCCAATGTGGTTAATCCATCTTTTAATTTGTGATTTCGATTTTCAAAATATGTGTTTAGTTCAGGCAAATTTCCAAAATGTTCCTGAAGGAATAACAACTGATTTTTTAAATTTAAGAATTGTGTTAGTTCCTTGCACTCAGAAATACTTCGAGCATCGTCATATAAACATGTAACGAAATTTTGTAAACTATCGAAATTCTCTGCATAAAAACTAGTAGCTTCCAACCATGTTCCCCATCTAGTTATTACTGGCGAGGGAGGCAGTGACAAAGATAGAAGTTTTTTCCTGTAAAGAGCTACTCGCGATGGTGCTTTTCTGAAAACTTTTTTGAGAGCTAATACAAATCTATCAACTTCCGGATAGGTGTCTCTAATATATTCACAGATTCTGTAGAGAGCATGTGCTACACATGTAATACGCAGCATATAAGGATATGTTTCCTTTAATAGTCTGCCAATTTTTAGCATATATGCGGCACTGTCACTAACAAATAACAGAATTTTTTCTCTGTACCTGTCGTCCGAATAAAGCATTCTGTGCAAATTCTCGTCAATGGTTTTAGCAACTGCTTCCACATCAACTGTATTTATAACTTTAGATGCTATTACATATGCGTTATATGTAATAGTTGGATGTAGTACACCAGCTACAACATTTACCACACAGCGTCCTAATATACAGATTGTCGTAGTTAATAGTTAATATGCATCTTCAAATACACACACATAAACATGTACCTATGTATGTATGTATACAACACCGGTGGTGTGCGGAGATAGTGGGGAGATCGAGAGCGCGCGCAGACATGGCATTCTTTCCGTAACTTTAGAGCGTGAACGTACATAAGTACATAAGTACATTGTATCTGAGCAGACTCGCAAATATTAAAATAAAATGCCCTTAACTGTCGAGGAAAAAATACAGATTGTGTTATGGTATGCCAAGGATAATTCGTACAAAGACGTGCAAAATTTATTTGTTGCGGCGTATGAAAATCGTCCACCTCCCTCTGTGCCAGCTATCCATAAGATTGTGAAACAATTTCGTACAGAAGGTTGTGTTAATTCACTGCATACTAAAAGACACGTTGTGCACTAAAGCCTCGGTACCCCGGTGTCCCGATATCACGCCCGATATGAACCTGTACTCCCCTACTATCGTACCCCTCCATTTCATGTTTGCATGCACTTGTGTGCGTGTTTGTGTTTCCCTATATCTACTTTTATTTCAGTCAAACGGTATATCGACAGTTTCGTCGGCACTTATCCATAGGTACTGATTTGAAAGATGTCTTCTAATGCATTCTTCTGTTTTCGTGAATCACTTAGAAACATAATATTTGTGTAAGATGGATTCATCAGGTACAGTTAGACCAGTATATTTTTGAAGAAATGTTTTGAAAGTGGGATTGTCAAGTTTATTTAATGGGATATTAGCAGCCATAAGAGCTTCACAGAGTTCTTCGTTAAAATTGTCAGCTTTCAACGGGTCCAATTTCTGTGTATGTTTTAGCGATGTTAAGTGTCTTTGTACGTGCGCTTTTTGAGCATACCGTAACGCTATTTTACAGACTTTACAATAAATTTCAGAATCACTGACAATGGACATACAATCAGTATGACCCTTAATGCAACTCGCCATTGTTTCAAGATGCCATTCTCGACGTTCTTCCATATCATATCTGAAAAAGTAACATAAACAATGTTCTACATCTAAATGAATGATAACTGAAAATGTATGCGTATGTTATTGAAACTTAACGAAATCCAATGCACACTTACGGCAAGATAATTGGGAGAAGTAGATTCAATGAAACGGTATTAAACAGGAACTAATACAAAAATTACGAAGTATGTAACAGCCAAAACAATGAAAAACGAAACTAACTCCTAGTACTTTATTTATCTTATGAAATATAAGGTAAACATAATACATTTTAACAACCCCTCACGTTTCTACCTACGCCGATGAAGAATGCTTTTACCAGTAAAATCCACTTTTTTTGCTGTCGTTTTCGCGACAACAATCATATGAATAGTGCTATTCAGTAACTGCGTGATGTTTACATTATTTCTTTGCTCCGTCGTAATTTCAACCTTGTACGTCCGGTCTATAGTTATCATGACTGTGTGCAGAATATTTGTCGTTCTCGATTTGTGAAAATTAGCGAAACAGATTTTTGGAATCCAATGTAATTGATGTAAATACATAATTTTAATAAATCGAAAACGAATAGAATTTGTATGTTGTTAAAGACTGTGGATGTAAATAATGACACCACCAAACATTCTATGTGCATATTTTATTAGCAATTCTAGCATTTTCAGCAACACTTACACACATTTTAAATAACCAATTAAATATTTAAAATTAAATAAAAGAAAAATTAAAAAAATATGTTTTTTGTACTAATATCTTATTAAATTATAAGTAGTGATGAATAGATATTTGTATCCTGAGAAAAATGTTTGAACTGCTTTTTTGATTTTGCAAATATCGCAATGCAATTGTTTGGTATCAATCATATAAAATTAGTTGTATCTACAACTAATGGATATTATTTAGAAGCGCTGAAGAAGCATTGGTTCAGCAAAAACCAATCAGTACGTAAGATATCAGTTACATATTCTCAAAAAAAAAAAAAAATCAAACTGAAAACGTTAAAAAATATAAGATAAAACATAATATTTAAAACAATATTTTAAAGAATGATAGATATTTTACAAAAATTGTTAGTTGGAAGATTTATTATTAATACAATATAAAGGGTAAATATGACAATCTTAGAGAAAGTCATCCTACATTTTTAGTAGCATTAATTCCAAAATAAATGAAGATTGCCTATATAACTATGAGTGTACACTCTAGTCACAAATACGAGAAGATATGTTTATATTTTCAAACTTTCAAAAAATCATAGCAGTAACAAAAATTATTGATCAATATACGAGGTGTTTACAAAATATACGACAGAAATTCAGGGAGCTTTTCTTTGTCTTCTGATTTTCTTAAAGACGATTAAGTGGAAGGTACAAGGCGATAAAACTTTTGCTCATCTACAAACACTGCTGCAAATATCTACCACTATCTAGGATGCTTGTATCCAATCTCCTCGGTTCAATATTGAACTCTTTCAAGAACAACAGGGTTGTTTCTTTTTCCATAACACATAACAATTATCCCATTTCTCCTGTCTTCTTTATATTCTACTGAGGAAACTGGTTACTAATAACATCAAAAGTAATTTAAGTCTGGCGATCGAACAGGACATAAGTGAGATCAAGAGTCTTCAAATGTTTCAATTTAAAATTCACGAGCAATCACATAAAGACCACCGTACGTAAACCACATTACATTTCTAATTGCCAGTTGTAAATTCTCTAATAACCAAGTAAATTTTTTTTTAAAAATTTCAATATACCAAACCAGTAAGTGTTCTTTGTAGAAACACTAATCCAGTTAGCCAGTTGCCCCAATTCCAGCTTGAACGTTTAAGAAAAAATGATGCAGAAAACGATCTCCTCACACAGCCTGTAGGTTTTTATTAACCCACACATTATTCTTATGAAAGTTGCTGTTTCTGTATCTTGATAAATATGGTTCATGTAAAAATGTCGAACTTTTTCAAAAACAACAGGGTTGTTTCTTATTCCATAACACCCAATAGTTATCTCATTTCTCATTTCGTCTTCCTATTTCACTGGAGAAACTGAGCAGGACATAAGTGAGATATACCCAGCAATCTTCAAATGTTTCATTTTAAAATTCACGAGCAACCACACAATGACCACATTGCTGGTAAACAACCTGCTGGTAAACCACATTGCATTTCAAATTGCCAGTGGTAAATTTTCTCATAACCAGGTAATAATTCTTTTAAAAAACAATATATCAAACTGGTAAATGTTCCTGGTATAAACAGTAATCCAGTTAGCCAGTTGCCCAAATTTCAGCTCAAACGCTTAAGAAAAATTGATATATAAAAAGATATTTTTTACAGTATATAGGTTTTTATTAATCCACATATGACTTTTAAAGTAGTTGTGCAGAAGTTATTGAAAAAATACAATAAACGGAGAAAACTCAGTAGGATTATAGTTCTTCTTCTTCTTCTTCTTCTTCTTCTTCGTCTTCTTCTTCTTCCTCCTCTTCTTCTTCTTCTTCTTCTTCTTCTTCTTCTTCTTCTTCTTCTTCTTCTTCTTCTTCTTCTTCTTCCTCTTTTTTTTTATTCAATTTCCTGTAACGATGAGGTCCAGGAGTCAGTGGTGGGTCAGTTGGTGGTCTTCCTAAGGGTCTAGTCATGTTCGGTTTTTCCTTGTATGCGGCCTTGGCGAGTCTATCGTTTCCCATCCTGTCGACATGCTTTTTCCATTCTCTTCTTCTTCCTCGTGACCATCCAACAACATCTGGCATCCTATCGCACTGTTCCCGGATCCCATTACTTCGCTGCCTGCCCCTCGTAGTGCTCTCGTTTCCGCTGCGTAGGTGAGGATGGGTCTCACTGCTGTTCTGTAGATCCTAGCCTTGCTGGATTATAGTTCAGAATATGTAAATACGGGCACTGCAAGTTTAATATTTAATAAGCAGCCCTATTATCTCCATTAAAAGTCTTTGCTATTTTTCTTGAATCTTCCCCTACCATGCTCAGCATATCTTCAACCAATTTTACCATTGTTATTACGTTTATATAGCGATTTATATGAAAAAGCTTTAATAACAAAAGCAAAAGAAATGGTATTTTTGATATCTACACTATGCTTGTGGGGCTATAAATAATAATATTGTTTCTAATTGAAATGTTATTAAAACATAAAAACTTTCGGACGCTTCCTGTGTTCACCAGGCCCAGTGCATTTTGCTATAGTTTTACTTGAGTGTATTAATACTTTCTAAACAAAATAACCCTGCATTTTCCGATAATTATCAAAAAACAAAAAAATATTATTAAAAAAACCCAAGAAGTAATCTCCTTATTTTTTGTTGGATGTTCGGTAAACAAACTGCAGTTACATTCCTTTAAAGACGAGCATTATCCCATTTCAGTAACATAAATAATACCTTGAAAAAATGTGTTTTTGATATCTCCACAAGACAAGCTCCGACAGCTCCTGTATATTCATTTAATTCCCCATTCATATCTAAATATTGTCCCTAAGTGCCAAATCAGAATTATAAGCAGGAAGTCGCATTTAGACATGCGTACCTTCAATTAAATTTGAATTTAGAGTAACCCATGATTTTAGTATAATTACTATCACGTAAGTGTCACAAGGCCAAGTTTTTATTGTTGAAATCCCTCTTCCACCTGGTAGATTATAAAATGGGTCAATGAGTTTATGCAGTTAATCATAGCATGCAGAATTTATTCGACAGCATTGATCTCCAATCTTGTAAACACGAGTAAACAGCTGACTAGCTAGATTAAAACTATATGTTGACAAATTCCGTGTGACAATGTCAGTATTCGTACAGAACTGCAAATTACATTCAACATGTTCGACATTTAATGGAAAGCACACTTAAAAAGTATATTAAGTTTAGTTATCTGTTGGAAACATGCACATAATTCTTTTAAAAAGCCTCAAATTATATATATAAGCCATTATTGGAGAAAGGAGGTAATTTTTGATATGATTTGAATCATAACGACATTTTTGATGTTAGTATTTCTGGTTGGGTTTTGTCTTTCGGAACAGAAAATTTTCAAGAATTTGTGAAGGCACCATACGTATCCAAGATATATTGTAATAAATTGTAAAAGATATCGAAATGATTTATCAAAGGGCTTTCTTTACCCAATAATAAATAAATAACCTTGCAGACGGATTTTTCCAACGAGACATAGCTTGATAAAGACTTGCCAAATTTAAAGAATTTCTTGATAATCCACTAAAGATTTCCTCTAAGATCGGCATATGTGGCAATTAAAGATTTCTTGCATTTCTCCGAAGAGCTTGGTGACATTTTTGTTAGCATAATATCTCAACGCTTTTGAAAACATGAAACTCAGAGTTGATGCCTGCATCGAGACTAAGTGATAACATTTGCTAAA
The DNA here is from genome assembly GCA_963170755.1 of Amphimallon solstitiale. Taxonomy (NCBI): domain Eukaryota; kingdom Metazoa; phylum Arthropoda; class Insecta; order Coleoptera; family Scarabaeidae; genus Amphimallon; species Amphimallon solstitiale. The sequence continues at coordinate 56,144,577 of OY720681.1, read as the reverse complement.
CCATCTACTGATAGTATCCCATACATGGTTTCTTGGGGTTGCATTGGACGATTTTTGAGTTAATGGCAAATAATGACATGGATCTCTTCAAAAAGGAAAGCAAACTTATAATAAACTTTGCCATATAAAGACGCACATTGTCTTGTTCACAAACCTTATCTTCAGAGAAAACCTGGTAATGGCATATCACACCATCAATATTTTATCATTCAAAAAATTATTATCTTCTCAGTTCGAATGGATGTATTTGAAAACATATTCTGATAAATCAGCGAAATTTTACAATAAAAACTTCGCCTTCGAATTGACTTGAATGCACAAACTGCTCTTAGACGACAGAGCTTGCGCCTTACAACAAATAATTCAAGATGACGATAAGACATGTCCAACCATACATTATCTGTTGAAATTTCTACTATCTGTCTATCGGATCTTTTGGATCACGTCATCAATTGCGTGGCGTTATCAAGAACATCGGCACCTAGAATGTATATATACTCATTTCTTTCCAATCTCAATGACTAAATAAGGATAGAAATTTTAAACTTTAACGTGGGGTTCTCTTCCCCATAAGAGTAATAAGACAGACAGAGATATACCGCCATGACACTGTTACTGCGTTAGTCATCCTATATGTTGTACGAGGAATGAATGACAGACCCGTAAATTTTGTTCATAACCAGCGGTTACTATTGTTTTATTAAATTTCATTATAATAGTTATAGCTAAATTTAAGCCACGAATAAAACATGTTATAAAATATAGAAAATATTATATATAAGCATTATAAGCTCTTTATTTTTAAATATTTAATTCTATTTTGTAAGTAATGAATTTGAGCCAGAAGTGTTGATTTAATTCATATGGATGAAAATCAATGGCGTAAGCCAAAAGATCCGAAGGACAGATAGTATAACGCCAGACTCAATAAGTTCCTAGGATAACTAATTTAAAAGCATGTTTAGGGGAATTTTTGCTCTCCTTCAAGAGTGATACATTCATGCCAACGCTTCTCTTATATATCGATGCGTTTTTTGAAGGATTGATCTTTGGCCTAAAAATACACTTCAGTTTCGGCGGCTACTTCTGCATTAGACCCAAATATTTTTAATCTACAAACAGATAGTATTCGCTCGAAGTTAGATCCGGAGAACAAGGTGGATAGGGAAGCAATTGAATATGCAATTCGTACAATTTTGCCATTGTTGCAATCGACTTATAACACTGTGCATTGTCTTGGTGAAAGAGCTTTTTTTTCTTCTTCATTTGGGGCGTTCTTTTGCGATTTCTTCCTTCAATAACGGCATAGAACATTCGTTATTGATGGTTCTTCCTTTCTCAAGGTAATCGATGAATTAAATACTGTGCGCATCCCAAACAGCTGAAGCCAAACCCTTACCAGCTGACATTTGCGTTTTTGATCGCTTTGAACGGTTTTAACCCTTTGCTGTCCAGTCAGCTGACTGCTGTTTTGACTCTGAAGTGTAGTGATCCATGTTTAACCCATTGTCACAACCGAATGAAAGAAAATTATTGCTCTCAAACAGCTCCAAACAGCGCCCTAAATCGTCGATACGTTGTTCCTTTTGATCGACTGTATGCTAACGCGGCACCCACTTCGAACAGAGCTTTCTCATGGACAAATATTCATGTAAAAAGATAAATATACTGCCTTCTAATATTTTTAAGGTATCAGCCATCGCACGCAGCTTCCCTTTACGATCGGACAAAACAATTTAGTGGACTTTCTTTTGTTTTTAACTGTCGAATTTGGGCTGCCAGAGCATTGAGCATCATCAGTGCTTGTACGGCCACTTTTAGAATCAGCAGACCACTTCTTTAGTATTTGGCCCGATGGAGCTTCACTAAAACCACTGTAACTTGTGAACTAAACGTCAGATTAACATAAAATTTTGAAACGTATGGTTTGAAGGTTGATGCTTCCTAAAAATCATATGGATTTGTCAATAGTGACGCCATCTATATGTCATCCTACTAATTTATTGATTTGCCCAAAATATCACTTGTTCATTAGTAAAGAAATTCAGATGCAATTGCTTTCTTTACAATTATTGTATTCATCTTTTTCCACCAATACCAAATATGTTCATGCAAAGTTTAACCAAACTACACATTTTGTCATAATCAATTTTTGTTACTGCTTACCTATATACATTTTTTAAGGGTTCGAAACTAATTACTAACTAATAATTCTCGTAAAATATCTTATAAACATACAATATTTATGTATATTCGCATCGACAACACTAAAGCATGCATAATCTTCTTCAGCATCCATAATATTACACATGCATACTGTAACTGCAGGATAATATATTGTCATATTTAAGTTTCTTATTTTTTCAGGCCAGTTCCGACACCTCTGCTAGTGGAGGACCCGCCGAGTAGCGAGAATGGGAGCGATCTGGAGGACGTGAAATTTCATAACAACCCCGCGCTTCTCAATGGGTAAGTTTTCAATATTAGACTTTTCCTATACACTCTTGGGCATCGAGAAAGTTTCGCCTTTCTACTGATTTATTCAGTAGGGACGGATGTAATTTCCGACTGTTCTCCCAGAACAGTCCTTTGTTTTATGAAGGCGTGGGCCGGTGCTTGTATTTCGGAATACGTTTTTTTTTATTTATTCATACGTTTACATTTTGAAACGTGTCTTTACTTGGCATGATGTAATATGGATAAATTCATGTAAAAAAAAATGGTCGGGCCGTGCTGATATGTTCGATATTTTATGTTGTGTGAAATATTTACTTGACCTGCAAGAGAAGAAATACAAACGAAACAGAAGTTGGATAATATTGTTTGAATCAACCCATGAGTACTGCGTTCATATGCAGCTCATATAAACCCGTCTAGATTCTCTTAAAATAATAAGCGCATTTTTGAAGAGTATATATCGCCATCTACTGAAGTCTGTCAAATATTAACGTAAAATGTGTAAAAACTTATTTTCCTATATAATGTAGAAACATTATTTTATGTAAAAGTAATGATAATAATAAAATAATCATATGATTTCTCCTTCTAAATAATACGATAATAAGAAGATATTTTTGAGAATTATAGTCTATAGTATAACTTGTGATAGTAAATAAAAATCATATTCACAGTCCTGTTAGTACAACAAAACATTGAGACAATAGTTTATAAACGAATACGAATAATAAAATAAATGCAGGTAAATTAATAAAGGCAGCAACATAATTAATATTATTGGGTTGTAAGTTAAGGCGGGCATCAATTAGAAGTCGATTTAAATGTAAACTTTAAGAAGTATATGTAAACTGTATCGCACGGTACTACATACTTAACCTGTGCAAAATTTGGACAGAATTCACGTGTCGACGGACGTCGATGACCTGGTACAGCGGGCTACCAAGCACTAAAAAGAGAATATATAAGAGATATCGACGTAATAGAGATAATAGAGAGCGATCGTAAAGATGCTGGACATCTTAAATTAATCTGATGCCTAAGAGGATATATTATACACCCATCGCGATATTAATCGGAATCATGTATATAATTAAAATGCTGACATTGCCTGGATCAAAATGTTATCTAACAGTAGGTAAATCCAAGCACAGGGGGATAATTAACAGATATAAAAAATACGTTTAAAAATATAAATTAGGATCGTAAAAACGATTGCTTGATTGCATTGCCGGTATCTTTCTACGACGAACTTCCTCCTCGAAAATGTTTTTGTAAAGATAAACTTTGTCTTTGTTGAATTTGTTTTTAAGTATCACACATTTTACATTACATTAAATCAATAAGTAATTTTATATTAGAATGTAATATGTATAATAATTATTGGTTATGTAGAACATTACAAAAAGATGAAACTAAAATTATAAGCTTAAACCTATCAAGAAAGTTATGAAATGTCATTTTTGTTGTTTAATAAGCTAATGACTTTTAGAATTTTACAAATCTAATAAATCGAGCCATTTACTAATATAATTAGTTTAAATGGGATATTAACTTGGGAAATTAAATATCCAATATGAGCAGAGCCGTAAAGGCAATATTTTTTAGTAAGAAGATTTTTCATGTTTAGAGACACGTGATTGTAATATTTTGCCAGATAGAAAAATATTACGAAAATTCAAATAACAATAGTGTTTATAGTAAAAGCACGTTATTAAAAAAACCTTCTGATCTTAATAAAATATAAGTGTTATAAAAAATTAACATCTAAATAAATATAGGAAAGAGAAAATTATTGGGTAAATTCCGCTGTAGAGCAACCGTAGACACATTACAATTTTCCAAGGTTATCCCACCTTATTCCTTGGCTACACCGTACCGATGACGACCAATGAGTCAGAAACACGTGTCTACGGTTGCTCTACAGCGGCATTTACCCAATAATTTTCTCTTTCCTGTATTTCATGTATCCGCGATAATTCCTTTTATCTAAATAAATAGATAAATAAGATATTAACTACGGAGCAGCAATAAGGATTAGATAATATCTACAAGAATAAGAATAAATCAAAGTATGCACATGAACGTGTGCATCCGGTAAGGATTCTGAATACCTATATTATCCATATAAGATCATAATATTGCAAGAAATGTAGCAAGTCATCCTATATAAGAAGATTCTTTACCATTAGAATATACTGTTTCATGAAATTTTGCTGTTACCTGTGATCATTGGAACTAGTAAGCAGCAATAATAAAGATAAGCCGAAGATATTGAACAGGAGAATTCAGACATCTGTGACAGGAGGATCCACTTCTGGATTGATATATACAACTTACTTTCGTTTAAATTCAGATATACTCGTGGAGTGTTAAATAAAATTAGATATGAAAGCTATTTCCATATTTACCGGACAAGTTGTTATTATTTGTAAATTGTATACATACTAATTAATAATTTACCATTATTAGCACTAATTTTTGAAGTGAAAACTTCTATGCGTTGATGCATTGATTGTTGGGCACTGAACGAGACTGAGCCGTCACGCTCGGAATGTAACGCTCGTTCCGCTAACGTCGGCTCGAGTCGAGTCGACTAAGGGAGCGACAGAGATATAATTAATGCGTCTCTGCCGGTCTCTGCTATACTCGCTCGGCAACCGTTTCACGCTCGGCTTTGTATTATAACTCTAACTAGCGGTATTTAATTTCAATTACATTGAAATTTAGAATAAATACGCGAAATATTGTATTTTTATTTTCTGTAAAATTCTTGTCCGAGTGCAGATGCGATCCCGAGCCGCCCGGGTATGAGGTCGGCACGTTACCATTAGACCAGCGCGGGTACTCCTATGAGAATTATCATATCGTCTATTTATTAAATATCTATTTTTTAAATGTAATATAGAACTAACATGGAAAATATAAAATGTAAATGTAAATGAATATAGAATGAAAGAAAAGTTCTATTTCGTATTATTAACCTCGCCTTGATGAAGTTTTCACTTCTGCCGTGTGGTCTTAAGCACACCCAATTTTTTTTTTAGAAATGTCCCTTGATTGAGATTAATAAATTAAAACTAAAATTTTAATTCTGTTATTTACTGCAGCTGTCAGTTAGAACCCGTTCTAACTAGACGTATAACAGTAAGTAACCGAAATACATATCTCTTAACAGCGGATATACTTATGAAGTTATGCTAAATATCATCTTTCATTCAGTTTTCTTTCTTATAATAAAACACGATTGGTTTCAAGATTATTTAATGCGTTGAGAAATGAATTGACTTATTTGTTATTATTAGAAGGGCTGCTATTCTGACATTTTGAATTGCATAACACTTGTGTTTTTTATACACTTACACAAATTAGTGAGACACTTTTTTGTGCACTTGCACATGGAAAATACTTGGCTGGATACTGATACAGGCAAAGTTTCATAACGTAAAGGTATTTGCTTATCCTCCTTTACTACATCAATGTTAATAAATTTTTGCCTACAAATATCAAATTCTGATCTGGTGTACAGAGGATTTATAACACCATCTTTAGTACCTAACTCGTAGACATCGTCATCGGTTTTTAATGAAACAGCAGCTAAAATATTTCTGAATGCACCTTTAACTTCGTCAACGTCGGGAACAGGTATTTTGACTTTATCGCCAATATTTGCAGCAGGGTACGTTCTATTACTGAAAGATTTCATCTCTCTAGCCTGTTGAATAGAGACTAGCTTGCTTCAGACCATGCTGCTGTAATGTTACCCTCAGTTATATAATTCAAGCAATAGTTTCGATCAAAGTTAGCATCTAAGATAGCACTACATTTAAAGCATAATCTAGATTATTTACCTATGGTTATTACTTTCTTATACGTAGTATAAGGAAGTATTGTGATGATGAAAATTTTCGACCTCGAGATTTTTGCAGATGTCCATGTTTTGAAGCCCCCTGATACCGAAAAATTGATTTTTAAAAAATATCTCTGTGTGTGTCTGTCTGTAACCACGATAGCGGCCAAACCGCAGTAAATATCAATTCCAAATTTAGTATTTACATGTAGAATCTCCCTCTTAAGGTCTGATTAGTTTTCCAGTAAAATCGGTAGACCGGAAGTAGCAATTTACTTCAGTGAAAGAATCGAATTTTGCCAATATTTCGTCAACTACTAAGTTTAAACAAATTTATAAAGAATTCATATGTACTTAAAATTACAATCGAAAACAATTTTATTTAAAAAGTTTTTCGAAATTTCTACCGGAAGTAGGTCTTTTACTCCTATAGAAAATCAGTTATTTGCGAATATTTCGCAAATCATGCTTTTTAGACAGGTACGTTATTGGAATAAAAGTACTTAGAACATAATTTTCAACAGTAATTACATAAGTGGTGATAATTTTTTGATAATTTTAACTAGATGCACGAACCTTTGTTGCTATAGAAATCTCACGAGTGGACGAAGTCCACGAGTGGGATTTCTTAATAGCAATAAAGGTGAGTGCTAATCTAGTTAAAATTATCAACAAAAAATTATTATCACGAATGTAATTCGGCGTGATTATTTTTTAAACTATGTCGGAAAATGTTAAATAAGTATGTAAGTATCTTTATTAAACAATTAAGAATCTAAAATTATATTTATCGCTTATGTCATCATAAAATGTCATACATCATTGTCATCGGAATAGACAATGATGTATGACATTTCATGATGACATAAGCGTTAGTTAAATGATGGTTTCATTGGATAATTTGACACACATGATTAGAAATAGACCAATTTGATTGGATTTCTTTTTAATCAAAAAATTATCGCTGTAATTTGCTACTAGCAAATAGTCGGTGTAATTGTGATGTTATTGGTCGATTTCAAACTTTTTCTCATTACGATTGGCTGACATAACAGTTTAAAAAATAATCAATATAATTTGTAAAAAAAAAATTTCAAAATTTATACCGGAAGTACCACCTTTACTCTTATAGAATAACGATTTTTTGTAAATATGTCGTAAGTTATGCATTCTATATATCTTTATCAAGAGTACAAAAGTATTTAGTGCTAGATTTGCAATATTTTTTGTATACAGGGTGTTTCATCGGTTGGGGTATCGCGAATTAAAGTGCCTAAATATAAAAATGTCGACTTCAAATTTTAACCACTTATAGAACTTTTAAACCGCTACCAGTAGGTTAGGTTGTTTTTGATAATATTATTTTATTTAATGCGTAAATAAAAAAAAACCTTCGTTCAAAAAATCAAAAGTACTCAGATTTTATTGAAATTCGGGTGTTAAAAAGATATGTCTATAAAATCAACTATGCAATTGAAAAAAAATTAAAACTTAATCAATTATTGAATATTTTACAATAATTTCAAAATTAAAGGCAAGACGTTGAAGAATTTATGGGTTTTTTATTACAGTGTTGTGTGTTGAGTTTATAATAAATTTTTATTTATTATCCGTCATAAATTTAAAAGGACTACCTGTTTGCGGACGTTGAAGAATTTATGGGTTTTTTATTACAGTGTTGTGTGTTGAGTTTATAATAAATTTTTATTTATTATCCGTCATAAATTTAAAAGGACTACCTGTTTGCGGACAGCACAATTAGAAAGTTAAGTACCATAAATCTGTCGTAAGAAAAACGACATTATTTAATATTGACTTTATTTGACAAACGGTTTCGTTTATAAAAATTCTGATTGTGAAGTTAATATGGGTGATATCTCCACGTATCACCATTCAAATTTGAACATTTTTTGAGCACTTTTAATTTTTGATAATACGTTTTTTTTTAATTTACGCATTAATTAAAATAATATTATCAAAAACAACCTAACCTGCTGGTAGCGGTTTAAAAGCTCTATAAGTGGTTAAAATTTGAAGTCGATATTTTTATATTTAGGCACTTTAATTCGCGATACCCCAACCGATGAAACACCCTGTACATAAAATTTCAAAATTCGGACCGGAAGTAACACTTTTACTCTTAGGGAGTAACACTTTTGTCGAATATCTTGCAAAGTATGTATTATATAGCGATTTATTAAGAGAATAGAAGTACTTAGAATAGGATTTTGAATAATTTTTGTGTAAAAAAAATTCTTAAAATTGTATAGTTTGAAACGCTCATACGTATAAGAAAGTCGTGTGGTGGCCACACCTCATTTTTTTTCTTTATTTTCACACTATATTTGAATCTTCTCTATGAATTTTCGCCTTATTAATTTTAATGTTACCAATAATATTTTCCAAACCTAATCTCGTTTATAACGCAAATTAGCAAATTCTCTCTCAATAATATAAACTTGGTTGGATAATCTTGATGAACCATGATAAATTTATATTCCCCATCTGCTTGTCTTTGCTTATCAGTAAGATCTACTTGGCATCGTCTGTTTAACTCATTATGCAGAATTCGTTTAGAATCTAATCCCTTTCTTCTTAGATGTTTACTATTAAAGACTTCGCACACTGACAGAAAAAAATTAATCATTTTTGTAGTAATGTTTGCATATTTTCTACTTGTTTCCATTCGAAGTCTGTTGCGACATTCGTGTTCAATTGCTACGTGAGCTGCTTCGATTACATTGAAAAACTCTTCAACTGGAAGGTAATATTTCATCACTCTTGGACTTTGCTATTATTCGCTGAACGCCGCCTATTTCTATTATGTCAATACGGGTCACACGTCGGCGTCGATACTGCGATGAAGTTTTCGTCGATGTCAGTTTAGCTTATTTTATTTCCTGAACTAATTTTTCATATACCTCTCTATTCATTACAGTGTATTTAGAAAATTTGACATCTTCACTATCTAGTAAACCATTAATTAACTTCTCTTCCCACGCAGTTAATGAATTATTCATTTTTAGGGCGAAAAACTAAAAATAAAAACGAACAATACTCAAAGAATAAAAAAAAACACGTGTTATATTAATCTTTAATAACTTCCGACGGAACAATACATACTCAATCGCCCAACAAGGTTGCCAGATCACTTAGTCATATCATCACAGCTTGATGAGAAGTAACCAATCAGAGCATAGATCATTCATCAACCCATTCTTGCTCAGTAATTAATGACGAATTAAAATTTTAATTCGTGTCTTCCCAAGTAGAACGCGAAATTACAAATGCTGTCACTTCGCATTCTTACTATAGTAGAATTACCGAACAGATGCAATAGCAACATTGCATTATAATATATTATATTATGTATTGACGCATTGTTGCTACTGCATCCGTTCGGTAATTCTACTATGGTAAGTACGCGTAAAAACATATTTCGGTTATTTACGGCAACAGATATATTGAAAATAATGTTACTATTTGACATACTAGACTAATTAATATTCAACTTAAGATTTCATAATTTATATTTAAACATGTATTAAAATATGCCCACGATTATATATACTCATTACCTGAAATTTACAGTACTGTTACTTATTCTAAAATAAAGTATTATTTTAGAATAAATAATAAAACTGCACAATTTCCTATAAAGAAAGAATGTTTGCCAAAATGTAAACTTTTGTATAGTTAAAAACATACTTTTTTCTGTTTAGCCGCTATCGTGGTCACACAAAAACAGAGAGAAAAAAGATTAAGATAACCACTTTTTGAAGTGTAAACTTCTATGGGCGCGTTGATTGTGGGCACTGAACGAGATTGAGCCGTCACGTTCGGCTATGTAACGCTCGAGTCACCATGGTTACCAAACGAACCGTAAATTCGACAAAAATCGGCAAAACTGTGCAAAGAACTCTCTGGATACGCGAATTGAAAGCTGCCCTTTGGCACTGGTGTATGGGGGATATTGAATTTCCGGTCGACGGAGAGATTTTCTTCCTAAGTGGAGCGGTTGTAAAGATATCAGCTTTTAAAGAAGAGCGTGCACTCGATATTTTAACAGCAAAATGGCTTACGTCATGACGATTCACATGACAATCAAAAACTCCCGAGAAACGTCAAACTGACAGGCGAACTGAGTTGCAACACAGATTCACTTTTAAGCGTGAAATACGAAATTTTGAAGGTTGCGAGGGCTCGGGGCTTAAGGAACCGGCTTTTTGGGACCTTTTGTATGCTTATTTCGAGGCGGCAGTCGCACGCAATCGAAGGTACCGGCAATTTAAAGGTCATTTGCAGAAGGATTTGGTAAGAAAAGTGGCCGTTTAAATGTGCACTGATATCAATGTATTCCGGACGGGTGAAAAATAAATATCAGATTCTCATGTGCAGTGGCGATCAATGTATTACGGTCCGGCGAATTGCATCTCCACACAATACATAACGGTCTCCCACATGACTTCATATTTTTATCTATACAGGGGTCAATATTTTAATAATGATTTGAATTAAAATACGTTAATTCCAGAACGTGTGTATTTCCTTAAAGGGAAAAGGAAGATTGCTTTCGACATTTATGTGCCCCTACTACGAAATAATTTTATTTAAACGATTACGCAAACGTGCACAGTGGGCGGAGCCGGCTGAAATCAATTTCTCTCTCTTCTGATTAAAATTAGGCACTTGGGAGTTTTTACGGTCGCCCATAACAAATTCAAATGTCGAAATAGAACAAAATGGCTGAAGGATTTTTTGAAAATTGACGTATGAAAGTGAAATTTTAGATACGGGGGTTTTGGGGGTCGCCGATTACGATTCCAAAGCCAAAATGTCAAAAAAAAAATGGCGGACGAGTTTTTTGAAAATTGACGTATGGATGTGAAATTTTAGATATGGGTGTTTTGGGGGTCGCCGATTACAATTCCAAAGTCAAAATGTCAACAAAACAAAGTGGCGGAAGAATTTTTTTAAAAATTGACGTATGAATGTGAAATTTTAGATACGGGGGTGTCTCAAGTCGCCGATCACGAATCTAAAGTCAAAATGTCAGAAAAACAAAATGGCGGAGGAGTTTTTTGAAAATTGACGTATGAATGTGAAATTTTAGATACGGGGATGTCTTAGATCGCCGATCACGAATCCAAAGTCAAAATGTCAAAAAAAAAAAACATAGCGGAAGAATTTTTTGAAAATTGACGTATGAATGTGAAATTTTAGGTACGGGGGTGGTTGAGGTCGCCGATCACGAATCCAAAGTTAAAATGACAAAAAAAATGGCGGAAGAGTTTTTTGAAAATTGATGAATGTTTGTGAAATTTTCGATACGGGGGTGTTTGTGGTCGCTTATTACGTCTTCAATTTGACGATTGTTTCGGCGACCGTTACATGGGAGAGCCTTGATGAAGTTTTCACTTCTGCCGTGTGGTTTTAAGCACACTCATTTTTCTTGTTCATTATCAGGTGGCTTCAAAACGTGGACAGTATTTTATTTTATTTAAATTTTGTCATTTTATTAACAGATTCTTTTGAGAAATTAATTTTATCGTTACTTCTTGGACATACATATTTTTTACCGGAAGGAGTGTAAATTTCAAAAAATTATTATGTGAAGTCTTACCACACAACCTACTTACAAAACAATTGGCTTGTCTTTGTTACTTGTTTGTGAGTATTTTGATAGAACTAATTTGTACAACTACACAAATTTTTGATAACCTTTAAAGTACCGCATTATAAACAATAAACAAAAGCAAATTTTACGACAATGACAATACCATCATAATGCTACGAAACAAAAGTCCGGGACATGTGTGCCGTATTATTTAGACTGTTTATTTTAACAATAAGTTACATTTAGCATCTACAATGAAAATATAAATAAGGCCATAGCTTTTTTGCATTAAGAATTGAGTTCACATTTCGCGCTGTTTTTTGAACTTCTAACATGTATTTCGAGACTCCACAAACGGACTCAAATAAACCGACATAATAAAGGATTTCATTGAACAAACACCATCGTTCTGATAACCCGCTTAAAAGATAAGAAAGAACATATGACTCTCTTCGAAACCAGCAAATTTCAATACCAGTATTAACAGCAAATGATCATTATTTAACACATATAACATTAATGAACAGATTTCTATGGACCTGTGCAGCGTTCATCGACTATGTCGCACGTACCAATATGTACAATATACGATTTAAGCGCAATTAACAATTAACAAAGCACACGTTCGCTGTTAATCGCGGGCTAATTTCCGTGTCTTATCGTCCTTTATTTCAAACTAATTAGCAAGGAAATACGCAATCGAAACAAAATTACAGTAGTATTAATATGGAATTTAACAGTTCAAAAGGGAATACCTGTGACGCGAAGTGCAGAAGAATGAGTTTACCCACCCTTAAAGTGCTTATTTTCACAAAGAAAAGACAGAGAACTTCCGATTATGCTTGGTAAGTCATTCGCCTTTTATTACGCCAGTTATTTCACTTATTTCCAGTAAATAATATCGTCTTAAAATTCAATTCCTCGAATATATTTATTTAATCTTATTGCCAATTGTGGAGATTTTGTTTCGGGCATGATATATTTTACTCATGTGGTGGAACTTTAATATTTGCCTCTTTGCATTTACTTATGAGTAAGAAAATTCAAACCAAAAACTCAGAGAAGAGCACTGAAAGAGAGGGCGCTAAATTATTCCTCTGCAGAGTTTATAAATCATAGATAAAATAAATTAAGTCTTATTTTAAATGATTAATTGGAGATCAATCATTTCCATTATCCGCTAGAGATATACCATAATTTCAAAAATCTTTAATTGCACAGATTTATTGAACAAATGCTACTTTTTCCCTAAAGATACATATCTTAAAATTAAAAATTACTGATTTATCTCCAAAGTAGTAATTTTTCGACATACGACTAGAGTCACAAAACCTACGTTTAACATTTTTCATCCTAATTTCACGACATTAGTTGTATGCCGAAAAACCGCCAAATATACTTTTATTTTATATTAGGGAATATTTTATGCCTGCAACATTACTAACACTTTCTATATATACAAATAATTATATAAAATATCATTGCGTGCTATACATCAAACAGAAGTTAGCCAAGTAACTCGAAACCGGTCATTTATTCAGTCGACGGTGAAAAACATTTGTTAATTATTCTCCTTCATTCTATTTAAATGTGAATGTGAAACATTCTACCTGTTTCGCGCTTGTTATTTACGCAAAAATAAGATTTGCTTGCATATCGAATATCAGCCTGATGTGTCTCGATACACAAATTTAGTGAATTAGTGAAATTGTAGTCATGATTTTTATAGCATATTGCATACAGTTGGAATGGAAATACAATTTTATTTCAAGATAAAATTGAGTTTAAATTTAATTTTTTCTCTTCCAAAAACTTTGTGAGTTAATAAAATGAAAACTACATGTTATTTGCAAGTAAATTTAAAATTTGTTGAATCACACATAGTACAGATTAGAATTAAACTTAAATTTAGAGGTTGAACATATATTTTTTTTTAAAGTTAAGCTTAAATGGTGAATTTTGAAATTTTGCAAAACAAAAAGTCGAAAAAGGAAACCCGTGGGACTAATATTGAGTTACTGGGCCTTAAGAGACAGCAAACCACTCCTTCTATTGGCCAATTTAATTTGGCAAAGGTTGCACCAAACACCCTGTATATTAACTGATAAAGTTGTCATAGAGTCAAACTATTTAGTAGTTCACATATGTTTGGACTGTGTACAGAAACTCATTTCATTATTTACGTCCTATGAGCAATAGCCAGATTTTGAAACATCAAACCTTAATATTTTGGGGATACTAGGGATAACTATATTCCACCAAATATGGATTAATGATTAACCAGTTTCTATTGCAATGACGATTAATACGTACACTGAGAGAAATAAAATGTTCAGTCAACCAATTTCTAGTTTACTCAATAGTTTCCTATGGTTCCCGGTGAGCAATCACTTCAGAATTTTGAATCAAAACGTATGGTTTATCAAGTTCAAGTTATTGAATCAATGATTTTGCGTGTTACTATACCATATGTTACTATACTTAATATTATTATATAATATATAATTATAAATGACGTGTTCTTAAAAATAGATATAAAGGGAGTAATATTAACGTCTTATTATTTCAGTACTTCTGGCCATAGGAAACACTATTAAACCTTGAATATTATTTATAATAGTTAGTATTATTATTCACTTTATGTGGTTAATTAATGGTTTTATAAAAATAACTTGTTCTTATAAGTATACATACATAATTTTCAGTGTTTTCCACAGGCCTCTAAATTCATTGCAGAAATCATGTAGCAACAAGAATAATATTAATATTATACTTCTCTTTTGAATTACAGCATGATAGTTTAACTTCTAATTATTAATTATTAGATTAACAAGTGTACAACCGATAATTCAACTTGAAGTTTATTTCGATGCATATTGGGTTATGCAACAATATATGTCAGCGTCAAATAACAAGGAAGAGTTACTTTCAGCGACAATATGTTCGTCAAATAAACATCAAATATAATAAATTTGGTTGTCATATTCCAGATGATTTTTCATTTTAAAACTGTGATCTTCCAATATTTTTCCCACTTCTGAAGGTGAAGCGTGTACTACAAAAAATTTGAGAAATGGTTTCCAGTTTGACTTCTAGCATCTTTTGCTGTTGCTCGAAGTTCAAGATACTTACTCCTTCTTGAATTGTACTCAAATCCATCTCACCAAAGCAAATCGTTCATAAAATGAAAGCCAAATGCTCCACATAAATGAGGAGATTGAATTTTTAAATAAAAAAATTAGGATGTGATGGGTTGATATTATTCGTATGATTATTATAGAAACTAGTCAAACCCGACTACTATAAAATAGATTCAAAATTGACTGTACTCGAAAATGAGAATGAGATTATTGATTCTTTCAATTGTCGATCTACAACTCGTGTTACAAATTCAGAAAAACAAATATTGTCAGAAAATTTCAAAGCATTTGTTGTATTGTATATTAGTATTTCTTTGTCCGACAGCTGATTTTTTTTAAATTTTAGTTAATTTAATATATTCAAATTGACAACGATGCGGACATTGACAAAAGGAATTCTCTCTTCTTGTGATATAGTATGAGAATTTGTCCGTTAGATTTCATTTTTTCAACTTGCAGTTATGAATTAGTTTAAACAATCCTTAAAACAATACGAATTCCTTTTATAGTTTATTTCAAATTATAAAACTATAACTTTAAACTTTCATCTAAATTGCAGTAATTACAATTTACTTAAATTTTGTCATTACGGACCTCAGCAGTTTGTTTGCGTAAAAGATAACCGTACGAAATGAAAACATAAACTGAAAATATTTGATGTGAACAAATACAATCTTATTTTTATCCCCATCTTTTTGCAATGATTATGTGCAATTTCTATGAAACTTAGTCCAAATAGAACTTTGGAATTCACATTGTTTTGGCGTATCAAGCGAAATCCTATTTAGAAACGGCTTTCTCGATTAAATTTAAAATACATATACATATTATTGCATATTAGTAGACAGTAACACGTTTAAATATCATCGAGATAAGAAACGAGAGACAAATAATTATCATAACACCGCGCTTATCTAAAGCAATCAAAATAAATAATAACGAAATGTTATCAATTTGCAAACATCGTTTGTTTATATACTTAACACTTCCACAGGCAAATATGTACCGGTGTACCTATGTATTTTTAGTATGCATTATACATGATTAAATACTTTATGCAATTATAATTAAACAAGGTATTAAAACATTTGTTTATAAGAGAATTAAGATAGAAACTACCTCAAATGACACAATTAATTTTAGTTCCAAAATATAAAGTTTTACCTCGGAACTTTCTAGATGTATAATTAAACACCGTGAAAATACCGGCACCATCAACTAATTATCTTATAATACGGTAACTTACTACAAGCTCATAACTACCTGCAAGTAAATAGCAATTCTTAAATATGTATATAACTCACATTACATTCGCAATTCAATACTCATCTCACAATAGAATCCAATAACGCTGCAATGTCTTGTTAGACATCAATGACTATCGTATACTAAGCATTACGATTATATTGTAATTCAAATATTCTGTTCTGCATTGATCATTTAATTAGGATTATTTAGTTACCAAAATTTACCCTTGGGTGAGACGCGAGCCATCGTTAGTCACGTGCCCTAGCCAAAGTGACACTTAGGACGCACGAACTGGAACCTTTAGTCGTCCTGCATTGCATCAGATAAGAGTTGTTGAGAAAGAACCCTACAGCCGGGCATTAAACATTTTTTCTATACCTGTTTAATTATATTGCTGTTATTTTTTTTTGTGAATAAGCCTACAATTCACTTTAGTGAATTAGTGATTTGTAATTTACCGTATCCGGCCAAACACGACTAGAAATCTAAAAATCACTGTTTCGCTGATCTAATGATAGGTATTTGACGACAGCTAGCTGAATGGTCATATTTCTTGTTCACGTCTTTCAACATAAGCACATTGTACGAGTATTGATGTAGGTAGAGTTGTTGCCTATTTTAAATTATTAAGGATACATTTTGAGGTAATAAGTGTTGCCTATTTAAAATTATTAAGGATGAGTTTATCTAAGATTTGAATTTTCTTTGATTATGACGGAGATAGTTAAATTTGCAAATATTAATAAGCTGGTTGTATTTTTGAAAGAATTTGTTTATTGAGTTAAAGGGAATTTTATAGTTACATGATGAAATAGAAAATTATTACTTTTGGAGATGATGTATATCTTCCATGTATATGTACCAAAAATCTGTAAAGAAAATTTTATATTAGTATTGTAATTGTTTAGAAATGTATTTTAGCATTGTGAAAAACTTGTTCAAGTAATATTAATGATGAGAATAGGATAAAAAGTTTCTAGAATATGAAAACAAATCGATAAAGAATTGATAAGAAATTACCGCCTTAAATTGTATTTTGGAAGTGTCAGTTAATTGTCAATGTGACAGATATTTATTACTATAATGAAGCAAAGTTTTAAGTGATAAATAACGTGTAAAAAACTTTAGTAAATTCGTGAAATATTTTATTTTGATAGAAACATTGAATTATGTAAGGTATTTATAAAAGTATAACATATCTAAAATTTGTATTGATCTTGATTTTAATGTGGAATTAATTTATTGGTTCAAAAAGAATTGGGTATTATCACTAAGGTAATTTTAAAAAAAATAAGAGAGAATTTTTCGAATTCGAAAAAGATGCGGGTGTTATTATCGGGAAATTAATCATTTTCTCAGATAATTACACTATAACAGTGTTAAAATAATTAGAGAGTGATAGAATACATAAACAAACATATAGATAATTGAAGCAAAGTGAATTGTAAAAATTTAAAAAGAAAAAGTTATAATACTACATAAATATATCAATTACTCACCAATTTGGATTAAGAGACAAAGGAGGATATTGGAATTTGTTCTTCTGGATTATTATATTTATCCAGAATCTTGAATTTACTATTGAGATCCAGAATTCAGAGGTTACTAATTGACATCCAGAATCCAGAGGTATATCAAGAGTTAGCAGAGAATTTTTTGATACAGTACGTGTGATAGAAAATAGCGGATTTCTTCTAGAAGGAAACTATTGACATCCAGAATCCAGAGGTTACTATCGAGCTGCAGAATCCAGAGGTACATCAAGGGTTAGCTGAGAGTTTTCTGATACAGTACGTGAAATAGCAGATAGTGAATTTCTTCAAGAAAGCAACTACTGACATCCAGAATCTCAAGATCCAGAATCCAGAGGTACATCGGAAAGGAAGGCAAATATCATCATAACCATCCGGAACGTAGGATTTATAGCTACAAATAAAACATATTAAGTACATGGAAGAATACGTGTGATAACTGGACATATATTTTGAAAGGTCGTATAAAGTTTTATAGTACGTTAAGAATTATAGGTAGACAAGGAAGAACAAATTTGATATATTTAATTCTGAATTAAGGTCAAGTAACTATAAAATTACTATATTCAATTATAAAAAGTCATATAATTACCTATCTTAAAATAATAAATTTCAAAACCGTAAACCAGTAAATTTTATAGAAATATTAACAATTTCTGTCATATTAGAATACTTACATGATTAAAATAGTCGTCATTTAAAGAAGCTCATCCTAAATAGTCCTTATATAATTTGAACAAGTTTTATGAGTATTTAATATTGATTTATGATATATAATCCAGATCGTCATTCAAATATGTATATGTGTTTATAAAGAAACGAATATATTGTTAGTTTATAGACAGTGTTTCTTTTTATCATCGTTAAGGTTATGTTAATAATTGAAAGATCACATTCCTAAAAGAAATAAAAGGAAAAAATAATAGATTTGGTAATAGAATGTTTAAACTGTGTTATACTTACCTAATGAGAATTTCATGATGATTTATAGTAATCAGATTTATTATATGGAATTTTAGAAGTGTAAATTATTATACATAAAGTAAACGAAAACAGTTTGATTTAATAAGAAATAGAGTACAGTGGAATCAGAATACCAACTTACAAATTATAAAAATACTAATATAAGCAAAGTTAGCTACTGAAGTATCCAGGACCGGATTAAGAGTATCAAGTAGGTATTTAATACAGATAATTTTAATAGTGAGTCTCATGTTCTTAATGTTAAAAAATATAGACAGTAGATATTATAAAAATATACTGAACTAGCACGAGGCATTTTAAAATAATAATAATAGTACTAAAAGATATAATACTTACCCTGAGATAAAAATTATAGAACATATCATTTTTTTAATACAAAAATATTATTATTGAGTTGCTAATTTGTGGGATATCTAAAAATAGCTTGTATATCCACTTTAGTACAGTATATAGGTTTTTGTTTATATATGGATTTTATTTGTTTAATAGACGTAAGAAAAGTTACCTTACTCGTGTATGTACTCAAATATCATCTTCGTGAATAATGGCTATCATAATCGTTCATAATACAATATTAAAATTAGTTTCTTTAACATTTGAACATTGTAATTATAGTTTTCTGTTTGGAATTGATATTTTTCTATATACACTTCGCAACAAAATTAAAGGATAATAGATGAAATGTAATACATTTTGATAAATACTTGTAAACATGGAATATTATTGCTTGATATATAAAGAAAAGAAGATTTAATCAACTTTATGATTATTTATTTCAATAATTCTAATTTCAACAATGTACAAACGTTGTTTAATGTGATAAGGTGTATGCCCTTCTTTTGTTAAAAATTTAATGACCGCGGGGTACTCAATTTTCATTACTTCAGACATTTTCGTACGCTAGTCACGTTGGTTGGCTGGTTACTAAAAACTACTAGGCTTCGAACCGTCATATTTATAGTGCACACCTCACATATGTGCATGCATGACTTGACGGAGTTTGAACACGTTTGAACCTGTATAAGCCTGTCAGGCTGAAAATTTATGGCGCCTACCTCGTACATATAGTCAGTCTTACCTGCCACCGGGCGGCGCAGGTTTATTTTATTGGATTTTCAATTCTAATTGGTCAATAATTGTATTTTACGACGCCAAAATGACCATTTTAAAGAATTAACTAAATTGCAATTAACACATGAAAAAGTTTAGCCATTCGTATTTCGTAGATATACAAAGAAAAGCAAAAAAGTATTGATTATTTTATGTATAAATAGAGTGCATTATCGGATTGCAAAGAATATAATTGGAAATGTGCCATCACTCTCTTCTATATTGAAACA
The DNA here is from genome assembly GCA_963170755.1 of Amphimallon solstitiale. Classification (NCBI taxonomy): domain Eukaryota; kingdom Metazoa; phylum Arthropoda; class Insecta; order Coleoptera; family Scarabaeidae; genus Amphimallon; species Amphimallon solstitiale. Next base: position 56,124,412 of record OY720681.1, on the reverse strand, counting down.
CAAAGCGAAAAAGGTATATGATGTTTCAGTGTTTTTATTTTTTGTTACCATTCTATGTTTTTCAAAGAAAAATTAAAAATAGAAATCTTCAATTTACTTGGAAAAAAACTGTATACAGTACCAGCTCACAAAACCAATGCATAAAAGGGAAAACAATATTTTTAGCTTAAAATATATTATAGATATTATACAAATACATACGGCAACGTATCTTTACATAATTTCTATTTTAAAAATAGAAAATGTCTAAAGTTTATTTTGTCTAATTTTCCTGAGAAAGAGTTAAACTAGTTAAAGAAACAAAATTAAATATAATTTAACTCCATCTCAATTTGACACTGATAGCATTAATACTTCTCAAATTGATACTCTTCCACATGACCATACAATATATTGCTAGAGCACTTTAAAAGAACTACTGGTCACCCAGTGGTCGAAATTCGACCTTTTTGTTTTCTTAATTTAATGTATTTGTACCGTAGTCGTCAAATTTTAATTTCGGTTTACACTTCTATCCCATGCAGAAAATGACCTTATAATATGCAGCGATGCCTGCTTGCTAACAGTGGTGGGAGAGCAAGGCAGTGTCGCGGGACCCTCACGCCCAACATTTCAAAGGAAAGGTTTGTCGAGTGTACTGTCTTGGCAGCCTCGCTTATGTTTATCTTTAGTTTATTTCGTCGCGCTCTTTTCCTCTTTCTACTTTCGTATCAGAAATTAAAATATGTCTACTACGGTATATAAATTTTATCTTTCTGCACGCCTTCTCCGTATGAACTTTAACTATGCCAAATCTCACACTCCTCCGTTGGCGCAATATGCTTAAAAAGGGGTATAAAGTTTCTTCTTCACGTATTAAGGGGGCTTACGCAGAGGTGCCGTATAACTGCCGTGAGGTAGGACGTAAGGGAGTAGCGCCATATGTGCTAATGCAAATTCTGGACTTGAGAAGGTTTCGTTCTAGCAATAGTACCGCTTTCATTTATGAAATGTCAAAACGAAATTTAAAACACAAATAAACAAAGGCTCAATGCATGTTCGACTGGAATTAGTTTTTAATATAAAGTTTCTGAATCTGTGTTATGATGTAAATTTTCCAACTTCGAGGGTGAATTGTATGAGCAAATAATTTTTATTATCAGAAAGTACTGTCAATTGACATTTAAAAGTACGAGAGGATATCAGAAAAAAACGAGATTGATGCTGTAGTACAAAAACGAAACATTTATTTAGAAAATTTCAACAACTATCCTTCAAAGTACTCTTCATTCTGTGTAATACACTTGTTCCATCACGTTATCCAAACATCTGAGAAGCCATTTTTGAGTGTCTATTTAGTATGCCCGTCACTGCGTTGTTGAGCTTTAAATTTGACTCAAATTTTCGACCTCTCAATTCTTTTTTGGCTTCAGGAAACAAATGGAAGTCACATGAAACAATGTCAGGTGAGTAAGGAGGACGAACCATAATTTTCGGCCCCATTCCTTCAAGTGTTCGTTGACAAATCGCTGATCTGTGGGTCGGAGTATTGTCGTGATGCAGGATCCAACCGATGTCTTGATAAAGCTGCCGTTATTTCTTTAATTTTGCCTTTAGGGTTCCTCGAAGTACATTGGAATAGTACTCTCCAGTTACTCTATGTTCTGTAGGTACAATCTGATCATAAATAACGCCCCATTTATCAAAAAAAATTAAGAACATCACTGTACCGGCGGTTTTGTGCTTTGAGACTTTAATTCAGGATCGTAATGATAAAACCAACTCTCGTCACATGTAACCACATTGTTTAAAAACTGGGGATTAAGTTTGCAGTTGCCTTTTCCACTGCTGACAAATTGTCACTCTATTGGCTTTTTGTTCATCGATCATCACTTTTAGAATACATCATGCTGCAATCTTCCGGTATCCTAAATCTTTATGAATAATTTTTTGAGTGGAGCCATAAGACAAATGAGCAATGTCAGAAATTCGATAAATGCCAATCCGACGATCATTTTGGATCAAGTCGTTAATTTCTGCAATTCTGAATTCGCATCGAGGTTTATCTTCCACTGATTCACAACCGTTTTTGAATTTCTTATGCCACTCAAAGACTCTACATCGTAATAAACTATCATCTGGATATGCAGTTTTAATCATTTCAAAAATTTCAGTTGGACTTTTACCCAACCGAATACAACATTTTATCCCATTACTTTGCTCCACTTTCATTTTTTCGATGGGCACATAAAACACTAAATTTCAGTAGAATCCGATCCAAACCTGATGGGACTTGAGATGCGCGAGGCGTGGTTTAAACTCTGTACTATCCATGCTAAAAATATCGACACCAAAACGATCGTGTATATTTCCCGCTACTTTTGAATACAAACACCATGGAATAAAATCTGCAATCAGCATATATACATGACAAAAGCAAATGAAAAAGTAAACCTCAACACTAGATAAATAAATTTAAAATAAAAATAAAGATTAAATTAAATTAAAAAACCAGACTTTTATAAAATTTTAATAATTGTTTTTATCTGACGAATAGTCAAATACAGAATCAGTATTATTGTCGCAATGTACATTATTATTCCACTCGTTTGTTTTATTATTAATAACCACATGGCAAAAGCAAATGAAAAAGTAAACCTCAACACTAGATAAATAAATTTAAAATAAAAATAAAGATTAAATTAAATTAAGAAACTAGACTTTTATCAAATTTTAATAACCGTTTTCATCTGACGAATAGTCAAACACAGAATCAGTCTCATTGTCACAATGTACATTAATAATAATTTTTTGTGGAAATCATCCATAGTATGTTCTTTAACAATATAATCTATAATTTTCTTAACATGGACACAAATATTACTCCACTCTTTTGTGTTTTATTATTAATAAAAAAACTGATTTTATAAAAGATTTTAAAATGTAAATGTATCGGAGCACAGTACGAAGCAAAGACTAAACGACAAATGATCAAATAGTAGACTAATGTTTTCTCGCCCGACTGTGTACAGCGCTCCACATAGATATCTCTCTCATTTTATACTGCTTGATCTCTCTAATACCGAAAATCGTTTTCTGCGCAGGTACCATCAGGTTTGGATCGGACTCTAATTAATCTGTAATAAACGTCAAAAGTTAAGTCAAAGCCTACTTACGGATAAGTTCGTTAGAGATGGGTGTTTCAGGTTCTATTCTTTGTGTTATAAAATACTAGTTGTGAAAAAAGTTATAGCACCAACATCGTTATAATTTGATATCCCCTCGTAGTATATTGAGTTTTTTATAATACCACTACTATTTAAATTATATATATATGTAATACTACCACTATTTTAATTTCTGTTCCAACGTCAATGTAAATGTTATTTTTTCACAAATTTTCATAATAGTTTAATCATTGTATGTTGCGCTGTGCCAATATTTAAATATAAATGGTAATCTAACAATGCCAATACACGTTTTATTATGGCGCCAAAATGTATTGGCAGAATAAAAAGATTGTTAAACGTGTTCAGTACGCTTTAATCTTATGTCCATTTATTGCATAATTTAAGAAATCATATTCTACAGGAGAATAATTATTGCGAAACATCCCAATGTGACAAAAAAAAATCAATCACCCAGTAAACGTATATATTTTTAATCAAATTTATTAAAAATGTTTACTGAGTTGATAATAGCCTAATTTTCATTAAAAAAAATTATAATGCTCTGCAGTTCTATGTAAACGAATACATTCTGATATTTACCTCAGCAAGATAATATATGATTTATGTGGAAGGCCCTTCTAAGCAATTTGTATGGTATCATAAGAAGTCTTATGTTAATTCCACCAAAAAGCATAAATCTTCCTAAGTGCAGCTTTATATTCTACAGAAAATTTCAGATATAGTTCTTCACATTTTCCACATAGGCCTTGTCTACAACCATCATTGACCTGTTATCTGATGTAATCCATATCAATTTAAAGATTCGTATTTGCACGCTCCCGTTGGTCCAGTGGATAGTCACCTGTGAGTAATATTTTGGAAATAAATTCCGTAATTGCATTATCAATGCAAAGTATAAAATTATAATTATAATTTTCAAATACCGAGGAGAGCTAATTTAGAATTATTTAAATTTGATAAAAACGAGATTTGTCTAAAAAAAACTATATTGGTTTACTCTTCAACCCAAACGAATTATTTACACTGTACATCAAGCTGGCAGCAGACAACAATCAAGAACACCTTTTTTGGAAACATGCACAACAGGGTCAGTCACCAAGTTTTGACGGTCAGTATTTTCGGCGACAATATTTTGACGATTCTGGAAGGTCGTTGTTGGACAATTGCTGATAATATGAACATACAGCTAACATTAACAGGCAGTTTAGAATTTATTCACAAAGGTCGCATACGTAGGCTTTATAAGATATACTTTCATAGGCAGTACATTCTTCATGAGCCCATCCCTTTGCACAAATTACAAGATATCCACATTTCTCCAGAACTAGATTTTAAGAATTCACCTCCGCACAAAAAACATACGGTATCAACATCATTATCACTTTTCTTATGCCTTAATTTTTTACGTTTATTGTCCTCTGTAACTTGAGGCTCTTCATTTTTGGTTTCAAAAACTGTTCTTTTTACAGTTTCAGCTAATTTCTGTGGCGCTACATTATTTTTTTCCTGCAGTTCTTTCAAATATGGGCTTGCTGTCAGCACTGCAGTTTTACCTCTCTTACGAGATGGTTTACGTTCATTAGTCTACTTCACCTGGAGCACAGGTATGATGTCACGCGGGCTGCACATTTGGTTACTGCTTGATGGAACTTTCTCACTGATACTTGGAACCAATGGAGTTACCTCCACTTCCTCTGTCGGATAGCAGTTAGGAATTGCTTCCACTATTACTTTCGTTAAACACAATGGAATTGCATCTGGAACATCTTTGCTGCAGAAGGGAAAGTTTTCTTTATTCGATTCTTTAATAGTTTCCTTCAATGTTATAAGAGGGATGTCGTCATCATGAGATGTTAGTTCCTTGTTTTCGGTAAGATCCTTGTTTTCGGAGCAGGCCCGTAAAAAAATTAAATTAAAACTGCAATAATTTCACAGTTGCAGAAATCTCTTAGCAGATAACAACATCAGTCACCTACCTACCAGTTACCTCACATGCGGCAAACGCTTCGTCAGGGAATATATTCGGATTAAGCGGCCAAATCCCTGTCCGCTAATGGCATTCTTAGTAGTTTGCGCCCTCAGGTATGCCTTTCCGAAAAATCCAACTTGCCTTATCGATATTACTCTATCAGAATGATTCCTTAACTCTAGCTCACACTCTTGAGTGTAAAAGGTGCTGAGGGGAAACATAAACGAAATGTCGAGTGGTTGGATCCGATGGGATGTTATTTCGTATAGCAAACTGATAGGCAAGATGCCTCAGATCTGAAATCCTTAGCCCAAAATACCTGTTGTCTATGAAAAGGCAATGATTAACAAGCTCTTTTTCTTGCTGTAATGTAAAAGATTCAGCAAATCGGCCTAAAGGCCTCTTGGAGATCGAAGGGTTTTTTATCTCTTCTAAATAAAGTTGTGCGAGGTAGACATTGTAAGTAAGGTATACATTGTAAGTAAGTGCGGTTTCCTCATAACTTAAACGGTTAGTTCTTACTGCTCTTACAGCATCGACCATATCGTCCTCGTTCCAAGACGTTGTTTGGATTTACGAACATAGTTCCGAACCATTTTTGTCGGACAACTGTAAAATAAGATGGAAAACAATGTTTAATCCTACACATAGGTGTATTCAATGAACTATTTTTTTTGTGAGACAAAGTGGAATGGTCATTCCACTTTGTCCCATTTGGTATTTTTCTATAAAGTGTGTAATTTTTCAAAAACTAATGGCAAGATGCATCTATATGATCTAGTAGTTGTATATATTTCGTACCTTGAAGAGAGCATATAGCAGATTCTGTTTTCTTGACACAATCCACTATTATAACAAATTTGCAACCTGCGAAATTTAACGAATGTGAGTCAGTTTTATACAGGGTGTCCAGAAACTCTCCTGACAAACGAAGACCGGAGATTCCTCAGATAATTTTAAGACAATTTAATCCAATTCACCATAGTCCGAAAATGCTTCCTAAGGGAGCTAGAGCTCTTTGAAGATGGCGCCTTGTAATTAGTTTTTTTTTAATATCTCCCGAACGCTTCTATTAAGAAAAACAAAAACTGGTATGCTTATTTATCCTCCAGAGATGAATCGATTCCATCAATTACGAATTTCTAGTACCGGTCATAGGCGTCCGTTTTGGGTAGGTTAACGGTTATTTTAACGCATAACTTTTTTGTCTTTAACTTTTAAGCATTTGTGACACTAGATTATTAAATTTTCAGGTATTCTAGAACTAAAAGGTACTCTTACTTTAAGTCGGTAGGATACACCGTTTTCTAGAAAAATCGATTTGAAAATTTTTCGTTTTTTCGTCATTAAAATTCAATTTATTATTTTTTGCACCAGTTCGCTCTGAACTGCCAACAGAAATAAAACCTACGTTTTTAATTGTCAATGTACCTCACAATTTCAAAATCTTCCGTAGGAAATATCTTACACAAAGAAAATTTATATCCTTTTCATTTTACAAAGGTGGAAGCACTGCTAGAAGGAGATTTTCCTGCTCGTGTAGAATTCGCTAGATGGTTACAAAATCAGATAAATCAAGATGAAGATTTTTTCAGGTACATTTTGTTTGGTGACGAGGCTTCATTCTCAAAAAATGGAATTTTTAATGTACATTATGCACACTATTATTCGTACGTAGGTGACAATCCCCACGTTGTTCAAGAATTTAAGCATCAGCATAGGTTTAGCATAAACGTCTGGATTGGAGTAGTTGACGATTATCTACTTGAACCTGTGGAATTACCTGCTCGTTTAAATGGTGTTGATTACTTACATTTCCTGCAAAATATTTTACCTGATTTGTTAGATGAGGTGCGTTTAAATATTCAGCAAAACTTATGGTTTCTACAGGTCGGCTGTCCGGCCCACTTTAGCAGGAATGTACGAGACTTTCTAGATAATAACTACGAAAACCATTGGATTGGAAGAGGCGGTCCAGTTGCTTGGCCAGCAAGGTCGCCGGATTTGAATCCTTGCGATTATTGTGTTTGGGGATACATAATAGTATATTAAAATATGTACAAGTTTCATAAGACACGATTTTTGCGCACGCGTTCAAGTTTAGAAAACGAGCCGCTAGGCGAGTTTTCTAAAGAACAAGTGCGCAAAATGTCTTATAAACGCGTATTTTATACTATTTTTTCTATTTCGATTATTAAAAGTACAAAAAAGCTTAAAATAAGAGACATGTTTTGTTCGAATATTTTAGAAATTTTGCTTTTTTGAAGTTGGTTACTCTGATTTTTAAGTAGAACGTTTTAAATATTTGAATATCGGTGGTGCTATATGTAATTGTGTTTAAAATTCAGACTGATTTATAAAATAAATTATTTCAAATTATCAACAAAAAGGACGAAATAAATAAGTGTACGCCCCCAGAGATTCGCAAAATAGCAGAAGACAATTTACAAAATCTTTCGTCCACAAACTCTCTACATATTTATCAAAACAAACTTTTACAACAGTTGTACTATTCAACATGGTAAGTAAATGTCAATAGTAGCATCCGAAAACTTATCATCCAACTCTGCTTAACAATTTATATTGCGAATTAATAAGTGAAATGTTAGCATGTGTGCTTTTTATTCTTTGTACAATTTTATTGCACATTTTTGTTACTTTAAAGGCTTATATTTTGACATTTAAATACGATTTGGTTCCATCATTTTTTTGTTACCAACTTCAAAAAAATAAAATTAGCGTGCGATAAAGTAATACTTTATGCAACCAAAACGGGTGTCGTAAAGTGAACTTTATAGCACCGGAATAGAAAAAAGCATTTGTTTATTCCGTCCCGATACAAAATCGTGCACAACTCTGGCTAAGGATACAAGATGCTTGCAACGAATTTAGAAATAACTTTGGCATTTTTGCAAGAATTCGGCGTTCTCTAAGCAAAAGGGTAAATTTATGTATAGAGACTAATGGTCATCACATCGAGCATCTTTTGTAACTATATACCTTTGATACTTGTTCTTTTTTTGTTAGTTTCGTTCCATTGTAATAAATACTTTGTTTTTAAAAACCTTCAGCTAAAATTTTGTTTCAAATTGATTTTTGCTTCTTTTCCCAAACTTTTTTTACGAATTGTGTGCTGCATTTATTGAAACAAAAGATGATTTATTAAATTAATTTTCATCCATGCCTTGATAGTCCTAGCCAACTTCGTCGCTAAAAATAAGTAGGTACATAATAAATTGAATTTTAATGACGAAGAAACGAAAAATTTTCAAATCGATTTTTCTAGAAAACGGTGTATCCTACCGACTTAAAATAAGAGTACCCTTTAGTACTAGAATACCTGAACATTTAATAATCTAGTGTCACAAATGCTTAAAAATTAAGACAAAAAAGTTATGCGTTAAAATAACCTTTTACCTACCCAAAACGGACGCCTATGACCGGTACTAGAAATTCGCAATTGATGGAATCGATTCATCTCTGGAGGATAAATAAGCATACCAGTTTTTGTTTTTCTTAATAGAAGCGTTCGGGAGATATTAAAAAAAAACTAATTACAAGGCGCCATCTTCAAAGAGCTCTAGCTCCCTTAGGAAGCATTTTCGGACTAGGGTGAATTGGGTTAAATTGTCTTAAAATTATCTGAGGAATCTCCGGTCTTCGTTTGTCAGAAGAGTTTCTGGACACCTTGTATATTCGCACATATCAGGAACACACGTGCATCCAACTTTCGGCGCTTTCTGCAACGCAATGAGGCGGCAGTAGAGAGGCGGCAGTAGAGCACATGTTTTGTTCAAAGGCGGCGTGATGCAATGTTGCCTATCACAAATTCCAGTTTGCCCTTCATTCCACTTTGCTCCACCCTCCCCTACAGCTACGTCATTCCCATGCTAAGCTAAGTGTTGGGGTTTTCACCAAAATATTACTTTCTTATAGTAAAAATACATTTTTATTTTCTTCAGTAGATCGAAATCAAAGCTAAATTTTAATATCAGTGCTATTGCTTTTCGAAATTTAGTATTCGGTTTTTTCAATGATTGGAAAAAGTTCTTCTTTAGTTTTCCAGTTTTGTATAGTTATGTAGTATGATCTTTTCCCTGCTTTTCTTTTATTTTCGTAATGATTCTTCTTTTCCCTTTACTCAGTAATGCAATTATAGACAAATAACTATTATAAATCCTTTAATTGTTCACGATAGAATGTAATTTCAGTTGGTGTTTGGGCTATTTCCATCGTTTATTGGATTTTGAATCTTCGACGTTTCGGCAGGTATTCTTCTGTCGTCCACTTCAGGATAACCTTGAGGAGAACTCTTTCTTGCCAGATTCACATTTGAATTATAATTTTGAATATGTCTTCCTCCATTTCTTAGTGCAAACTTTGGCGGTAGAACCCGTGGTATCTGAAATAGATTGTCACTCTTTACCACTAAACTATTAGATGTTCGGAATATACTTTTTTAAAACCTGTATTTAAGCTCCACTGGTATGCGTAGAAGTAGATGTGCAGTAGTTATATTTTTTGTGTGCATTAACATTAAACTATCCATGGTGTAGTGTTAGTTGTAGAATTCTATGTTGTCACAAAGAATTGGTCTCCAGAATTCTTTAACCTCCAGGCTTTGTGTGCTTATGGGGTTAGTTACTGTTGTTATTTACGCCGTTTCTTTAATAGTTCTTAAGGCACCTTATTCTTCTTTTGCCAGAATAATTGTGTAAACCCATTTCTCTATTGCTTCCCAAGCATGTTGTGCCAATCGGTATTTATCGGTTTCACCTTGACGAACAAGTTTCTTTAATTCTAACGTATAAGGGCCTTTTGGTTTCGCCTCTGTATGGTCGTACACATTCTTTTTAGTTTATATTTTCTCGTTGGGTGGTTCTTCTATGGCGTCCACAGCTTCTTCAACGATATTTCCTACATTTCTAAGACCAACCCACACTATAGCAAATAATTCTGGCAATATTTCTTTGCATCCATGTAGAGAATTCACGAAATGTAATAACCGTCTACAACCATCATTGACCCACTAACAAAACCAAGATTTATCTGAAAAAACAATATTATTCCATTCTTCATCCTCACTAAAACATTCATCTGTACATTTTACTATTTTAATCAATACCCGATCCTGTTTAGCGAGAGACAGTATTAGTTTTTGAGGCCAGCAAGAATGAATAGTCCAGATCGTCCAGAATCTTTTCTACGATAAGTTCAGCCTTCTTTAAGACCAATTTCTCCAACAACGAGTTACTCTAGCAATATTTCTTTGGATCTCCTAGAAATTTCACCCGTCTCAGGCAATCCAGCAAAACGACAGCATTCAAAATCGCTTAACTGGCGATAATTCGCTTGTTTGCAAACTCTTGGCATTTTAGAATACTAATTCACAACTATACACTGTTACAATCAAAGAACGAAACCAGACCGGGCCAAAATAAAACAATTAGATTTATTTTTTCTTGCTACGTTTATTATTATTTATTATTCTCAACATAGTAAACATTTGTGCAAAATTCGGTTAAGAAATTAATACATTTATTTCATATTTCATGTTTTTAACTTTGCATAATTCTGTACCCAAATATTATGTACTTGGTACGTCAAAAAAGAGGGTTAGTACATTTAAAAATATTTAAATAGTTTAACACAAAATAATTTAAATGTTTTGTAGTAGAAGTTATGCAACTAAAAATACGTAGTTATATAAAAATAACATATATAATTGAGTGTCAGTAGAGATCTTTTTTAATCTGCATTTTATAATCTTTATTACTAAGTGTGTCGTTTATTTTTATAGTCTAATTACAAAGTTATATTAATTTTTTTTAGTAAATATATCTTTCCAATTTATGGGCACTTCTTGTGAAGAAAAAATAACAATTATACCAGGTGTTTCTTTAAACTTTACCAATGGTCATACATCGGCAACCGTTCTTTTTACTACCTTACTGCAAAAATCGTGATAATAAAAGTGATCAAAGGAATTTTATTAAAAATACTTAGAAGTTCCTAAAATGACCGTAGGGGGCGTAATTCTCATAGAGATTGTTAAAATTATTCCCCACAATATTTAGACAAATCTCCGCAATATTCCTGTAAATAAATTTTAATCTAGCTTGTTTACGAAAGATAGTGCAGAAGAGGGGGTAGACCTGCATACAAAGCAAGCCATTGCTTCAGTTTATCTTAGCTCTTTTAATGTTCACTGACAGCACCAAGATTTTCGGAAAACTTTCGGAATTTTGTGGGCAAGGTATTTTAAATATTCTCCTTTTTTGATACAGCCTTAACAAATTGCTGATAGGAGTGGAGGCAAGAAGAATTTTCTGAAATCAACCAAACTTTCATTCACTAAATTTTTGTTTCCAGGTTCTAATGCTTTCCTAGGCGGCCACTCCTTTTAGATCCAGTGATTGCGCTTATCCTAACTGCCCCATTAACACAAAAAACAAAGAAAACACTTTCTCAGATCACTGCCTATCGTCCATCCAATATTTTTATATTTCAATTTAATGAGAATCAAGAAAAAATTCTCGTAACATTCTTTCAGGTACATAGGATGCCCTAATGGCACTGAAGTACACTTGCTGGCAATATACAGAAGCACTGATTTAAGGCCTCTTTTTGACGGGTGAATAAAAAGCGTTTACTCATTCACGTTATACTGTATATTAAAAATCTTCATCAATCCAGGAAGATTGCGACAGTAGACCAAACCACTATCTTGAGAAATGTATGGAAGAAAATCTGTTTCTCACTTTCCGAATCATGAGAAAAGGGTAGCAAGAGCCAAAAAAATCCTTTTTATAGTCTAGGATCTGAGGGTTTTGCAGAATCTTTAGAAAGACCCAATCTGTGATTAAATCATTCAATTACAGTTAGAAAAAAAGTTGGGGCTCGCTATCTGAAACACCTTAAAAGTCTAAATCATAAATCTAACTTTCGTGTTCAGAATCTTCAGAAGAGTCTTGTATTTTCTCAGTGGGTTTAGATACAGATATTTCTGAGCTATGAGGAACAGGCCGCATTGTCGATTGTAGGTTCGGGGTATAGAATTTCTCTCCTATTAAATTGTATCACTTCAAGTTACATGAACGAAAGTAGCAATCGTCCAAACCATAGGGACTCCAAAACAGACATATTTTCGCAATTCTTCAACTCACTTTAGGTGGGGCGTATGATTTATTCTGTTCAGCAACATTTACTCTTCCTTCATAAAATCTGTTCTATTTCTTTGATGTTTCTTTACAACAAATTCCCCACAAATGTAACAAAAAAGAATCAGGTAAATTAAAACAATCCCTTTGTGCCATTTATTACATTTTATAGGTTAAAACTATAAAAATTTACTGTAAAAATTACTATATTCATCCGCTGCGGAAAATAAATAACCCCTACAGATATAGCACATTGAGAACACCGCACTGCACAGTATACACTCAAAGATCATATAACAACTGAGAGAAGGGCAGGACATGTGGAATAGATGAGAGAATCAAAAGAGAGCGAGTTATCAACGGATTCATTTCCGCTCACACAGAATGTTTCTGGAGTTTTTCTCAATACAACCTTGGCGAATCATGGCGATTTTTAACGTAGACGCCAACGAAGAAGACTCGTACCATAAATGCTCATCTTCTTCCTTGGTAGATTTTATAAAACAATAAATTGGTGGATACAATAACAAACATTTTCAATTTGTGAAGGAATGATACCCCATGAATTTTTTGACTATTTTGCCTGAAATCAGCATCCAAAATTCTATAAGAAAGAGCGGCTTTTTTTCTAAAGATATTTCTGGTTGCATGCCTCTTTAAACAAATCTTTATGTCGCCATTTTCTTTATTTACTCTTTTAAAACAAAAAAAAATGATTACTCGCAAAAATGGTTTTTAGTAATTTCATTTTTGTTATTTTGTTCTTATAGTTATAAGTCCGCAATAAATAAAAGTATCACCTTCCGGTTTCCATCATTCCGTTGGCTTACTTATTATTAGGGCGCGGACATGACCGGTTTAAACTACGGCGAAGTTACAACGGAGCAAAGAAATAATGTAAAGAACACACGCTTACTGAATAGCACTAATTCATATGTTGAACTGCAACATCTGTTTACGCCCGAGAAGTGCCCGAGAATGAGAGCAAAAAATGACCATAAAATAAGTAATTTATGAGTAAAACCCTTTTTACTTTCTTATACGTAGTATAAGGAAGTATTGTGATGATGAAAATTTTCGACCTCGAGATTTTTGCAGATGCCCACGTTTTGAGGTCCCCTGATACCAAAAAAGTGGTTTTTAAAAAATGTCTCTCTCTCTCTCTCTCTCTCTCTATCTCTCTTTCTCTCTCTCTCTCTCTCTCTCTCTCTCTCTCTCTCTGTCTGTGTGACCACGATAGCGGTCAAACCGCTGTAGATATCAATTCCAAATTTTGTATTTACGTGTATAATCTGCCTCTTGAGAACTGATTAGATTTTGAGCAAAATCGGCAGACCGGAAGTAGTAGTTTACTTCAGTGAAAAAATCGAAATTTGCAAATATTTCGTCAATTACTAAGTTTAAACAAATTTATAAAGAATTCATATGTACTTAGAATTAAGTTTGAAACAAATTGTCTAAAAAAAGTTTTTCGAAATTCCAACCGGAAGTAGGTCTTTTACTCTTATCGAAAATCAGTTTTTTGCGAATATCTCGCAAGTCATGCTTTTAAGACAAATACGTTGCGAGTATAAAAGTATTTAAAACATCATTTTCAATATCTTTTATATAAAAAAAATTTCAAAATTCAGACCGGAAGTACCGCTTTTACTCTTATCGAATAGCGATTTTTTGTAAATATGTCGTAAGTTATGCATTCTATATATATTTATCAAGAGTACAAAAGTATTTAGAGTTAGATATGGAATATTTTTTGTATAAATGAAATTTCAAAATTCGGACCGGAAGTAACACTTTCATACGTATAAGAAAGTCGTGTGGTGGCCACACCTCATTCCTTCATCGGCGTAGATAGGAGCGTGAGGGGTTTTTTAAATTTATTATATTTACCTTATATTTCGCAAGAGAAATAAAATTTTCATTCATACTTACATTAGTTTCATTTTTTCATTGTTTTGACTGTTAATTACATACTTCGTAATTTTTGTAATAGTCTGTTTAATACCGGTTTATTGAATCGACTTCTCCCAATTATCTAGACATAAGTGTACACTGGATTTCGTTTAGTTTCAAAAACATGGGCGTACATTTTTAGTTATCATTTATTTAGATCTAGAACGTTGTTTATGTTACTTTTTCTGATATGAAAATGAATTGTCAGTGATTCCGAAATTTATTACAAAGTCTGTAAAATATCGTTACATAATACCAAAATATCGCACGTTCGTCACTTAGCTTTGCTAAAACATACACAGAAATAGTTTTTATGCAGAGAATTTCGATAGTTTACAAAATTTCGTTACATGTTTAAATGACGATGCTCGAAGTATTTCTGAGTGCAAGGAACTAACACAAATCCCAAATTTAAAAAACCAGTTGTTATTCCTTCAGGAATACTTTGGAAATTTGCCTAAACTAATCACATATTTTGAAAATCGAAATCTCAAATTAAAAGATGGATTAACCACATTAGACGTGGGCTATTAATAATTTCAAAAGTGGTCCAAGTGACTTCGGATGTGGCCTTCGGAAAAAGTTAGACGCAGTTTTTAATAGAAATCCAGATTTAATAACATTGCGGCAATTGTGTATGCTAAATACGCTGAAATAAAAGAATATCTCCAGTACGCACCTACAACCAGTTGCGATGTAGAACGGACGTTTTCTATCTACAAGGATGTACTTCATTCAAAGAGAACAAGTCTTCCAGAAGAGAAAAGGAACAAATTATACGGTATTTTGTATTTTATAGATCACCAGCCACTTGTTATCCAATTATATGAATAAAATTAAAACCTCTTTGAAAATACAACTTTTCAATAGTGCGCCCATGAGCGATGAGTCATCAACTGTACGTGTCCGCGCCCTACTTATTATAATATTAAAGACATATCGCTCCATTTGAAATTTTAAAGAAAAGAAAAAATAATATGTATAACAAAAAACAGCGCCCTTTGTTATTTCTTGGCACAACAATTACCTCCTACATACTCTTTAATTCTCTGTAAAGTTCTCTTTTGAATGAGCCTAATAACATTAAAATACATTAACTTAAACCAAAATTATTACCCCTACCACCCCATCTTTCATTGAAGAATTAAATTTAAAAGAAAACGTTAAATGAAAATTGTGTAAAAACATCTGAATATTTTGTTGTCTTTATATTAAATCCATTCTTAACTTTAAATTTTAATGTAACTTTAGAATTACGCCCCCTTGCGGTAATTTGAGAAACTACAACATATTTTTAATGAAATTTCCTTTGGTCACTTTTATTACCAAAATTTTTGCGTATGATTGTACTATGAACGTTTGCCGAGAAATCGCCGGTGTCAAACTTAAACAGTCATCCGCTATATTATATAGGTACAATGTTTTATAACAACTCGATAGCATGTACGCAACAGTATTTATTATTAAAGCTTTCTTAAAATCATTTAAAAGATTGATATGAATTCGAATTACCTACACATTGCGTTACTTCTAGCGGAAATATAATCTAATAGCAGGGTGTGGTGTTATGAAAGACGGTCACGCGAGGGTTGATGGAGAATATAGTGTTAAGAATTAGCATTATTTTGAGGAAATATACAATGAAATCACATGAAAAGGTCAAATTTTCATAATTATCCAGTTGCTGCCATTTCACCTCTATTCATTATATTTTTAACATTGTTTCAATTTAAACACATTAACATTACTCAATGTTGAAGTTATACGCAAGCGACAATGTATGAACTGTCAAATTAAATCAGTTAGATAACTACCACATCAACTTTTAAAAAGATCCAAACACTTTCTATTTTAATATTTTCTTGAAGAACCAAAATACTATCCCTGTAGAAATTGACGGCAATCCTTCAAGTTACAACTTATATACATCAAGTAATTTATAAATCAAAAGCAGTAAATAATATCAGAAGAACCTCAAGTCATAAAGTTCAAGGTTTACAGGTAATTTCCTTCGACCGCTCTAAGGTGATGTGGAAGAAAATGATTTACGGGGCATGATTAGGAAAAAAATCCATAAATATGATAATTTTTATAATTTAGATTAGTAGACCAGATGTAGTAGATAAATAACACTTATCTACTAAATTAACGGCCCATAATAGCACAATTATTTTCAGCAATGCTACGTTACCAATGTATAATGCACTTTATAGTTATTAATAACTAATATGTTTTTGAATTTTGTATTTCCATCGTTTAATAAAGTGTGGCTGAGATAACGTTGCTGAAATCCAAATCTTATTAGAACACAATTCAATTTATCAAATTTGCATGCAATATACTTAATGATGGTGTTAGGTGTACTTTTACGTTATTAGGTATAAGCCGAAATTTGAGTACTTATCTAAAAAAAATTAATTTATTTTGAATTGTTTTACAGAAGTATTGTATTTTTACCAACTCTTTGGGCACTAGGCTTTAAGTTGCAATGTAATATCATACTTTCAAAATTGTTGTGATAAATACTGCACACCGATATCTACGCGCACCATATTCGTATACAAACACAAGAAACATTCTTCATAATTATTACATTTTTGATAATCACGTTATCTTTAACAACTCATCATAAAAATTATCTAACTAACTTAGTGCATACTTCTTAATGCGAGTGAAATAAAAACTAAGAACTGAAGTACAAGTATGAATAGAAAAATAAAAATAACGAACAAAAACGGCTTGTAAGTTGTGCTGTAAAATAAATTTAATTTTGTTATTTATGTTGTAGGAGAATAATTTGACTGATAATAAGAATTAAAATGGAATATTTGATTTACGGCAACGAATCTTCTTTATTTTTCACCAATCTTCCTCTTTAACATTAACACATTTAAACAAGCGATGTTGGAATGTCATCATACGAGTTTCATAATCATCAGCATCAAAGTCGCCAAAGTTCTATTGCTGCAATAACTTCCTCTTGTATCCTGAATTCTTTCCTTGCGGTAATAAACAGCTTGAGTTTTGAGAATAATATTGGCGGTCTTTTTCGGTAATGACAACTTTCAGTTTGTCCACAAGGACATTATAATATTTTCGCTTGATACTTTGGCCCTTTCTCAAACAGCCGTTAAGAGGACTCAAAAATCTACTGGATTAATGTTAAAACGCTTCAAATTATCATTTAAGATTCAAGTTTCTTCACGTTTTAGGTCTGCATTCAGTAAACACGGCATCCATTTAGTAAAGAGTACTAATTCGACATGCAAAATATGGTGTACACAGTCATTAGCAGGGCGCGGACACGTACGGTTGATGACTCATCGCCCATGGGTGCACTATTGAAATTTTGTATTTTTAAAGAGGTTTTAATTTTATTTATATAATTGGATAACAAGTGGCTGGTGATCTATAAAATACAAAATACCTTATTATTTGTTCATTTTCTCTTCTGTAAGACTCGTTCTCTTTGAATTAAGTACGTCCTTTCTACATTGCAACTGGTTATAGGTGCGTACTGGAAATATTCTTTTATTTCAGCGTATTTAGCATACACAATTGCCGCAATGTTACTAAATCTGGATTTCTATTAAAAACTGCGTCTAACTTTTGCCGAAGGCCCCATCCGAAGTCACTTGGAATACTTTTGAAATTATTAATAGCCCACATCTAATGTGGTTAATCCATCTTTTAATTTGAGATTTCGATTTTCAAAATATGTTATTAGTTTAGGCAAATTTCCAAAGTGTTCCTGAAGGAATAACAACAGATTTTTTAAATTTGGGATTTGTGTTAGTTTCCTTGCACTCAGAAATACTTCGAGCATCGTCATTTAAACATGTAACGAAATTTTGTAAACTATCGAAATTCTCTACATAAAAACTATTTCTGTGTATGTTTTAGCAAAGCTAAGTGACGAACGTGCGATATTTTGGCATTCTGTAACGATATTTTACAGACTTTGTAATAAATTTCGGAATCACTGACAATTCATTTTAATATCAGAAAAAGTAACATAAACAACGTTCTAGATCGAAATAAATAATAACTAAAAATGTACGCGTATGTTATTGAAACTAAACGAAATCCAGTGCACACTTACGTCTAGATAATTGGAAGAAGTCGATTTAATAAACCGGTATTAAACAGACTATTACGAAAATTACGAAGTACGTAATTAACAGTCAAAACAATGAAAAAACGAAACTAACGTAAGTATGAATGAAAATTTTATTTCTCTTGCGAAATATAAGGTAAATATAATAAATTTTAAAAACCCTTCACGCTCCTATCTACATCGATGAAAAAAGGATTTTACTCATAAATTCCTTATTTTATGGGCATTTTTTTCTCTCATTCTCGGGCACTTCTCGGGCGTAAACAGATGTTGCAGTTCACCATATGAATTAGTGCTATTCAGTAAGCGTGTGTTGTTTACATTATTTCTTTGCTCCGTTGTAACTTCATCGTAGTTTAAACCGGTCATGTCCGCGCCCTAGTCACTAGACATGCCTACAGTCTTCCCATTCTCCTTCATTTACAGTCCTCGGTCACGTAACACAGCATCAGGAACTCTTTCAAGCAGCTCTCGATTGTTAATACGTTTTTATGGTCCAGAATGTTCGTCATCAGCAAGAGTAATGTCACCATTTTATGAAGCGAGTCTGCTGGGTTGCTCGCTTTAACAATGGCAATATCACTTTTATTTCCTTTGCTTTTCCTTGCTCAATATTTGCAGCCTACCCGTGAAAATTTCAATCGTGTATTTTTTAAAGCAAGTACTGAATTGCACCACAAACAGCGATTTCATCCATTTTTCAATTTAGAATAAACACGTTTTCTTGAAGTAACTCTATTTTCAATTATACATTAGACGACATTGACAAATTCAATGATCTCTTCATCATTTTTACAGTAATTACCTGTTTAATGAAACACGAGGGAAATTCTTGACAAACGTTATCGCATATGCAAATATAAAACATGTAACGTCGCCGAATAATGCAGACTTTCTGCATGCCTTACCATATCAAATAATATAATAGAATTAGTACACAGATTAAATGGTAATTGCGCTACCTATCATAATTACATACCAATTAAACTAATTAAACTGACGAAACATATCTTGGCACCCACAATTTTCAAACTTTTTAAAGACTATTATAGAACCATTATATCTATATTTAAGGATCTTTGTTCTCTAGGAATAAATGGATATATGTATATTCTTAGTGGGTCAAATCTGAGATTTAACTCCAATAATTAAAATAATATAACAGTAATATCAGAAAAGCAAATAAGGTAAATGGGCGAAGTATCGAACCCTGTGATACGGTTCGATACTTCGCCCATTTACCTTATTTGCTTTTCTGATATTACTGTTATATTATTTTAATTATTAGCGATCCACCAGGCGGGGTTATTTATGCAAATGTTACTGACAATGATGGCTTGAAACGAATATCAATTACTGTATCAGATAGATATTATCTTTGAGCAATTTAAGGCTGTGTTCCCAGATTGTAGAAACTCCGATTTCAAACATTTCTCCGATTTTAGTACACCGACGTACGTTTTGGGCCGTCATGTTAATCACAAGTAGTGCGAAAGAGATGGAATATTTATGTTAAGTTGCAGCCCCACAGACACTCTGATTTATGTGTGTACCGTGCGTAAATTATTATATTAAAAATTAACAAAAAACGTATATAAATTCACAAAATTACGTCTTCCAATGTATATTTATTGATGCGTCATAATTTGTCTTGTACGACCTCTTGCACCAAGCTCCATCGGTTATCACAGTAATTAGAGGGATGCCATCATCATCGTCAACCTCTACTTCTCGTGCCAATATGGCTTCGTCAGCTGCAGCTTCCTTAAATGTTTTCTGAGAAGATTCAAACATGGAACTTACAACTTTATAATAATTTTTCATATATTGCCTTCGTGACATTTGAGGAATATTCGTGATACCATGTCGTTGGGTCATTTAAGAATAACCACAGCTGCAGTATTTACTCTTAGATCATCACTATTTTCACTATCTGTAGAAGCTTCTTTTTCAATGCCACACATTTTGTACTTGAGAATATATCTACTAATCAGACCGTTTTGTTTGTCAAATAATATATTCATATCTCATATGTTACAAGAAAATGCAGAAAGATTATTTGCTTTTTGTAATACTTGAAAAAAAAAACTGGACATTACATATTCTTCTACCGGATAATTCCTTTTACTCTCTTATACGTAGTATAAGGAAGTGTTGTGATGATGAAAATTTTCGACCTCGAGATTTTTGCAGATGTCCACGTTTTGAACTCCCCTGATACCGAAAAAGTGGTTTTTAAAAAATGTCTTTCTCTCTCTGTGTGTGTGTGTGACCACGATAGCGGTCAAACCGCTATAGCTAGCAATTCCAAATTGTGTATTTACGACTATTAATCTCCCTGTTGAGAACTGATTAGATTTTCAGTAAAATCGGCCGACCGGAAGTAGTAGTTTACTTCAGTAAAAAAATCAAATTTTTCCAATATTTCGTCAACTACTAATTTTAAGGCGGTCATGCTCCGTTTTTAAAAAGACTCGATGACAAGAACAATAAAGTTCTGAAAGAGATAGAGAATTAGGGCTGTCATTTACCCCAGTGCATCTGACGTGCCATGCAAATTATAGTTGACGTGTTGCCAGAAAATATCGTTCGGGATAGAGATGCTATTGTTACCTGTGTCCAATGTTTACATTACTTTGCTCGGGCACTTAAACTACACTGATATTCGGAAAGGAAAGTGTGTATTCAATCTCATAAAGCATATAATATACATTTGAATGAATAGGTAATTCATTCGGATCGAGGTCGCCACACACGTTTCTTTATAGATATAAAAAAAAATACGGATATCTAAAGATATTTGAATTTTACCACAAGCCCAGGATTTGCATCTATGTATTTCTTATATAAGTTAACCCGTAACCGATGAGGTGCGATTTTTGTCACGTCGAGTGTGAGGTGGAAGCCCTCAGACTCCCGATTAAATTTATTTTTTTGATTTTAATACGAATTAGTATCTGTTTAAATTAAATATTATGGCATAGTCTGGAATCTACTTAAACTATTTATGTTTAGTCAGCTATTAATTTTATTACAAACATCTACATTTGGTGAAAAATCCCAGGAGCGTACATTAGGGATGCGCGATATATCGTTTTTAAAAAAATATCGATATTTTCTTTTCGATAATCGAGATTAAAATCGATATTTTTTTATTCAATAATATCGACTGATATCGATTTTTTATTCGATAATATCGTTTAATCAAAAATGCCATTTTTCCAAATTTCATGCATTTATTTCACATTAATCGACAAAAGAACCTGTTCACATTATACAGAATTTATTATATTTTTAAGAAAAAAATGAGGTGTGGCCACCACACGACTTTCTTTTACGTATGAGCGTTTCAAACTATACAATTTTAAGAATTTTTTTATACAAAAATTATTCAAAATCCTATTCTAAGTACTTTCATTCTCTTAATAAATCGCTATAGAATGCATACTTTGCAAGATATTCGAAAAAGAGTGCTACTTCCGGTCCGAATTTTGAAATTTCATATATACAAAAACTATCCAGTTCTAAATACTTTTGTACTCTTGACAAATATATATAGAATGCATAACTTATGGAATATTTGCAAAAAATCGCTATTCGGTAAGAGTAAACGTGGTACTTCCGATCCGAATTTTGAAATTTTTTTTATACAAAAGATATTTAAAATTATAATTTAAATACTTTTATACTCGTAATGTACCTGCCTAGAAAGCATGACTTGCGAGATATTCGCAAAAAACTCATTTTCGATAAGAGTAAAAGACCTACTTCCGGTTGGAATTTCGAAAAACCTTTTTAAGACAATTTGTCTCAAATATAATTTTGAGTACATTTGAATTCTCTATAAATTTGTTTAAACTTTGTAATTGACGAAATATTTGCAAAATTCAATTTTTTTACTGAAGTAAACTACTACATCCAGTCTACCGATTTTACTGAAAAACTAATCAGTTCTCAAGAGGGAGATTATACACGTAAATACAAAATTTGGAATAGATATCTACAGCGGTTTGACCATCGTGGTCACAGACAGACACACAAACATTTTTTAAAAACCACTTTTTTGGTATCAGGGGACTTCAAAACGTGGACAGCTGCAAAAATCTCGAGGTCGAAAATTTTTGTCATCACAATACTTCCTTATACTACGTATAAGAAAGTAAAAAGTTAATAATTTGGAAAATGCTTATTGGGATGTTTACTATTTCATGTTTCATTTCATAGATTTTACATTTCGTATAGTTCGCCTTTATGGGGCGTTATCTTCCCATTAAACGTTTTTCAAATTTCCCACAGTATTATTTAGTAACTACGACATTTACATGTTAACTTCCCTATTTATAATATATGAGTGGTCATTTTCAGTTTTAATGTTGATGTTACTAAATAATATTGTGGGAAATTTGAAAAATGTTTACTGGGTTAATATTTGTGTTTCTGTATTTGTTTTATACCACTTATATTTTCATTGGAATTTTTTAAATTTTGGAATAAATATATACAGGTGAGTCATTAGTAGCCGCGTCTTCGATTGGTCTTTTGTGTTTTAAATAAAAGAAAAAACAATAAGTGGAAGATCCATGGTTGCTTGTGGCGCATATTGTAAAAATACTTTAAGCTCTGACGCACTTCCGGTTTCACCGGAAATGCACGGAACTTAAGTTTTTTAAATGACTCACCCTATATATTTTTGGAGATTCTTGTACTGCTTTAAATTGTCTGTTCAACTGTTTTTTCTGCTACATTTCCCGTTGTTGTTTGAATACATTTTTAAATGTTATTATAAAGATCAGAACTGTCCAGAATTTATTTTTAATTAAAAGTGTCACACATACATGTATCGGCCAGACATATTAAAAAATAATGACGGTATCATCTATGGTCAGAGAAACTATGTTTTCCATAATTATACAAGAAAAAAATACATAATAAATAACAATCATATTTATTTATTAACATAGGAAATTGGCATTCTACAAATTAATGAATAGAACAGAATAAAGTTGCAGAATTAATGACATAAAGAACTGTATATAGCAGAATATCAGAATAATATAATAAACTTGAAAAGGCTAAAAAATAGGAAATATAAGAGGATAACAAACAATACATAACGCCATAAGAAAGCCAAGACGTGATTATTTATAGTCAGAGTAAAACTAAAATTTAAAATCACTTAAATTTTGTCCGTATAAAGTAGTTCCTTATATCTGATATATATTCTGTTATTTTTTCTACTGACGTAAATCACGAATAGGCATTTACTTTGGATACTGGGGATCAACCAATTCAGGTAGAAAACATATGTAAAAGAAAGTCACCAACTGCTCCTTCATATTCGCATCCCAGAAATTATCGTCCCTCATGATTTTTTGTACACTAATTCCGAAAGGTGTCCATATAACAAACAAGCAGTACTTTCTATTTGTTACATGTAGCTGGCCTTGCACTTGGAAATAATAATTGTCTTTACTTTTTAATGTTATTCGACCATCAACTATCTTCGCAAATTTAATTTTCTTCTCTCGAGCGGCTTCCGTTGGTGAATACGATGCAGCTGCTGACGGGCATTTTATTTCAATAATGCCATCGTCATCTATTAAACCATCCGGCGAAGCAGCTAGAAAATTCAATTTGCCGTCAATAAAAAGACCAATTCGTGTACACGAATTCCATAGCTTTTTTCCAATTCTTTTAGAGTAACAAATTCATGTTCCTGTCCCCAACGTGTTGCTGCAGTCCCGAAAAATTTATTGTACAAAAGACGTTTTATCAAATTTGCGCAATGCGTCGTCTTTTGCATTTTGCATATTGCTCCAAAATTGGACGCAGTCAGTCTTACAGAGCGCTGCTGCCTCCATAATAAGTTAGTGCTTTGCCCTATAGTAGCATGTTGTAACGCGTCACGTTCAGAATCCGATTTTTCAATTGAAGTCAAAATTTCTTTTTCTTTTATATCGTACTGCTCTTTTGTTAATGTGACAACCATTTCTATTTCTGTGTCACCATAATCGCTGTCAGCAGGTACTATCGGTTCCCTTTTTTTCTTGTTTTTACATGCAAATAACTTTTTACTGCATTTTTTCCAAGCTCTTACTCTTTTCTAGCTAGTCATAAACTTTTTTGTGTGTTTTCCTGGACTTCTGTATACAGCTTTTTTATGAATAACGCGCGGTAAATCACCCGGTTCCAAGTTGAATGCAATTGAAGCGGCTTCGCATCGAGTTTGATATGATCGTCGTCCGCTGAAATTTACTCTTTTCCCGTCAACAAATTTTTCTGAAATCCGGCTAATGTTTATGAATTTTTTAGTACTACAACGGCATGATGTTAATAAAAGCAAGAAAATAAGTGGTAATTTAGACAAGGCATATACCGATTTTCTAGAACGGACAATAGAAAAGTTTCTGAGAAAGAGATTACATTAGGAGTCTTCCCATATTTAATTTTAAATATTCATTATTTTACGATTATGAAGTAATAAAATGACTGTAAGCACTTATACAGAGAAATATACATGTTCTAATTAATTGTGCCTTTGTAAAATAAAGCAAATTGAGATTAAAACTAAACATATATACGTTTTACATAGAACATAGACTATTACTTTATAAAAACCAATAAAACAAAAATAATAATGATAAACGTCCTTAACAACTATATAAAATTATTTTTAATTCATTAACAATATTATGAGCAATACAACATGAGCGACATGCGTACATAAACCACATTGTATAAAATGTTACACGCCGTTTCAAGCCGGCGACTGAATAAATTGAAGAAAACGGAGTTTTGCCAACAGGAAAATTATTTTTGCAGTGTAGATTCACCAAAATCGTTCTTCTGACCAACTGGCGCCTTGCTCTGCGATCGGCTTACGAATATTGCTTTAAGCGCCTGGAATATAGGCAATGTGTATCAAGAAACATACGTTCTTATCAACGTGATTAAGACAAAACGGTTAGCTTTAATGATGTACTAAAAAGTGTATATTAAAGGTAAAAGACGTATGAAGGTACCCACAGGCAGTTTTTGCCATTAAAGACAAACATTACACCTTAAAGTATACGATAAATATAAGCATTTTTAAAATGTTATTATTCAGTAGCATTTTTTTATATACAAATTTTTTCTTTCTTTAGGTACTTCAATTTAAGCTTAATTAACAAATTACTCCTTGTTTCAATCGATTCTATCAATGGTTACTACACAATATCGTCGATACGAAACGCTTGCAAATTGGCCTCAGCATTACCCCCTTAAACAAATTTATAAAGAATTCATATATACTCAAAATTAAGTTTGAGAAGAATTTTATTATGAAAGTTTTTCAAAACTCCTACCGGAAGTAGGCCTTTAACTCTTATCGAAAATCAATCTTTTGCCAATATTTTGCAAGTCATGGTTGTTAGACAGGTACGTTACGAGTATAAAAGTATTTAAAACTTAATTTTCAATACCTTTTGTATAAAAAGAATTTCAAAATTCGTACCGGAAGTAACACATTTACTCTTAGGGAGTAGCACTTTTTTTCGAATATCTTGCAAAATATGCATTCTATAGAGATTTATTAAGACAATGGAATTACTTAGAATAGGATTTTGAATAACTTTTGTATAAATATTATTAAAAAATTGTATAGCTTGAAACGCTCATACGTATAAGAAGGTCGTGTGGTGGCCACACCTCATTTTTTTGTTTCGTCGAAACTTATCGAGAAGACTCTCATCTTCAAAATGTAATAATTCTGTACACGAACTGAAATGCGATATGTTATATAATTGTGTTACTACAAACTCACCTGCTCGGAGAATAACATTTAGATGTAGAGGGAATTTCCATTTGATCTTGCCTTACATCTTGTAACGGCACTACACATGACATAGAGTGTCAGCTATATTTAAATCTTTAATGCTTATCAACAAAACGTATACGATTATAAAAGAAGAATAGCATTGTCTGCTTTTGAGAATACAAAAAGGTCAGTAACATTCTAAATAAAACTTTAAATTTATTAAAATTTTCATTACCGTTTCATTCTCAATCAAATACTTTTTAGTTTATAAGATCTTCCTTGTTTATCGCACATTGTCTATTTTCTATTAGATAAAATGGTTCGCAGAATACACTAAACAGACACTCACAAAATCTGGTCAATTCGAAATTTTAAATCTGGTCTAAACACCCAATGAATGGGGATCGTAAAATCCTTATCTTTATTATCTTTATTCTTTATCACTTGAACGAATACCTTACATCTGGACTGGGAGCTGGATGGACTTGAGTGTGAAAAATGTGAGGACCTTATTACATCAATGGTTGTATTGTCAGGAAAGCTTACAGATTATGGTTCTGAATTTTGCCAAAAACTTTATTGGTCCAATTTTTTGTTCAGCTTAGATATCAAATATACCGATTGAGAAAATTCTTTGGAGGAATTTTAACGATTGTTTTAGTGACAAAATCCAGTTTCTTCTTACCATTAATGCGTATACGCAACAGTGTATAGACAACATGGTTTTTAAGCAGTGCTACTGAAGTGGGCAAGGTAGTTGACGAAATAAATTTTTAGTTTTTTGTACTTTAGTGTGGTAAAAGTGTTTTTTAGTGTTTTTGTTTAGTATCAAGCCACATACTCCAAATTTAGTTTTATGAAAATTGGAGCATAGTTGCCGGTCCTTTGCATACTCAACTTCCTTTGGCACTAAACGGCGGAATTTGCATTAGCGCATATGGTGCCACCCCCTTACGTTCCTACCTCATAGCAGTTAGTCGACACCTGTGCGTAAGCCCCCTTAAGTGTTGGTGTAGTAGCAATAGATTGACAATGAATCTCAATAGAATTTCAATAAATCCCTGTATGAATTCTTGAAACTACAAAGCATTAGATGTTAATGTTGGACCAACTTTTTGTAGATTCGAAAAATGCAACTACATGTTTGAAAGTGCTGATAGCTTTTAATATGAGACGCGTAAATAACATTTAACATGTATGTAGATCTATTAATAAAAATTACTATCTGTGTGCTGAAGATTAATTTAAGGACTATTAGTCATTGACACAATCTACATTGACTTGTTAGTTTTGTAGAACCTGGTTGTTATGTGATATTAAGCTCTTAAAGACCTGTGTTAATGATTTATTAATGTATAGTCATTATCTGTTCGTATTATTTTATTTTTGTTAACGGAATTCTGCATTTATGTCCTCCTGTATATAAATCCCGTCAGACTTATATAATTTATAATTTAATATAATCATATCCATATAAGAAAATGTATATTTTGAATGAAGAACAGCAAGTGAAAGCTCGTTTCTGTCTTGTTACACAACCGGAATCTAGGACATAAAATATATAGTAGTACATAGGTAGGTATATATCTCTTACTTTTCTGCGATACACATATGTATTGTATATTCGTTATTCGTTAATAGATATTTACATTTGCAGCACCCATTTAGAGCGGTCGTTATAACATTTAGCATATTATCTCTTTCCAGCCTTGAATTGAATGTGCCCGAATGTTTCCACTGACCCAAAAGTTTAATGAATTCTACAAACTATCTGTTTACTCATTCGCACTTATAATTCACGCATGTTATTACGCAATGTCAGAGATTTGACTACATAATGAGTTTAAAATATACAAATCTGGTATGAAAATCGACCATGAAACTATACAAACGTATTTCGTCTCGTCGGTTTGGAGTTTCGACGTTTGATTTGAATAAATTTAGTAAATACAGTAGAAGAAATGTTTCTAACATAAACCAAATAAAATGAACATCAACGCAAGGAATACAAATATGTGATTTCAAATTTTATTTACTTTCAGAGTTCGTTTATATTTTTATTTAAATAAATAATCTACCCTTTTTTCTATTAAGGGTCAGTTTCTTCAACTGCAAATAAAGCCCCCGTTAGTTTAATTATGTAACGGTAGGCCCTGTATATAATGAATAAAATACAAATATAATATAACATCCCAAATATTTATATTAAGGTAATGTGTATTATGATATTATGGTAAATAATAAATCAACACAGATCAGGAAACATGTATTATTCATTTATTTGTATTAAATTATTATATTCCTGTTTAAAATGTTTCTATATAAATTCTGTATATGTAAAAGAGAAATAGTGCGTAGGTGTATCGGTGTGAAAGGAAAAAAAACACAAGTGGCGTCAATATTATTGCAATGATATCGGAGTAAGCCAGGAAGTTATGCGACATAGATAAGAAACCGTTTGTGTGCAACCGACACGTGGAACCTTGAATGTGATGAAGAAATGTAAAGTACATAGGTGGCCCGGGGAAACCCCGAGCAAGAATACGGTGTGACATGCCTTAAGCAAGGAGCAGGCAAGCAGACGTTCCCTAGCCGGCGCATGAATAGGTTCGCAGGTCGTGTTAAGTAGAATAACACTAGACCGCACCCAAGAAGAGGGAACGATTCTCACAGGCTAACAGTGCGAATACAAGTAATTCTAAGCACTAGAAAAAGTAAAAGAAAAAGCCTAGTGAGAAAACTGTTACAAGTTTTAATAAAACAAATAGTGGGTCAAGTGAAGTAAAAGTTCTATTAACAATTAAGTGTGTGCCGTATCTCCCGACAAAGAAGACGACGATTTCAGTCGACCCTGGGAAAGCTGCCCGTGAAAATACCGGCCCAGCGGCGTTCAAAGCATCGTATCAGGTACCCAACGTTGTTTGAATTAAAGGCCTATATCATGCATGTTATTTTTTATAAAACAATTCAATTAGCATCAAATTAAATCCATGGTATACTGTATAGGTAAAGCGTCATTGCATTGTTGTTAATTATATTTGCCCATGTTGTAATTGATGCGTAATTTGTATTGTGGTGTACCAATTGAATGGTGTTTTGTTTCTATAACCTTTGTTTGTAACCTGATCTGTGTTGATGGTGTTTTTAATCAATATATTAGAAATGTTTAAATATTCTTTTGCGTATTATTTGTCTACCTTACTATAGGAAATTTGGAATATAAAATAGAAGTAATAGTACGTGCAGGACAATAATCTTAGTGTCTAAATACCTGAACCGTCTTGAAATTAAGAGTCTTATGCTAAACCGAACTATTTAACTGAGCTAATTACGCGGAACATCCAATAAGTCATTTTATTTATTTGAGTCATTTTTAATTATATTATTTAAATTTGCATTATTACATCTGAACACCCCACTGTGGGGCATTTTATTCATTTTCATTTAATTTTAAAGGACCGTACTATTACATATGTCACCCAACTAAGGGGCATTACTATTACAATTATTAACTAAAATACCAGTCAGTAGGTACAAAATTATGTTTCTACACTACTGGTTAGCACTAGTAAGTACTTAAGATCGCCGTTAACCGAAGAATTTTTAACCGGTGTTTCAGATACCTGCTAGAATGTTAAACAGTAAATAAAAGCTTTATAATCTGTGAAATTTGAATTTTTTAAATGTTGTCAGAAATTTTGTTTTGGGCAATAACTATTTACTGATTATATTACGTCGTTCATAAATCAAATAACCAATATAATTATAGGTACCTTATATATAGGGTTAGTATAAAATCCTGAAACCTTCGCATAACTTTGTTGTTTTAAAAGTTGAAATTTAGTCTCTATATATTATAAATGCTTCTTACTTTTTTTTTAATAATACACCCCACAAGAAGAAATCAAGTAGAGATAGATAGGCGTGGCCATTCAATCAACGAACAACACGAGCAAAATGTAGCACAGCTTTACCAAATACATTCGTATGGTAGAATAGACCTATCTGAATTTAGAAGTAAAACTGTATTCGTTGACACAATGTCGTTTTTCAATAAATTAAAATAGGCGTTACCATTTAAAGCTTTTCATATGACAAATATGCCCAATATGAGATTGCCAAGTATAACAGTACACACATATAGTTCTTGTGGTTGTTATGCTTGAAATTCCTCTTTTATTTAGTGAGGTTTTTCAGTAGACCAATATCGCCAGTTGTGCCTGTTGGTCGTACCATTGAAACAAAACGTTGTTTTGTCGGAAAAAAACTATTTGACTTCTCTGTCATTAATTCTGTTATTATTTGGTAAAAATGTAGTCTTCGATGGGGATCATCTTTCAATAATTTATGAACAGTTTATATTTTAAACAGATTCAGTTTTGCAGACTTTAAAACTTGTCCCAATTTCATTGTGAATACATGATGATTTTCTGCAAGTGAAAGTGACGCACTCAAATTGATTCCTTCATCAATTACTGTTCTTTTATGTCAACTTCTTGGCAAATATCTTATTTGGCAAAATGCTTCGTATTGCTGAAATGTGCAACAAACTGTACTTTTGCTGATTTGTATATCCGGATAAAGAGTATTGAACAAAACGCAAACTAGGAAGCATTTCTTGTCAAACCATAAGTAAAAGACAATGCGGATGTCATATTTAGATAATTTTTAACTATATTTCTGTTGCTGCTGTATTATCGAATTTATGTAGTTTCTGCAGTCAATTGAAAACAAAAACTGAGGTGTGGATACCACAGGACTTTCTTATACGTATGTGCGTTCCGAAATGTGTATAAAAAAGTTGTTCCCAATAAAGTTCTAAATTATGTATGGATTTTTCAGAAAATATTAGCCATAATTAATTATACTTTTCAGCAATCTCTTACATAAATATCAATCTATGTTTCCAGTTAAGAGTTTTATGAGAGACAAAATTGGAAATATATGAAATAACGATCTGAAAATGTGTAGTTTTAACATGAAATCCCCTATTTTTAATAACTTATCAAGAATTTTCTTAACCAGGAACCTAGAATAGCCTTTCGTCTCTTCAGATTTTTTAAATTTTTACTGTACTATACTATATTAATTAAAGCCACAAAACTGACAAAATTATAACAAAAAGAGACAGTAGCTCAGTAATAGTCACTTTTAAAGTATTAACGTCTTACATGTTTTTGATGTGAAATTTAATAAGAAGTTCAAAAATGAAATAATATACAGGGTGTTCCATTTGAAAAAATTGACTTTTTTGCAAAAACTAACAGAATTATATCAAGAAACGACAGTAGCTCAGTAATAGTCACATTTAAGTATTAACATCTTACATGTTTCTGACATGAAATTTAAATAACAATTCAAAAATGAACTAATATACAGGCTGTTCCATTTAAAAAAATTACTTTTATTCTAATTATATAATAATAATTTTAATCCAGCTTCCTGCACATGCAGTTAAGAACTGTAAAAAAATAATGCTTCTATTAGAACCTCCTATTAAACAATACTGCAAAAAAATTTGTCCATCTAATACGCCGTTTTCAAGAAATATAATTTTATACAAGCATTGAATTTTTCAGAAAAATGATAATAAGTCAAAAACTTTAGACTTTAGGCCTATACTATCTTATTACTTTTTGACCAAAAATTATACGGGGAATACAAAAATGCAATAATATATAGGGTGTTCCATTTAAAAAACTACAACTGTGGTTATCCACCAAGTTATGGAACACTCTGTATAATACAAAATATTCTTAAAATGTGCTCCCAATGAACAGCTATCACAAGGAAAAAACCGCTTCGAAATATCTTTACTCATAAAGGCATAATCGGCCTTACCCGCTTAGATGACTCACCCTGTATACCTATATATATATATATATATATAATTACAATTGGTTATTTCTTTGCCGTAATTTCAACAATACAAAAGATACTTTCTTGGGAATAGCGGCATGCCGCTATTCCCAAGAAAGTATCTTTTGTATATATATATATATACATATATTGAAAAATTGAAAATCTTCTTGGTAGTAGTTGCATACAATGAAATAAAAGTAATAACAATATGACAACTGGTTGTCAATTAGAAAACAATGACAAATATAAAATATAAATCAAAATGTATAAATGAAAATGTAATCAATGTGTGTATATATATATACATATATATTTTCTGTGGATTTTTTTCGTTGCCTGATGATTATTTATTATTTTTGTTTATTTCGTGGGTAATTTCGGCAGGTAAAATGAAAATGCTCCTGTAGACTAGGATGTAAATTCTTTTATTTTACGTTTCGACCTTTTATTTTCGGTCTTCCTCAGAAATTTTATTTAATTCTGTAAACAAGTCAATTTTTGGTAAAAGATAGTACAATTACATCGATTTTTCTAAAACTCAGCATATTATTTAGTGAAATGGTCAAATTATTTTTTTAAGTTGAATTCCATATCTAACATTGATCACAATTACATTAATTAAAATATTAAGAACATTATAAAAACACAAAAACTGTATATAATTACTACGTTAACACATTATATTCAAAATAATAAAAGAATTTTAAAAATGTTAAACTAAATCATTTTTACCAAACTTTCCTTTTCAATAAAAGGGAGGGTCTATTGTTACAGTGACTTAATATAATTCTAATAAAATTTTAAAAAACATAGCAAGACACCTACCTCTTAAGTACATGGATTTTTTCTTTGTTGTCATTTCCATATTACACTTAAATAAAATTCTCACCACAAACACCACATCTGCCACATTTCTTATTTCTTTATTTAAATTCAAAATGTGAAAGGTTTGTGTAACTCATTTTTATTTTTATTTCTAATTAATAAGCTGTTTACAATATAAAAGATACATTCGTATGCTTTGCAGTTTCGTTGGAATGAACTGGCTAAGCTGTAAAGGTGTCGAACAACTTTTTGTCATTTTTCTTTTCCTGTTTCATGTTATTATATGTGTATTGAATCGGTTTCCAAAACTTTATCAGTATTCGGGGGTTTTTAAAAAATCTTTTAAAACAGAAATTATTATTGCAATAATAGGGAATATATTTTTGATAAATTTTGTATTTCATTTCGATCGTTTACTGAGTTTTGCTCTTTTTTAATTTCAATCATTTCAAGTACGTTTCTTGCTTTGGTGTTTCGTTCTTTCCCCAGAATTGATACGTTGTCATAATTAAATGTATGGGAAAATTGATTAGTATGCTTTTTGAGTGCTGTACTGTTTTTTGAGTATTTGTGGGCTTTTATTCGCTCCTCTACGTATTGCTGGGTTTGTCCGATATATACCCCTTGGCAATCATTGCACGGAATCTTGTAAATGACGTGTGTTTGTTTTTTTATTGGGATTCTGTCTTTTAATTTTGTATATAATGGTTTGAGGGTGTTATTATTTTTATGTGCTATTTTGATGTTATATGGTAAAAGTATATTGTTTAATTTTTGTGATAAATGATTGACAAATGGCAGAGATATATATTTCGTTTGGTGGTTGTTTTGTTGACTCTTTTTGGTATTATTGGTGTTATTATATATTTTGTGAATTTGTTGTGTAGTTATCTTATTAATGAATTTTGGAGGGTAATTGTTATTTTTTAAAATGGTTTTTGCTTTGTTAATGGTTTCTTTTCTGAATATTATATCGCTTAATTTTACTGCTCTATTTATTAGGTTACTTGCAATATTTTTTTTAAATGACATAGGTTGTGATGAATGGAAATTCAATACTCTGCCAGACGTAGTATCTTTTACAAACCATTTCGTTTTAATACTTTCGTTTTGGTGGATTAATGTTATGTCTAAAAAGTTTAGTGTGTTGTTTGATTCAATTTCTGTTGTAAATTGTATACGTGGGTGGTAGCTGTTGAACTGATCCAGGATAAGTTGTAGTTTTTCAAACGGGCAGGCTATGATACAGTCATCCACGTAACGTTTATAAAACGAGATGGAAGTGTCTAATTGTGGAACAATATTCTCTTCTAGGTCTTCAAGGACAAATTGTGCGATTATGCTGGATATTGGCGCACCCATAGCAAGACCAAATTTTTGCTTGTAAAATTTATTTTTAAATGAGAAATAGGTTGTGGAAAGAGTTAGTTCTATCGCTTTTATAAATTCTTCCACCGGTAATTCAGTGAATTGTTTTATCTTATTCCATTTCTTAATTATAAGTTTTTTAGCAAGATCTATGGGGATGTTGGTGTACATGGATTTTACGTCTAATGATACCAGTTTTTCATTATTTTTTAATTTAATAGTGTTTATAAAGTCTTTGAAGTCAAACGAGTTTTTTATATAATACCTATTTTGGTTTACGACGTTTTTAAGTATATTTGCTAGATATTTCGATAGATTATTGAAAGGACTTTGTATACAGGAAACAATAGGTCTTAGAGGGATATGTGTTTTGTGTAATTTTGGGAGTCCGTATATTTTTGGGCATTGAGAATTGTGAATTTTCAATGATATTGCAGTGGTGGGTGAAATAAGATTTTTCTTTTCCCAAGAGTTTATGAGGTTGTTGTTGTTTTTTTGATAGATGGTAGTAGGATTGGACTTTAATGTTTCGTAAGTTGTTCTATCATGTAGTAATTCCAGCATTTTACTCTCGTATTGTGTAGTGTCCATAATTATTGTGCTATTACTTTTGTCTGGTTTTAATATTGTAATGTTGGGGTTATCCTTGATAAATTGCTTTGTTATTTTAATATCTTTGGTTTGAATCATCGTATCTGTATTAGCCGTCTTGGTATTTAAAAAATTCGATTGTTTAAAGTTTTGAATAGTATTACTTACTTTAGATCTAATTTCATTTTTTTGGTCATCTTGTAAATGTCCTATGGAGGATTCAATGTCCCCCGAATACTGATAAAGTTTTGGAAACCGATTCAATACACATATAATAACATGAAACAGGAAAAGAAAAATGACAAAAAGTTGTTCGACACCTTTACAGCTTAGCCAGTTCATTCCAACGAAACTGCAAAGCATACGAATGTATCTTTTATATTGTAAACAGCTTATTAATTAGAAATAAAAATAAAAATGAGTTACACAAACCTTTCACATTTTGAATTTAAATAAAGAAATAAGAAATGTGGCAGATGTGGTGTTTGTGGTGAGAATTTTATTTAAGTGTAATATGGAAATGACAACAAAGAAAAAATCCATGTACTTAAGAGGTAGGTGTCTTGCTATGTTTTTTAAAATTTTATTAGAATTATATTAAGTCACTGTAACAATAGACCCTCCCTTTTATTGAAAAGGAAAGTTTGGTAAAAATGATTTAGTTTAACATTTTTAAAATTCTTTTATTATTTTGAACATAATGTGTTAACGTAGTAATTATATACAGTTTTTGTGTTTTTATAATGTTCTTAATATTTTAATTAATGTAATTGTGATCAATGTTAGATATGGAATTCAACTTAAAAAAATAATTTGACCATTTCACTAAATAATATGCTGAGTTTTAGAAAAATCGATGTAATTGTACTATCTTTTACCAAAAATTGACTTGTTTACAGAATTAAATAAAATTTCTGAGGAAGACCGAAAATAAAAGGTCGAAACGTAAAATAAAAGAATTTACATCCTAGTCTACAGGAGCATTTTCATTTTACCTGCCGAAATTACCCACGAAATAAACAAAAATAATAAATAATCATCAGGCAACGAAAAAAATCCACAGAAAATATATTATATCCATGGGTGAAGAAATGGACAAAACTGTAACATCCTTCAACGACATTAGAAATATTTATGGAAGAAATTCCCTCGCCAAAATAAAACTACTATTTAAACTTAAAATTAAACTAGTAAAGGCAAAAAACAGAAAAATTTTTCTCACGAAATGTAAAAGTAAAAATCTCACGCCAAACTTTCTAAATTTTAATATGTCACATATACTTTTTAATGATGAAACACTGCAGGACAACTTTTCTAAAAAACTTGAAAATTTTAAACTATCAATAAATAATCTGCTCCTCACAGACACAACCAAACTTATTAGAAGCCTCACTAGGGGTGTCGAGCAACTCAAGCATGCACTATCTAATATTCTTCATTCGAAACCATTTGAATTTTTTTATGACACACAATGCCAAAAAATAGAGAATATATTTCAAAAAACAAAAAATAATCAAATCAAAAAGATATATAAACTAAAAAAATTGAAAAACATTCAGACCTCCTCTAACGACTCTACCAAGAGCAACATCGCCTTTGTTAAGAACATTTCAAGTACGAACATACCAGATCCAGTTCTAAAAGTATTGAGCCTTGGACCAAATTTTGCAACCCAACCGCATCCAAAAAATATACCCACTAACAATATTATCGCAAACATTGAATCCTCCATAGGACATTTACAAGATGACCAAAAAAATGAAATTAGATCTAAAGTAAGTAATACTATTCAAAACTTTAAACAATCGAATTTTTTAAATACCAAGACGGCTAATACAGATACGATGATTCAAACCAAAGATATTAAAATAACAAAGCAATTTATCAAGGATAACCCCAACATTACAATATTAAAACCAGACAAAAGTAATAGCACAATAATTATGGACACTACACAATACGAGAGTAAAATGCTGGAATTACTACATGATAGAACAACTTACGAAACATTAAAGTCCAATCCTACTACCATCTATCAAAAAAACAACAACAACCTCATAAACTCTTGGGAAAAGAAAAATCTTATTTCACCCACCACTGCAATATCATTGAAAATTCACAATTCTCAATGCCCAAAAATATACGGACTCCCAAAATTACACAAAACACATATCCCTCTAAGACCTATTGTTTCCTGTATACAAAGTCCTTTCAATAATCTATCGAAATATCTAGCAAATATACTTAAAAACGTCGTAAACCAAAATAGGTATTATATAAAAAACTCGTTTGACTTCAAAGACTTTATAAACACTATTAAATTAAAAAATAATGAAAAACTGGTATCATTAGACGTAAAATCCATGTACACCAACATCCCCATAGATCTTGCTAAAAAACTTATAATTAAGAAATGGAATAAGATAAAACAATTCACTGAATTACCGGTGGAAGAATTTATAAAAGCGATAGAACTAACTCTTTCCACAACCTATTTCTCATTTAAAAATAAATTTTACAAGCAAAAATTTGGTCTTGCTATGGGTGCGCCAATATCCAGCATAATCGCACAATTTGTCCTTGAAGACCTAGAAGAGAATATTGTTCCACAATTAGACACTTCCATCTCGTTTTATAAACGTTACGTGGATGACTGTATCATAGCCTGCCCGTTTGAAAAACTACAACTTATCCTGGATCAGTTCAACAGCTACCACCCACGTATACAATTTACAACAGAAATTGAATCAAACAACACACTAAACTTTTTAGACATAACATTAATCCACCAAAACGAAAGTATTAAAACGAAATGGTTTGTAAAAGATACTACGTCTGGCAGAGTATTGAATTTCCATTCATCACAACCTATGTCATTTAAAAAAAATATTGCAAGTAACCTAATAAATAGAGCAGTAAAATTAAGCGATATAATATTCAGAAAAGAAACCATTAACAAAGCAAAAACCATTTTAAAAAATAACAATTACCCTCCAAAATTCATTAATAAGATAACTACACAACAAATTCACAAAATATATAATAACACCAATAATACCAAAAAGAGTCAACAAAACAACCACCAAACGAAATATATATCTCTGCCATTTGTCAATCATTTATCACAAAAATTAAACAATATACTTTTACCATATAACATCAAAATAGCACATAAAAATAATAACACCCTCAAACCATTATATACAAAATTAAAAGACAGAATCCCAATAAAAAAACAAACACACGTCATTTACAAGATTCCGTGCAATGATTGCCAAGGGGTATATATCGGACAAACCCAGCAATACGTAGAGGAGCGAATAAAAGCCCACAAATACTCAAAAAACAGTACAGCACTCAAAAAGCATACTAATCAATTTTCCCATACATTTAATTATGACAACGTATCAATTCTGGGGAAAGAACGAAACACCAAAGCAAGAAACGTACTTGAAATGATTGAAATTAAAAAAGAGCAAAACTCAGTAAACGATCGAAATGAAATACAAAATTTATCAAAAATATATTCCCTATTATTGCAATAATAATTTCTGTTTTAAAAGATTTTTTAAAAACCCCCGAATACTGATAAAGTTTTGGAAACCGATTCAATACACATATAATAACATGAAACAGGAAAAGAAAAATGACAAAAAGTTGTTCGACACCTTTACAGCTTAGCCAGTTCATTCCAACGAAACTGCAAAGCATACGAATGTATCTTTTATATTGTAAACAGCTTATTAATTAGAAATAAAAATAAAAATGAGTTACACAAACCTTTCACATTTTGAATTTAAATAAAGAAATAAGAAATGTGGCAGATGTGGTGTTTGTGGTGAGAATTTTATTTAAGTGTAATATGGAAATGACAACAAAGAAAAAATCCATGTACTTAAGAGGTAGGTGTCTTGCTATGTTTTTTAAAATTTTATTAGAATTATATTAAGTCACTGTAACAATAGACCCTCCCTTTTATTGAAAAGGAAAGTTTGGTAAAAATGATTTAGTTTAACATTTTTAAAATTCTTTTATTATTTTGAACATAATGTGTTAACGTAGTAATTATATACAGTTTTTGTGTTTTTATAATGTTCTTAATATTTTAATTAATGTAATTGTGATCAATGTTAGATATGGAATTCAACTTAAAAAAATAATTTGACCATTTCACTAAATAATATGCTGAGTTTTAGAAAAATCGATGTAATTGTACTATCTTTTACCAAAAATTGACTTGTTTACAGAATTAAATAAAATTTCTGAGGAAGACCGAAAATAAAAGGTCGAAACGTAAAATAAAAGAATTTACATCCTAGTCTACAGGAGCATTTTCATTTTACCTGCCGAAATTACCCACGAAATAAACAAAAATAATATATACATATATACACACATGAATCGTACATACGTATATATACATACGCACGAATTTCTTGAAATTAGCGACTTATATGAAAATTGAAAGTTACTTGCTTTATATCTATTAATTAATGAACTTAAGGAAATGAGTAACACCATTATCGAAGACTAACTGTTAGTTTCGCAACCGCTCATCAGTCCGATAGATGGCGTCTGTTCCTTGTACTTATCGAATTTGTGTATTTATACAAACTGAAGTGATCTTTGCAAGTGTGAGAGATTAATTTCTTAATTCTCTCTTATATTAAAATTAATATAGTTATCCTGAATGAAATAAGGATTTTTCATTGTTACTGGCGCTTCGTTCACAATATGTTTCAGGTCGGTAGAAGGTTAAACATGTAAATTATGTTTTCTTCTTCATGGTGTTACTCCTATTCTCCTCAAGTCGCTCTCGACATCGCTTGTTTCGTTACTCTTCCTCTGACATTCTTTCCAAATGCCCTAATCATCCCAATCTCTGTGCTCTGACCTCCTGTAACATTGTTGGTTTTAGGGTTCACGTTTCTGCACTGTTGGTGTCAGTACTGTCTTATAAATTCTTATTTTGGCTCGTCTAGATAATTCCTTATTTTTTAGTAACAAGTTTAATATCCCAACACATTTGTTTCCTTTAACCAGTCTTGCTTTAATTTCTTCTTTCATCTCGTGTCGATCTGTCATTTATTATTTGTTTATTTTTATTATCAGTGCTAAAAGCAGAAAATTATAATTAGCAGCATTAGAGTAGAAGTATTACTGCCGGTTCAAATTTTAAAATTTCTTTTAACCAAAAACTGTTCCAAATAGCTCTAAATACTTTTGCACTTATAATAAATGTATATAGAATGCATAATTAGCGAGATATTCGCAAAAACTGGTTTTCGATAAGAGTAAAAGTCCGAAATTTGAACTTTTTGACAAACAAAGATTTTTCCAGTTCCGGCTATAAATACTTTTGTATTCTAGATAAATCTGTGTAGGATGCATAATTTGCGAGATATTATATAAAGACCTGATTAACTGCTTGTATCCGAATACTATACTCCATTCAGTCTAAGAATAAAGTAGATGGCGCTACAATATGAGCACAGTTTACACACGATGAACTTTGTATTTTGAAAACAAGTAAAACATATGTTTACTGTCAGATGGATAGCAGGGATATACATATCTGATATCATTATATTTTGACATTTACGTACATTTTTATACAAGTTGGTAACTCATTCCTCAAGAAAAAGGAATGCACATGTCGTCTAATTGTACTTTTTTGTGCTTCATCCAATTTATTGTAAGTATGACGATAATTTCTTTTTCTTGGAGGAGAAATTGGAACTCCATATAATTCCATTTCTTTAATAATGCAGTACATTCTATTCCTATTAATACCCACTTCCTCTGCTGTTTGATTGACTGCAGCTGTTTTAGACATATTGTTTTTATCCTTAATGTACACATTATAAGCCATTTGCCTTTGTCCAGATCTTATGTTTCCCTTTACGATTTTTTGAAGGACCTGGTAAAAGTGCTTCCGCCATACTATAGAATATTAGCGATTACGAAAAGAAAGTTAACGAAATTGATAAAATACCTTAACAAATGAATATTCCAGTTGCGAGTTCTAAGAAGAACTATTTTTTAAGAATATTAACAACAAATAACTATGTAAAATACGGAAATCGACAAAATCTTTGAACAAAACTGTCAGTAAACAAATTTTTGACAGAACGAGCTAAATGCGATTATTTTGCCGGTGTAAATGCACACTCGATTTCAACCAATCACAAACGTTTATTTTAAGCCCTATCTTTCCCAATGCTTTATTCTTAGACTGAATGGAGTATAGACCTGGATATTAAATACTTACAAAATTAGAACCCGTTCGCAAAAATGTTGAGAAATTGACAATTATTTTTTATTAACGTAACATATAGACGTAGTATAAATGTGTATGATTAGCTATATACATAGGTGTTTTTACACCTTCAACTTTCTTTTAAATTTTATCGACATGCGCGTGCGGATACAACAAAAACCTTACGTAACTCTAATTTCTAGAGAGAGGCGCACGATTTACTATTCGGTATATACGAGGAATCAAAATCCTCCCGACAGTCGATGATGTGAAATGCAGATACAAATAAAAAAGGATAAGATTATTCGCTGTACGTTCCTGCACATTCTCATATAGATGCCAGACATTAGCGAACTTTGCAGTTGCTTGGTGAAGGACGGGTCAATACACTTTAACACGTAAACCGAGTAACCAGATGAACTACATCAATGTGCATACAATCTAATTCTTTTACGCAAACACACATGCATATATCTGCGTATGTGTCTGCATGTATCTTGTTTTCATTTTTCATTATGTCCGAGTTGTTTAACAAATTAACGCCTGAACTCCATTCAACAATGCGATAGCAGTAATTAGTTATGTATACAGAGTGTACCAATTAAAACTCCCAGGGCAAATATCTCGAAAACGGATATTTGATTTTTGTAAAAAGCAGTTACTAAAGAATATGATTAGCTCTAGTTTGCTCTCACAATTGTGTTTTATTATTTGAATATATAGATGGCGCAGCGATGAAAACAATTTTTTTGATCGCCATAATCTTCATTTGCTTTTTATTTGAAAGTGTATTAAAATTAATGTGAATTTTATTATTTGTGTTAGCTTCCAAAATTTAACGGTTTCATAGATATTCGTGTTTAAAGAAAGGAAGATTAATTACAATTTTTGTCTTTATTTTTTTAAATATTTAAACTGATCAAATATAACTAACAAAGATTTTCAAAATTGTTGCCTTCTCCATAAATTAAAATCATACTCAGTTTGCTTCATTTGTGTGTAAAACCATATTTTTAATACGGAAGAGAACTAATAAGGCGATATACGTTTTGTAGCATCAAGAAGCATGCTGTTAAAATTTAAAGTCACCCTTCGTATCTGAATAATTCTCGCTAATTGCTTTTATCCTGGAACATGAGTTTACGTTTTCTTTGAAAATCGAAGTCATTAATAGATATATTTATTAAGTGTTTAATAGCAACATTAAATAGTTGGCCCATAACGTAGAAGATTTAGTCTTGGAACAAGGCCCTAGGAATGTTGGCATTACAAAATTTTTCCGAGAAAAAACGTGTGTTTTTTTAAACGATAGTATGAAAACATATTTGTTTTTCT
The DNA here is from genome assembly GCA_963170755.1 of Amphimallon solstitiale. Lineage (NCBI taxonomy): Eukaryota > Metazoa > Arthropoda > Insecta > Coleoptera > Scarabaeidae > Amphimallon > Amphimallon solstitiale. The sequence continues at coordinate 56,082,005 of OY720681.1, read as the reverse complement.
CTTGACTTTTTGTAGTCATTCTAATGAGTATATAATACCTTTACTAAATATTAAGGAGTTCCAGATATAGAAAATTAATAGCCATCATTTTTCACCTTAGATTAAATTTTGGAAAACAATAACGCTAAAAATTTTTTATATTGTTCATTTTATCGATCTTTATCAATCTTCTGTTTATTTATGTAGCAATAAAATACAAACATTTTTTCATATAAATTCCGATTTAAAGAAGAATATGAAAAAAATTACAAATTATAAACATTTGTCTATTCAGTGGATGACGTAAATATCAAAATGAAATTTATATATCGTATAATAAATAGTTAAACACTGACAGAAGGCAATCGTTGCTTACTTTATTTAACTATAATCCGTCCTACTACGATAATAACAACCTACGTTTAATTGATAAAATTGAAATTGCAACAATTATTAATTGCTAATACCTACATGATTGATGTTATTATAGACCATTGTTCAGAAACAAAGAATATATTTGGACTTATTATTATTTCAACTAAACACACAATTCCGGAAATTTCTTGTAACACTTTTAGTTTGCAAAGACTCACTATCTTCACTAATAAAATACAATTTCATCACAATTTGACGTTTGTCAAATAAACAGTAGGCTTGTCAACAGCAACCTTTTCAAAACCATTCAATCCTGTTGTCGGGCCTTATATTAATTTTAAAGTTGAACTATTGAATATGTAGATTTCTCGTTATTAAATTGGTTTGTATAGTTTCCAAATCCGAAGAGAATTGAAAGTATCAACAATACACTAAAAGATAATTTATTACTAATGGAAAGTAAAATCTTATTACAAATAATATAGAAATGCGAAAAGATGCCCAAAAGAACCGGAAAGCGGGACTGCTGAAAAAGAAACCCAAATGGAGTATAAGAATTATAGAGTAATTATGCTGCTAAAAATAGCATATATTTACAACGTTACTAAATCAGCTTCTGAAGGAATTTACAGGAAAAAAAATGGGAAGCTACCATCAGGGGTGCAGAGAAAGTGTACCATCAATTAACATAATGCACCAGATAATAGGAAAATGCCACGAATACGATATCAATTCTTTCTGTAGTCTTTTGGCAGGCGTTCGACAGTATAAAAAGACACCCTAATAAAGGATATAAATGATATTAAGACATCTCCCAAAATCATAAGGCTGATCAAAATTACGATGGATCACAGGCAAGCACCTGTGAGCAAAAGGGCAAAGAAAAGAGACAACTTCAGTATAATTAAAGGAATCAGACGAGGAGATGCTCTGTCAATAACGCAGTTTAACATAGCGTTAGAAGTAATAATCAAGGAAGTAGATACAAATGGGAACATCGGAAAGAAGTCAGTACAATCAATATAGTATGTGGACGATATAGCCATAATAGCTAGAGTTGAAAATAGTTTAAAAGAAATAGTCTGAAAAATAACCCAGGAAGCGCAGAGCAGAGGACATCATATTAACGAAGGGAAAACAAAGTATATGACGTAATTAACGAGCATTCATTTGAAGAAGTAGAGAGCTTTAAATGTTTGGGAACAATAATAAGCAGGAAAAATGACAGAACCGCGGAAATTGTCAGCAAAATACAAGCTGGAAGCAAAGCATACTAGAAATTACAAAAAATATTAGAAAACCAGAACATTGGATTCAAGACGAAGATGAAGCTATATAAACCAGTCATGAGACCAGTAATAACTTACGCCGCAGAAACCATGACACTGACAAAGGACAATGGACCAAAAACAGAAGGAAAGGAATACCTCAACCTAATGAACCACGAAATCAAAAAACGTTTAAGGGACAAAGATAAAATAGGGTACATAAAATACCAACGGATAACATGGTATGGACATATTTGACGAAAACACATGAAGCCAGCGGTATAAGCCATCACAAAATGAAAGCCAACTGGTACGAGACTGAAAGGCCATCAAATTTAAATAATTTGCATTTCATTTTTCTGTATCATTGTATCGCAAATAAATTCAACTGCAGAATTATATAAACATAATTAAATTTATAAATATTATCAGCCTCCAAGTTATAATTAACGACAAAAGCATTAATAAAAATAAATAGCAATATAAAAAATCTCCAGTGAATGATATGTTTGTTTGTGTTTGCGCGATATTCTGTAAATTTGAAAAATCCTTAAACATACGAATGTCTATTTATTTTCACGTTTGTTCTACAGATATACCTATACGAAACAACAAAGTACTATACCATATGTGTCAATTTACATTAGGTATAGGGATTCAATGTTTACGTGCGATTTATACCTATACAAGTAATACGTGGCAACGTGGCACCCGTACTGTCCGTCACCAATCCCGGCAACAATCGACATCACAACGATTTTCTCCGATCTTCCCACTTCTCTCCACCAGATTTTATATTCAATGTTTAGCTGCGAACACGTTGCGATCTAGTCTGCAATAAAAGCCGTCTTATTACTGGAACGGGAAACATCAAATGGCCGCCGCGATCTCCTGATCTAGTAGTTTATTATTATTTTCAGAATCCTTTTTTATTTGCCTTATTTTTAATTCTATTAAAATTACGCTTTTGTTTGTGTCATGCAGCATGAACGCAGCTTAATAATTCTCTGCATTTACTGAAAGGAAAAGGAAAAACAAATCCTTGCAACTCGTAAATATTATTTCTGAACGCAATACAAACACCCAAGCCGGTGGTCGAATAGTTACTGCTAACCACGCTAACTTGTACGAGCATGCATCGGTCGTGCTGGTATTGGAGAGGAAAGAAGAGGTACTATGTTGCCACGTACTGTATGGATTAATCGCCTATGGCTAATGAAAATTGACACATGCTGTATATATGCAGATAAAGTGATTTTTCGGCTTACAGCTACTGCCGTTAAATTAATTTGAAAAGTTAATTGGTATTGTTAATTAGCGAGACTTTGAAGCGATTCAATTTACTTGAATCTTATCAGCACGCCGCCGCCGTACGCTTTTCGCAATGACAATTTCATATCGTATCGTATATATACGAAGTGGTGGTATATTTGTGCGTATGAGATATTCTCTAAATTTGAGAAATCCTTAATTACACACACTTCGATTTATTTTCGCTTGTCTTCTAAAAACATGTACAAATCACAAAGTACTAATTTATCTATCAGACAATTGATAGAAACGTGTAACAATATAACTAAGATAAAAGATTTAGATCTGGACAATATTCCTTATAATAACCGCTTATTGATGTTGCATCCTACTGATATAGGAGAAATATGTAGCATTATTGCACAGTTAAGGGATAGGGGATAGCTCTTGTCTGGGTTGTGATGGAATACCTGTAAAAATAATAAAACAATGTAGCGCCTGAACTTGCGGTTATACCAGAACCAATAATCAATTAATGTATAGAATCAGGAATATTCTTAAACGAACTGAAGAAATCTAAAACTACAAACCGATATTATATTGACACATTTCTCAAAAATATTTGAAAAATTTATTTTTAAACGTATAATGTATTTCATTTTGGAACATGATATATTCAGTGAATACCAGAATGGTTACACAGACAGATCTACGATCAGAGCTGCTTATCAAGTCATACGTGAGATAATTGACAGTCTTAATCCTGATGAGTGTACAATTGATATCTTCATGAACCTTACTAAGGCCTTTGACTGTGTTGAGTACTGTGAATTGTTTGCAAAATTGGAAAGAATAAAGGGACATTGTTTGCAATTGATATCTATGTAGATAATCGAAAGCAGTGCATACTCGATACTGTATGCTGATGATACTTCGGTAATTGTAAGGACTAAAAAAAGATGTAGCATACAATGAAATACTGCTTACTGTTGAGGACTGTGGTTCATGGTTTGACAGAAGCAGGCTGAAGCTGAATATTGAAAAAACAATGTGTTGAACTTTGGCTATTACAAGAAGGACTCAATAAAAATGAATTATTATTTATGTAGATGAACAGCATATGGCATAAGTTCTTTGGATTTTGGATGGATCCTGAATTGAACTGGAAGAAGCTTATTGACCATTTGGCGGCAAACATATCATTTAGTTATGCATTATGTATTATAGCAGGATCTGTGAATCGGTCGGCAAGTCCATCAGCATATTGTGCTTTTGTACAATCAAGACTTAGTTACGGTATCATGTTGTGGGGAACATCGGTTCACGCATCCAGGATGTTCGACCTTCAGAAGTCGTACCTGCATAGTGTCTTTGGTGTGAGAAAGACATTCCTGCAAAGAAATTTTTAAGGGACAAAAAATACTTACGTTGACTGGCTTATATGTTCTTCAGTGTGTGAAGTATGTGAAGGAGAACTATGAGTTTTTCAAAGACCAACAATTACGACATCATTACGAGACCAGAGGGTATGATATGTTCACATTTGGTGGCTCTACAAACAACAAAACGTATTGAGGGAAAAATTTGTATGACCCAAATAATAAGAGTGTATAATTATTTACCTTCACACATAAAATATGTACCTCAAAAAAGGCAAAGAACTGCATTGTTTTAGATACTAGATACCTAAAAATTGAGGCATCTCAGAACGTAAATAAAATCAGACTGTATTCAGTCATTTACGAGTCATTTACTAATTTTATAAAGTAATAAGACAATGCTTAAACCATTATCGCAATACTTATTGTTTGATATTTTGTTGTAGGTGTAGATTTATGTAAAACTTTACCTGTTTTCGTAAATCAACCGCCTTATATTTAATAAACAAACATAATATCACTAATAGATACAAATAGATAATCTACTTATATCGTCTGATCTAACACAGAAGCAATTTTCATATGGTTGTGAACAAGAAAGCACATTTATTTATTAATAACAAATATGTCAAGCATTCATTTAGATTCGTTCTTAGTCACCTATCACAACACATTTCTTTATTTACCTTTACAATATTATTGCTATTACAAACTATAGAGACCTTGTTATTTGTTTTGGAGATTAGATTTTCATGTCGCATATTTCATTCATACCAACATTCCATTCCCCAAAGATTTTATTCTTTTACGTGTTTCTCCCTGAATAATCGTATAATGTAATTTTGCATTATTTTATTTTACTAAATATTATAAATTCCATCAGTTAATATATCTACATTCATACGTAAGTACAGCAGACCGATTTTCATGTGGCCGGTTAAAAGTACCGCCCTCGAGATGCGCACGAAATTCATACCTCTGACATTCAGTGTTTTACATCGTTTTAAGCGACACTGATCCTTACTTGATGCACGTACAAATTCTCCCACCGGCCACATGAAAATCGGCCTGCTTAAATTTACCACTGGGGTAAAAGAAAGTGATACTACGAGATTTTAAACAAGCCAGTATGTATATATAATATCCGAAAAAAAAAATTCACGGAAATAGTTTTTCCTGTCTTAGAACAACGCTTCTTGGTTTAGCTGCTGCCACTAAGAAGCGTTATTCCAAGAAGGGAAGTTGTTGGGAAGAATATACAATGTCGATAATTTTTTGTTATAAGTAGTATTGATACACGCTGTTAGGAAGTAAATTGTTAAGCTTTCGAATCTATATATGAAAACTATTGGATGTTGAAACAGCATTAAAGTTTATGACATGAATGGAGTTAAAGCAACATGACAGATCAGATCAAAATTTCTATTCTTATCAATTTTGTTACTGATTGATTGTCAATTGTGTAACACTTTGTTATCTGGAAAAGAATAACAAACTATACTGATGTTTGTTTAAATGAATTTGTGGTTGTACTTTACATAATCCAAATTGTACATCATAAGTAAGCTTCGGATAAATATGCATTTGCATAACTGCATATTCTAATGCATAATTAAGTCATTTTTGAGTTGAAGTGCATATTTTAGTCATTTTCAGTTTTATCTGCATATTTCCCAGTTAACACTTTTTTAAAAACATAATGTAGTGGTTTTTATGGGTCCGCAAAATAATAAACAATTCACTCACTATTTATTTTTAAAAGTCTATATTTAAAGCACCAAATAAAAATATAATTGAAAATGAAATTAAAGAACTCTCTTCAAACAAACGAACTATATATAAACTAAATTCAATAAAACTATAATTATTGAATCACAGTAACACAAAATACTATTTATGTACAAATTTATCTAAGAATATTTATGTGACAGATTTATGTAAGAGTATTTATTTGGTACACACGTATTTAGTCAGACAGTCTTTTAACAGGGTGAGGAAAAAATCACTCACGAGCCAAAAAAAGATTCAAATCTTCTCATTTTAAACTCACGAGCTGAATTTTATTTCCTAATACTCGGTAGCGATTAAAACTGATGAGTTTTTTCCATATATATTACACTTACGAGTGAGTAAAACATTTTTTGTTTGATTTAACTCGCTCACGAGTGAGTGCTAAATTTGACTCTCCAAATTTTGTCTCTCATGAACAGAAATGAACTGAAAAGAGCGGAACATTTTCGCTCGTGAAAATAAAACGTAATACAGATTGAAATATTTTTCAGTGGGCTTACCAGTTTTTTCAGATGAATCAATTATCCTGCTATTACCGGATTTCTTAAAAGTGATGTATTAGGTCGTAGCAGAAAGTAATCTATAGAAAAACAACTAAAAAAATTTAATTTATTCAATGAACAAAGGGTTACCGATTTGCAAAGTATGAAATTTAATTAACTAATTTATATTGTTGTAACAACCATTCAAAAAAGTAAGTGAAAATTATTGACCACTATAATCACATCCTCCCAACTTTAGCCGAAGTTAATCATTACTATTTAATTCGTTTGTTATCCCAAATTTATTTCATACTGCAATTTCATAAGAATAAAAATAACAAGTTTAACAAGAAGTTGAGAAGAAAACCAGTACACCCTTCAAAAAACTTCATTCAACTTCAATTTACTTATTCAAGAATTAATCACATGTGAATAATTTGGGAGCGATTTTTATTTTTCGCTTCATTAAAAATTTAAATCGCTCATGAGTGAATCAAATGCAAGTGATGAGTTAAAAAGTAAAACTCACGAGTGAATTAAAAATACAAATCTTCTGCGATTGATTCGATTGAGATTGATTGAAATTTTTCGACTCTCCTTACCCTACAGTATTTACATAACCGACTCTGAATGAATGAATGAATGCTTTTCCTGTCCGGCTGCCTTTTTATAGAAGTCCTATTATTCTCGAATTACATTACATTACAACAAATCTAATAGAACCGTCACCGTCCCCAAACAGCTTTTATGACCGATTATCAGGTACCCAACCCGCAAGGAGTGGAATATTCCATAACTTTGTTGTTTGATTTTGAGAAGTGAACATCCCAGTGTTAAAAATGCCGAAAGAAAAACGATCAGTTAGAGTAATTTTAAACCAATTTGTCAAAGACTTCAGCGATTTTACAACTGATGGAAGTGTGCTGTTTTGTAAATACTGTGAAGTGAGTGTAACAGCAACAAAAAAGTGCCAGATGACGCAGCATTTACAAACCAGTAAGCACCAAAAAAGAAGAACCGAAGCATAGAAAGTAACCAGCAGATGTTAGTACCAGCTATATTAAAACCTGGTCCCAGTCGTTCACCATTTAACGAGGAATTGTGTGAAACTCTTATTTCTGCGGACATACCGTTGGCGAAATTAAAAAATGATGCATTTAAAACCTTTTTGGAAAAACATACCAAGCAAAATATTCCAGACGAATCTACACTGCGAAAAAACTATGTTCTGCCATTATATAACGCCACAATACAAAAGCTGCGGGAAAAAGCTAAAGATAAAGATATTTGGGTATCTTTAGATGCAACAACGGATGTAGAACAAAGAAGCATAGCAAATTTTGTTTTTGGTATTTTGGGAGTTGAAGAAGAAAGAAATAAATCGTATCTGTTAAGTGCTCGTTGTGTGTACGGATGCTATTCCATACATGTGTAAAGCAATGAGTGGTTTGAAAATACTTTATTGACGCATGGCTTACATCGAGTGGCCGAATTAGTGCATTCCGTTTATACAAATGTAAATTTGTTAATATCATCGACCAAGAAAGTGTTTTTAAAAGCACCTTTTCGCGTTGCCAAGTTCAAAGAAATTGCTGGTGGTGGGATTTCACTTCCGACGTCCCCGATGGGGCACCTGGATTGAGGCTGCAAGCTATTACGCTCAACATTTTGAGCTTATTGTCCGTATTATGAACGATTTCGATCCTGAAGAAGCGAAAAGCATTAAACGCTTTAACACAAAGAGAATTGCGAGAAGATTTGATTTTCATTATATTAAATTTTTCTTGTATTTCCGAGGCTATTTTGAAATTGGAAACCAAGGAACTTCCTTTAGAAAACAGCATACAAATTGTTGAAAATGTTTTTGATAGGTTAAGTAAATTAAAAAAATTTAGTTTTGCAAAAAAAATGACGTCAGTTTTAGATGAAAATACTGGATATCAAATTTTGAAAAATATTTCTAAGGGTTTACAAAATGAAGAAATTGCTGTTGCTCCCAGTAATTTGAATCTCACTGACATAGTAGATTTATCATTCGCTCCTGTGGTATCATGTGACGTGGAACGATGTTTTTCAGAATTTAAAAATATTTTAGGTGATAACAGGCGTAAATTTAATATGTAATAGTAAAAATCTGTAAATTTATTGTAAATAGACCAATATAACCTCTAAAAAATGTTTCATTTAAATCTAATAAACGATTTTTTAATGCATATTTAAATGCATATTTTTAATATTTTAGATGCATATTTGCATGCATATTTTGTACTTTTTTAATGCATATTTATCCGAAGCCTAATCATAAGACTTGATTTATGTTAAATAAAATAATTTGACATTTGATATTTATAAATCTAAATCTAAAATTGTTACTTACGCAAACCATTTCTAATTCACTTTAAATATTAATAAATTATGATGATTTAGAACAAACCCGACGCAATGGGATGAAAATAAATTTGTTACCTAACAGAATTAGACAGCATAGTATTTACAACAATTGAAACAGTATATATAAATTCTTCATTACAATGTCAAAGAATTATTTGATATTTATTAACTTATTAGAAAATGCACATGCTCAAACCATTCATTCTAAGATTAAATATTGTTTTGGATGATGCTAAAAGAACCCAGTAGATGCAATTTGAAAAAATCACAAAATGACAATTTTTATTTACAATATTTGAAAATATCTTATGGAATTGCTAATCGGATATCAAAAATTAACATGGACTGTTTGTTAGCAAATTTTCTTCATTTGGACGAATCAAAATATTTCAAAAAGAGAAGGAATGATCGAATATGACCTTTGAAAGCTTCTAATATTTGTTGTACCTAAATCACACTGTGTAAATATTAGGCATACCATTATAACATTATTTGCATCAATTTATTGGATTATTTTTATATATTTTTTTTATACTTGGCCTCATTAAAGTAATCTGTTTTGTATGGAAGTCAATTTCAAAATTACATGTATATGTTTGAACGTATCTGATCTGTTTTTGTTTATGTTCAATTACGCAAGCAAATGTATGTAGAAACTAATGAAGACTTTGGCCTATTGCAGGAAAAAGTTTGGAATATTAAATGATAAACAATTTAATCGCTAAAAATAATAAATTTTGATGATTACATTTATTTAATAACCCATGAAAGGGTAGAAAATGTCAAATGCAAACTAAAGTTCACTTTCCTCTTTTAAAGTATCAGGATTAGTTGAGAAGTTCGTGTCATAAAAGCGAACTCTGCAATTAAGAGTGTATCTGTTTGGCAGTGTAACTGCTGGCTTAGATGTAATTAAAAATGGAAAAAAAGGTTTTCAGAATAAAAATTATAAAGTCATTGAAAAAATATGCAATACTGGAGAAATGCTGATGGAGTAGAACATAAGTATAATATTAACATATTATTTATTGACAAGTAGAGGAAAGCTATCTGTTCCATAAAAAGAAGATTAATCCAATTGACTTTAAACAACACAAAATCAGTGGTGTAAACGGACACTGGGTCACATTCTTTATTATGGGACTGGAGCTCGTACTAAGAAAAACAGATATTCGAGACAGGCTGAGAAAAAGTGGAAACCAATCCAATACATATGCAAATGATACACTTATCGATTCCACGTAAAGAAAAATAATACAAAGAATCTTGAAGTAAATTGAGGGAGATAGAAGAAATAGGTCTAAAAATTAATCAGGAAAAACAAGAATTTTAATAATTGGCAGTAGTAATACATCTGGTAAGGATTACTGACTGAGTTCAAATACCTTGGTGTTAACATACAAGCAGCAAATAACTTATTAATCTGACGAAAATCTGCTACACAGCCAAGCAATTAATATAAGCTCTAAAGTGAAAATGTAGATCACATGCAGAAGATATTTAAAACAAGAAGAGCAACAACAGTCATTTAAAGCATTCGAGAGAAAAATAATGAAAAGGCTACTGGATGTTGTGAAGACGGCAGAAAATGAAATGTGGAGAAAAACTAATGGAGAAGTGGAAGAAAAATTAGAAGGCTCAGATATTCTCAAATATGTTAAAGTGGCAAGGATAATGTGGCTGGAGCATGTATGAAGAACAGAACCCAAAAATACCTTGACATCAGTAATGGAATGGAGAAAAAAGTAGACTAAGAAGTTTATAGCAGGCCTAAATTGAAGAGGATATACATACAATACATAACATTAGCCAGAAAATTGAAAATATGCAAATGTGAAGGGAAATAGCGGAAAAAATGACAACACCCATGTAGTTGTTTTAGTGGGGAATTCATCCATCCAAGAAAAGGATTGAAAGGGCTTCAGCACACAAAGCGGCGAAATTCCTAAAAAGCCGTCAAGATCCATAGATAGGAGAATCTTCAAAGCCTCTGAACTTTGTTGAAAGATTTGATTCGTGGTAAGAATCTGTTCTCCTTCTAAGATATTTATTTCTCATGCATAGGGTTCTCTGGATATTAATGCTGCTCTTTCGACCTATTCTGTATATCATATAAACATTATATATATACAATGTGACAAAAAGTGAAACGGAACAGAATAAAAATATAGATTTTTTAACCAAATCTTGCACAAACGTTTACTGTTCCCATAATAATAATTAATTACATTATCTTTGAAAATGAACAAAATTTGATCTTGTTAGTTCATTGGAGGTTTAGGAAGCATATCAACCCTTCGACCAATGACACTCTAGACATTTTCTATGCACGTTAAATCAAGCGACCATGTAGACCAATTTAAAATGTTGATGATATAGTCTCGCAGGAATCGTATGATAACAGCTGTAACATGAAAACAGTCATTATCTTGCTGGAATTGGGAATTATTTAGCTCTTGAATATGTAATAAAGCGAATGGTTCTATGATAATTATGTACCTTTTAGCATTTGATGTCCTGGAAGGAATATTCAGGAATGACTATTTCGTAATTTCACTCCAAATCGTCACTTCTCTAGTAAACTATCTAAGGCTACGGTTACGATTAGTGTGAGGCTGTATAGGCCTGAACAATAGGAAATCAACTCTTATGAATGAAAAAAAATATATAACTGCAAGCAACCCTAGTTCTATCATCCTGTTAAGTTGGCGATAATTTGATTGTCTACGAAATCTTGTTATTTTAGTAAACTAATTCAAAACTACTTACTGATTACAATCAAAGAAGCAAACTATACTTCCACGAAATATAGGAGAAAAACAGATTTTTTTTTGTTAGAGTCCGTCAAAAAGCAACAGAAAGATTAATTTTTTCCGTGCTATTTTTTGTATCATTCATTATTCTCAATACAATAAAGTTAAAAATATATAGTTTTACTGGATGGTTCTTCTTTTTGTCACATAGTATATAGTATTTCTCCAAAAGAAACATGAAAAAATTACTGTACCCCTTCTGACAGACGCTTCTTAGGGAAAAAAATTACTCCAACATAATATTTCGTCGGCAATAAAAAAGTGTAAACATCAATTCGAAATATGCAAAAGAAGAAAGAACTATCCGACATTATCGTTACGTCGCCTGGAAACTTGCTGGACAAGAAACAAACATAGATATTGATTTTAATAACATGACACAAAGGCCGTCCTGAAATTTAAAAGTAAAATGAACCACTCGTGTTGTTTCAGGTCGTGTCAATGATAACGAATACCTATACATTTTCGTTTTAATTTCCGATTTAATTACAAATAGATTTTGTTTGTGTTTTAATTCGATTGAAAACCATACTAGGACGTGCATATTTCAAGTGACAAGGTTTGAATTTTCGTTAGATATGACAAAATTGACTGAGGAAACTAGTTTTAATATGAATGAAAAGAAACATGTCAACCTATAACAACACTTGGTTTGAGAGTTTGAAAATTTTATTTATAGTAACCAATACAATATTGTTTCGCTACACTATAGCTTCATCAGGCAGATGAAATACTAAAGCTAACATTAATTGGTCCCTACTTATATATAATTGGAAATTTATAGAAAGAAATGGGGGAGACCTACAACTATTTAGTATATAATGAATTACAAATTTAAAGAAAGAAGTGAAGGGTGACATACATCTATTTGTTCATTTAGAGTTAGCCCTAATTTATTGTATCTATTTATTTTCAATACTTCCAGGAGATCAAGTTTTTTGCCTTTAGTTCGAAGGCGTAAAATTTCAAAGTGTCATTGAACCAGTCCTGTGAAGTTGGCAACCGAATTTTCCAAAATATTGTATTTCATCGGAGTTCTCGGTAGATATATATATGGAATAGTTCTAGAGTACCTTGCGCAAAATTTCAAAAGTTCTACAGAATTGGCAACCACTTTTCAGAAAGACAGTGCGTTTTAGAAATATTTCCGCATGTCGACCATAGTCCTGGAGTTCGTTAACAATTTTGCAAAAAGTTCTGCAAAAATTAAAATTTTGCAAAAAAATGTTAAATCTTTCTATTGAAAATTCGAATAACATTCTTCTGTAAAGTCGAAAATTCAAAAGATATTCGAAAAATTAGAAGTCATGTGATATATAGGGTTGTTATAAAGTAAGGGATATACTTTAACTTATTATAACTTTTTAACAAATTAAGTTAATATCAAAAACTAAACGAAATTTAATTGTTTAAATAATAGGATTTTGTATGCCCAAACCCAGTTACCGCAAATGTTCAATATGTCCTCCATTTTGATCTTGTAAAATCAGCAACCGTTCCTCTAAATTGTACACTGCATTTCTTAACATTTCTGGTTGAATTGCACCAATTTGCTCCGTAATATTGTCTTTTAATTCTTGTAGCGTTGTTGGTCTTCTTCTAAACACTAAATTTTTTAAATGACCCCACAGCCAGTAGTCCGCTGGGTTAAGATCAGGTGATCTTGGTGGCCATGAATTTGCAAAATGTCTGCTTAAAACGCGATCTTGAAAAACGTTACTTAAAAATTCTTTAGCTGGTCGGAAAATGTGCGGAGGTGCTCCATCCTGCATAAAAATCATGTTTTCAATTCTGTGGTGCTCGTCTTGCAGCTGTGGAATAACATAATCTCTTAACATTTGCAAATATCGTTCACCGTTAACAGTTACAGATACGGCTTCTCCATTCTGTAGCTCTTCGAAGAAATACGGACCAATGATAAAATCAGCTGTAAAACCGCACCAAACGGTGACTTTCTTGTCATGAAGACCTTCTTGAACAATTACTTGTGGATCTTCTGCAGACCAGATTCTACAGTTTTGAGTATTGACTCCACCATTCAAAGAAAAATGTGCCTCATCTGTCCATAAAATACGGGATAACCATTCGGGTTCAATTTCCATCTGAGCCAATAAACGCAAAGAAAAATCGTACCTACTAGCCAAATCTGCCTCCTTTAATTCAAACAGCATTTTGAGTTTATATGGATACATTTTTAGAATTTTGCGTAAAATTTTCCAGACCGTGGTGTACGGCCTTTGCAATCGCTTGGATATCGCATTTGCACTGCTGATTGCTAGTGGATTACCTCTGGCTATGTCCTGATTTTCGTGAAGAACCTCTGCAACTTGGACATCACTAATGCTTGGTCTTCCTGATCTCGGAAGGTCAATTACCGAACCTGTTCTTTCAAATTTTTGTATCAAATTGCGGTACGCTTTCATACGACAGAGCCCCGCTCTCAAACCCATTCTCGTGCGAAACCTTCGTTAATCCAGCTGTGTAATTTCTGCCGCATTCATAATAACACTGAACTAAACCAATTCTTGTTCGTAGGTCCATGCTATTACAGTTTGAGTCGTTAAAACTTTACGTTTACTTGAGTTTTAATTTGAAAATAAACTCCAAATTGAATGATTTACTTTTAACACTTGTGTCAACAACTGTCATGACAACGCTTTTGTTTTCCATAGATACAACAAATCCCATTCCTTAAGCAACTAAATTTCGTTTACTTTTTGTTGTTAGCTTGATTCGTTAAAAAGTTATAATAAGTTAAAGTATGTCCCTTACTTTATGATAACCCCATATATCGAAAAGGGAAAATAATCGCAATAATCGGACAACAGTTCTGATAGCAATTCTCGTTGAAACTCTAAGAGTTCTTTCGACAATCTCAATAAAAATTTTCTGTAAAGTTGAAAATGCAAAAGATATTCGAAAAATTAGAATTCATGTAATGTACAGTGAAAAGAAAACGTAATCGCAACTCTAGAACTATTCCATATCTACCGGGAACTCCGACAAAATATAATATTTTTGCAAATTCGGTTGCTAACTTCACACTCATTGAACCTATGGATTTCTTCTAAACAGTGGTTAGCGAAAGGAGAATCTTCTTTTACTTTCTTATACGTAGTATAAGGAAGTATTGTGATGATGAAAATTTTCGACCTCGAGATTTTTGCAGATGTCCACGTTTTGAAGTCCCCTGATACCAAAAAAGTGGTTTTTAAAAAATGTCTGTGTGTCTGTGTGTCTGTGTGTCTGTGTGTCTGTGTGTGTGTCTGTGTGTCTGTGTGTCTGTGTGTGTATGTGTGACCACGATAGCGGTCAAACCGCTGTAGATATCAATTCCAAATTTTGTATTTACGTGCATAATCTCCCTCTTAAGATCTGATTAGTTTTTCAGTAAAATCGGTAGACCGAAAGTAGCAGTTTACTTCAGCGAAAAAATCGAATTTTGACAATATTTCGTCAACTACTAAGTTTAAACAAATTTATAAAGAATTCATATATGCTTAAAATTGAAATTGAAAATAATTTTATTTAAAAAGTTTTTCGAAATTCCTACCGGAAGTACGTCTTTTACTCTTATCGAAAATCAGTTTTTTGCGAATATTTCGCAAGTCATGCTTTTTAGACGAGTACGTTACGGGTATAAAAGTATTTAAAACTTAATTATCAATATCTTTGGTATAAAAGAAATTTCAAAATTCAGACCGGAAGTACCACTTTTACTCTTATCGAATAACGATTTTTTGCAAATATGTCGTAAGTTATGCATTCTATATATATTTATCAAGAGTACAAAAGTATTTAGAACTGGATTTGCAATATTTTTTGTATATATGAAATTTCAAAATTCGGACCGGAAGTAGCAGTTTTACTCTTAGCGAGTAGCACTTTTTTGATAATATCTTGCAAAGTATGCATTCTATAGAGATTTATTAAGAGAATAGAAGTACTTAGAATAGGATTTTGAATAATTTTTGTATAAAAACATTCTTAAAATTCTATAATTTGAAACCGCTCATACGTATAAGAAAGTCGTGTGGTGGCCACACCTAATTTTTTTTATTATCATAGCTTTTCCTTGGTGTAAATGTTCTTCATTACAGTCACGAGTGAGCTTATAGACTCCTAAGTTCAACGTTTTATCCGAACTGTCCTTATTGTTTTTAATATACTTTTCCAAAATGTTATTTGTTTATATTTATTATATATATTATATTTGTTTGCGAATAATAAGTTTATACAGCATATAAAACACTTTAGAAAAATATATTAAAACCAATAACGACAGGTCGGATAAATCAGTGAACTCAAGAGTCTATAATCTCGCTTGTAAATGTAATCAAGTAGACATAGGCCAAACAGGAAGAAAATTTACAACAAGGATTGCCGAACATAGAAAACCTATGCTAATAAAAAAGAAGATTCTACTTTCGCTAACCATTGTTTAGAAGAAAACCACAAGATCAGTGATAACTTTGACATTTTACACGTTCAAACTAAAGGTAAAAAACTCGATCTACGGGTAGCATTGGAAATAAATAGATACAATAAAGTTTAGATCTTTGTAACTTTATAATTTTGTAATGTTGATATAATTTTCTACTAAATAGTTGTAGGTTACCTGCATTTATTTCTGTAAATTTGTAATTATATATAGGGACCATTTAATGTTATCTTTAATATTTTATCCACCTGATGAAGCTACAGTGTTGTGTTCAATAATTTTGAAACTCTCAAACCCAATGTTGTTATTTGTTACTGTGGAATTTCAACAAGTATCTCCCACATCTATTAATTATTTCAAACATATGAATATATTTTGAAAAGAAGTTTAAAAATTATTTTCAAGCACTTAAATAAAAAAAAGAGAAAGGAACTTTTTTTTTTACTATGGACACGTCCATAGAAGACTTACCATTACTTAATCATTGATCATTGGATAGAAACCTGTTGGTGAAGAAACACAAAGCTACCTTTTGAAAGATCTGACTATTAAATATATTGTTTAACGTCAAATCATTTATAATTAAAAATTCAAAATATATATTTATAGGAATTTTATTGCACTTAGAATACAGAATTGCCTCACTACAATATTTCTTCATAGACCTAGGTTATGCTACCTGTAGAAGTTTACATGGTGCTCAAGAAGATCCCATTCAATATGTTTAAAATACAAAATCTTTTACAGTCTAAAGTCATTCTTTGAAATACTTTTTGGTTGTCTTTGAAATTTTAGTAGAAGTTTGGTTTCTTAAGCATATTGTGCTATCGTACATTTGAATTCTGGCATATACCAAATAACGTATCTTATGCTTACCATGAATACAAAGAAAACCATATACATACATGTACGAATTAAAAATTCATACATGCATGCATGAAATGGATGCACATCTGCTCCAGAGCTGGCATTACAGCAACCAACGCACAGACACAGTGTTTCAGTCTACTATGACTTCGTCAGTGTGCGACGTGGTCCGCTGCAATGCCTAAGAACTCTAAACCTCCAGTTTCTGCGTCTGTTTACATGATGATGTCTGTGAGAAAACCTCAGCGACATCTGTCATGCAAATGCAACGCGCCAAGGAGGTGTGGTCTATCGATAACTAAGTTATCATTCAAGACCACTGCAGATATATGTGCATCCACTATCCCGCTAATAGGTAGCGTACCAATATCAAAAATGATAGTGAATTCACTATCATTTATGAATACAAAGAATTAAATAACATTATTATTATTGTTGCATTGTAGGTATACTAAAAATATCGGAGAATATAGATGTCAAAATAAAATTAATTGATCAAATCTATCTTATATTGCACAATCCAGTATAAATAATAAAACAGTGTGTACGTAATCTTAAACACACAGGCACTCCTATTTTTATAAACCTCTGACGTTCTAGTTTTCATATTGTGAACTACAATTAAGATTTTTCTTAACATATAAAATCCATTAATTAAGTTTCCTATACCTTTCCAGTACAATTTTACAGCACGACATTACTTAATTACAAAACTTATTGTCTAAAATCAATGACACGTAATAGCGTTCGACGTGATACGCACTTAATTAAGGATTTAGGGCATTCACACTTGACATTTCCTAGTCTATATTTTACTGGAAATTGCAAAGAGCCAAATGTTTACGCTTCATCGGCTCCTGGTGGATCGATAGATTCAAAAACAGCGCCAGGTGTTATAGTCAGGATGTGTAATGTATATAGGGATCACAGTCTTTAATTAATTATTTGATGTTTACTCAATGGTTGTTGTAAATGTGCAAATATGTTTCAATCGAAACGGTTATTTACAGTGAAGAGATTTTTTTTATTAAAAAATAGCAACTTTAAAACAGAAAAGGCCTAGATGTTTTAGACCGGAAGATTGTATGTATATTTATGTTATTTTAAGAATGTGCATGTTAATAGTAAGATGACATGGTGAAGAAATAATTGAATAATGCAAGAGTATCTGTGGTTTTGCGTGCATAATAAAGGTCTTCTCGGAAGTAATTTGTAATTTAATTTGATCCTGCTGTCCAAAGTTCAATATTATAAATTCAAATAGTTTTCCAATGAAATACATTCGATTCGAAATCTATCCGGCTTATTCAAATTATGTAATATAATTTATAATGTTGTTAAGTGCAAATGCGTGAAAGTTTTTGTACATATAATAATTTAAATACTTTAAAATTTGAAAATTTCACTCAATACACACACACACACATACACACATATATATTTAAATTAATCAGTCATCTTGACGTAGTGGCATATATTATATGATACCTTCGAAGAAAGAATAGAACAGGAGAGAGTTTCCTTAAAAATAATATTTGTCCAAAGTGGTAACTCAATATGGCCGCCGCCATGCATAGGCGTGCATAAATATTTTGTATAGGGTATATATACACTTCGTATGTTCTCGAAAATGATTTAAAATAGGTTCTTAGTCCAATAATAATTAAAGAAATATCGAGTGCATTATTTTTTCAATCCTTTTATTCTTTTTAATATAGCAACATTTATCCTGACTGTATTAAAGAAAGCATGCCTAGAATATGTATGTTACGCCACTGAACATATAATCAAAAATGTCAGATATATGACAAGTGTTTCAAAATACTTATTTTATAAATTATATTATGGTTAATATTGCCATAACTGACCTGCCTTAAAGTGGTAACTTCCGTCTAAATAATATCTATTCCCCCACCAGTTTATTATCTCCCCTGCTCTATTCTTTCCTCGTAGTTTGATACTATCAATAACAAAATATGACAATAGAAAAGCAAGCTGTCATTCTAAAAAAATTCATCACAGTAAACGCTAATTAAAAATAACAAACAACACACAAAAATATTATTAGGAAAGTAAATCAATTAAATAGAATCATTGAAAATCTTTGATTTATCAAAAACGACATCCAATAACATTATAAGGCAACAATGCCGATCTCTGTGTTTAATAACTAACATAGAAAGATGCAAAGGCAAAATGTCTAATTAAAAGTAAAAATGTAACCATTTAAGCATAGAACAGCTGCTACTATCTATGTAGTTTTATTAAAATATCTAGAATAATTTTGGACAACATTCAATGTTTTTGTTTTTTCATTTTAAATAATCACTTATAGGTCATTTCATCTTTAATTACAATTTAACTGGTAGCAGATATTAGAAGGGACCTACAAACGAGATATTGTTAACCCCTGAAAACATGCGAAACATCTGATTCTAGCAGGACGGCTGCCCTGCCCATTAATGTTCGTGACGTGCAACATTTTTTGAGACAACATTTGAATCAGAGATTTATTTCAAATAATGGACCAGTACAATGGCCTACAAGATCACCCGATCTTACCCCTCTTGACTGTCATTTGTGGTGTGCCACTAAAAACGAAGAATTTAATTTTGAACCACCAGAGAATTGGAAAATTTTAGAACAACGAGTGCTGTATGTGCTAAGATCATTAAACGAAAACAAACTAAGTAGAGTTTGTAACTCTGTTAAAACCAGGTACCAAAAGTGTGTGGAGCAGAATGATTGCTATATTGAACAGTTTATTTAAGGAAATCTAAACTTTTAATTTGGTATTAGAAAGAAATTTATTTTTCATCTTCATATCTCTCGTATAAATGAAGATTTATTAGACATGTTGCACACTATTGAAAAGCTATTTTAAAGTACTATTTAACTAATTAAGAATCCAATATGGCAGCTATAAGAAATACAAAAGATAGCGCTATGAACTTGAAAAGAAATCGGTGGTTAACTCCAAAAAAATTGTCTTAAAAAAGTTTCTAAACAATGTTAGAGTTTAAAAGCGATCGATTGACCTTAATATTTATAATTTTGGAGTTTTTTCTTTGTCGGTTTATAGGTACGTGCATACAAATAGCACATATAACACCATGCTTTTAAAAATTAATATATCTACTTGTTAACTAACAACAAATATTCCACATAATAACAAGAGAAAAACGAAAGCACGTAACAAATATGCATGAACTTGTGTGCGTCTACAACGAGTGGGGGCACCTGAATTTTAATACCACTGATGAAGCCAAAAAAGGCGAAACATGTATGTAATTAATAAGAAAAAAGAACAATAAAGAAGTACATAGATTTTAACTACAAGCTACTTATTACATTGTTAATGTTTACCGACCTATAAACCACCAAAGAAAAAAAACCAAAATTATATATATTAGAAATATAGATATACCAATGGTGAGCATGGAAATATGGACAGACTGTATATTTTTTGAACGTGATTATATTGAAGTATGTATGTGTAGGGGTGTATATTTTATACGTACGTGTATTTTATTTTATTGACGCATTCAAATGGCTGTACAACTTTATACATTGTGCCATGTCTTTTTGAATACATAAATATTTAATATATTGTATTGTAAGCAACTGCATCTATCAAACTAAATTTAAAACAGTATTGTGAAAATTTAAATATTCTCTTGTAAACGCCTGGCCTACATGAAAATAATACCATTTTCTTTCATAAACAAACAAATGAGTTTTACCATTCGTCGGACAGAATTACAGGTGATTCGCAAATAATAAGAATTCTATGACATACATCAATATAATATGTTAATCATCAGTTGATTTCTTTATACCGGGTGATGCAATAGTGTGGCGGCGGAGCTTAGTATGAAAGCTAATAACGCTGTAGCAATGAGACTTTACGTACGTATTGCTGTAGTATTTGCCTTTAAATGAAATTTATATAATTTATTTATTTATTAGTTAGATAAATAAATAAAATTGTAGTTTATGTTAGCTTTATAGGCAAAACAACATAAATTGTTATCTCTCGTAGGTTCTACTGTGATTTACTTCTTTCCTTACTTGTTTCTCCTTAATTATTATTATTTTAAAGTTGTGTGGGATAGGAATTCAAATAACTATGACACCAGATTATTTATGTATAAAAATATGTATTATCTGCTTAGTAATTACAATAATTAAAATTTATTGTAGCATGTATATTACTTATTTTTTTTTCTTATTTACAATACTATATAAGTGGCAGTTTTCATGATAATATTGTAATCGTTTATTTTAATATGAATTCAGTCAGTACAGGGTTTCTCCACCTTCACTCTTTTCTTACTAAAGGCCTGTATATTAGGTCCAAATTATGTTGACTTGATAATGAAAGTACTGACTAATCGGCTTTATGCAAACATTCACACGTACTACATAAAGCTTGGATCAATCACCACCCCAGGTACGTTCCTAATGCATCACAAACTAATTGTCTAAACCTCTATTCTCACGGAGTCTTTAGATTCTTAGTGCGAAGCTTTTAGGCGTTCCTGTTTGTAAAAGTTTGACTATTATTCAAAGCTGTGCTTACTAATGTCTTTTTTACTGAACACTGGTCCGTTATGCAAGTATTCGCACACAGTACACTATTAAGACAAGTGTTCTTTATTTTTAATAAATATTGTGTCCCTATATTTACTTTCTATTATTTAAATAAATAATTATTTAAAAGAAATGGAGTGCTTGGAGAGAACCTGTGTATTTTGATTGAATTTAATTGTAATGACAATATTATTAATTACTCACTGCGTAGATTCATACAATTCTTCGAATTCTGCTTGAAATTGTTTGTCCATTCTTGTTGATTCTTCCTTCCGTTGAATCTTCTATAATTTTACTGGTGACGCTTACTTCTTGTAAATATGGCGACGATAAAACAATTGGGAATTATTCCTCTAGGAGCGTGTATGCTTCTACTTAGTTTGTGAGTTGTTAGTTGGTTTGTTTATTTATTTACACTGCGATAGTAATGGTAAGTGTGTAAAAACTCCACTTAACCACTACTCGCTTGACGCATAAATGTATTAAAAGATGCTATCACTTTGCTGTGTATTGGAAGTTTTTAAAGTCACAGGTATCAGCTAACAACTAACTCTTTTTCTTCAAAAACTCCCTTTTTATAGTTGAAAATAAATGCCGCTCGTTATTTGATTGTCTTTGCGTGCTTTTATTTTCAAATTGTTCGTCGTGGCGCCTCTAGCGGATATCTCGATACTTATTCCATATCTCTTCTTATTCTTCTCAAATTTTAGGTTGGCGTTTATTTTTATTATGTTTATTTCTGACATTTGATGTTTCTCCACATTTACCAACGACGGTATTTGTTGTTTTATTTATTTATATCTAATGTACAGTAAGTATATTGATATTTATTTTATTCTTTTATTGCTATCGTAAATATTTATTGTACTTATAAATGTATTCATTGCTACTTTTACTGTTTTTCAGGTAGATTCTTCGTCCGAGCGCTAGCCTTACTCGCACCTTTGTTTTGTTGCTTTTGATCGGAAAGAATGGGAAGAAGTTGGTTATTGTTTCAATTGCCAGTCCCTCCGTCTGTGCTGCTCTTTCCTCGAACCATCTTTCCGTTCTTGGAGAATTTTGTATGTTTAATATGCTGTAATGAATCATTGCTTTTATAATAATGCTGCTTATTTCTTTGGTTATAGATGTTTATTTGTATGTGCACAAAGTTTGGAACCATGAAAAGGACTTCTGTTATTCGTATTGCGAAGAGAATTAATACTTTTTGTTGTGTATATTGAAATATTATACGATTCTGTGCTGTTCTTTACGATATACCTTATTTTAATATCCTTTTCATCGCAACTGTATGTATTTTATCTTTAAGTTATATGAGTGCATTAAGCCTCTTCATATTCATTACGAGCATATCTTATTTTATTCTCTGAGTATAATTTAATTGCTTTTAAATGATTGACTCTTACAATCGTCCCGTTGGTTAACATCACTCTTTCACGGTTGTTGGTTTTAAGGGTCTTTCCATTTTTAAATGTAGGTTCTTTGCATAATATACTCAGAGCTCTTTTTGTTCCTAACTTGTAGTCAGGTTCTTTATTTTCTAAATAAAACATTACCTCTGGTTTATCACTTCTGAAAATAAATATTCATTTGTGACATTTACTATTATTGTTGAGGTTTTGCCTCACTTATATCTAAATAGTGTTTATATACATATAATTTTAATTAAAGTGCTTATACCCTATGTGCATACCTGTGTTATTGTATGGCTTAATAAAATTTATTTTAAAATAAATGTTTCTTAAACTACGAGTGTGTTTTCTTATTGCTAATATTAATCTAAATGTACTAGTATATCTTGGTGTCAACATTAATCATGTTTATTTCTAACATTATATATTTATGTACAGTATTGTCTTAAATTCTAAGGTAAAATTCACGGCAGTATGTAGTATGCGACTGTGCATTTTCTAATTTTATTTACAAATATACAGGGTGTATAAACATGGGTAATGCGATATACCCATGTTTATAGTATGCAAATTGCGGGGCATCTAATAGTTGGTTGGCCATGAAAATAAAACAAAGTAATTTTAACAAACACCTGTTTTTTAAATGCTTTATCATTAGTTTTAGAATCACATTTTGTAAATTTTCCATAATAAAACAATATTAATTTAAAATGTGTTCAAATATATTTCTATGCTGCTCTACATCGTCTCTGTTATAACTTTGAAAATACTAAAAATAAGTACTATGTTATAGGTACCATTTTAAAGGCGATTTTACAAGGAATATGCTAACTTTTTAAAATATTATAGGTTAGATTTAAAAAAAATCGAGAAAATAACCAATAAAAATCGATAACTTAGGCACGACATATTTAACACCCTGTATACTTATTCACTTTGTTCAACTTCAAAACAAATAACGTGTTAGTCCATAAATTAGTAACACAAGAGTTACATGAGGCATTCTACCCATATTCAGACTAAGGCTTAAAATGTTAGATGCTACAAGTGTCAAGATTTTAACAAAATTATCAATAAAATCAATACTAACAGTCTGTAGTGCACATATCCATATATTATTGCAAAGATAATTTGGATGGCTATCATTATAATAGATGGACAGTATAGCAATCTATTTAAAATGAAAAAGTTAAAGGTGGTTGCGAAAATTTGGAACACTCTGTATATTTGTAAATCAAATTGGAAAATACACAGTCGCATTCGACATACGTACGTAAAGTCTCATTGCTAGAGCATATTTTTCATACTAAGCTCCGCCGACACACTATTGCACCACCCGGTATACTTTATATAAATAATATATAATCCATTTGTCACGATGATAAAGAAATTTAAAGGTTATATTTCATAACTACAAGATATGCATTTTCTCTCGAATACGTGTTGACGAATTAAAGTGACGTTTTCTTTTAAGTGCTTAAAAGTCCTATATATCCGCATGTTACTATATTCCTAAATAGAATCATTAAACGGCAGGAGAAGCATCGAAATTATTGATTGAAACGGTCAACATTGCCCTTGCTAATTAGAAAAGTTAGGGGTCTGATAAATCTGGGTCAGCAAGTAATCGACTACCGGCCGTTGAAAGGGATGTTCAAATTTTTAGTAGCAATATTCTAGGAACGTGTATGAACATATGGATTTAACATACCCACTCGAACTGAAAGTGAATTAGCTATTCTTAATATGACATGGAATTCTGAAAACCTTTTTAAACTTTTCATATGTATTTCAAAGAATTCGATTTTTCGGAAATTATGATATTAAATTTTAAAATAATAGTAAACGAAGTACACGTGATGGACTATGTTTTAGCTCTCCATAGCCTGTAATTATCTTAAATAACTACAACTGAAAAGAACTTTGTATATGCAATATACATAATTAACCGTAAGTCTCGTTTTTCTTGTGACAGTCTCGATTTCTAACAATTTTTTCCACGTGGCGCTGAATTATAAAAAATTCTTCTTCTTCGAACGAATATGCTGTCTATATACAGTCATCTCCGAGGGGAAGGCAGATTATGAGAAAATATATTTCGAAGCGATTTTTGGTAGCCAGTTTTTAGGAGCACTTTTAAAATTATTTTGTTTTATACAGAGTGTTCTATAGCTGACCATAGTTATAGCTTCTAAATGGGGTCCCATGTATATTATTACACTTTTATATTCCCCATATAATTCTTAGTCAGAGAGTGATGGGTAGTATGGGCCTATAATTTATAATTTATAATTTTTGTCTTATTACCATTTTTCTAAAAAATTTAATATTTTTATAAAATCATATTTCTCGAAAACGACGTGTTAGATGGACGCAATTTTTGGTAACGTTGTTCATAATAAAAGTTTTGCAATTACTCATTCAGTTTGCAGAAAACTGGATTAAAGTTACATGACACATTGAGAGAATTTTTTCAAATGGAGCAGCTTGTATATCGCTTTATTTTCGAATTGCTTGCTATATTTCTCACCAAAAACATGTAAGACGTTATTATTTTAAAAGTGACCATTACTGAGCTATTGTGCCTAATATCATGGCTCATTTTCATTGAGCCATGATAGTAGCCGCTAAATTGATTGGATGACATTTAATAAATTGCTTCTCAGTTGACAAGTATGATTTTATAATGAATTTTTCGAAAAATGATTTGAGAGATATGATTTTTGTATGTATTTCGTTGCGATGTTCCACAAATCTATTTGTTAAGTAAGATTTTAAAACATCGCATATCTGGTGCGGAACTACTTTTTTAAGACCTTCATGCCAGTCTTGATCAATTGCTTGTGTAAAGTCTAAAAACACAGCTGAGAAAATGTAATTGTAGCGTTGATTGAAGGAATACATAAAGATGCGCCACTACATAGCACTGAGCGTAGCCAAAACTGGATCCGAGATCTATAGCGACTGCATCAGTCGTTTGGGTCCGAGACTCGAAACAGCCCGAGACAGCGATGATGTTTCTCGGCAAGGGGTTTGCGGGACGACACGCAATTTTACTATAGCCTTGCGCATCTTTATATATTCCTTCAATCAACGATTCTAGGCATTTATATTGGTAGATTGCATTTATTCAAAGGCAAATGCTGTTACCTGTTTTTCTTTAATATTTCAAATACGACCAAAAAATTGAACTGTATAAAACAACATTTAATATTTAAAATTCAATTAAAAATTGTATGGTTCCTGATATTAATAATTGTTATTAGAATTGTTAGAGTACCAGCACCATTATCATTTAATTTATTTTACAGTCCAATTATACGAGAAGTACATAAAACATATGAATACATTAATAACTTTTCAAGGAGAAAAATTACAAAAAATCAACACACATATAGACTGTATACAGTATCGATTTAATTATTATGTTTAGTATTCAAGTTAATGCAGTAAACTACTCACGATGACTTCAAAGCTGAATTACAACATATTTAATTCTTTTCGGGAGTTTAGGTGAGTCTAATCTATATTTAACCAAAGTTTATACATATCTAGATCTTTTTGGTTAAAGCCTCAAATCAAGTGTCCGATTGCGATTTCAACCAAAAACATCATCATAATTAATTCAAGATGTAACATAAGGCGACAACAAACTTGTAGGCGTCGAAGACAACAAATATATCATTAATATATACGATACATATTTCTAGTTTTTTATTATTTTTACATAATAATAATAATAATAACAATAATAAATCCTCTTTATTCGGCGGAGTCCAGCAAAAGCTGTTCAACTCGACCATACCATATCATATCCCCTTTTAGCCCTTAGGCTATCGGGGTTTGTTTTCTTTATTGCTCATACACAAAGTGACAATATTTCTTTCTATGCTGTGCTATCTTTCTTGCATATGTCCGTGTCTTGCCTCTTTTGAACAAAATGTTTCCAATTACATTGTCCCTAACTCCTTTACCTGAAGTCCATCCCACACAGTCTTTACTAGAACACTTGTCTCCATTCTTTGAATGAACCAACTTAGTTGCCTTTACTCAATAAATTGATGCACCCAAATGATTTCAAGCTCTGCCTTTATCCTTTCTTATTCTATCTTCTTTTGACACTCCCTTGTTCTCGCCTGCAACATGCTCTTCTGTCTTAATGATAGTATCCATTATATTGTTTGTGTCGATTTACACTTTCATGTTAGCGTGTTTTGTTATTTTTTTATTGATAAATTCTCTGCTCGTAATGTAATACATTCTATTAGTCTTTTGAATTCTTTGGCTTATCTCAATATAGTTGCTCTCATTTTCTTCGAGTTAAGCGCCTAAATACTCGAAGACGTCCACCTATGCCAATTTTAACCCATCTATACATATATTCGTAGCTGCTCTTTCTCTTGCTACCATAATCATCTTTCTTTTCATCTTATTTATTTATTTTCACTCCTTTTTCTCCAATACATCATCCCATACTTCAAAATTCTCTTTCAGTTCATTCTCGCTATCTGAAATAATCACCATATCATCGGAAAAAGCAGAGTCTGTAATCTCAACACGCTTCATTTCTCTATAGCCTATAAACATTGCCTTGGTCTGTTATCTGGTCTCATTGATGATGTCATCCATGTAAGTTTTGAATAGTAATGGACTAAGTCCACTATGTTTAACTCCTTCCTTTGATAATTTGATTGCTTTTGCTAGGTTATTATTGACGTTTTTTTCCTCCGGGTTTTCTCATATACCTTCCCTAGGTAGACTGTCCAAAGCTTTTTCCATATCCGTAAAAGCCAAGCCATTGTTGCATTAGTATTACGTAATTTATTATAATTATCTCTTCTACACCTCCAAAGCTGACTGATTATAGGACTAGTACTCATTAGTTACATACACCTTTTTTGACTGTCCAAATCCGAAGTTACACACCATACGAATAATATCACAATTTTAACACCTTCATAGTTACTAATTCTTACTTTAATAATAAAATTAATAGTCCTTATTGATGCAATAGAAATTATGTTAATTACAGTAAAACAAATTCAAGAACAGTTTATAGTGCTTATAACCTTAAAATTATAGATAAAAATGTATGCTTAGTTAATAATAATACTTAACCAGCAAACAAACAAATTAGCAAATAGACTTGCTAATATGAAATTTATTGAAAAACTTAATCTACATTATGGAAACATTACATAAGAAGTTATCAAAACAATTTTAAAAAGGAAAACACATGAAAAACAAATTTTCAATGGACTATTGCATAGTGATGTGGTATGGCCTACAATAATATTCACTGAGTTACTTAGTAATATTAGTTAGTCATTTGTTCGAGCTCTAGGGCACCTAAACATTGTACGTAGACGCGAATTAATGGAAAACGCCAAATTCGTGATTCTATTTTATTACTTATTAAATGCAACAGAAATCTACCAGTGTGTACATCACATCAAGTATGCACAGTTTTTATATTATGCTACTATGTAAGAAACAAAGCTGTATCATCTGCACAATTGATTTATTATTTGTATACAGTATTTACGATAAAATAGTAGACCTACAACACTAGAACACTTCCTTAAGGAATGCTTGTTTACCATAGTAGATAATATCACTTCATATTATCGATATCCATATGGGGGTGGCGAAGGATTTATAAGTTGGGAGGGTGAGGATGCAAATCTCCCCTCCCCCCCCCCTCCTCCTCGTTTTCTTCCAAAGTAATGTGCTTAGCACTTCGATGCGTTTAAAATCGCCCAAAGTGTTGCACTATATATTTATATTATTTTGTAAAGGAAAAGTCCTCCAAAATGCTGACCTTTTCGATTTTTTTTTTAGATAGGGCCTTGGAGGTGACCATACTAATGAACTAGGTAACTTCTGCTTTTCAGTAGTTTTAAAGAAGCAACGATAGCAAAAGCTATGATTATGAAGCGGCTAATGCTTGTTTTTTTTTTATTGGTAAAATGCAAATTTCTTTTTATTTTTTGGCAACTTCCATTATTGCTACGTCCTTAAAAAATATTAAAAAAAAGATTCTTTGAAAATTTTGATTTTAAAGCCCTATAACTTTTTAAGCTTTTAAGAGAAGGTAGCAATGGTTTCCCATATACACCTTACATAACAAAACAAGCAAGCAAAATATAGCTAAGTACACTTAGCTATATTTTGCTTGCTTGTTTTTTTTTAATATTCATTATTTTATATACCTCGGAGTTTGGTCATTACTGAAATGATATCTTTCTACATTAAATTTACGTGGTAGGTGTATACCGTATGTGTCAATTTTCATTAGGTATATGGATTCAATGTTTACATGCGATTTATACGTATACAAATAATATGTGGCAACGTGTGTCACCTCTACTATCCGTCACCAATCCCGACAACAATCGACATCACAACGGCTTTCTCCGATCTTCCCACTTCTACATTAAATGTTTAGCTGCGAACACGTTGCGATCTAGTCTGCAATAAAAGCCGTCATCATCAAATGGCCGCCGCGATCTAGTAGTTTATTATTATTTTCAGAATCCTTTTTTATTTACCTTATTTTTAATTTTATTAGAATTACGCTTTTGTTTGTGACATGCAGCGTGAACGCAGCTTAATAATTCTCTGGATTTACTGAAAGGAAAAATCCTTGCAATGCGTAATAGTATATTAAAGGACAAGTTTCATTTTGAAGTTTCAAAGTACGAATTTAAGAAACGAGTGGCGTAGCCACGAGTTTCTTAACTGAATGAGTGCTTTAATGTCAAATGAAACGTGTCTTTTATGCTATTTTTTGCAATTAGTTTTAAAATTTCTCTTTTTGTAAAAGCAAAACGAGAAAAATTTGATAATTTAGGGAAATTTTGTGGCGGTTGTCACCAGTTGTCACATTGGTTTGGTACAAGATTTAAATTGACAAGTTAATTTAAAATTGAAACATTTTTGAAATTTGTTATATATTATATTACTAAAGTAACTATATTATAATATTTAATATGAGTTCTACAACTTTTTCATGCACTCCGCCTGAAATACGGCAAATTGCTATCTATGAAGTTTTTTACGTTTTAAAAAATAAAACAAAACACTAACGTTTTTCCAAGATATTAACCTAACTTATATTTTTTTAAATGGAAAGCCCTAAATATTTTCGGATATTTCGCTTTTACATGAAATTTCAAGTATATTTTATAAAGCATACCCCCCATACCTATCTTCAACGGTTTGCGAAAAAACGGCGTTTGAACATGCAACAAAGAAAAATTTAGTTTTGTAACCCTGTTCTTAAAGATGTCGAAATCAAACAGAAATCATTTTTCATAATTATTTAGAAAGTTTATTTTTAATAAAACAAAAGATTAACGATTAACAAAGTAACAAATTATTAAAAAAAACAATTTTACAAAATTAAATTATTCTAAAAATGGCATGTTTAAACGCCGTTTTCTCGCAAACCGTTGAAGATAGGTATGGGGTATGCTTTATAAAATATATTTGAAATTTCATGTAAAATCGAAATATCCGAAAATATTTAGGGCTTTCCATTTAAAAAAATATAAGTTAGGTTAATATCTTGGAAAAACGTTAGTGTTTTGTTTTATTTTTTAAAACGTAAAAAACTTCATAGATACCTATGCAAAATGATTTTTGCTTCATTCTGATATTTTTAAAAACAAGAAAGTTGCAGGTGATCAAAATGATATCAAAGATAAAAAAACACCCGGTGCATAGAAATGTGGATATATCAAAATATATGAAACTTCAAGCATTATTAAAACGGCTATCTAAAGGTTATCAAACAAAAAAATCTAAAATTTTAGAAGAAGAAGATATTCATAGATTTTTGAAACAAGCCGATGATAAAATATACTTAGCTATAAAGGTTAGTGTTGATTTTATTTCGTTACTTTTTTGTAAATTTTTTATATTCTAGGTTATTTTGATAATAGGATATAATGGAGCCTGTAGGCGACAAGAATTAATTAATATATGTGTGGAAGATCTTCAATACAATTCCGATTCCATTATAGTCAACATACCTAAAACAAAAAACAATGTACCCAGAATGTTCGCAGTGACTGATGTAAACTGCATCGAAATTATAAAAAAATATAATAATCTGCGGCCTAAAACAGTTACTCACAAACGTTTTTTTCTAACTTATCGTCATGGCTGCTTAATTAATAGCCCTATCGGTATTAACACCATGGGAAATGTTCCTAAACAAATTGACAGTTTTCTTCATTTACCATATTCTCATCTTTATACAGGACATTGTTTTAGAAGATCCAGTGCGACACATATAGCAAATACTGGAGGTGATATTTTAACTATAAAACGATTAGGTGGCTGGAAAAGCACGGCTGTTGCTGAAGGTTACGTTGCCTCTTCTATGAAAAATAAAATTGATGTTGGAAATATGTTTGCGCAGGAAAATAATGTGAATCTACCTGGAACTTCTGGGAATGGTTCACAGTTTGAGTACTCCAACAGAAGCAATATCACTATCGCAGAGAACGATAATTTTCAACAGAATGTTTCTACTGCACACGGTATCACTATCACTTCGAAAGATAATTCAAACGTTAATATAAATGTTTATAATAGTTGTACTATTTCAAAGATTAATTAAAAATATCAAATCTTACAATGAATTTTAATATAATAACCTCAAACTTGCTTACAAAATGTCATATTGACATCTCCATTTCTGTTGCAATGTGACCAACTTAAAATAAATCTGTTTAAATGTTCCATTTCTATTACGCAACTAGTGCTGTAATAGACCCTATTACGGCACTAGTGAAATAAATGGTATGATTACAGTACTAATTGCAAAAATATTATTTCTGAGCGCAGTACAAACACCCTAGTCAATAGTCCAACAGCTACTGCTAACTTGAGCTTGTATGGGCCGCGCTCGCATTGAAGAGGAAAGGTGGGGTGCCATGTTGTCACGTATTGCATGAATTAATCGCCTATGGCAAATGAAAATTGACACGTGCTGTATAGGAAACCAATGCTACCTTCTCTTAATGGCTTAAAATATCATAGGGCTTTAAAATCAAAATTTTCAAAGAATTTTTTTACACTTATTAGAAATAACACTTGCGAGAAACTAAAGTCCAGTTAAACAAAACTGAAGGTTAATTACCAATATTGCTTAAACAATTTGCCACATATCTCTTATACATACATTTTAATTTCCTGAATGGTTATCGCAATGAAATATAACCTATGTTGACCTCAGAAATGAACTCTTGTCCTTGAAGTGTTCTAAAAATATCACCGCGATATGCTTGTTCAGTGGGAGTGACAGTCTAATAAGTTAACACTTTTATTGAATTCTCAGTGGATTTATCGATATCGAAAATGAATGAAAAGCGATTTAAAGAGTTTATTTTAAATTTTGTTCTAAAACCGAGGAATCATCTTCCGAAACGTATTACCTCTAGAAAGCGGCATTCCGGAATAAATGTCTAAAACAATCAATGGTTTTTAATGAGAGAGATTTAAAAATGTCCGTGGACCGGTCAATGATAACCCCCGGCCTGGCAGATTTTCCACTTCAAAAAACAACAAAAACGTCGCAAAAACTCGCTATCTAGTGCGCCGTGACTATTGACTTATAGTTAAGGAAAGCGGTGATTAACTAAATTTAAGTTTACACGCGGTTTAGTCAGTTTTAACTGAAGATTTCAACGTGCATCGAGTGTCAGTAAAATTCACCGAAGTTGTCAGACGGGCAGAAAGAACACCGACCGAATCATGTGTTTACGGGTATGACCCAGAAATGAAGTCGCAATCATCGCATTGAAAGTGTCCAAGCTTGCTGCGGTCTGAAAAGCTCGCAAAGTTGGTCGAATGTGAAGACAGTGTTGTTAGTATTTTTTGATTCTACAGATATTGCCTATCATGAGTATGCCATATGGCATACACTCAATCAGGTATACTATGAAAGTTTGCACAAAACTCGAGCGATATATGGAGTAGATTCCTCAACACACCAACGTACCGGCGTACGTTGTTAATCAGGGAATTTTTGCAAAAAAGCTGATATACTTCCGCAACCTTCCTGTTCCTTTGATCTAGCTCGTACCGACTTTTACGTGTTTTCTAAATTGAAATGGAAATGTTTGGTAAAAGAGGAGCAATTTAGCTCCGTTGAAGATATCCAGGCAAATATGGAAAAAGTTCTTCAGTCTTTTAAGAAACAAAATCCAGGAATACACCGAAACAAAAAAAGACACCATTTGTATCGATGTTTTCCGTCACTTTTTATTTATACCACTGATCATTCCATACTACTTGATCAAACTGACGTTTTATATAAAGAATCTAATTTGACTAGGAGGTTATTCCTTGATATTATTTGCAGTAATGTTTTTCAACCCAATATTAACTCCAAATCTGGCTTTTAAAATGTTAGTAATATCTATTCAGGTTTATATACCGGGGTAGACATATTTTAATTTCGGATATGAAAGTAGAAAGAGGAAAAGAGCGCGACGAAATAAACTAAAGATAAACATAAGCGAGGCTGCCACACTCGACAAACGTTTGCTATGAAATGTAAGGCGTGGGGGTCCCCCGCCACTGCGTTGCTCTCCCACCACTGTTAGCAAGCAGGCATCGCTGCATATCATAAGGTCATCTTCTGCATATGATAGAAGTGCAAACCGAAATTAAAATTTGACGACTATGGTATATATATGTCAGCTCTACACTGCCGCCATAAGCAAAAACGCAGTAGCTGCAAAAAAATCTAAATTTACATTTTTATGTATTTCTTCAATTGAGATGGAGTAGATTCCGAATTATAGTCAAAATTGCAAGTATATGCAGTAGATTTCAAAATAGAACGAGAAATCTCGTTACAGGAAATGAAAAATTAATATCAAAACGTACTCTCTGCTGTCCATAAAATACAGTACTGCATGTAGTTGCTTAGTTCTTGCTTAGTACGGAGCAGATACTGTATTTTAGCTTATGACAAATTTAAACATGTCAGCGCCTGCACACAACGGGCACTATAATTTAACTTCATATTTACTTGACCAAACTTGGCCATGAAGAATGTTTAAAGTGCGAATCTTTTAACTTACATAATTCAGAACGCAAGAAAGACAGTTTAAATTCCGAATGTGCTATTTGCTACTCATTGTCGAATAATATAAACAAAGACAAAATAAGTCGGGATTTTTACAAGATATATAGCGAATCACATCTAAATGAAGATACAATATGCGTTTCAGTCGATCTACAGAAAGTAACTATGCTCCCCAAAATTGACACTTTTAAATATGTTGTTTCTACAAAAAGGCTTTCAACGTACCATGAGAGTTTCGTACAGGTAGAGACCTAGCAAAAAAACGTGAAACCTCTGGCAGTTATATGGCAGGAAGCAATAACGGGAAGAAATAAAGAAGACATCGTTAGTGTTTTTCGTTCTTTCTTCATGGTAAATCGAAACAAAAGACCGTAATATTATGGTTGGATAATTGCATTTCACAAAATAAAAATTGGAGTCTTCTGTAAGATTTCGCATATATTGTGAATTCCAGTATTGGCTTAATTGAAAAAGTTGTAGTCAATCACTTTGAGGCAGGCCATACATTCATGAATGCAAACAATGTTCACCAGCAAGTTTAAAATACTCCAAAACAACAACAAAAGATGACTTCCAGGATTTTGTGACTGCCGTTTCTTTAGACAATTCTGGAAAAGTAACAGTAAAAGCCATGAAAATAAGCGATTTTCGCTTGTGGAAAGATTGGCATTCTATGCAAAAGGTCAACAATGCTAATTATAATAACTCTAAGCCTTATGTACCCAATATTTTCCAAATCACTGCCGTGACATCACGGACTTAACTTAAAAAAAACTCCAATTGAATGTGAGGAATATTCTCACAATTTTAGAAAACTTTATGCAATAATAAAAAAATTAACAGAACCAATTAAAAGAACCAAACGGTATCAACAGTAATACAAAATATGCAATCATAAGAACTCTATCGCAATTAATGCTTCAAAATTTACCAATTAGAAAGTAAATATCTTATGTTCGATTGTACCTACTGTAAGTTATATTCAATAATTGTTTTCAAATTACTTATTACCAAATTATTAACACACTATATAATATTATATTGAAATCAGTTACTGCGCTGACACAATTTGCAGTATCTGTTTTTCTTTTTCTTTACAAATATTAACTTTCCTAAAATTATTTATTATAAAACCTTCATTAAAATTTACCCAAGAGTTCAGAAAATTAAACGAAAAACGATTTAGATAACAAAAAAGACAGACATTTGAACTTCAAACGTTCTTTACTCAAACCTTTACTTTTGCAGATACTGTCTTTTTAATTATGAGGGCAATACAGGTTTGTGGCTCATGGCTTTTGTTTTTTTACTATTCTTTTCCACCTTTTTCAGACCCTAATTCAGTCTCTGCATTATCTAGATAAGTTTATCTAGATAAATTATCTGGATAAAAGTTTTGTTATCTATCATCTTATCTAGATGACACTATAACAATTTATCTATCATCTTATCTTAGATAAAAAAAAACAGATTATCTGAATGTTGTAGATAACAGATAATATTTTTCGTGAAACCAATAAAACCATCGCCGTCCCTGTTCCTCTACATATATCTATACGGTGTCCCAGCTAAGACTTTCGGGTCATATATCTCCATTATTATTGAACGAATTTTTTTGAAACTTAAAGTGTAGATACTTTATTGAATGAGGATTGTTCTGTTACTTTTGAAATTAGTGAAAGTTAAAAAATGTAATTTTCACTCGTTGTTCTTTTTTTTCAAATTCCACGAAAATATCTTTAGAGGGTTAAGCACCAAAAATCAAGCCTTCACATAAAAAATGAACTAAAACACCCCCTGTGACTACTTCCTGTGGGGATACGTCAAACCAAAAGTTTATTCAACACCGCCTACAACTCCTGAAGATTTGCAGAACAGAATCCGAGAAGCATTTACATCAATAAATGCTAACATGATGCGAAACGTAATTGATGATTTTAGGATTCGTTTAGAGAGATGTATTGAAGCGGATGAAGGTACATTCGAACATCTACTATGGCATTTTCATCTGATTTTTGTTTTAGGTTCTCGTTTTTTGGTCGTTCTTTGTTATCAACTTTTGCTATTAAATTGACGTTTTAAAGACTATGGTTGTTTCAGTATAGCGCAACGGTTCTTCACTTAATAAATTGTCTATATTCCAAATTTTATAAAAATTCGTTCAATAATAATGGAGATATACGATCCGAAAGTCTTAGCTGGGACACCTGTATATGGTTTTCGACTTTCGTACAATGTAGAACATTTTTCGCAGTAACGTTGGTACTGGTACGTTCGAAAAATGTGTTGCAGAGCTGCTTGTCATTGTCACTAAATGTCACTTTCACTTTTCACCTGCCATATTTTGTGAGCTTATCACAAGTGTCCAGTTTATAGATGTGTTTATAAATAAATATAGCTAGTTTAGTGTAGTTTACTCATGCTTCATGTTAGTGAGTGCATGTGTAGGTATGTATGTATGTGATATTGATAAGTTAATAACTACGTGAACATTTCGTTAGCTAATTCCAACATGCAAAATTTTCTAATAAAAGTGGCCATGATCAAAGAGATTGAACAGACATTTAAACACTTGTTTGACATGAAAACCTACCCAGCCGAAAGTAACGCTTTCATTCTGTCAGCAATGAGTCACCCCGAATTTAACACCAAATGGATTACTGAGAGAACAACAATTACTGTAAAGAAATATTCACTTTTTTGGCTCCACAGTCCGTTACAGGTAGTGAATCCGAAACGGAGGACAGCGGTGATATATTTTTTAAATCGCTTTCTGCCAAGGGCAAGGGTCCGAAAAGATGAGACGAAATCTGAAAACAGTTCACAAGATAATTGTTATCTAAATTGTAAAAAAAAAGAACTAAATATATTACATGCATACCCAACTATTAAAAAAATATTCTTTAAATATAACACGACGCAACCATCTTCAGCACCGATCGAAAAACTGCCATTTTTAATCTGTTTTCAAAACCGATAAATTGGGGACTGTAGGAATAGTGACAGAAAGTTGGGACCACGCAAATCCGACGTGTCTCTAAATCATTTAATAATAGTAAATAAACATAAGAAT
The DNA here is from genome assembly GCA_963170755.1 of Amphimallon solstitiale. Lineage (NCBI taxonomy): Eukaryota > Metazoa > Arthropoda > Insecta > Coleoptera > Scarabaeidae > Amphimallon > Amphimallon solstitiale. Next base: position 56,044,783 of record OY720681.1, on the reverse strand, counting down.
GTATATTAAATTTGTTCATATTTAACGTTGTGCATTAACTATATCAAAAAATGTCATCCTCATCCTTCCTATATCAATCGATACCTAAACCACACTGAATTCTAAAATAAAATTCTGAGTTCTGAGGTTTTTACTAGATTATCTGTTGAATTATCTAGATAAATTATACTTTATCTGTCATCTTTATCTAGATAATCATTTGCAAAATCATCATTTATCTGTATCAAGATAATATTTTTCTGAATTATCTGTTATCTTATCTAGATAAAAAAAAATGGTTATGGATCTTGAAACTTTCCGATCACACCTCGTATACTCGAGTCCCATAAGAGATTCTAATGCGTCCATATAATTTACCTAATTAGAATTTTCACCATTCGCGGTAAAAAGAAGAGTGACATCCGCAATATTAATTGCGTGTACACCAGTCGTGATCGTCGGTGTAATAATCACAAGAATTCATCGCAAGTCGCAAACTTGATGTATCAACCGGTCCATGACGCAGTCTTGTCCGTCGATCGTATGTAGAATACGTGAAACCAGACGGGGGCAAGTCAGCTGTGGCTCTAAGCACCACACAGTGTTGCTATGGAAGCCGCTATTATCGGATGGTGGGGGTTCAAACCAGCCGCTTTTGACTTTATTGTCAGTTCTTCATGAAGTCGTTAACGCGATCGAACTGATCTCCAGTCGTTTGTCTCTCTTCTATTGACATAACAGAGCCGGTGTTAATTTTGTTTTTTTTGTTTATTTCGCTAATTTATAAATAATACGGAGCTGTCGTGTGATAATAACAGTGATTTTAAATTAGGAAATGTGTTTTTAATTTAATAATTATATTTGTTATGTTTTTATATAATAATAATAATGGTATGTAATTTTGGAAAATTAAAAAGAAAATTTGTTTAATTAATTTAACATACTTGGAAAATTTCAATATACATATCTACTAAAATCTAATTGATAATAAGCAGGTATTTAAATTTGCGATAATATAAAATCTATTTGTTTAAGTATCTAATACGAATATTAAATAGGATGAATATTACAAAAGGTGAGAAAAAATGTTTCATTAGATACACAAACGTGCACTAATATATTTACTCCTATGAGAAATTAAACTTTCCAAACATGTGATATCGATTCAGAACAGCGTTGTCCGCTTCTTAGCCTTAACCTTAAAATGTATTTACATTTCGTATTACTATTTGATGTGCGAATGGAAAACGTGGAAATTCTCAATTGTTCGTCTAGTTCTGTGGAACAATACGTTTTCATGATTGCCCTACTTCAAAACGAGTCTGTGCGTAGGCTGTGAAATATACCATGTACTTAACCCGTTCGATAAATAATCATACGTGCATATCCTTGGATAGCTAATAGCCAGAGCATGTACCTCGTGGTATAATTAAAGTCTCTATTTGATTTCGATTAATTAAAGTCAACTGATAAAAAGTGGCAATTATATTATCGGGCAGTATTTGTCGCAAAGTAAATTTTGTTGTAATTTATATGTCAATTATCCGTCTCAGACATTAATAAATAGTGTTTATAATAGAATTTCTTTTTCGACGTTTTTAAAGAAGGAGCTATTGATATAAATAAATAGAAAGGTGTCACAATTAAAATATTTTCGAATTTTAAAATAAGCTTCTGTTGCTAGTGATTATATATCTTTAACTATATAAAATACATTTATACATTTTGATTTACATTTTATAATTGTCATTGTTTTCTAATTGACAACCAGTTGTCATATTGTTATTACTTTTAATTCATTTTATGCCACTACTACCAAGAAGATTTTCAATTTTTCAATACATTTAACTATATATATACATATAATAAAACACAAGTGTATAGTTTCAAAATTATTATAATGTTTAACACACTACATATGTTTCGCCACACTGTGGCTTCATCAGGTGGATGAAAATACAATTTCAAAATACAAATTAGCTCCTATATATGTATATCAATACAAATTACAAAAATAATCTCATTCTAAGAGGGGGTGGACATGTTTAAATTTTAGATTTAGTAGGGGGGAGTTATTTAAATCTAGTTGATCATTCAATATTATACCTAATTTATTACATTTATTAATTTCTAAACTTTCTAACATATTAAGTTTTTTACTTTTTCCTAAAACATGTAAAGTTGTAAAATTAGTATTGAATTTATGATTATGTTCTAAGCAATGATTAGCAAAAGTTGAGTCTGTCTTCTTATCCCTATAACATCTTTCGTGTTCTTTCATTCTAGTATCGAATGTCCTTCCTGTCTGTCCTACATACACTTTTTTACAGTCTTCGCATGTCAACTTGTACACCCCTGAGTTTAATCTATTGTCCGTTTTATCTTTATTGTTTTTTATTGCGTTTTGTAAGGAATTGTTTGTTTTGAATGAAATTGTCTCTTTTCTACTTGTTTTAATTAAGTTCCCTACTGTGTTTGAAATTGTACCAATGTATGTGATGGAATTATAATTGTGCGTTCTATTGTTTTTTACTGTGGGGTAAATTAAAGATAGCGTTTGGGATTTCTGTAGTTTTTCTAAAATATTATTAATTAAATCTATAGAGAAGCCGTTATTTAACACTATAATGTATATTCTGTTTAATTCTAAATCAAAGTTTTCTTTACTCAAAGGGACATTAATTAGTCTATGAAGCATTGATTGATAAGCAGATAATTTTTGTGTAATGGGATGAAACGAACGTGCGTGTATAGTTATGTCTGTATGTGTAGGTTTGTGGTAAATTGAAAATTCATGTTTATTAGTTATATGTGTTATAGTGAGACTAAAAAGTTAATAGTTTTGTTTTCTTCTATTTCAATCGTAAATTTGATGTTTATGTGAATAGTGTTAATATAATTATGTAAAGATGTGGCGAAACATATGTAGTGTGTTAAACATTATAATAATTTTGAAACTATACACTTGTGTTTTATTATATATATATAATGGAGTTTCAACATGTATCTCCTTCGTCGATTATCTTTAACTAAGTTACTAATTCTAGTAAAAACTTTTTTGAAAAATATGGACGATAAGATAATGTTTTCTTAATCGATTTTTGAGCAAATTATAGACATTTATTTAATACTAAAGACATACACCTTTCAAATACAAAAAACAATGTACTATAATACTATTTCTTATTCAGGTATTACAATATCTAACAAGAAGAAGAAAACTAAAACGAAACAAACACCTAGAATTGAACATATCCTCGGTGTGTCTCCAAATAGAATTCAAATCTTTGTCTTAGTCTGTAAAACTTTTTTTGATACAGATGTTCTTGATCTTTTGCTTAAGATGTTCAGTGTTCTGGAATGTGCTTGTATATATTTTTAGAACTTGTAACGTAAAGAGAAATCCATTGATATGAAATTAGGTTACCTTGGCGACCAAGTTGCTGAGCAGCCATGAGTTGCTGTTCAACTTTCAAGAAGCCATGTGTCTATATATAACTATCAAGAGCTCTTATAGTTGTGGCTCTTCTTCATACTCTTCATATGCGGGTTATACCCTTTTTATCCCTCAATAAATCCATTCTTGTCTATTTGCCATATTTTCCATTCATTTTTCTATTTCTACGCTTTTGAATTATTCTTCAACTTAATCTAAATATCTATTTTTCGGCCAGTACCTTCTTCTCCTATTCTGTAGTTTCCATTCCATTCGCATTTAACCGTTTTGACCTTGTCGCTTTCTCGCTCTTTTGAAACACAGTTGATTCTCCTCTTTTTCTTTATCTGATTCTTGCCAAATTCTTAGTATTGTTTTTATTAATTTCTTCTCCCAGATATTTAATCTTATTTTGCTCTCTTTTTTGCTAACGTCTCATGGTTTCTTCTGCCTGAGTTATGGTTGGTCTAATAAAAGTCTTGAATAATTTTATTTTATTACTTGATTAACTGTTCTACTTACAAAAGACTTTTGCATGATCTGATTCATATAATGATTAATATGAAGCAGTTGTTTGTCCCCGCTGTTAGCGAATGTAACTCCCAGAGTTAAATTTATCTACCTCACTTATTTTATAATTTTTTCAACTTGTTTTGGTATTTTTCAATTTCTTACTACCAGAAATTCAGCTGTTCCTAAATTTATTTTGAATTCCATTTTCTCTTCAACATCTTCCCCATAATTAGTCTTTGTTTAATAATAATCAATATAGCGTTTTTGTAAATCTATTTTCCGTAATACATATTCAAAAGGCCCCTGCCTTACACCTTTCCTATCATAAAGCTTTGTATTCCTGCAAGATCATTAGTATATTTCAAGATTATCTGTATTATTTTGTTTTTTTTTTAAAGAGGTATATTCAATTCTTTTATGCTTCCATTAAATGATTTCTTTATTTTGAATGCTATAATTTTGTGCTTTTTCTACTATTTATCTTAATGTACATATAGGATAGGATGTAGTGGAATATTTCATAGAAGACTCAAACATTTATTTGCTGTTAAAAGTTTAATTAATTTTCAAGCATCATCATCTTGCATTTTTACAGTAACGTTCTATATGAAAAATATTGAGGTGACTTGAAGCATTTGGTACCGAATTCTTAGAATTTTCTTCACGATCCGGAACATGTAATAGCCTTTTTTTATTATCTAGTTTTAATTCCAAACAAAAACGTGTTATTAAAACGTGGTTCTTGGAAGAATAATCTGCTTACCTTAAATGCAAAACTCTAACATTCAACTGATCAGGAAATAAAACTAAAAGACTCGAGTTAAATGTTTATTGTTTGATCACCTCGAGTTGAAAAGTGTACAACAAATATTAGCATCACATAAAATGCATTAAAACATATACGTAGTTTTCGAGAAACTCAATACTATAAAATACAATCAACTTGTACATCACATTTAAACTTCCTATATGTCCTATATATGCTGGAACAAAAAGTAAAACTATTTACTCCTTTCGAGATGTTCCAAATATAAATAATATCTAATTAAATTAACAAAGACTAGTTTTAAGAAGCGGAAGTGTTTGCAAGACAAGAAATACACAAACATTCTATGGTAATTCCGGAATTGTCATTTAGACCAGGTATAAATATACAAAACCGTAATCTCCTATAAAAATAGAATCGATTTCTTCCTTTCCTGAACACACAAATAATTGAAATAAATAAATGCAGCAGTTTACGCGTTTGTGTTTAATTTAAGAAAGAACAGTTATGGGATCTATTTATGGTCAATATAATTTTGGAAACTCTGCCACTTTGGTGTTAAATTTTCAATAAAATAACTGTAATAGATAAATGCAGCAATTTAAGCGTTTGTGTTTAATTTTTAAAAAACAGTTGGAGGGTTTATTTATCGTCAATATAATTTTGGAAAATCAGCCATTTTGCTGTTAAATTTTCAATTTTTCATCGGATATCCAGTAACGCTCTTTACAAACGCAATCGTTTCGAAAGCGAGCTTTGAGTGATGGTAAGCAAAACTGTAGTGCAAGATAATGTTGATCTTCTAACGAAACTTTTTTTAAACTACAGGAAAACCCTATAATCATCGAAGTTTTGTCCTATTTAGCAACTTAACACTATGTTGGCTGACAGCAATTCCATCTAACTGAAATGCAACTCATGCTAGAGTAGTAAAATTTTTCAAGCCAGCCAATAAAAAATTATAAGGCATAGATATAACAGACCTATTAATTATTGTTCGAATATGTTTCGATAAACATTTCCGTCCTATTTAATCCGGGAATATCGTAATTTCCGGTCTAACAATTTATTAATATATCAGGGCGGTAATCAAAAAAAATTTTTTTCCACAAACACATGTAACTGAAGCTCACTGCTGACTAACGATTTATAAAATGACGTGACAAATGCGCAGCCCTAGAAACGATTAATTTATGAACGTTATAGAGTTAATGAGAAAGCTTCTTCTCATCAATAACTACAAACTGAAAAAGCGAGTAAATACGCCTAAAAGTAATTACATTAAGATACTTTATTAAATGTACAACCTCGAACTAAGGAAGTTGTCGATATTAATGCGGCAGAAGTTACGAGTACAAATGGTAATATTAAAGCGAGACATTTAATAATAAATAGGTCACTAACGAGGATTAATTAAATAATTATTGCTTCGCTAACGAGTACACGCCAATATAATGTGACTATCAATTTAGGGTAAATCAATTTTTGAAAAAAAGAAGGTATTACATGCTGTTAACAGGATTATTAAATCTGAAATAGGATGCGTAATATATATCTATAGCAATTAGAGTCGATGTGAATCAACATATAATATTCATGTTATTAACCCATTACGTTGAGTTTTTCACTGTTCATAATCAATATATGATCAATAAATTAATATAGCGAAGGCTTTATATTAAAACCTTCTCTAATTCATGAAAATATATCATAAAAAAAGCGCTTTCGTATATTCAGATATCGTGCCTTCAAATACTTTCCTCATCAGAGACGGTCATGCTTTTTTAATGGTTGATGACAGTGCACATAATCAGGCACAAACGCATAATTTTGATAGTTTGGTTATGTCATATATGCGTCTATAATTTGAATTTAAGTATGACAACTGTCAGAATTTGAAGTTTTCAAAACATTAGAATGTACACCAACATTGACTACTTAATTACTTAAAAAACATCCAACTTTAATATGCAAAGATTTTGAAGGCACGGTGTACTTTCCCGATTTCTTTACGAAATTAATGTTGCTGTGGAAAATCCCGAGCGCTGGCGAAGGTTACTTCCTAAGGGCAATATCAATTGAGTATAGAAAGAGAAAAAATATATAGATTATACGGAAGTGCTCGAGTGATATTTGTCATGATTATATCCTCCCAAAAAAAAAAAACCAAGTTGATTTTTCGAATTCATTTCGGTAGAATCTGACAGTTTGAAAATCTATGACCGACACAGTGGGGCAGAAAGCCTTGAAAGTTGGCATCATTCAACGGCTTTAGCAAGAATGTTTAAATTTGGTACATTGATTCTTAACGACAAAAGTAGCATCTGCATAAAATTTCATAAGTATATGAATCATACGCCCAAAGTTATTGCACCTCGTCTGATTTCCTCAAACAAGTCGCACAATTTTCGCGTAATGGAGCTTTTATTGGCATCTAATCACAGACCTCATATTTTTTATTTCAAAATAATATATATACATTTTTATAAATGTTAATAAAAGGAACTAAAACAAGTGTATGTCCTCTATATATTATTTATTAAATAACACAAATAATAAGTTAAAAATATTTTTTTCTGTCCAAATGTTTGTCTGGTTTCTTCTGACTTAAAATTAAAAATTAACAATTGTCATCTTCAGAATAGAAGGTTTCTTCGTATTCAGTACTGTCTTCGTCGTCGTCATCATCTTCGACGTCAACTTGACCAGATGGTGATTTTAAGAGCACTAACACCTCTTTCGGCAGAGCTTGCAGATTTTTCTTTGGACTTTTTCTTTTGTCCACCACCACATGATCTGAGCTTAGCAGAAGCATATTTAAAGTGTCATACTTTTTTCTCTGTCACACTTTATTGAGTTGTGTTTCCTAAACTTTTTGAAGTCCTTGTTCCGTGCTTCTTAGAAATTTATGATTGTCATGCTGCCTTAAGACTCATTTGTGCGGCATAACTTAAAACAGCAAAATTAGTGGATTCCCTAAGTAACTTTGTCTTTAGCCGCTTAGTTCCTTCTGCACCAGTTTCGAAAGAAACTTGAAGGCGACCTCTACGTTTCCGTTGCCGTTTTTCTGAAGGAAAGGATATTGATGTATTCAGCCAATCTTTATTTTGTAAAAGAAACCTTTCCTTCTTTCTAGAGGCCTTCGTCTAACGTGCTCTAAACTGCGAGAAAAAGTGAGCTAAACTTTTATTTAAAACTTTTACATCCTCTTCCCGACAATTAGTTCGAATTTTCATTTCTTCTCGCAAAAACTTGAACCTTTCTTGATTTCCAGTATTGGTGCAACTTGTCATGATGTCGAATACTTCTTGTCGATTTAAAAAAAAGTTTAGTTGAGGCTCTGTAAATAAAAATTAATAAAAAGTTATATATCTAAAATTGTGTTAACTTTCGCAAAATACAATATCTGCAAAAAAATTAAATATTCTCGAAATGTGCAAGAAATGTTAACGTACGAATAATATAAAAAGTCAAATTATTAATATATAACTACAACTAAAACGTGATCTAACATGATACATAACTATTTTCATGCATACTTTTTGCAAATATGTACAACTCAGTATACATTTACATAAGCCATTATTTATAATATTTTATATAATCTAAATGATTTTTATGGCAATAAATGTTTGTGATCTATAAATACATACCTGATATTGAAGGCTCCATAGCAAAAAAACTCAAATATTATAAAAAGTTTTACTACAATAAATTCACAAACACAGGGCAAATATAACACAATTGTGTAGACATCTACATTCTTAAGCAGTTAGCGAGAACTAGACCTACCGTTGAGTACAGGTACATTTAAAATACCCCTAATCCTGCTTTCTAATAATGCATAAGATAGTGGTAATTAAGAAAATAATTGTATGGATGGTAAAGACAACATTTCATATTTTGATTTTTTGCCATTTAGAAACCCTGTTTGCCCCACTGTGCGACGCTTGGAAAAAGTCATTCACGCTTGTGCTACTATAGACGCTTTCGTAGCACTTGCATGAAGAATCCAATCGGAAAGCGAAACACTAAATTGAATATACAGCTTTCGAGTGAAGCAATTGCTCATTTTGCAATGAACAACAATGTATTTTCGAGAAATACTGCTATAATTGGCTGCTAAACATTATTGGTTTATTAGGCATGAGTGATATAATCAGTCTTATACATGATTCTCTCTTAGATTTCGTACATCGTTAGGACAAAAATTAAGACAAATAGCAGAAATACAATTACACAAAAAATTAAGCTGGGTTTTCTTGTTTTGAAATATAAAGGATATTTTGTTTGCCTGACAAATGAAACACATTTAAATTAAGATGAATTAATTACAATTCAATATTGAAAGAAATCAGTGGAACAGTATAAGAATTTGTGAATAACACGTATACAATTTAATTCTATTTCGATTTGTTTTTTTTTAGTAAGCATCGTCAAACCTGAGATATTGTACGTAATTGTTTCAAAGGCGATTATGTAAAATAATTGTTATTTGTCATATTACATAAAATATTTAAAAAGAAAAAGAATTTTGTTTCAAATAATAGAATAGAAGGTCAATTTTTCTCATTTTACAGGATCGCAGTTCGTTGAGAATAACATTTACTCTATCTAATATTTGATCAAAATAATAAAGATTGCTAATGAATAAAATATGTATTATTTGTTATGGCTTTAATTCAAAGAACTATTGATTTAAGCTAAAATATTACTGGAATTGAAACGAATAAAACACCATCAATTCATAATGAGAAATTGCACATGAATCATATAAATATCTCCTATGTTTCTTTAAGAACTAATAAATATCAATTTCTGTTTTTATTTCTCCCTGATTCAAATAAACTATAATATTGCCGTATAAAATATTGATTTATGAACAAAATACGTATGAGATTCAATTTAGAAGAATCATTTCTTTAATAAAGATTATAATTTAATGAAATTCACCTCTTTATCTATGAAAGCCGGGAGATTTAATGAATGATTGATTAACATAAAGAATGATGTAGGTTCCCTGCAAATTAAATATATTTAATGCAGTAGAACTTCATAATTTTTTTATGTAGAACGGCATACTTATTACTTTTCCAATATAAAATACGAGATTTAATTACCTTTGGATTTTAAAAGACATGTTTTGCATTATAACCAAACGTTTTTTTCTTATTTGTTGTTGTTCCATGAATTCGGTTTTTTCGATATTTATTTTGAATTCCATTTTTCCTGTATCTTTCTTTAGTAATAATGACTTAGTCGTTTCCTTAACCAATTTTGTGAAAAACATACTATAATCCTAGACTAATAACAAAAACACGTCCTCTGTCTTTCACCTTTCTCGTCATAAAATGTCTGTGTTTTTACAAAATTATTAGTATACTTTATGATCAACTGTATTATTTTTTGTTTTAGTAGGTATATTTAGTTCCTTTAGTGCTTTTATGTAATGATTTCTTTGTATCAATAGCTTGTATATATTCTATAAATACTAAATTATAATACTTTAGTAGAAAAAGCACCAAAATTACTTTTTGATCCAAATAAACAATAATATTTTGATAAAAAATACTGATTTATAAAAAAAAATACCTATGAGCAGAGGAACCAATTCTTTAATGCAAAGCATATTTTCTTAAATCAAATTAATCTCTTTATCTAAATATAATTTTCTGCTTGCACTAATAATTTAATAGGTTATTTAATTAGGTAACATTAGTAGTGATAGTTTTCTTAAGTTTTCTTAAGAATTAGTGTTAAGACGTCAGACGTTACTTGATGTGATTCAGCACGTATAAAAAATTGAATTGAACTCTTATCACCCTCGGTGGCACGGATGGATGAGGTACGTGACTAGCAATCGGGACCTCGTGAGTTCGAATCGCACACGTAGGTAAATTTTATAAATAAGTTTTCCTAATTAAATTATCAGTGCTAGCAGAAGATTAAAATTAGAAGTTCCAAATACAGGAAAACTAATTTTAAAATTATTTTAAGTTTAGTAAAAACTGCATACAATTGCGGTATTTTAACATCTGTTAAATAATGAATTCAATACTATTAAAAAAAAGATTTTAACTCTCGTCACCCTCGGTGGCCCGGATGGATAGGGCAGAAAATTATAATAAGAATTTGCAAACACCCAGAAACTATTTTTTTTTAAATTATCTAAAATTCTGTATAGCTAGTATAATCTAATATAACTTCATATTTTCATATAGTTACTTGTCGAGTTATGAAATGTACAATTTAATTACTGTTCGCTTTCAATAAACATGTTTCGAATTTTCACCAAAGATATCTTCTTCTGTCTTGTTAAAACATAACTTTACAGATACAATAAAATAATTTTTAAAAAACTAATAGACAGGAACATCAACCAATAGTGATACATAATGAAACATTTATCTTTTGGAAATAAAGTCTAACATTTAATTTAAATAAGTTTCATTTGTTATGACGAACATTTTTATTCATCAATATATCTGTCTTGTGTAATTGTGTAGAAATATTATTTTGCAAACAGTAACGTGGGCTAAATCTTAAACGACTGATTTCTAAATTTAATGTATAATCCCAGTGTGTAATGTAATAACTAGGGATGGGTAGTCAGGGGTATATTGCAGGACTGGACCTAAACGGACAATCCTAATTGCAGAGGTGGACTTAAATGAATCATGTAATTGATGCTCAAATTCAAATTATATTATCCATTTAGGCCCAGTCCTGGAATGTACCCCTCACTGCCGATTTCACTCATTAGGAGTGATGGTTATTAATATGTGTAATGAGTGATATCATCATTCGAAATTGGCCCCAATCATAGTGATATCGTCACTATTACTATGCCCAATTTCGAAATACATTATTTATTTAAGTCCAGTCCTGCAACGTATCCCTAACTGCTGATTCCTTGACGTAATATAAATATATTTTCTTTAGTTTGATATAGACGAAATGAAGCCCATCTCAACAATTGAAAATTATTATAAAATGTGAAGAATATGAGTTACTTACTATAAATTAATAATTGCTAGAATAACAACAGAGCTATATAGAGATTTAATATAGGTGATACGTCTTTCATAGTAAATAAGAACATTATAAACATTACACCCACATGACATGTGTTTCAGGTGCTGATCATATCTATAATTGCTTGGTTTTCATTAACTATGACATTAATTAAAAGCATTTAAAGTGCCCTTATCTTCGTAATATATGAAACATACGCGACTATTTGACAAATGTCAAACTCAGCGATAATACCAGATATTGATAACAAGAATAAGTACTTCGTAATAATGTGTTGCTGCATATATTAATTCCGAAGAACGCCTGAACATTGAACAGACAAATCCGTGCTTTATTAGTTATGTGCATGAGTGATTCTGTGATGCTGTGCTTTGTGCAAGGATTCGAGGGCAGAGAGAAAGATGCCAAGGACAGCGCGAAGGAACGCAAGCTGCAGGTCGTCAAGAACAAATTGTTGCGTAAAAGTAGGTGAGTTCAGTGTGCCGTTGTTCAACAATGTTTCCTGCAAACGTATCAGATGTCTCTAACTGTACAGGTTTAAAGTATATTTCAATCAAAAAATATTCAAAATAAAATACATGTACGTTCTTTTTTTTATAAATTGCTATGTTTATCGTTTTATCAGAGTTCTTTTTCCAAATATTTCCTTGATTTTTCTTAAAACAGTAAAATTTTAATGTTTAGTCTTTAAAACTTATAATACTAACGTATGTTACACGATACTATAGTTTCATTGGTTGGATGGTTGTATTTACAGATAAAACGAAGTATCGTAAAAATAAGTGGGGGTGAAGAAAATTTTACAATCTCAAATTGCATACGGGAGGATTATTTAATTTTAACTCGTTATTACATCTAATTTCGAAATATAATTTTCTGCTAGCACAAATATTTTAATAGATAGTATAATTACGTAAAATTAGTAGTGAGAGGTGTTTTTCTTAGATTGTTTAAAATTTAGTAAATACGTTACACTGCTAATTCCTTAATATATATTACATGATGTGATTCACAAAGATTTAAAAAGGAGGAATCGAATTCTCATCACCCTCGATGGCCCGGTTGGATGAGGCAATCGGAGTGTCGTGCGTTCAAATTTCACCCATGTGTAAATTTGTATAATTAAACTTACCTAATTCAATTATCAGTGCTAGCAGAAAACTTTATTGAGAATTTTCAAACGCTTAGAAAAACTAGCTTGAAAATTATTTAAAATTTAGTATCTATGGCTAATTAATTTTACTTTTATTTGAGTTTGTGGCTACAATTACTAACAAAATTGAATCTGTTTTTTTTTCTTGTAACTTCTTCCGTGCTGTTTCATTTTCGCTTCAAAATTCTTCTGTTTGTTCTACGAACACATTAATACATTCCTTGCGAGTTAACATATACACACCTGAGTTTAATGTTTTTAAATACAGTTGTTACTTGTGCATACAATGGACTCGCCAGTAAGTGTTTTAATTATACTCTTTACATTTTTTGTCATTTTTCTAGTAGACGTAATGGAGTTCTAAATATTATTTTCTTTGGAGTAAATTGATTTCTATCTTCTTGCTAAAAACTTAGCAATTATATTTATCAAGTAACCATTATTTACGTCTATTATGAATATCGTAATCAGATCTAAATCAACATTTTCTTTGCTCATTAAAACCTTAAGTAATATATGAAGCATCAATTTATAAGCTTTTACTACCTACTACCTATGTATTTTAAAGAATGACAGCATGGCTTTGTAGTAAATGTATAGCTTCCGAAAAATTAAATATCACTTCTTGGTTTTCTAGGTTGAAACCGTGACATCGTTTCATCTTCTGCTGTCGACGTTTTGTGCACTATTATAAGGGACATTTTCAGGTTTATTGCTTCTACTGCATTTTTTGACCTGTCTCAGATAATCACAGAAACAACAATAATCTTGAAAATATTCCTTAGTACAAAACGTGGGCAGCAGAAGACGAAACGATCAGCTTCATAATCTCAGGCAACATTACGAGGATGATTTAATGAAAAGTGTGATACAAAATGAAACACATGAATTAAGGTAACGATTTTTTTATTTTCCAATAAAATTCCATTTATACTTGACTAGCAGTGCTTGAGATCCATTATACCAGTTTTATAATCATTAACATCACGGTCGTTAAATTCTACTTTACTTTTGCAATAACTTCCTCGTCTGTCTTGAATTTCTTTCCCCTGCAAAAGAGGGAATAAGAAAGAATGTGAAATAAGTAGGTGAATAGGTTGGGGCACAACCTGGAATGCGATTGGTGTGTAATGGTGGATTTTCATGAAAGAATCGGTTTTTTTGTTTTATCATTTTTCGGTAATGGTAACTTTCATTTTGTGCAGAAGGACAGTATAGTATATGTCGTTAAGAGTTTGACCTTTTGCGATATAATTGATGAGAAGTATATCCTTTGAATACCACAGTATCAGTGCCATTAATTTTCCAGTTGAAGGAAACTTCTTGGGCTTTTTGCTGGAGGACAGCCATGATGTTTCCACTGCTGAGATTACTGTTCCAATTCTGTCATATGGTAGTGGAGCCATGCTTAAACAAGGCGACGCCAAACGTCTTCTGAGTTGAAGTTAACAAGCTTTAGATTGTTACTAGAACTTTTGAGTTGCTGTTTTGGGCTGATATCAAAGTGAGATTTTAAAATATCATAAGTATTTTAAAAAAGTCATTTTAATTAACTGCAACCTTTAAATCTTTTTTGTTTGACAAGAAGTAACGTCTGCCAAAACGTCAGTTCTTGAAAATCCAAGAAACGATTGAAATAGTTCAATAATTACAGGTCATGAGTTATTTCTGGAATGGTAACACGTTTCGATGGTCCAGGACGTTCTTAATTGTCGTTTCGTTTGTAGCAAGCAACCCAGTATAGAATCATAGCTTACGAAGGAGAATCGTTGCCCAATGTTTGCTGGCATCCCTCAAAATATTCAGTTGAGTTCCTATTCTTAAAAGGACACCCTACCGTATTGCACCATGAGCAACTATTTTATGCATTTTACAACTCTCACTAAATACATCTTCTTTAAGTAACTGTATATCCTGAACTAGAGTATCAGGCGATATTAAATTTAAATGCCCTCTTATAAACACACGAAAATAACATGATAAGTGGGTCCCACCTTCCATCAAATCATTCTCCTATTATCTTTCTGCTTTCTAAAATTTGTCGAGGTTCTAATCTAGGAACCTTTTTTATTTAATATTCTGCGTGTATAAAAAACTACTGTCATTGATGTTGGAGTTTTCGTATGATTTGTATTTTAAAATAAGTTATGGACCAATGTAATATTAAAATTAGTATCTACATCAAATAATTTTATAATATTTATTTTAGTTGATGATTTACATAAAGATAGAGCTATTAAAAATGTAAGCACATCAGCCAAATTGTTGAATAACAAAACATTGCTCTTAGAGCAGAATTATCCATCGATATTTTAACTTTTCAGTTACAGGTTATATTAGTTTGTAATAGATGTTTGTTGAAATATAACTCAGCAATTAACAAATTATTCAGCATTTCCGTATTTTTTATATTCAAACGAAAGGTCTAAAGTGTACAGTTTAGAAATCACAGTACATCATTTACATTTATTTAAATTTCATTTATATATGTTTTATCATGTAGAAACGAAATTTACTGAACGTGCTTTCTCTAATACTGCCAGAAACTTCTTCTGCTGTTTCCACACGTGTTTTGTTTAACAAATCGATACCGACGTCGCGACGTCGCCATGATTTTTTCAGACAGAATTTCCCCCTTTTCTTTATGCATATGATATCGGAACAATCGATTTTTTTGATCGTACTTCAATGCAGTATATTAGATTACCCTAATATATATTATTGGTTAGTCTCAAATTGTCTTTTAGAAGGTACAGGTACCTGCAATTAATTAAAAAAACATTCCTAGTTTTCGTAAAATTCAGCATTTTTTCAGTGATAGGAAATTTGAAAATTATAATCTTCCCATACTAAGATTGAGCAAATTTAATTAAAAGATCTTGCCAAAATGTTCGGTATTAATAGGAAAGATTCTAATTTTCAAATAACTCTATTGTTCTTTATGGTGGTATTCAATAAAACTCGGAGTATTATGTATTTAATAAAAACAATAATACTAAGAATAGTTATACAGTGAGATCGTAAAAGGTTGACCGTACAGATTCGTAGTCATGGTGTATTTGCCGCATATATCATATACTGGATTGTGTTTCGTCCGTGCGACATCTACTATGTGACGTATGAACTACTTTCAAAAATGTTTATTAAATTTACTTGTTTTAATAATTCAAGAAATACATTCAATAATTGAAAATATCTTTACTAAAAATAATTTAACACAAAGATCGATATTACATACAACAAATAATTTAATACAAAGATCGATATTGCATATAACATTACATATTTAGAAATATTATATGTTCAAAATGAATCTTTCATTGTCAAGTTGTCCAATAAATAGTTTTAAATTAAATGTTCTATATCGTTCTGCGTTTATTGTATCTTGGAAGAAAATTGGACCTATTATTCTTTTTCGTGATATTGCACACCAAACACCTATTTTAATAAGATGCATGTCAATTTGAATAAAAACATGTGGGTTTACGGATGATCAGTGTCGATAATTTTGGGAATTGACTTATCCACTTAGATGAAACCATGCCTCGTCTGAGAAAAATGTGATGTCCAACAAATTACCATCCGCAAGATTACTATTAAACCACGTACAAAATTGTATGCTTTCTCAAAGTCTGTTGGCAACAATTTATTCTAGCACTCCCTTTGTTAGTAAAGCAGGTCTACTGCAAGAGTGTTTCTTAGATATACTGCCAGTTTCTCGAAAACGACTAATAAGACAGTTGACATATCTTGTGAAAATCATGCCTACATGAATCAGTAGAATATTTCTACTCTGCATTCAGTATCAAGTTTCCGCTAAGAAAATAAGCCTCCTCAATAAACGCAACTTTAAAATTAAGCAAAAATGATACTCATATAAACACAAAAAAAAAATAACTTACAGTAACAACGAAATGTAGCTTCTATTGCCTTGAGAGAGACAGTTTCTAATATTCAATTAAACGCAGTAAACCAAGGGAAAAAGAAACGACAAAAAGCTTATATGACTGACAAATATGTATAAATGAGAGAATATTGAATTGACAGCCACTCTAACGAAGTTATGTACAAACTACAACAAGGAACATGTGGCAAACTCGTCTAAAGTTGACATATCGATGAAGCGGTTCGGTCAAGCATCTACGATCTCTCTATATAATAGAACTTATTGGCTTATAGGTGATAAAATACTTTCTCCCTATACCTTTATCCTTTCGGGAGTTGGATTTCGACTAGCTTTCTTTAGTTTGACCTTTTAGTAATTTCTTTTTTCATAAATTATAATTTTCCCACTGATGATTATTCACGGACTTTTCTAATCTAAGATCACTTGATAACTTATCTACTTTTATGTTGCTAGTTACGGGAGTGTTCCACGCTCAACAGTAGCCATAAAAAGAACGAAAAGAAAGCAATGCCAGAAAGACTATATCAGTTGTGCAAAAAAGAATTAAAGTTAATAAAATAATACAAATGCATTTAATACCAATTCTAATAGCAAAAAAAAAGGTAAGGACTGTGTTTCTAAAGTATGTATTTAGTTTATTTTAATATGATTGTAGGGATTCATGTTTATTTCTAAAATATATGTATTAACGGTGTTCCTCAACCTATCTATATAACCAACTCAAAATTGAATATGGAGAATATCCATGCTTTCTGAACATAAAATATTTAGTATGATATATTAAACCCTAAAACTCTAACATTACCTGTCACCTTATTCCTTGGCTACACCGTACTGACGATGGCAAACAATTTTGAAACACGTTGTCTCCAATACTCTTTCTCCTATTACTTTCTTATACTTAGTATAAGGAAGTATTGTGATGATGAAAATTTTCGACCTCGAGATTTTTTCAGATGTCCACGTTTTGAAGTCCCCTGATACCGAAGAAGTGGTTTTTAAAAAATGTCTCTCTCTGTGTGTATCAGTATGTCTGTCTGTCTGTCTCTGTGTGTGTGACCACGATAGCGGTCAAACCGCTATAGGTATCAATTCCAAATTTTGTATTTACGGGACCGACACACAGGAAGTAGTAGTATACTTCAGTGAAAAATCGAATTTTGCCAATATTTCGTCAACTACTAAGTTTAAACAAATTTATAAGAAATTCATATGTACTTAAAATTAAAACTGAGAACAATTTTATTTAAAACGTTTTTCGAAATTCCTACCAGAAGTAGGTCTTTTACTCCTATCGAAAATCAGTTTCTTGCGAATATTTCGCAAGTCATGCTTTTTATACAGGTACGTTAGGAGTATAAAAGTATTTAGAACATAATTTTCAATATCTTTTGTATAAAAAAAATTCAAAATTCAGAACGAAAGTACCACTTTTACTCTTATCGAATAGCGATTTTTTGCAAATATGTCGTAAATTATGCATTCTATATATATTTATCAAGAGTACAAAAGTATTTAGTCCTAGATTTGCAATATTTTTTGTATAAATGAAATTTCAAAATTCGGACCGGAAGTAACACTTTTACTCTTAGGTAGTAGCACTTTTTTCGAATATCTTGCAAAGTATGTATTCTATAGCGATTTATTAAGAGAATAGAAGTACTCAGAATAGGATTTTGAATAATTTTTCTGTAAAAAAAGTCTTAAAATTGTATAGTTTGAAACGCTCATACGTATAAGAAAGTCGTGTGGTGGCCACACCTCATTTTTTTATTATGTATTCACGATATTTCGTTTATTGATTTACATATATATAATAACAATGAACTCAAATATTACCTACAACTTAATTTTATTATTACTCATATGAATGCATATATCTTATTCACAAGAAAATATCCAAATTATTCCGTATTTTGTAGTTCAGCTATCCATTCATATATCCTTGATTCTATTTTAATTATTGACATAACACGTCATTTTTTAAATCTACAAAAATTGTTACAATGTAATCTTATTCTTCATTGTACAAAACAGGTATGATGCTTAATTTTAAGAATAAACATAAGAAACTACAATTTTCCTGAAAAGAATTAAATTAAGAAAAGTAAAAAAAAAGTTCTCATATTATATTTTCATAACCTTCTAAATATGTGTGATTAGATTTTGCCTGATTTGTCAATTCATAAAATATTAAAATCACATCAGAGGTCAGCAAGTCAGATATATCGAACTTATGTAAACTTCAGAGATATATTCGGTAACCTAAAAATGTTTTTACAGCACACCAATGAATGCTAGGTTTCCAATTTAAACCTACATTCATATTTATTGGCACACTCTAAAACTTATCGCCAAATCACGAAAGCGGCCGTGACAATCAATTTCGAACACACGTTACTAGCAGGTATTTTATACATATTTATTTAAAAAGAAACAATTAAAACAATGGGCGCAACAACCTTAATTTTATATTATAATTAGACCATTTGCCACTTCAATTTAGAAACAGTTATTATTTATTATTATTTAAATGTATGTGAACACTGTAAATTCGATTAAATAGTGTTACTAAATAGGATTATTTAATAAATAACTGTACTAATAAATTAGCGTAGAGAATTACAACGCCGTGTTCGATGATCGCGTTTGTAAGTATTAAAACCAGTTTTTAAAATGTGCCAAACTAAATGAAAAATGAATTAAACAAAAACCTTGATATTAACGTAACGGATTTTTTTTCCTTAAAACGTACACGAATTGTTCCTTATGTTCTCACACATGCCAACATCTGAATGTAAAGTATCATGACTAACGTCTGTTCTACGATGGGATTATTCAATAAAATTCAAATGATTTGAATATACAGAATTGTTGACGATATTGTAAATAACACGCGTATAGATTAAATGGAATAAAGCAATTTATAAATAATTGTATTCATAAAATTGAACAACTAAGATTTATATGGTCATGGATTGAACGAAAATAGGATTAAGAAGCTGCAATACTGAAATTGGTTTGCAATAGAAAGTTGATATTGTCAGCTGGAAATGATTGCGAATTTTTGACTGGATAAAGCTATCTTTGGGAGTAAATAGGTATTCCAACGGCATTTTGCTCTGCTAAGCAAGGTGCGAAACATTATCATTCGTGAAAAATTTTGCACGGCAAATGACCATCCAATGCCTTCTTCTTGACATTGTGAAGGGTGATTCGAAATTTTGTGAAGGGTGATTCGAATTTTTTTTAAATTAACGCTGGGTCTTATTTTACTATTTTTATTAAATTATTCAAATATGTGTGCTATATCCCGTCTCATAATAAGGAGACATCCCGCCAAAACCCGGAAGACAGCTTAAAAATGTAGTAAATTGTAGTTGTGAGTTTAGTAATTTGTCAACCATAACAAATGTTGACAAGCAAAAGGAAGAAATAACAGCCAAAATGCAAGTTTAACATGTGCCCATTGAAAATTAATTACTTGGAAATTTAAGTCTGTAGTATAATAACATCTGGCTTAAAGCAGGATGAAAAGGTAGTTTCGACGTTAGCCTATATATGTCGACAGCGGTACAACATTAACGTAAATTATTATTATTTATTATTAATCAGTCTTTAACAGAAAAGGTAAAACAACTAAAATTATTTAATTTCTGATAGATATAAAAATCATTAAAGGCTACAGAAGCAACAACTATACTTGTCATTATCATGCCATATGCAACGCAACGAAAACTAAATATTAAAAAAATATATATACTGAGTGGAATTTAACTGGTACACGTCACGAGTTTAATATATTTTTTGAATAGCGCCACAGAATAATATTATATTATTATTTATGTATTTTAATTTTAAATTGCGTTAGCTTAGAGCAGTTCTTTGCATCCGGGGTAATCAGATGGGATCCTGTACTTGTGAAATATGTAAGATCATCTAAATCTCTGAAAAGGCCTATTCTAATAAATCTAACATAGAAGTTCCGGTACGTAGATTGAAGGTAGATGAAGTGCATTGTATTTAACAAAGTGTGGTGTACATGAATTAGTATATTTCCTACCCGTGAAACAGTTTATAACATGTATTTGATAAGGTGAAATTTATGTTAATATGATTCAATGTGTCTTCATTTATATTTATAACTGAGATTAAACGAAATTCATCCTATTAATTAACTAGCTGGCCTGGCAGACATTGTTCTGCCTTTTCCTGAAGATGACGCAAAGAATTTGATTTGATGTTGATATAATGTCGAGTTGATGAACGCAATAACACAGACTGATGATGATTGTATGTTCAAATCCAAAGAGAAATGACGTTCATACGTCAAAATTTAATTCTACCAAAAAATAGCGCCATCTATCGGACGGCAGGATATACCAAATACAATTTTCTTCAGCAAGGGAACATATTGCCTACGTATAAATCATTTCGATTTGCAAATATAAAATTTATTATTAACTCGACCACAGCGCCACCTATCTGGTCCAGAGTTTGTAATTTTCTTTTTCGGCACTAAACCAACATATATTGTGAATATGAGTCATTTTGGTCCATGAATATAGAATTTGTTAATAACTTGAC
Organism: Amphimallon solstitiale; assembly: GCA_963170755.1. NCBI lineage: Eukaryota > Metazoa > Arthropoda > Insecta > Coleoptera > Scarabaeidae > Amphimallon > Amphimallon solstitiale. The sequence goes on along the minus strand of OY720681.1, from coordinate 56,023,407 downwards.
TACAGCGCCACCTATCGGATCCTGTCATAGCTCTGGACGATCGTCTCGACCCAACAAATATATTTTGTGAATATGAGAGCTCAATCGATGAAGTCGTTCAGATGTTATACGATCATTAACAGACGCACCAACGATTATATACATCTATATTTTCTGAATTTTCCGAACGAGTTATGGTTTTGAGTTCATACAAAAATCCTATAGAAAAAGCACTTTCGGTTTTTCCCGAATTGTTCAATTTTCCACAGCATTTGATTTTTATTTATATAGATTTAACATTTTACTTACCTATCCAAAAAACCGTAGTAGTAGAAGGGGTTCATACGAGGGCGGGTCAATATGTCCGTGACTTTTTGAATGAAACACAGGTTTTTGGACAAAAAATTATTTTATTTTTCAACATAGTCTCCCTTGAGCTCTATACACTTTGTCCAACGTTTCTCGAATTTTTTTATCCCTTCCAAAAAAGTAAGATTTGTCGAGGTCATCAAAATAGGTATATGTTTGTAAAAGAACTTTTTTCTTGGCCAAATGCGTTCCTTTTTTTTCAAATCCTCATTAAATCGACTCAATAAATTGGTATAATATTCGCCATTGATTGTTTTACCCTTTTGAAGGTAGTCAATATGGATTATACCGCGTTCATTCCAAGAAACGGTCGCCATGACTTTATTGGCCGACAAACTCACCTTGGCCTTCTTTGGCGCCGATTAACCCCGAGAAACTCACTGTTTTGACTACTGTTTTGTCTCTGGTGTGTTGTGGTGGATCCACGTTTCGTCCACGGTTGCGAAACGGCGCAAAAACTCGTCCAAATTGCGGTTAAACAACGCCAAACACTCCTGCGAAGTTAACGTGGCACCCATCTTGCGGAAAGCTTTCTCATACTCAAGTGATCATTTAAAATTGAAACCACTGAGTCATGTGATATGCCTATGGCTTCCACATTCTCTCGCACTTTCAATCTCCGATCGGCCAACACCATATCGTGAATTTTTTTAATTGTTTCGGGTGTAGAGACCTCAACTGGGTGTCCAGAACGTTCGGCATCTTCCGTGCTTATACGGCCACAACGAAATTCAGTAAGTCACATTTTTACCATTGTAATTGATGATGCAGAGTTCCCATAGTATTTATCAAGCTTGGTCATGGTTTGAGTGATGGTTTTTTTTTCGGAAAAAATAATGCTTACTGAGCACACGAAATTCACATTTTTCCATTTTCTTTCACGCGGTAGTCTACTATCAATGGCTGTCAAACACAAACTAAATGACGCAGCTTGTTAAAATTTTGACAGGAGTCAACTGACAGATGTCTGTTGACAGAAGCAGTGTTGCCCTTTCATTTAAGAGCACCACCCTCGTAATCTCTTAACAAAACAATAAATTAAAATAAATAATGTAGTTATGAAGAAAACTTACATTAGATTTTGACTCACTAATCTTAGTACTTGCACTGACATGTTTAGGTATTTTATTAGATTAGTTAAATTCTTTAGTAATATAATAGCTTGATTTCAATTAATAATTAATTATTAAGCAATTTCCGATGTCCTTACATAGTTCCTAAAATTTGTACCTGCATGACTGATACTTACAACATTTAAAAGGGACGTTACTGAGATATTTCAATGCAATATACCGCCACACGAAGATTTACAATAAATGGTGAGGCTACATCAACAAACAACAGTTGAAGTGAATAAAACTTATTAGATTATTACAGCCATTCAATATGCTTCCTTGTATATATCATCCAAACATCGCGGCATTGTTCCATCACAACAATATCATAATGGGTACTTGACACTTGATTGTCTATTTGCTTGAATTTTAATGGATTGTCAAAAGATTACAATTGGATAAACAATAACAGTCAATCAATAGCAAAAATAATAGAATTAACTATTTACATTTGATTATTTCATAAGCAGTTATTGCGATCGTTTAGTGTTATGTATGTCAAGAGGATTACACCTTAAGTATTCGTCTACAACATGTACTGTATATATGGAAATTTCATATGTGAGGAAGAATTGCAAAAAGAAAAGGGATTAAGAATAGGAAACACCAATATAAATACAATCACGAAAAGCCGTACAAACAACTTTATACAAAGTGGTTTGGATCAATAAAATATGTAGGAAACATGGAATTAATAATCAAATCACGTTTGCTTTATCGTGAAAATTTAATGTACACTGATCACGATACTTGTATCTATGAAAGCCTGTAATTACTGTGATCAACAATACTTTCGTCTGCGTTTTGTTACGTGTATATTACACAAAATTTATGCTGATGCTGAAAAAAATTATTCCATTGCATGACAGTTTTGGGAAGTTTACAATAACAGCCTGTCTAAGAAAGATATTTTTTTTCTCTCATTACTGTTGTGCTGATAGAGAAATTATAATGAATAATCCTGTCAAATTCATATACAGGCTGGCCGTCGAGGTATAGTAAATGATGACCAGCCGGTATAATAAATGATATTACCACTATACCGCATGTGTCAATTTTCATTAGGTATAGGGATTCAATGTTTACGTGCGATTTATACGTATACAAGTAACACGTGGCAACGTGGCACCCCTACTGTCCGTCACCAATCCCGGCAACAATCGACATCACAACGATTTTCTCCGATCTTCCCACTTCTCCCCACCAGATTTTACATTCAATGTTTAGCTGCGAACACGTTGCGATCTAGTATGCAATAAAAGCCGTCTTAGTACTGGAACGGGAAACATCAAATGGCCGCGGCGATCTCCTGATCTAGTAGTTTATTATTATTTTCAGAATCCTTTTTTATTTACCTTATTAGGGTTATTTTTTAATTTTATTAGAATTACGCTTTTGTTTGTGTCATGCAGCGTGAACGCAGTTAATAATTCTCTGCATTTACTGAAAGGAAAAAGAAAAACAAATCCTTGCAACTCGTAAATATTATTTCTGAACGCATTACATACACCCAAGTCAGTGGTCCAATAGTTACTGCTAAGCTAACTTGTATTTTCGAGCATGTATCGGTCGCGCTGGCATTGGAGAGGAAAGTAGGGGTGCCACGTTGTCACGTATTGCATGAATTGATCGCCTATGGCTAATGAAAATTGACACATGCTGTATATTTCAAATACTGAAATTGCACAAGACTGATGTTTTTGTAAGTAATACTACTGATTGCCTCTTGTCAAGGGGGGGTGGGATATAGGAAGCCAAAAATAGCATAATAATTAGCATATTTTTAAAGCATAATTCATATTAATCAATACAATTACTTACTAGCTATATTATTAGATATATTAGAGATTATGTAAACATTTTTTTAATGGCATTTAATTATATTATACAACACATTTTATTATACAACACAAGAGCGTTGTTTTATTCTGAAATATAGGAACAGAAAAAATTATGTAACATTACTTATGAAAATACTTTTCGTTTGAATTCCAAACAACATGAAAATGTTGAAAATTGAAAATTTTGGCAGAATTCGAAAAAATTCAGTTTTTAGTAGAAAAATTTGAAGTTGATTTGCAAAAACAAATGTTTTTATTTTAGTTCGAATAGAAGCCATACTGGTAAGCTGCAAAAAAAAGTTATTATTTAAGATCCGTTGATAAAAAATCTTTTGTCGTGCCCGCAGTTTCAAAAATTTCTGTTTTGAGAAAATAGACTTCAAAGTTTGTTGTTTTTTTTTTTTTTCTTGAGAAGATGTAGTAATTTTTTCAGACTTATACACTCACAAGCTAGTATGCTATCCCTGCTTTATATAGGTGTCCTTCAGACTCCTCGGAAAATCTGTTTTGAGAAATTTATTCTGCTCTACGAGCCAATCGAGCCCCTCTGAATCTGTTAAAGCTGCGGCACTGTTGCCTTGACACTCGCAGCTTGTCGTACTTATTCGCGAAATTTAGGGATTATAATACAATAGTGATATGCAGATCCGCAATTATCTTCAGGATATTGTTATATCCTTCATTGGACACGCATGCAGTAACGTACGAAGCAATCTCGATGACTTTAAGTACTGCATTTAAGTGTCAAACCCTAGATACAATTTTGCGTACGACTTCCCTTTTTCAATTAGCTAGTGCCCTTTTTTGGGTAATGGTCGACCACCCAGCAAATTTCAGAAGTTACTTATTCCATGTTGAATGAGAACTGAGGAGAAAAATTGAAAAATTTGCAGACACTGATCAATTATATACCATCAATATATCATAGCTTTTACAAATATCTTAAGCATGGAGGTAAGAAAATAATAATAATAAAATCCAAAGGGAAGAAGAAAGAGGGACGTTTCAAAACTAATTCTTCTACATCAAAGAACACACAAAATAAAGATATTGATTTTAGTCATATGAAATCTGAATGTGACTATGAGGTGGTCGATATGCCTATCATCAACTCAACTGATTCTGACAATAACGAATAAATTTGTTTATTGTGTTTTATGTTTTCGGAATAAAAAGACTATAAGAGTTCTTTTTTCAACAGAAAAATACATTGAATATAACATAACTAAAATTTTACAGTGTCCACAGGAAAATTTTATATTGAATTATTTCTGGTGTTTTTGAAGACAAAAACTTGATATTTTGGGTGGTTGTTCTGGATATAGTGAGTACAATGAATAGTGTATTTTATACCGCCCCACCGAATCACCCGCTGCCACAGGCTACCCCCACTCCAAGATTTTAAATGACCCTGTATTTTTTTTGTTGATTTTGAAGTAACAACATTTTCTTGCTATTTCTACGTGAAGAAACTAGTTACTTACATCATGAAATTTATGAAATATTTAAAGTTAAAGGTTTCAGATATCAGGAATTATTAACTCCGAAGAATCATAAGTTGGTCATGGAAATACTTAAAACAAGATTTATTCACAACATTTTAGTTAAATTATATGCTCAAATTGTTCACCGTTTACATTTAAACATAAATAAATTCTATTTTCCAAAGCATTCCTAACATTTCCGAACACTTGTGGCGTTAAATTTCGACATTACTCTGTTATTCTATTAAGTAAATCAGCTATTGATTGTAGCGGTGTCTTATAAACAACAGACTTCAAATGTCTCACAAAAAGACATCTAGGGGAGTTAAATCGGAGAGGTGATTTGCCCATTCAATAGAGCCCCTACGTCCTATCCAATGTCCTGGGAAAACGTTATCCAAATAATTCCTACCTTCTAAGCAGTAATGTGGTCCAGCTCCATCTATTTGGAAGTATAATTGTTCCTCGTCTATTTCATTCACGTTTTCTTCTAGACAGTGTATGATAAGAGGATGTATTAGCTCCTCTAAAAGGTATAGATACTTGGGTCCATTTAAAATTTCCTGGAAGAATGCTAGGCCAATTATTTGATTATTAAGAATTCCAGCCCGTACATTAATTTTTGGGGATATTGTGTGTTGCGTACTCAGAAAAAGTGGGGATTTTGTTTAATTTTAATATTTTATAGCAGGTTGATTTTGGCACTCCCAAAATTCGGATCATTTTCTCAACGGAATCTCTGAATCTAAATTAATATGCCCAAGAACTGCTAGTTGCGTAGTTTCATCTAGTACACCACGATTATTCGTATTCCGTTTTTCATTATTTACAGGTCCAGTTTGCAAACATTTTTCTATTAGCGTTCCTCCATAAACAACAGATACGTTTCTGTTTATATAGCTTTTATTAAATACCGTCGCCGGTTGGGGAATAATTTTTGTTTGCAATCCCGCAATCACAATGTCAATGCTCTCTTCTAGAGTGTAAACCATTTCTGCAAAAAAGCTGAAACTTTAAGAACAATTTTACAAGTATCAATATTAATCAAACACAAAAGTCATAATTTTGACAATTCTAATTTAAAACAATCTATTTCCATGACTAACTATTCGGAGTTGATAATTTCTGATATCTGAAACTTTTATTTAATCTCATAAATTTCTTGATGTAAGTAACCACTTTTATTACATACGAATATCAAGAAAATTATGTCCTTTCAAAATCAATAAAATTACAGGGTATCATTTAAAATCCTGAAGTGGCGGTAACTAACGGAGACGGGGAACCTGATAGGGCTGTGTGAAATACACTGATCATTGTCCCCCTATATCCTAAACAACGTCGTTAGTCCTCGTGAAATATCGTTAGCTTTAGTCGTCTCAAACATCAAAAGTCTCGCTGTAATTTTAATCGCATCGTGCATGGTAGCCACTGAGAGGATAGTTAACTATGGCTAATTGAAACAGTGCTTTAGTTGCGCCATTAGCATCAATATTAGGGTAACATAAGCGCAAATGTAAGAGTAGTAATAAGCATTATTATTAAATATTACAAAATTTAGCAAATGAAATTTCGATGATAAACTTTTTATGGTAAAATCAAAACCTTGTCCGAAAATGTTTCTTATTAAAAATTAAACAAATAGAGGCAGTAGAGGATTTAATAGCAGGTACTATGAGAAATATAACTGACTAGTGAGAAATGAAAAAAGAAGTAAACTTTACTGTTGAAACTGTTTACTAATCTCTGAGACTAAGCAAGTAGATGAGACGACTGACATTAAGTGTCGATCTCAAGCATCTGTTATTTTCTGTTATATTAGATAAGGTAAGTCTATTGAACGTTTCATGGGATTTTTTGATGTTAGTGAAGATCGAACTACTACCCACTTATTTCATTTTTTGACAGAAAATTTTAATCCGATATCCCTAGTAAGCTATTTGGTCAAATTTATGACGAAGCTTTTGTGATGGCCGGTGAATTAAATGGATTTCAATCAAAAATTAAACAGATAGCTCATCAAGCACTGTTTACCCACTGTTATGTTCACAGGTTATATGACATATTCGAAGATACGTCAACCAAGATTGTTTACCCGCATTTTTTACAAATCCACGAAAAGGGCAAGTCTATAGATCAATTAGGTGCTACCTAGAGGATTCGACGCTAGATGGATTTCCAAATTGCCATCCAATAAAAAGTAAAACCGTTGAATGTTTTTGGAAGAATTATTGATTCCGAGGATTTTATTATAGACTATGAGGCAATTAAAGAATAGGTTGGATTTAAAAAAAAATTGAAGAATTTTAGTGTTTAATTTTACTTTACACTTTCAGTTTTATTTTTGAACAAACATAGTTAATTTTTGATATTGTCAAATCTAGATTATCAAACATAGCATACTCTCAGAAGAGAACTGAAAATTTACAACAGAGTTTATAGAACTTTAGAAATGATAAAAATTATTTTGACAAAATATCATGCACCAAAAATGTATTTGGAACGAGTTTACAATGAAATTTTTGACACAATAATTAATCAAATAGAAGTATAGTTCAAGGATATGGCCTCTTTAGATTTTTTAGATTTATTAGATAAAGCAAATTTATAACTTCCAAAAGTACAACAGTTACTCAACAGTTGGTTGGTTTGCTATCAAATAGTTAAAAGAACTTCTTTGATAAACCAAAATTGCACAGTCAGCTACGCGTCTGATTTTTTGATGCTAATATATTAGGAAATTCGTCAAATTGTGTGTGATATTTTTAAATTTTTCAAAAACGACGAAATTTTGAAAATACATAAATTGGTATGTATTGCTTTCTGTCTGCTTCTATATCGACGCGGCGCCTGTAGAAAAAAGTTTTTCCACCAACAAAACAATAACCTCCCTTTTTCGGCTTCTGGCAGCTCTAGACCTTTACGTGGTTCTTGCTGAAAGGTATATTTTCTCTAGGAAACTATTCTGACCAACATATGAGTTCCAATAATTTTTAGTAGATATATGTGTTCGAAATGTCCCATCCGACTTGCCTACCCTATCAGAAATCCCACAAGCCGCCACTGCTTCAAACTCAAATATATCACCATGTAAATGTTACTTAAATTCATCTTTTTCTAACCCATTGAATTATACTTCTTTTACCAAAAATATGAAATTCAGTCTTTTAAGAAGCAATCCTCCTGAACGTATTCAACTTTTAATGAAATATACAGGGTGAGTCATTCTTCTTCGATTGCTCTTTTGCGTTTTAAATAAATGAAAAAACAATTAGTGGAGGATCCATGGTTGCTTGTGGCGCATATTGTAAAAATACCTTAAGCTCTGACGCACTTCCGGTTTCACCGGAAATGCACGGAACTGATTTTTTTTAAATGACTCACCCTATATATTTTTGGATTTTCTTGTACTGCTCTAAATTCTCTGTTCAACTGTTTTTTCTTTTTCAAAATTGACTCAATAGTTTTTGAGTTATTAATTTTTTTTGAAAATATTTGACCAAAACACGTGTTTAGAAAAAAAATCATTTTCACATTGTTTTTAAAAGTAAAAACATTAACTTTGGTGGTGCTTGTAGCCAAGAAAATTCTGCAAAATTTGGTAAAGTTGCACTCGACAATACCTCAAAAAACTTGGTCTTTTCAAAGCCTACTTCCTGAAATTTTCACATACCAAAAACTTATTTTTTTTTAAATGGAACACCCAGTATTTTATTAAGGCATTTTGTTCCCTTTTTTATTCTCTTTCATTTTTGTTAACAATGTCCTATACCTATCTTTTGTAATTTCTGAGATAATCACTATAGGAGCAATTAGCGGTCAATTAAGGAACTACGGGTGCTGTTCTATGCACCCAAATATTCGTCCAATAAAGGCTGGAATGCGGCTGACTGACTGAGTCAACTGTTAAAGAAAGTCGGTATACATTTATGTCAAACTTATAAAAGCATCGCTATTAGTTATCATCCAAATGAATTATTCTTATGAAGAGTTAATAGATATGATTGACGTTTTGGGTGAATCTGAAAGAAACTCTTTGCTAGCATCCAGACTTTATGCACAGCGATCCCTGGTAGAAGTCAACCGAAGCCAGAAACCTTCGAAAGTATAAAGTGGACGGTTTGAGTGAACAGAAAATATTGAATACGAAAGAAAGAGCGGAAAAAGCAAGAACTGGTGAGGATAATACGTTTATGGTATTTGGAAGTGTAGTCGAACATCCCCATACTAGTACTACGAAAATTAGTCGTCAGTTAGATGTAAGTCAAATTTGAGAATCCAGAATAATTGGGAAACATGAAATTCACATACACAGGGTTAGATGAAAGATATTTTCAGAATCGCTTACATTGTTGTAAATTGGCAGCAGCTAAATTATCCTGGCTTTCTCAATTTTTTGTTGTTTACCAACGAAGCCACCTTCTATTCAAGTGAATACGGTCATCGTACAATATCCGTTATTATAACACATAACCCCCCCCCCCCCACTTTATCACACCTGTAAACTTTCAAAATCGTAGGTCATTAAAACTGTGGCGAAGAATAGTGGGTAGTTACATAATTGGACCTTATTACTTTGATGAAAATGTTAATGGAGGAGAGTATCTTCGCTATCTACGGACGGATTTTCAAAACTTTTTGAAGACAACTTCAAATATGTCAGTAAACATAACCTTTATTTTATTTCGATGTTAGCCAACAGAGTCACAAATTAAATACTGCAACTGGACATTGCCGGAATTAAAAAAATTGAAATGCGACCTCTTCATTCTGTAAAATTATTACTTTTGGGATAGTTGGATTGAACATTTACTTTGTTTGACAGTTGACTAAGGAAGTTAAGCGCCATTCCTGCCTTCCATTGGTTGAGCGAATATTTTGGTGCGTAGAACAACAGCGCTCGTAGTTCTTTAATTGACCGCTAATTGCTCCTATAGTGATTATCTCAGAAATTACAAAAGATAGGTATAGGACATTGTTAACAAAAATGAAAGAGATTAAAAAAGGGAACAAAATGCCTCAATAAAATACTGGGTGTTCCATTTAAAAAAAATAAGTTTTTGGTATGTGAAAATTTGAGGAAGTAGGCTTTGAAAAAACAAAGTTTTTTGAGGTATTGTCGAGTGCAACTTTACCAAATGATGCACAATTTTCTTGGCTACAAGCACCAACAAAGTTAATGTTTTTTACTTTTAAAAACAATGTGAAAATGATTTTTTTCTGAACACGTGTTTTGGTCAAATATTTTCAAAAAAAATTAATAACTCAAAAGCTATTGGCTCAATTTTAAAAAAGAAAAAACAGTTGAATAGACAATTTAAATCAGTACAAGAAAATCCAAAAATATATAGGGTGAGTCATTTAAAAAACTTAAGATCCGTGCATTTCCGGTTAAACCGGAAGTGCGTCAGAGCTTAAAGTATTTTTACAATATGCGCCACAAGCAACCACGGATCTTCCACTAATTGTTTTTTCTTTTATTTAAAACACAAAAGAGCAATCGAAGACGCGGCTACTAATGACTCACCCTGTATATTACATCCTATGTTAATTTTTAATTAAATACGATATAAAACGTGTAAGAATTATTCATAATTATACAATATGTATTTATTTGTTTACGCAACACTTTTTGGGCATGAACGGTGTACAAGAACTATTACGTAAACATTTTTAAATTTTCTGTTAACCCTCTGTCATAGATAATAAAACATCCGCAAGTTGTGATTTTATTGACTAGGTATCCATGTGAAAAGTAGATATTCCTATGTGTACGTATTACGTAACTGTATTTTTATTGTGTAGTAAAAAAAAAGAACACGTGCTAAACTAAGCACTTCAACAGTAGCAGGCACAGTGAACGGGAAATTGTTTCTGTCGCAAGACCATTGACACCGATGTCAGTCAGTTATTTATAGGAAATTTTAATTTACGATTTTCACGGAAACACGGTGTAATAAAAGATTTCGCTTATTTTAAGAAGCAATGTTTGGAGTAGAATCTGTGTGACAGGAGATAATTTTAGCTTTAGTTTTCGGAAACACTAACTGACTTCTGGGACACATACATACATAAACGTTATTATTCCGCTGGTGGGGTCAACATATACCTTATCGAACCGACATTAAACAACTGCTTATTTCGGATGTGAAATATTTTCTATCAAACAATCCGAATCCCTGAATGTTACAGATACTGATACCTATTATTATAAGAACGAAGTTAACAGGAGCAGCATATTTGATTTGGAATCAGCTGAAACTAAAATAAAAATAAGGTGCAACTTGAAGTTTTTTAGTATTCGGACGATATAAGACATGTCTTTTTTAAATACAATATCACACTCGCATTTTCGGTATTCGCCAAACTATTATTTACCTACAGGCCCCTCCTACTATGGTTCAAGCTATCCAGTTTAATATTTTTAAAGTCTTTATCATACAGAATGTTAAAAATTTAGGCATTAAGTTGTAAAGATTATCCCCTGGTAAACTACAAAAGCTAAATATGTTTCAAGGACACTATTTTAAGAGGTCCTTACTCATGTCCATCACATTCAATTTTTATTAAATTATATTAATTACTTTAAAAGAAACTCAATAAAAACCGATTTCTAGCGGCGACCTTCAGGGACGCATATCTCCGTAGGAGGGGCCTGTAGGAAATTTTTTATAGCAACTTGTCATCATATTTGTTCATGTTCTATCTGCATCCAAGAGATTTCCCACATTTTCCCGAACACCCTGTATATTTCTGAATATAGACTTCAGTTATGTATTAGTCAGCATCTGCTATATATGCATTTGATGTATTTATATTAAAAGTGAAATTTTTTCTTGGTTTAGAAGCACTATAATGACAAATTTGACAGTATGCTGTCATATAAAATTTTCAGTTGCTATCATGATGTAATGTAAAAATATGAAATGTATAAAGGAGCATTCCAGTGTCACGTACGGGACAAGTGTACGCGATAATTTAGAAATATATCTTAATTTTTTTTTAAGAACAATAAATGCAATTCATTTCCTACACAGACTAAACTTTTTGTATTATACAAGTTTGTAATACACTCTTATATATTATTTTATTTTATAATATTTAAGAATTATTAATAATTTTTAAGGCGTCACGTACGGGACATGCAAAACTACCGCGTTTATCAAGTTAGTTAAATTAATCTATTTTTTTTTTTTGGGGGGAAACTACGGTTTTATAATGTTTGACAAAAAAAAATTGAAGAGCTTTTATTTTAATGTCATGTACGGGACAGGGATGTCACGTATGGGACAACTTACGATATTGTTGTTGATTTAATCAAATTTATTACAACAGAAACGTACAACAATAATTATAACTACATAACAAACAGAAAGAACTCTATTTTAACACAATTTTCGCCGTTTACGGGAATCTGAGCCGGATAGAATAGCCATTTCTGATTTTAAGGCATCCTTTTTAGAGTAACAATTTCCCTCAATATTGCATTGAAGTATATGGAAAGACGAAATTCCTGGTACATTTTTAACATATTCCCAGTAATTACTTTTATTAATAAAGACTTTTATCTTCGGATACATAAAAAACTTTTGTCTCCTAATTTCAGTGTGCACCTTTTCCTCATCTTTTTGGAAAATATCATCATATAATTTAGTTATCATAGCGAATATCGTGTCCTTATCTTTTTTCTGACAATCTGAACAAATAAGAAATGTTTTACAAGTACCGCTCAAAAAAGTGGCAGGGGTAAACAGCATTACACTATTTCGAGACCACAAGGCACTTTGTATTTCGTTTTGATATTCGCAACTAAAGGACATAGCAAAATCAATTAAAAGTATGCGCATATCTTTAGTTTGTTTATCATTCTCAAATTCATAAGCTTGCACATGTTTTGTATAAACATGATTCATTACATTTGGAAATTCTCTAAAAATTTCTTCCTCCAATTCGCCAGCACACGTTTCTTGAATTACCAAACAAAACCATCCTGTATTGCGGTCTTTTTCCCAAGTTTTCCATGACACTATTGTATCCGAATTTAAGTTTTCTTCCATGGGAACAATTTTCACACGTATTAGTCCAGCAAATGGAATTCCTGTTAGAATCACACAATACTGATTGCCAAAATTCCCTGTTATAGCCTATTTTATGTGCTTTGAGTTTTAAAATGAAGTTCTCGTGGATTCGACACTTGCATTGTTCTAAGGATGTATCTTTCAAAAGTAAAACATCAGGTGGTCTTAAATTACAAAGATTTGTAAATCTAAGTGAAATTTCAGGATTTTCATTTTTAAATATTTCATAAGCTTCCTTCAAAAACATTGTCATATAATGCTTCTGCACAATTTCTTTTTTTCCCCTGAATCCAGATAGTTTTACAGTCTTTCATTCCTGGACACTATATCGGGACGATGATTAAAAAAAATGTATCATTTCACTGAGGGAATTTTCAGGAGTCTTGGAAGTGGTAGGACGTTGCGTTTCTTTAATGTATGGTAATATTTCTAACCCCATCTGCTTAGCTAAACCTGCAATAACAACTTTTTTCTTATTAGGGGAGGAAGGAAGTGCATTTAAAGTTTTACGTATAGCTTTACCATAGGTTTGATTACATTTGTAGGGATTTACAATTTCCGCAACTGTTGAACTTGAAGTCGGCAACTTCTTGTTAGCTCGTTGTTGTCTTTTTCGGTCTCTTTCATATTGTCTCTGCTCCTTTATTTGTTTTGCTGTCATTAATGGTTTTTTAATTTCCTGCAACAATTTCATCCGTGTTTTTCCTTTTGAAGAAAATCTGAATCTTGGATTTTTTTCTTACTCCTCCATTTACGCATTCTGCTGTGGTGCTGGTAGATTTTAACTGTAAGCGTTCCATTACGAAACTAGAAGAAAAAAAACACATGTAATATCATGCAATATTTGGGAAAAGCAGATTCACGAAAGAATTGTCCACGACTCTGTCACGTACGGGACAAAAGATTTTTAGGAGGGACAACCAGAAAATTAAATATAAAAGCAAAAATGGCTAGTGTGCAGTGAAAGAAGATAATTTAAAGTTTGTTATCCGTAGTGAATACAAATTTGAAATTACATTCGATGATAAAATGAAAGAAATGACACATTTTTGTCATGTACGGGACAAAGCGTAAAGCAGTTATAAAAACGACGATTCTCAAAAACTAACTGTACCACGTATGTAAAAAAACATATAAGGCAAATATTTATTTACTTACCTTATTACTCAACACGTTAGATCTTGAAGAAGACGTAATAAAGAACAGAAAAATTGCGGAAGAAAAACACAAATTTGTGCCTCTCAGGATCTGTCGCGGTGACTGGTTAAAACAAAAGTCAGAGCCAACGTCTTTCGTTAGAAAAGAACTAAATAAAGTGCATGACGCTTTTAAACAAAGAGTAAGCGAACGCGAGAATATATTTTACTACTTCAAAAATGTATTTAAAAAGATGAGGATTTTTTACGTTGTTTTCTGCACTGAAAGAAATACATTGCATGTGAGTGCAAAATTTTATCAACTGCAGCAAAAATTATGAGTTAAAATGGCGACAGCAAAAAACTTATTTACATTAGCAATTATTTTTCTCTACCTACTTTTTCTTAAGTTAGCAAATAACGTTTGCTCACAAAGCATTTTTTCTTTTGTTAAGTAGCAACAAGTTGTACTGCACTAGCAAATAACGTTTGTTCACAAAACTTTTTTACTTTCTTAAATAGCAAAAAAGTGTGGTGTAAGAGCAAATAACATTTGCTCGGAAAGCGTTTTTTCTTTTGGTAAGTAGCAACAATTTGTGATATAACAGCAAAATTGATTATGCTAGAAGAAGTGATAATATACATTATTAGCAAAAATCTTTAGCATCAAATGCAAATGGTAACAGCTACATGAACAATTTTTATTTGCTGGATGAACAAAAAACACTGCTATTGGAAATAAAAGAATATATATATATTTGGCTTTCCGAGCAATTTGTAGTTGCTATTTTTATTATTGATATTTTTTGTATATACAAAGTACGTATTTGTTATTACAGCAAATTGGCCATGCGACTATAAATAATAGTAATTAAGAAACATTCTTGGCATTCTGTATTATATGAAAAGTAAATAACTTCAAAATTAACATAAAGTTTAGACACAATATTGTGACATTATGGGAACCCAGTGTATGCATAATTAAAAATCAATTCTTTTACAAAGACAAGTATTTAAACTTTATGTTAATTTTAGAGTTATTTTACTTAGTACCATATAATACAAAATGACAAGAATATATCTTAATAATTATTATTTATTGTCCATATCCAATTTGCTGTAATAACAAATACATACTTTATATATATACAAAAAACATCATTAATAATAATAGTAACTACAAATTGCCAAAAATATATATAGATATTCTTTTATTATTAATAGCAGTATTCAAATACCAGCAATATTTATTAAAATTACAACTAAGGAGAATTTCAATATCTTAGTAACTTCTACTGCATGTTGTTTGTTGGGAAAAATAAAAACAGTATTTAACAAGAGACACATATATTTTTAAGACGGTTACATTATTATAATATACAGCAAA
Source organism: Amphimallon solstitiale (assembly GCA_963170755.1). NCBI lineage: Eukaryota > Metazoa > Arthropoda > Insecta > Coleoptera > Scarabaeidae > Amphimallon > Amphimallon solstitiale. The sequence continues at coordinate 56,008,018 of OY720681.1, read as the reverse complement.
GGGAACATTCAACAAATCCTTAAAAATTATGGGTGGTTCAGTGTAATATATGTATTTCCGTCAGCGCATTTGGTATAATGTACTGGAACATCGGATACCAAATCTGATTTTTCAATAAAGCCAAATCTTCTCAGCTTTTCTTTTTTCAAATTTATGGTTTCTTTCAATTCATCAGGAACCTGAAAACATGGGCAATGTTTAATTTCAAAATAAAGTAAAATTCATGAAACTTGGGTAAATGACTGATATAATAGTAAACAATAATGTTATTCACCGTCATATATTGTAAGATATGACTTTATAAAGATGTAGAAAGTAACAATATTCCAAACTGCTGTTATAAATTATTCATAAATTAACAGAGTAGTTTAACATACGGTACTAGGGGTATCACAAGGTGATTCATATATTACTTCGCCCCTTCCCTTGAAGGAATATTTGTTACATATATATGACGACATGATAGCTATTTTATTTTTTCCCATTACATTATATACACTGTGTTGAAAAAGTGACGTAACGCGTCAATATTCGTTTTTTGGTGATATTTCAACAAAAGCTTTTAGGTTTCGACTTAAGCTACCAATTTAAAGTAAAAATACAGTGTATTCTATTTTCATGGAGTAAACTCAAGAGTACATAAGGTGTACCCTTAAAAAAAGGAACGTCAGTTTAGTCTGTAAAATTGGAACACTACATATTCAAAAGTATTTCAAATAGTTAGCTTATGTCAAAACCTAAAACTTGTATTTAAACTTTTGTTGAGAAATATTCAGAAACCGAGATACTGACGCGATTACTTTTTTTTAGTGTACATTTATTAGAAAACATCAAATGTAATATTCAAAAAAAACAAAAAACTAGTTCAAAAATATTATATCACTAATTAGTCAGCCGGTTGGACATTGTCATCTTTTCTTGTATTACACTATGAAAATATAAAACACAGCAAATGTTTGATTATTGTGTAACCAAATTTAATCAATTCATTGAAATAAATAATAATAACCCGATAGGGTCCGAATGATATTACATTACACATATCATTACTTATGTATTGTAAAATAAGTGGTAACATAATAGGTACTAAAACTAAGTACTTGTTTAACTTCTTAGAGTTATTATATTGCACTGCCAGCCTTAATTATATATTTTTAAAACATATATTAATTAATAGTAAATTATGTAGATACATAAATGATTTTTGAAGTGTTAAATACAAGTATTTATTCAAACATAGAACTTGTTATTCTATGTTTTTGTAAATACATTCGTTCCCATATGTTTTTACATGTAGGATGACTCTTACTGTTCGAAAGTCTGAGAAAGGAACCGTTTGTCTAGCTTTAATTATAATTGAAATACCTATGTTATTATATCATGGTATATTAACTGCAGATATAAATAATACTCTGGTATGTTATATGTTTACAAAGAATCGACTCGAAATCAACACACCAAAGGCACCAATAGAGATGATAGCGAAATGATTCATACATTTTTGGAGCATGCAGTATAAAGTTTGTGTACAACTTACATGTATCACATTAGGATTCCATGTTTTTAAAAAGAGAATAAAGCATTAAATAATAATAAAAGCAGTTCGAAATATCTACAGTAATCCTACTTACCTTTAAATACTGAGATATACTCAGAAAAACCCCATAATTCTAATAAGTCTTCAACTGAAGCCGACATACTTTATTAATTTAAATTTTAAGAAAAGCTAATCTAAAAATAACCTATTTCACAACTAATATCGAGGAGGAAGCGTCAGTTGCAACTGCAACATACTTTTATTTTCCCTTTCTTGGGATTTTATAACCAATAGCGTTGAAGGTTAAATGTCATGTGATTGAATCATTGCACGTTTAGCAAAGAAATTTGTTACAGTAGCGTAAATAAAGCAGACAATATTATTTGCTCGTCCAGCACACGAAATTTTGCTATAAGTAATCTAACAAAACAATAATGTACAACAGTGGCAAATATCTTATTATTTGAAACAAAAAATAACCAGCAAATGATTTTTTGTTACACAGGTCGGAGTATTTCTTTCAGTGTGGAATGCTCCATAAAAATGAAAATCTGAACGTTTAAGTATAGAACTATCGCTATTATCAATGACGTATTGATTTATCAATACATGAGGCATTCAGTAACACCAATAATATCGATGCAAACTGCAAAATTAGAAGAATGGATAATGTAATAATTGGAATAGGGCTGTCGCGAACCATTCTTGTGGGTAAATCAGATGGTCCTGGTTTACCAAAAAATTCTTTTACATTACATCATGATACTAATTGAAACTTTTTAGATGTCAAATTTCTCATTATAGTGCCTCTAAACCAAAAAAAAAAATACTACATTTGTTGTATTTTGACAAAGAAATTCCCTTAGGAATTGTGGCCGCTTATTCCTCATTTGAGCACCAGCAACTCGTTTCTTGAAGTGAGATACTCCACGGTCTTCCATTCTTATCTTACTCTAAGCTGGTTCGACTTTGTTTCCGCAATTATCCTTCTCCACGCATCTGTCTTCGGTCCATATAGTTTTCTTACAATTTTCCTCTCAAACCCTCTCAGTTTTCTTCTTCGACATTTATCAGTTTCATTGTCTCTGCGCTGGGACATAGGTCACACTGCTGCTCTCAATACCCTCATTTTTGTATTTATGTTTATCCGATTACTTTTCGGTATTTTTTTGAATTTGTAATAAGCTCTGTGTCCTCTATGATTTATCTCCATGTTTCTGCCATTCTCACTGTTTATCATTACTCCTATGTACTTAAAGTTGTCAACTATTTCAAACTCGTAATTTCCTGTTTGTACTTCCTTAGTTGTTGTATTTCTATTTCTTCTGCTTATTTACATGGATTTACTTTTTTCTTCGTTTATTGTTACGCTTTTTTTTTTACGCTTGATCAATTTTTTAAACTGCTTGTCTTATTTATTATTGTTATCTGGAAATTACATTCGTTGACCACTGCATCCAGTGCTAAAATCAACAAGGTTATTGATAGTCCGTCACCCTGTCTTACCCCTAGATTCTGCTTACGCAACTACTTGCGTCGTCTTATTTATTCTTCTAAGTTTTCAGTTGCTCCTTCTCCCACCATTATTGCTGCTTTTGAATGTTTCATTGTCATTTCTATCAATCTCACTAGCTTTCCCTTATATCTTTTACTACCTCGCTTCAGACTATAAAATGCGGACAAAGAAAAGTGTTTAATATAGAATAATAAAATTTCATTTTAATTTTCATCTTAAACCGTTTCCAAAATATTTAAAATCTCACATAGCTACCTACATAAATTGTAACCTTGCATATTTGAAAGGCAAGACATAAATGTATATCTACTCCCAGAAGATTGTAATATAAACATGCACCAAATGGTACATTACAAACTTGAAATAATGCAAACGAAACAAATATGTATGTAGGTAACTTGAAGGCATATGCAGTGACTTATCACTATTTGTATAACCTTTACCTATATACCATTTGTCAATCCGTCAAAGAAACCTACTAAATGAATATTGCATTCGTTTCAGTCAGCGTGTCCTTGTTTAAATTGGAACGACGTGAATTTATTGTAGGAAAGTTGTCGAATGTGTCCCGTTTTATTTCAAAACTCGAAATTCTGATATAAGCCGAACACTTAATATGCTCACATTGAACACTTTATTTAATTCTCGATATCGTGAGAGGGCGGTGATGGTGTATTATTAAAATAAATAATCATACTTACACATTTGAGACGCCAATTCATAGGAAAATTATTCGTTTTTGCTATTATACATTCGGATATTTTTAGCGAGACAGCTAATAGGATAACATGACAAATGCGCGAATTTAGGACAACCTTAAGCAGTCTCGTAAAGTATCCTGATATAGTATATCATATATAATATAGTTTAATTTAGTAAAGATGATCCCTGGGTTATCATTTAACATTGTATGATTCAAATCAATACTTCGCCTTCATGATAAGTACTATATACTATCAAATGAACATGGAAGTTATAATGATAATGACAATTTACGTTTTTCGCTTAGATTGACAATCAATCGATCTAGTTTTATAGTCTATTCCACCCTGGAATCAAAGTATTGCTCTTATGGAGATCGCACGCGACGTTGCATAATTTCAATGCTGGATAGGTAAATTTTATATGACAGTGTTGGGTTGGGTTAGGTATCAAGAGGGGCGTTTACCTATCGAAAACTAAGGCATCGCCGTTTCGCGTTTTTTAAACTTATTTTGTAATTTTAGAATCTCAAATTTGGGCTAGTGATGCAAAAGGCATACATTTATAGTGTCAAGGTCAGTTTTTGTACTAATTTATTTTCTTAAAAAAAGTTATGTGTTTTAGAAATAACCACAAAAATGCATGAATTTGATTAATGTCTACTAACTAAGGCTGGTACACAAAAGAAAGAAAAACGACCTCTACGCGCCAGCTGCACATTTGATGTACGATATAAAAAAAATTATGTAATTATTTTTGAAGATAAAAACCATTAAACAGTAAACATTGTTACACACATTTCACGAGGTTTTTGCGTCGTCTATCCCCACTTTACGGTATCTCTAGCGGTCCTAGCAAAGACGAAAATCTGTCGGAATCGGTCGGCTATTGCAGACTTAAATGCGAGTGACAGTTTAATTACAAACTGTGACTGGCATTTAAATGTCATATATACCTATAATATTCGAGTGTATAATAATATAACAGTTATGGGCAAGCGAAAATTGGCTTATTATAAAACATCAACAGTTCCGTAAGTACTCATTCTTTATACATTATGTTTCCCATCTAAAGTATTCCTTAATCTATGAATAAAACTGAAGCGCTGTGATGGAAACCGAATATCGTGTAGCTCCACTTACTCACACCCCCTTGCGTCTACCCGTTCCGCGAGTATTATAAGTTGCATAAGTTTCTATTTATTGGTAAACGCCCGTCTTAAGTAAATTTCATAACGATAGTAATGGCGATAATGGCTGATTGTCATATTGATATTGGTGGTTATGTTCAAATATTCTTCCCGTGAAAATTACGTCAAGCGAATTGATAACGTTCTATGTACCAAATAAGGATAGTTATATACGAATCATTATAAAATAGGAAAGGAGGGCTATACTCCATAAGAGTCCGTACTTCGATTCCTAGGTGGAATTGACTATAGAGTATGTAACGGGTGTTCAGAAAAATTCAAAGTCAAATTAATTCTAGAAAATTTCAAATCATGTCTGAGAATGATAGAATGATACATTTACTTAACACAATTTTGTATGCGTATTCTATGATATTCCACTTAAATTCCATATTAATTAAAATAAATTAGTAAAGTAATGATTTTAATAGGGAAGAATAATTAATTTGAAATTAAGCGTTTTGACATTTTAGAGAATTCTTGCTGAACAATGACATCTCTTCTTGCAATACCTTACTTTGGAAGAAATTACATAATTCGATTCATATGCTGTTCATTTTTTGGTAATAAAGCTCGTTTAATATGTGGTAATACATAAAAAAAATCCGAATTAACCTTAAAATAAATATCATGAATTGTAGTTGTATAAATTATCAACAATAATGATCGTAATAAATTATAAAATATGTTGAAATTGTCCACCACCTTCTTCCAATCATTTTGCACACCTCCTCCTAATGCTACCAAATATATTTTGTAGTACCGAACTATTTCTAATTTCATTAATTATAATTCTGCCTTGCAGATCTATATAATCTTCACATGTACTTGAATAAATTGATTTTTTTATAAAAGGTCATATGAAGAAGCACATGGTGTAAGGTCACAAGATCTTGGAGGAAATTCATGTTCGCTGTTCAAACTAATTAAACGATTTCCAAACACTGCTCGTATCATATTCATTATTTCACCAGCTATATGAGCCCTACTACCATCTTGTTGAAAGAACCCAAAGCTAGTTCATCAACACGAAGCTGAATACTGTCGATGTCTTTGTGCAGTCAAGGTACCATTTAAAAAAAAATGGACCAGTAATCTTTCTTCTACTTATAGGGCACCAAACACCAACTTTTTGAAGATGTAGAGGAGCTTTAGCATAAAATTATTGGGCAATGCACATTCTCATGTTTTGTGAGTTAACGTATCCACTACCAGGAAACTATGCTTCATTCGAAAAGAAAGTTATGTCTAGGAGTTCATCATTAAAATTATTTGCAAACTATTCACAAAATGCTACTCGTCCCGGATAATCAATATTGAGAATTTCTTGTAAACAAGTTATACGATATGGAAATAAGTGTAAATCTTCATTTAAAATTGTATGACAGGAACCAACTGACAACCTAGTTGCTGGGCGGGAGTTGGTATTGAAGTTTTTGGGACATCAGTCATTATTCGTCTTGTATTGCTGATCGCTTCTTCTGTCCAGACTTTTGGTTGCCCACTGCCGCCTTGTCATCCCACACTATCGGTTAGTTGAAAAGCTGGAACAATTTTTATTAGTGTACACTGAAAATTATTATAATTAAAAGCGAGTTTGGGAAATGTATCTCGAAATTCTTCCAAATGAGCTTGAATTGAGCACTTTCACAGTCCATAGATCTTTTAACCATTTTGAAAATAATTATTATTAGATTCTGACTAATTAAGGGTCCTATATAGTGGATCTATCAACAATGGAAAAATAGCAGATTTTAGATGGAAGATATTTTTGTTGATTTTAAATTTGGAGAAAACCTTTCAACGTCAACTTATAAAGAATTTAGTAATCTACCCCGCTGAAGAATCAAATTTAGAAAAAAATTATCGGATTAAAGAAAATTAATTAATATGTCAAAATATTAAAAACAAGTTTTCTCAAAAATCCTTCGGAGGAGATTTGTTTGCTTGGGTTCACCTTATAAATTGAATAAAAAGCTACCTCGCTCTGCACTTATTTTTCGCTCAAATATTCTATAGTTTGTTTTAAGTGAATATAAAATAAATTAAAATTAGGCAACCAGCATTTCAATGAATTGTTATTCTAGTAAAAATCTTTCCCGCGGTTACAAATGTGTAAATATTTGGTCATAAATGAATTTTAATTCCCTTAGATATTGAGTTATTATTTCAAATATTTATTATATATTCCCTATGTGTAATAAGTACTCGTACATCCTTGGCTTATTAAATTATGTGCTATGCAACCGATATCACATTTTCTAACCATTATATAGGACCCTTAATGCAAATCATAGACTTAAGATAGGACATACGTTTCTTTGTTCAACACCTACTTGACTTCGAATTTTTCTGAACACCCGATATAATTAGATAATCAACATAATCAATATAATTCATTAAAAATGTGTAATATAGATTCAACAGTTTGTGAATGTACTATAATTAACATATACCAAAATACAGATGAGTTTTAGATTTCGTGGTATAACGACTGTCAATGAACTTAACAACATAGAAATTAAAATGTTCAATAATATACATACATAATCTTTATCAATTAATTAAAACATTGAAGTGTTTACGAACTGTTAATAAAACTCTAAAATACATTTGCAAATATTTTTTGACAAATACCTTGGCAGCAAACATTACATAGGACACAACAAATATTTTGTGCACTGTGCTGTGTAGAATATTTGTTAGTCTTTTTTTCATCATTAACGGTATTAACATTACAAATGGGAATATGCGTCGTCTTTCAAAACCCACTTAACTTTCTTTGAATTTTTTTCACAATGGTTAGCACTATTGGCCGAAATGCCTGGGGCTACTAATACTAATTCCACATTTCGTAGTTGTATGCATTGCTCTACGTTTCGATCGAATTTGCCTTTATTATTTTTATAACACGTCTTTAATATACAAGGTAGTAGCTCAATTGGGTAAATATACAGTGATAGTGATGAAGTCTAAGAGCCATTATTTCTGTGGTTTTAGCTTCATATAATGATATAAATGAAATTATTGAATAAAATAAATACAGTACAATCTCGATTATCCGAAATAATGTGGACCAAAGTGATTTCGGATAATCGAAATTTTGGTTAATCCGAATTTTTTTTTGGAAAATAGAAGTCTAGGATGCGTATATCATTAGATTGACTTAAAAACACTCATGAAATATTTTACTTGAATTTATGTATTAATTTAAAAATAACATCAACAAATAATTTGTTTAATTTTTATTACTTAATTTTTTTTAACATAGTATGTATGTACATAAATGCCTAAATATGTACATATGTACATTCATAAAAGACATGTTAAATGCAACGTAAAATATAAAATATATATCCCATTCTACACTTTACTGTTTAAAAATGAGGTAATTTTTAACTGCACTCGTTTAGCACTACTTCTATTTTTGGCCGCAATGTCTCTCCAACGTTTTATTAAAAGAACATCCGCTTTCTCCAAGGCTTCTAGTCCTTCTGAATGTGACATTTTTACTGGACTATTGTCAGTGCATTCTACTTCGTCATCGTCATCACTGCTTATTTCATTAGCATTTTTGCAAACACTTTCAATTAATTCTTGGTCAGTCATTTCATCTTCTACATTATCACTGTTTAACCATTCATTAACTTCTGTTTCCGTAACATTTTCATATCCTGGTATTTTCGTGAAAATTTGCTGTAAACTTTCTTCATGGTCGGACTCTGCTTCTATGATACGTCCCTCCTCGTGTTGAATCAATTTTGAACAAGATTTTTCCAGGGTTCTACCTTTTACTTGATTCCAAGCTGAAGCTATCCAATATACAACATTTTTCAAGTTTAACTTCTTTAGACATTCAGTGAGATTGGCACCCTCATCTACTTCTTCCAAAATATGCTCCAATAGCAAACGCCTGTAATTTCGTTTTAAATTTTCTAGCACACCCTTCTCCATGGGCTGAATGAGAGAAGTTACAGCAGGAGGCCAAAACATTGCTTTTATTTCCCCACTTTCAATTTGCTCAGCACTTGGGTGAGTGGGAGCATTGTCTAGTAACAAAACACATTTTCTGGGGTATCCGTGCTCTTTTAAAGAAGACTCTACTTTTGATACGAAATCTTCAAAAAAACCAATTTTTGAATAGATTTGCATTCATCCAGCCTTTTTTTTTGATTTTTATACAAAACAGGTAAAGCATTGGGACGAATATTCTTGAAGGCTCGTGGTTTTGCGGACTTACCGATACATAATAATAGAAGTTTGTGTCTCCCAGAAGCATCAGCGCATGCAAGAACAGTGATACGTTCTTTACTACCTTTGTAACCAGGTGCTCCAGCTTCCGTTTTTGAAGCTAAGGTACTTGAGGGCAACATTTTGTAGTTCAAGCCGGTTTCGTCACAATTGTAGATCTGGTCTGGTTTTAATCATTTTCTTTCATAAGCTCCATAAAATTCTCTGCAAATTTTTTTGCGGCAGATACATCGGCAGACAACTTTTCCCCACAAACTTTCAGTTGACGTACACCATGTCTTTTTTTCCATCGGTCTGGCCATCCATCACTTGCAGAAATAATAAAGAATCATCCACTTTTTCGTATTCACCTCTTTTCATACTTTTTCGTGCCGGGGTCGGCGATGACAAAACAATACACCATTTTTCAAGTTTTTCGCGATTTTTTTCTCCATTCTGCAACCGTACTCACGCCTACGCCTAAATCCTTTGCTATATTTTTAAGCAATTCATCATTATCTAATCGTCGAACCGCTTTAAGTTTTTCCTGCAAGCTGATAACAACGCGTTTACGTTTATTACTCTGACACTGTGGTTTGTTAAATATTTGAGAATAAAACTACTCTTTTTGCGATAATAACAGACGTTAATACATATGTACTTGCAACGCTCTGTCGGCTAACCAAAACTATTCGCATTTTAGACCGTCGCATTGCCGTGAAAGCCCGAGGGGAACCACCTAGCAGTATAGGTGAATCCCAGACGCGTTTCGTATAATGCGAATTTTTTCGGTTAATCGGGATTTTTGTTTTTAAATAGTTTGTTTCGGATAAACCGGATTTCAGATAATCGCGATTCGAATAATCGAGATTGTACTGTATATATGTTCGACTAAATCCAATAATTGTATGTTAAGGCGGGACTATCATAATCAATTTTATTATTGGTGATCCATCCCTGAAGTTCAATTTTAGTAGCAGATGATGTGGGACTTTCTTTTTTACCAATACTGTGTTTACTAAAGTAGTATTATCTATAACAGTTACAGAGGATTCTTCTGAACTTTTTAAAAGTTGATGTTTAAACCAGTGTAAGAAATGTAAATATTAATACTCTTCCACAAATAAATCCATAATACTAATGCATTTAATACAATGAATCTCAAACAAGAGCAATATACTTTAAGCAAACTATTAGAAATAGAATGCATCGCACATTTAGTACTCCAACGGTTTCTATACCGGGTGTCCACACGAAAACTTTATATTGAATTATTTCTGGTGTTTTTGAAGACAAAAACTTGAAATTTTGGGTGGTTGTTCAGGATATAGGGGGACAATGAATAGTATATTTCATACCGCCCCATCGAGTCACCCGCCGCCGCCGGCCACCCCCACTCCAATATTTTAAATGACACCCTGTATTTTTTTTTGGTGGTTTTGAAAGAACACAATTGTCTTGATATTCCTATGTGAAAAAACTAGTAACACACATTATGACATTTATGAGATATTTAAATTTAAAAGTTTCAGATATCAGAAATTATTAACTCCGAAAAATCATAAGTTAGCCATGGAAATAGTTTGCTTTAAATTAGAATTGTCAAAATTGTGACTTTTGTGTTTCATTAATATTAATACTTGTAAAATTGTTCTTAAAGTTTCGGCTTTTTCGCTGAAATGGTTTATAGTCTTGAAGAGTGAACTGAAATAGTGATTTTGTATGGGATTGCAAACAAAAATTATTCCCAAGCGGCGACGTTATTCAATGAAAACCATCCAAACAGAAACGTATCTGTTGCTTATGTCAGAACGCTAATAGAAAAATTTTTGCAAACTGGATCTGTAAATAATAAAAAACGGAATACGAATAATTGTGGTGTACTAAATGAAGCTATGCAACCATCAGTTCTTGGGCATATTAATTTAGACCCAGAGCTTTCGTTGAGAAAACTATCCGAAGTTTCGGGAGTGCCAAAATCAACCTGCCATAAGATATTAAAATTAAACAAAATGCACCCTTATAAAATTCAACTTCACCAAGAGTTGGGTGACGGTGATTTCGACAGAAGAGTCGAATTTTGTGAAATAATGACAGATATGATTCGGCAAAATGGAAATGTTTTGCGAAGTATTTGCTTTAGTGATGAAAGTTGCTTTTACTTAAATGGTCTTGTGAATAGACACAACTGTCAATATTGGAGCGACGTAAAACCCCATTTTTTCCGAGAAGGCAACACACAATATCCCCAAAAAATTAATGTATGGGTTGGAATTCTTAATAACCAAGTAATTGGCCCGATATTCTTCCAGGAAAATTTAAATGGACCTAAGTACTTACAATTTTTGGAAGAGCTAATACATCCTCTTATCATACAGTGTCTAGAAGAAAACTTGAATGAAATAGAGGAGGAGCAATTATATTTTCAACAAGATGGAGCTGGGCCACATTACTGTTTAGACGTTAGGAATTATGTGGATAATATTTTCCCAGGACATTGGATTGGACGTAGGGGCTCTATTGAATGGCCAGCTCGCTCCCCCGATTTAACTCCCCTAGATTTCTTTTTGTGGGGACATTTGAAGTCTGTTGTTTATAAGACACCGCCACAATCAATAGCTGATTTACGTAATAGAATAACAGAGGAATGTCGAAATTTAACGCCACAAGTGTTCGAAAATGTTAGAAATGCTTTTGAAAATAGACTTTATTTATGTTTAAATGTAAACGGTGAACAATTTGAGCATTTAATTTAACTAAAATGTTGTGAATAAATCTTGTTTTAAGTATTTCCATGACTAACTTATGATTTTTCGGAGTTAATAATTTCTGATATCTGAAACTTTTAAATTTAAATATCTCATAAATGTCATAATGTGTGTTACTAGTTTTTTCACAGAGGAATATCAAGAAAATTGTGTTCTTTCAAAACCACCAAAAAAAATACAGGGTGTCATTTAAAATATTGGAGTGGGGGTGGCCGGCGGCGGCGGGTGACCCGATGGGGCGGTATGAAATACACTATTCATTGTCCCCCTATATCCTGAACAACCACCCAAAATTTCAAGTTTTTGTCTTCAAAAACACCAGAAATAATTCAATATAAAGTTTTCGTGTGGACACCCGGTATATTATAACCAATATTATGTAATATACTCCATAAAAATGTATTACATACAGTCGGAAAAAAGTTTATTTTGTTTAGAGTAATGCTCAATGAATGTAAAGTAATATTCTGTTATGGAATTAATTGAAATATTGATTTTATAAATGTAAGTATTAAATTACTTTGAACTTACTCTTTTTATCCAAGTCATATACTGTATTTCTAATTGCACATTAAGTAAAGTCATCAAGATTTGGAAAAGGCTTATTTTTAGGCCGTTGCAATATGAGTAGTTAAAGCACTTGCTATTCTCTGTACTAAACAACACTATTGCTAAAATGATTATGGTATAGATAGTACAAGTAGATCAACTACTGATAGCTGAAGTAATGGCGCCTTATTATAGCGTTCTTTTCGAAATATCCCATTTCTCCTTTTTTTCCTAACGATTTAGGTATGATTTATTTGTGAAAGCAACTGATCTTTATGTACAGAGTCATTCTACATATATGCGCCAATTTTTATGGGCTGACTCCTAGGGTTATTATGATCATAAAAGTTTATATGAATGTGTCAAAAAACCCGCATAGTTTTAAAGTTATAGTATATTTAATAGTTCATACAATAAAATGTACTAATACAACAAAATTAACTTATAAAAATTGTCCAAAATGACCGCATTCAACTGCAATGCAAGCATCTATCCTCCGTTGCATTGATTGGTGAGTGTATTTAAGAATACCGGTTGGCATTAATAATTTCATTATAGTTTTTAATTTGGTAAATTTAATTATAAAAGATTACCCACTGGCGAGATTCGAACTCTAAGCCTCTTAATTGCTAGTCACGTGTACTTATTCACCGGGCCACCACGTGTAACGGTTTTGAATTTTTAAATCATACTGAATAACATCAAGTAACAACTGTAGCTTCATTGTGAACAGCTGCTACTTGATGACAATTTAGTGTTATAATAATTTTAAATTAATTTTACTGTGTTAAAATATGTTTATAATTAATTTTACCCTAATTAAAGTAAAGTAAAGTAAAGTAAAGTGCTAAGCAAAAAATTATAATTATGTACAAGTTTTAAACACTGAAAAACTAATTTTAAAGTTATTTCAAATTTAGTGGATATTTTTTATGATTTTGCGGATTTTATTCTTTTCAAAATATTCGCCTCGACTCCCGATTAGAGCTAAAACAGACAAAATGGAATGAATCTCTATGTTATATGTACTCTCGCGTATGTAGTACATACAACGAGATTCCTTGGCATCCATCCAGGGATGCTGAAATTTTCAGTATAGATATATATACACATACACATCAACGTGAATAACGCACAGCATTCGGCTCATGTGCATCATTTCCCACTGGCTTCTTCCTATTCATTATTTACGTACATATATGTGAACAGTGAAAATATCACGCGCGTGGATGTTTGAATTCTTTCCAGTAGGCACCGGCGATCGTACGAAGTTTGCGGCTGATTGAAAACCTACAGTTCGCATTCGTGAGGAGGACGTTCCTGACAAAATATCGAAATGTGGACTTATAAATTTAACGTTTCGGCGTGTTTACTGACAGTACAATATGTTAATGTTTATCGGACTTATTGTTGTTGATTGTTTGGCGAAATTGTGGTTTTTATCTTTTGTTCCATTGTCGCTAGCTAGGAAAGGTAAGTTTACACGATCTAGTACAGGTTCTACTTACTACTCTTATGTTATTTTTATATACATCTGAGATCGAGAGGAAAGATTTATTCGAAATTTTTGTTGCAATAATTCTAATTAAAAAATGAGGTGCGGCCACCACACGACTTTCTTATACGTATGAGCGTTTCAAACTATACAATTTTAAGAATTTGTTTCACAAAAATTATTCAAAATCCTATTCTAAGTATTTCTATTCTCTTAATAAATCGTTATAGAATGCATACTTTGCAAGATATTCGAAAAAAAGTGCTACTCCCTAAAACTAAAACTGTTACTTGCGGTCTGAATTTTGAAATTTCATTTATACAAAAAATATTGCAAATCTAGCAATAAATACTCTTGTACTCTTGATAAATATATATAGAATGCATAATTTACGACATATTTGCAAAAAGACACTATTCGATAAGAGTAAAAGTGGTACTTCCGGTCTGAATTTTGAATTTTTTTTTTTTACAAAATATATTGAAAATTATGTTTTAAATACTTTTATGTTCGTAACGTACCTGTCTAAAAAGCATGACATGCGAAATATTCGCAAAAAGCTGCTATTTGCTAAGAGTAAAAGTGTTACTTCCAGTCCGAATTTTTACATTTTTTATAATATATACAAAAATTGTTCCAATTCGAGCTACAGATATTTTTTATTTGAGATAAATCTGTTTAGAATGCATAATTTACGAGATAATTTGCAGGAAACTGAAATGGCCTACTTCCGGTAGGTATTTCGAAAAACTTTTTAGGTATTAGTGAATTTTAATTTTTTTTTGTGAAGTAAACTACTATTTCCGAAAAAAAAAGCTATCAATTCCAAACATTGAATTTCAATTCCAAACATTGAATTTCAATTCCAAACATTGAATTTACGAGTAAAATCTTTCGCTTGAGATCTAATTAGATTTTCAGTAAATTCATAATACCGAAAATAGTAGTTTACTTCAGTAACAAAAATCAAAATTTAAAATATCTTGTCAACTACGTAGCTGAGACAAATTTCTAAAGAGTACAAAAGTAGAAAGTGAATTTTAGAAAGATTTTATGAATAAAGTTTTTCAAAATTCCTACCGGAGGTAGGTGTTTTTGTTTTAGAGAAAAACAGTTTTTTGAGAATATCTGACAAATTATGCATTCTATAGAGAGCAGTTTTTCTTTTTTAAAAATATTCAAAATTCAGCCGAAAGTAACACTTTTACTCTTGGCTAATAACAGTTTCTGCGAATATTTTGCAAATTATGCATTCTATATAGATTTATTCTAAGTGCAAAAGTATTGAGAGCTGGATTTGGAACAATTTTTAATATTTGAGGCGAAAGTAATACTACTCTTATCAAGTAGCAGTTTTTTCAAGTATCTTCCAAATTGTGGATTAGAAACAGACTTATTAACAACACAAAAATATCTAAAGCTGCATTTGGAATAATTTTTGTATAAAAAAAATAGTTCAAAATTCGGACCGGAAGTAACATTCTTACACATAGGTTTATTTTATTAAGAAGATACAGAATTCAAAAGTTAATTTGAAACAACATTTGTATACACATTTCGAAACACACATACTTACAAGAAAGTCGAGTAGTGCCCACAACTCATTTTTTCCTCAGCGGTTAGTTCTTCTGTATATAAAGATACCAACCAATATAAAAGATACTTAGCAACGTCTACGAGAAACATTTCAAATATTGCCTTTAAGTTCTTATTGTTTCATATCCTAAACATTTTGTCCTCTAGCATCTGTTTAATTTATTATTTATCTTATAAATATAATATAATAAGTAATGTTGGTTTTCAAAGTTATGCTATTATTTTTCCTTCTTTTTTTTTCAATCAGGAACATTATGCCAATGTTCCTGATCAGAATGACTCATTTGATTATTCTATTTATAGGCAAATCGAACTTTGAATGATAAACCGAAACAATGTTCACAGTTCTTATGCTAACCAAAACACGCAAGTATTTCCCGTATTTTTCTTCCAAAACGTGGAGAATTTATGAGTCAACTTTAAAATAGAGTCACAATGTTTTGTTTCTATGACGTTGTTTTCAAGTTTTACAATCACTCTGTATAAGATACTTTATTCCAAAGATAGTTATTGAACTTTTCTTAAATTAGTTCAACATCATTCCTCATGAAAGATGATAATAATTTTCTAAATCCAGGCACAGTATGAATACAGCAAATATTTAGTCCAAAAAAAAATTCACAATTGATAGCAAGTTGTTGAAAGATACCTATGCAATTATTGGCATTTTGCGACGACAATAAGCAATGCATTTTACAAAATTGTGGGTTAAAATGTGTTTCAACACGAATATGAGAACTTATCTATTTTTAATCATAATTGTAACAGCCTGTCCATCAGTTGCGTTGAAGGACATCATATTGGCACAATGAAATACCTTTCCGTGAATCAGAATCGAACGATTTACGCATACTCATTGATCAAGATATATATACAATGAGGAAATGAAATAATTCATTCGTTTTGTTAACATTTTCGTATGAAGGTTTAATGGATTTTAAACAATATGTAAATGTCATCTTAAAATAAGTGCGATTTTCTTTTTCTAAATTAGAATATACCTTTAATAATAATAATAAATGTATGTATTGAAACAAAAGAAAGAGACAGCTAGGGTAATTGCATAAAGTTGCAAACAAAGGATAAATACAACCTTTTCTTGAGATAACCCCAAAGTGAGATTCAGTGATATGCATCTCCAGAAAAGGAAGAAGCATTACCCCTGTAAACGTTGAAAAATATTATATATTTTTAATTTTACAAAGTTGCTTAATATAAACTCAACTATTATATAAAAAATACCGGTGCCAAAGTAGCCAAAGCTTTCTAGGCTAAGACATAGATACACTCAAACTCCAGCATTGCAGAAATGCTCAATTATGATCCTCACAACTATTGGAAATATAAATGTCCCAGGCTGGCCATCACATAAGGCGCTTATAGCAGCTGCGCACACACAATAATTCTATGAACATAACCATGGTACAAGGAAACAAGGTATGCTCTTCCCAAAACCTAAACTCGACGAATGCGCGTCATCGTTGATAGAGGCGCCATTTATGTTTATGTTTGTGTTTACGTTGTGCGTAAGGTTATTTCTTGATTTGTTTGGATTGATATATGCTTTTTTATTCTTTAATACAGACATTATTATTATATTTATAGCCGAAGGTTTTTATTTTAGTGTAGGACATTGTTTTAGTTCGTATTTATTAAGTTTTTTAGTGCATTTCGAAGAAGTGATTTTAGCTTTTGTTCGAACCCTGACGTATATTAGATTGAAAACTACATTAACTGTATTAACGAAAAATTAAATTTAACACGTTAGAAAATGAAAACAAGTAAAATAAAACATTTTTTAAGCTAGTAAAAGAACTGTATTTTCGTCCTTCTGAATTCACCCTTATTTTCCAAATATTTTTTTTGTTTATTATACCCTACAGATAAAATGATTCAAATCTTTGTACAAGCATAAGGAAACATTTTCACATATTATTATTATATTGTCAATAATATGAAGAACTTATAAAAATAAAACATTGTCAATTACTAATTACATATAAATATTCCTACCTATTATATTTTTATTTTGCGTAAACTGTAATTACTGCAAAAATCTTTTTGTTAAAGAATTTACACACTCCAATTAAAATTAGTTTTTATGTGAATTCTATTATGTATTGAAAATTAAAAATAGTTAAGTCCTCTAGTTAAAGATTAATAATTAAAGTATTTAATATTTTCTGGCTACTATAAAATGTAACGCATTTATTTTTAAATAAATCATTTTTCTAAAGCATAATTAAAAAATGAGGTGTGGCCACCACACGACTTTCTTATACGTATGAAAGTGTTACTTCCGGTCCGAATTTTGAAATTTTATCTACACAAAAAGTATTCCAAATCCAACTCTAAATACTTTTGTACTCTTCATAAATATATATAGAGTGCATAATTTACGACATATTTGCAAAGAATCGTTATTCGGTAAGAGTAAAAGTGATACTTCCGGTCCGAATTTTGAAATTTTTTTTATACAAAAGATATTGGAAATTACGTTCTAAATACTTATGAATTCTTTATAAATTAGTCTAAACTTACTAGTTGACGAAATATTTGCAAAATTCGATTTTTTCACCGAAGTAAACTACTACTTCCGGTCTGCCGATTTTGCTCAAAATCTAACCAGTTCTCAAGAGGGAGATTATATTCGTAAATACAAAATTTGGAATTGATATCTGTAGTGGTTTGACCGCTATCGTGGTCACAGACAGACAGACAGACAGACAGACAGACATTTTTTAAAAACCTTTTTCGGTGTCAGGGGACCTCAAAACGTGGACATCTGCAAAAATCTCGAGGTCGAAAATTTTCATCATCACAATACTTCCTTATACTACGTATAAGAAAGTAAAAGAGGTGTTTTGTTTAAAAAATTAATAAACAAATTTATATAATTTATAATCAATTTTATTTCCATCCCTACACCTCAGCCCTCAATTTATTTGACAACAAATTAACATTATGCTCTCTATATATTTCTTACTTTTAAGATTATTCATATCATTATTTTTTACATTACAAAATTTCCATTTCTGTTAAAAAGGACTTTATTGAAATAGTGTCCTGTGAATTCACAACTTTATTGAACTGGTAGTACTAGAGGTCGAATGCGCGTCATCAAGAGATGCTCAAGAGCATACATACCTTGTTTCCTTGTACCATGAACATAACCATAGCCACCGAGAAGAAGAAGAATACTCCTCTTCTTCATACAAATCTATTGTGCGACTATACTTCAACCATGTCCTCCCAAAGCAGTGTTGCCAACCGTACTATAATTATAGTATTTGTACTATAATTTCAACTCGATGTACTATAAAATTTCAAAGTGAATATAGTACGCACATTATACTATAATTTCATATTTCTTATAATATACATAAATAAAGCTACTCTTTGGACAGGAACCGTGAAAGTCATGAAACGCCAAATATTTCGAATATATTAGTAACGGAGATTTACGAAATGAAACAACATTTTTAAACATTAAAAATATATTTTTTGGCATACATGTCATGGACCTTCTTCAGAAAAAAAAAGTAAAAAAAATCCTCATATAATTACACATTTTCTGAGTCGTTGTCCATCATTTATGATTTCCGCATGTCAACAAATTAAGAGCAGATTTAGTTTTAATGATCCACTTCTAAAAGTAGTCTAAAAAATTTAGACTACTTTATTCCATGAAATTCGCATTCTAATAGTTTTAGAAATAAAAATCCATGTTTCTTTCCAATATTTCAAAATGCTAAAAGATTTCTTCCCTATAATACAGTTGATATAAAATAACTAATTGATAACGAATGGAGAAAGTTACCCTCAATTTCACAACAGAAAATATGAAATGAAGAACAAATAGCTATATTTTGGTGGCGCTTGTTACAATATAAAAATGTTCTCAAAGTTTTTGAATTTCAAAATTTAGCCAAATTTGTGGTAAATCTCACTCTAATGCCCAGGGTGAATGAATATTTAGTAAAGTTAACATGATTAAAATTGCAAAGAGATATAACTCATGTACATACCTAAAGATTCTGACATGTCTGACTAAGATACTGTGATAGAACTTAATTTCGACTAATAATTTAATTTTATCGCTAACTTGGATCGGCTTTTAAATTTACTTTTATATTTTACACAGAAAATTTGATCTGTATTGCATCTTGTCTTGTTTAGTTCGTTACGTTCAATTGTAATAAGTAAAATAAAAATTAAACATACTTTTGTGTCTTATTTCTTGTCTGTACTATATTTTTTTTGAATGTACTATAATTTTTAGCACTCTGTACTATAATCGGTCCCAAGATAGTTGGCAACGCTGTCCCAAAGAGGAAAAAAGTCTGACGCAATAGTAGGCTAGATCTCATGATCACACACCACAATACTTTTTTCTACTAGCATATCAACTACTCAAAGTATGAAAAACGAATGTTGGTAATTACTAGATGGTTTGTTAGATTCAAATTTTAGTGTAAATCTAATCTTCTCTGCTGATTTTTGGTACTCGATTTTACTAAAAGAGTTTTTCTGATTAACAATTTTAATTAACTTTTAGTACAGTACAATAAAATAAATACCATATTGCACCATATTGAAATTTTTATTCTACAAAGTGCAATAAATGCATATTTTCTTTGGACGTTATCACCATACAAAACCAATTAGTTCGCAAGCGCTGTATAAGTATTTCGGCATACAAAGTTGTCTTCTTCGAGCGGTAGAATATACTTCGTAGGCCGCTGAGATTAATTACAGTAATATGTGGAACGAATATGCGATACGATTTTTTTATACAATCACTGTCCTAAATTAAATTTTAAATACTTTTACTTTTGTGAAAAACATTTTTTAGAGTAAGAAGGCGCAGTCAAGCCAAAATTTTTATCCGCGGTTTGTATCGCCTGAAGGCCAATATAGATGGCGCTGACATCAAAAAATTACAGTTTTCAAGAATAGAAAGTAAATAGCGGGCGATTCAAAATATATTTGGTAGCGGGAAATTCAAAATAAAGTTTATTACAAATTAGGGTTTAATACCGCGAGATCAAAAATTATATTGATAAAGGTTTGTCATGGAATTAAGTGTCATACTGTCATCAATATTTGTCATAATAAGAGAAAATATAATGACAAATATTGACAGTATGACACTTAAATAATATAACTTAAGACAGACGTTTTTCATCCCATGACAAACCTTATCAATATAATTTTTGATCTCGCGGTACATGATCACAACACTGTAATCAAATTGCATACTATTTACTAGTTCCCGTAGTAATTAGAAATCATTGCTAAGGAAAACAGTATACAGTACGATATTCAATTACAATGCTGTAACCACACAATAACGTTTTAAAGAAAAGAATTGCTTAATTAATTACACTTTAATATTGTTACGTAGAAAAGGTACAAAGTACATTTATGATTCTTAATAAGTAACATCTAACACGTATGTTTTAGTTCAATTACCAGTACAAAAATAAATTAATAAACAATAGCATAATCTACCTAAAGTACAATATTCGACTAACAAACATATTTTTAACAATAAGATAGAATTGCTGTTGACAAGCACAAGTACCTACTCAAAACTCTACAAAGTAGGTCATTAAACCCGATAGACACACAATGACTTGCCCATGTTTACTACCACCATTTACAAAATCTTGTATTACATAAATGATTAACATAAAATAAGGCGACATAAATAAAAATATGGATACATAAGATACCTAACAAATTTAGTAGACGTCTTTTCATCAATATATAATTAAAAGAGTGACAATTAGGGCTTAAAAACTAAATAATGTTAATTACATGGCTATAGAAGAAAACAAAAAAAAATAAAACTGCAATAACTAACACCAAATCGATTAATTTATTGTTGGCGTAAAACAAACAAGACATCCAATGACATTGGTGCCTTAGGCTCCGTGGGTGGCCTCATGGGATGGAGTGAAGGCACTGCATTTCTGTTGAGGCATACAGATTGAGGATGTGCATAGGAAGTTGTGTCAAAATGTAGGCTGCAAAGTTTCTTATTACACATTATACTGGCATTTAGCACAGGTTTCATGCCCATTTGCTGTTGCCAAGTTTCGCTCCTAAATAATAAAATATAATAATTAAACTGTATACTAACAAATATCAACGATAGTATAAAGCTACGAGGAATGTATAGAACAGGAGAGATAATAAACTGGTGGGGGAATAGGTATTATTTAGACGGAGTTACCACTTTAAGGCAGGTCAGTTATGGTAATATTGACCAATCATAATTTATAAAATGAGTATTTTGAATAACTTGTCATATATCTGACATGTTTCATTATGTGTTCAGTGGTGTAACATACATATTCTATGCATTGAGGCGGCCATATTGAGTTACCATTTTGGACAAATACTATTTTTAAGGAGACTCTCTCCTGTTCTATTCTTTCCTCGTAGGTATAAAGGCACATTTTCATTATAAGAAACTGCGTAGGAACATCATTACGAAACACCATAAGTGCTTCTGTACCAAGAAATTTGAAGTTTGTACTAACACTACTGAACATCGATTGATTGCTTGTGAAAAAACATATAGAAACTTAAAAACAAGTAGTAAGTTTTTCCTGTACTTTAAAGGCTTTCTTATACACTTATATTACACTCCTAATAATTATACTATTAATATAATTATTAGGAATGTAATATAAGTGTATAAGAAAGCCTTTAAAGTACAGGAAAAACTTGGTACGATTATAACATCACTAAATAAGAAAAATAGCACAAGATTTTACACAAAATTTGTTGGTTGACGTTTCTACGCGTTTCTATCAAGTGACAGCGCTATAGTAGCGACATCTCAAGTTATTCGGTTAAAGTCATGATTCAAATTTACTTATAGGTCTCTGCCTCTAAAACCGTGGCGCCATCTAACAAGGTCTTCATTAAGATTAGTCGGATAAAACCGCCCATTTAACTGAACAATCCGATTATCCGTGCTTTTGTGTCATATGTAGAATTTCGTTTTGTATTTCAAGTATCTTCAATAAAGTGATATACATACATAAACCTTGTTGTTATTTTAATTTAGGTTTTCTGCGTTTTATATAACATATTTTAAATGAGAAGTCAGTTCTAGCACCTAGATTATAATGAGGGTATTGTTAATCCGTCCGACCGCAATTCGTGTGGGGGGGATTACGATTATAAAGTTTACCCTGACTGCAATTCATGCGAGAGATTAATTGAAAGGTTGGCCTCGACTGCAATTCGTCTTAGACCTTTTTTCTTTTTTCTTCCAAATGATTTCATTTCCTACTTTCATAATTATAGTTTATTTCAAATTCTTTTCTCATAAAATTACTTTATGTATATAGATAGAATCTTTCTTATTGTCGCTACGATTTAGTGAATAGAATACATCAGAAAATATATAATCGTAGCGAATTGAATACCCATAGAGTATGTTGTTTTCTCTAATCTGCTTTTATGCAAAACATAATCGTCCGTGTTATGACAGATACCATTTTCTAAATCAATCCCTTCTATTAGAAACGCATAACAATATTTTCAGAATATAGATATGCATTTAGTAGTTGAATGCCATATTGCTAAAATATGACCAATAGCAGCACTTATCGCCATCTGAACTGAAATCCTGTAGTATAATCCCAAAACATATTTCTAGGTAAACAACACGTACATACTTATTAACGTAAATATTGTTTTATATTTACGTTGATCTTTCCATTCCAACTTCTTTCTCTTTTCAATACCTTTGATTCAAATTCTAATTTATAAATAATATTATTATTTTGAATCACTTCTGTTTTATTTTTTGTCGTAACCTCACCAACTTAGCCTTCTCGCAATTAAAATAAATTTAGAAATTGAATTAAAGGCGAGTTTCGAGGCTTTCGCCGTAACCACGCACACTTTATTACTTTACATTTTCGTATAAATATTGTCATGTATTTCCTTGAAAATTCCTTCGTTTTGCCCGACTTACGAATTTGTCAAAATAGAATACATCCTAGCGCCTATCTAATAACACATAAAATTACTATAACTTTATTTATAGAAGACTCCTCACGTGTGATCAAAAATTAACTCATACACGATTTCTACTATAAATAAACATAAAAATCGACAAAAGAGATACTTTTTGAATCTCCATTCAAATAAAACACAATTATTTAGTTTCAAAAATTATATTGTACTCACTACATATGTTTCACCACATACACATAATTTATTAAATTTATTATTTCCAGAGCTTTCTAGCATATTAAGTTTTTTACTTTTATCTAATACATGTAATGTTTTTTAAATTAATATTGAATTTGTGATTATGTACTAAGCAGCGATTGAGTGTGTGTTGTTGTCCTTCTAGCAACTTTAGTGTTTTTTCATTCTCGTTTCGTTGGTCCTTCCGGTATATTCTACATACACGTTTTTAGTCTTCGCACGTGAACTTGTACACCGCTGAGTTTAATCTATTGTCTATTTTATCTGGAATTGTTTGTTTTAAACGGAATCGTAACCTCCCCACTTGTTTTAATTAAGTTCCCTACTGTTCTAGAAATTTTACCAATATATATAATGGAAACAACTCTGTGGTTCTATTGTTTTTTTACTTCTGGGTAAATTATGGATAGAATTTTAGACTTCTGTAGTTTTGCTAAAATATTATTAATGAAATCTGTCAAGGAGTCCTTATTTAACACTATATTGTATATTCTGTTTAGTTTTAAACTAAATCTCCTTTATTCAAAGGAATATTAATAAGTTTGGACGGAAAGCTACTATTACTGTATCGTCAATACACAGAAACATTTTACGATAATTAACAAAATTTAGTAGATTATTCATAAACAATAAAAATATTAGGGGACCCAAGATACTGCCCTGCGCGTACGTTATACCATTCTAGTCTAACAACGCAATGTCGATAGCTGCGAGGCGGAAAGAGTCTTAAGCATTAGGAAATCAACCAAAACGAATGTGGGAGGCATAGTAATTCTGTGGTCTATCTCAGCCAAAAACATTTCCCACAGACTTTAAGGCAGTAATTTCCCTTTTAAATCGTATAGTTTGTTTGTCTATGAACTTCCGCGATTTTACTACAGTTCATATGTTTTGCCATAATATTTTTCTTTTGCTGAGAGGGCCTGAGTATTATTCTGAACTTGTTTTGAACGAAAACTTTTTAAAATCGCACTAAATTCATTGGTTCGTTGCAGGGTCCACGACTTTTTAATTGTTGTTTGTTCGTACTTTGCATTCAGCCTTAAATAAAATTCATCTTTATCTACCATGGTGTTAATATTAACTTACATGTTATATGTAAAAAACTGCTAAATGAAGAACCGAAGCACATAAACATTAGGTAAATACGGATAAACATAACCTCAAATAAAAATTAAACACCCATTTGCCTAAAAAATGTTGTTGGCAAATACTATTTGCCCACGCAATACATGTGCTCTGATACATTGCATAGGACAGGTTGGCAGCGTAAAAGTTACTAAAAAATCAGAAAATAGAACACGCTCTCTAATACTTGCAACTTTTCACATGCGATCAATTGCTGCAACAAATTGCATAGTGTGAACGCGAATTTGCATGCAACTTTTCAAAAAACTGGAATTGCTGCAAGAAATTGCATCAATGTGAACCCCTCTTTATATGTTAACATCCAAAGAGAAATGATGTTCATATGTCCAAATTCAATACTACCAAAAAATAGCGCCATCTATCTATGGTTGGAAGACAAAAACCTGATTATTAACCGAACAAAGACCCATGCTATTATTTTTAGAACTAAGTCCTAACTTAGTATTAGCATTAGTCTTAAGAAAGTTCGATCATTGAGTATACGTGTTAGCGTTCAGTCAGCTGGTCTTATGGTCGTAAGCTTCTTACGACCGCGTGAGGACACGACCTTGAAAGTTCGTAAAATGTAACTCTTAGGACTAAGTTAAGACCTTGTTAGCCAAGATCTAAACCTTGTCAGGTAATACGTACACAGTTACGTACCACTTACGCAGCGTAATTTGAAAAATTAATTACTGTATAACGTTAAGGTTAAGACTAATTCTTAGGACTAATACTAAGTTAAGGAACGCTCCATAAACCCACCATGAGTCGCAATCCTATCTATCGCAATTGAAATTTAACAATTTCTTATACTCTGTCTCGGATACTGTTCGTCTGCTGGGTCTTGCAGTTGATGGACGTATGAAATGGAAAGAACGTATTGCTGCACTATATACGAAATTAAGGGATCCTTCGGTTGCGGGACCTCGTTGACGAAAGTTCGTGGCGTACTGTTTATTATAGTTGTTGGTACTCTTAATTGAGATATGGAATTATTGTTTGGGGGTAGTGCGGATTTGTGCCGTCTGTTCGATTACCAAACTAGAAAATGGGCGTGCTTAAAACCACACGGCAGAAGTGAAAACTTCATCAAGGCGAGGTTAATAATACGAAATCCAACTTTTTTTTTTGTTCTATATTACATTAGGGTCATCCTGCATCGACGAATTCAGTTGCTGAGATTTAGTGTGCTCCTTTTGACGATATTTCTTTACGCGCGCATTAGACAATTCCCTTTTTCGTTTTAATTTGTCATCGATTTGATTTTCTTCATCCGTCCTGTGTAACAGAAAAGAATTAAATGTTTATAAATTCGTATATAATGAGCAATTAAAGCAATGCTCTATTCTCAACGTTTCTGTTTTGCATTGGTATACAAATTCTAGTAAATGCGTGTGGACGTTATTTAACACCCGGAATATACTAATCAGTTTCCGAGTCATCCATATCATTTTAATAAACATGCTAAAACTTACCTGAGCGCGAAATATTATATTATATTATTATAGAGATAATGTCTCATACACACACAACAAATTTTTTGGTTAACCGGCCGCGAAGTTACCAATTAGCGAACGCAACACAGTCCGCGAAATACAATTTCGCGGCCGTTGCTATGGCAGCGGCCACGATAAATAATCGCGTGGGTGTACGGACAACTTTAAAGGGTTCCTCGACGGAGATATTTTCCGATACGCTTCTGGGTCGGTTCGGACGCATGTATATATATATATATAAATAGACAATATGCGCGCTGGTCTGATGCTAACATGAATTTATTTATTCATTTAAATTTCAATGTAATTGCAATTAAATACATCTGTATGATATATTTCTCTCGTTCTCTCAGTCGACTCGAGCCGACTTTACCCAAACGAGCGTTACATAGCCGAGCGTGACTGCTCAGTCTTGTTCAGTGTCCACAATCAAGGCAACGCGCCCAAAGAAGTTTACACTTCAAAAAGAATTCAGCTTACAATATACCGGCCGCATTATAATCAGTCCTCTCCTGGGCTATTTCGAGCAAATAATCTTCTTACGCAATCTATATCTACGAAATTTTGATATTTCATTTTAAAAATCGATCAGCGTTTGAACACAATTTACCGTCACACAGTTACACAATGCGTAACAGTTTCTACTACTGGTATCCGGGGCATCGCCTTGCAATTACAGAACACAACATAATGTACACAACAAACTTTACAAGTTGCCGATTCATATTAAGTCAGTTACTCGTCCATATATTATCCGTAAGATTCTTTTCAATGTACTGCGTAATTTAGAGCTTTATGCTATTATGGATTTCCTTACTGCTGCATTCTGAGTCCACTATTTACTCGCAATTCTTGTATACCATTGTGTACGTTACTGTATGTGTATGTATATGTAAATATTTTTGTATTTATTGTAGATATACTATAATGATTTAAATTTTCAATATTTATAATTATAAAATCAAAATTAACTTCTCAAGAAAATTAATTTATGTTATACAAATAAAAGTTCATTCGTATATAAAATAGAAAAATATTATTAGAATAGTAATGGAATGTATAAAATGTTAAATAGGAACTAAGTTTATTGTAATCTCATTCTTATTGAAAGATTTTAAAAAGTCACAATATAACTAATATTGTCAAGACATAAGATAGGCAACTTAAAATACTATACAAAAAAATTTCATTATCATGAAAACTCAAATACGTATATGGAAACTAAGTAAAAATATCCTGGTTACTGAAAAACAAATAGATGGTTTGTGAATTTTGACATGAAAGTAAAAGAATTATGTAATTAAACGAGATTTTCGGAGTAAAGAAGAATTTATATAGAAAATTTGGTATAAAACTAATAAATAACTGGTTTTATAAGTTAATTATCATCATCTACATGTTTGATAAGTCGTAAACTTGTGGAACTCATATCTTGGACCAAAGTGATTACTGAACCGGAATTACCTTCATGATGCTTATAAAAATAAATGGAATTGGATGTATAAACTAAAAAATACATATAAGAAACGTTTTACCGAAATAGAAGAAGCCCATAACGTGTTTACAAATACGAGAAAAACATATTGGATGAATTTAACTTTAACCTTATATGATTATCCGGACCTTAAGAAACTGTACCTGTAATCCAGATAAGACGTATTTTATGAAGAGGACCAGTCCTAGGCAGAATAGAAAAACGGTAAAGTACAATTATAAACATTTAAAAGAAAATCCGTTCATAATAGTTAATATCAAACATTGAAGTAATATCTTTTATAAAATAAAGAGAATAATAGAATTGATAGTTAATTTGTTGTAACAATGTTTCTATTTTATATCATCTGAATAGTCATATTTCTATTATTGTTTTAATAATTTTCATTAAGACTGAGAATTTAATTTTGAAATTGAATTTATGTGTTATCTATTATGTGATTAACAGAGTTTTCCATCATTGCTTAATTTATGTAGTTCAACATACATTATATTGTGTTTACAAAAATATTATTTTGAAAATAAATATTAAAATAACTTTTACAAAAGAATTCAATCCTGAGATTATTATTTATTTTTCGTACTCGATTATAATTTCTACCGACTGAGCTTAGATAGAAAGACAATAGTATAATATGCGTTTAATCTAATACATTTCCTATATTTGACTTTTACATGAATGTATATATAATGCAATAAAGAAGTTATTATTATTATTATTATTATTGTCATCTGACAGCAGGATATACCAAAACAAATTTGTTGAGCAAGCGAACATATTACCTAAGTATAAATCATTTCGGTTTATAAATATAAAACTTATTAATAACTCTATCACAGCGCCAGCTATTGGGTCCAGATTTTGTAATTTTCTTTTTCGACACTACACCAACTTACTTATATCGTGAATATGAGTTATTTTGGTCCATAAATATAGAATTTGTTAATATCTGGACTACAGCGCCACCTATCGAATACTAGCATAACTATGGACCATCGTCTCAGCCAAACAAATATATTTTGTGAATAGGACTTAAGTCGTTCAGATGTTACACGATCGCTAAACACGCACCCACGATTATATGCATATATTGTCAGAATTTTCCGACATTCCTTTGTAATTGTACGAGTGTTTTTCCCTGACAACTATTCTAGGACTACAACGAACAAAACAAAAAGAGAATTACGCATATCCATCGTTCGATTCGTGATTTTTGGTCTTGAGTTCATACAAAGATTCTATAGAAAAAGTATTTTCAGTTTTCCCGGATTTTCCAATTTTCCAGACAAGTTTTCCAATTTCTCTTTCCCTAAAAACCTTATTCGGACTATTATTATAATCCCATTTCTTAGTACTTAATCCAACTAGCTGGACAAAACCCATATAACCTCCTTGCAAGATGATATATTTAAAGAATTGCAACCCTACACTTCAGCATTTTACACAATATAAATGACAGTATATACTTAATAAATAACCTCAAAAACTCGCTGCATAAAATAGAGTGAATAAAATATTATCACATAGCTATCATATGACACAAAACGCATTTGGGTAATCACAAATTGGTCCGATACTTATTGTGAAAAAAAAGCGTCCATGGTAATAATTCTAAAAGTAGATTGGTTTGTCTAAACGATAGTAGAGAATAAAGCGGACGGACTCGCTCGAATATAACACGTTAAAGCGTTTGGGTTCGTGAACCAGTTACGAAAATAGCATAGAATTTTTCGCGGTTATTATTCGAATTTTACGATTCGGGAACTGGAAAATTGTGATCGTTTTAATTTTTATGTGCATCCACACTTAAATAAAACTAACTGTTTTCATTTCGAGAACATTTATCGTGAGTAATAAATTATTTTTAGTTTGCGAAAAATAATTTTCTTGACAAATAATACTTTTTTATTACTTAATTGTTTAATATATGAGTTTATGTTGAGGTATCTGATCAACAACATATTGGAAGAAACATTAAACGTATATTTATTGTAACAGACTCACTGCATAGAGTTATATTATTATTGACTTTACTATTGACTTTCTTTTCAAGCATCTGCCATATTCTATTTTGGGATTGGCTGTGTTTGCCTTGTGAGAAACATTTGCCGCGCATTGCTATTTTCAAGTTTTGAATCTTCCTTGCTCCAAATTAGGGTAGTATTATTAGTTTCTTATATATACTTTTACGCAATTCTCCTACTTTGGATTATTTGACATTTCCCCAAACCAATAACATAATTCGGCTACCATTATACATCATGACAACTAACATTTAAATAATTTGATATAAGTTTTTAGGGGTTACCATCGACTATAAATGCAAATGGAATGAACACATTGACAGTAATTTGCAAAAAGATGTCTTCATTTTGTCACGTTCTCCGAAAACTTAAATCTGAAGTGAGTCTAGACATTCTCCTAACATATTCCTTTGGACGGGTTTATTCGGTATTATCCTATGCGATTTTGGCATGGGGTTCATTGTCTGACCTAGATAAAGTATTTAAAATGCAAGAACGTACTATACGTATTATAAATAGGGTATAGTAGAAGTAGTTGCAGATATTAGTTTGCTTCGATGACGATGTTGCCGCTACGATGTGTTTACATCATGGAATTATTATTATATGCAAAAGATAATCTACATGATTTGGCTCATTTAATTAGTTATCATTCATACAACATGCGAAATGCATTTCTGTTGGGAATACCAGGGAATGAACTCCCATTATAAGAAAAAGAATCCGCATTTATTAGCTATAAAAGCATATAACAGGTAACGTGTACAGAAGAACTTTAAACGTATATAGTTTATTTCAAATTTTAAGAATATAACTTTGAACGGCTCTAATGCACCACCTGCGGCAATAACTACCTGGCCGCTCAATACGATTATCTTTTACGCAAACAAACTGTTGAGGTCCGTAATTACAAAATTTAGGTAAATTGTAATTACTGCAATTTGGATGAACTAAAATTTAATAATAATATAAGTACCAACAGTTGTTAATTTGAATATATATATATACTGTGACTTACATATATATCTATACGTAAAACGTATATAGACAGTAATTATTTACTGCTTGATGTTAGTTTTAACATCCATGTGTTCACACTTTTCATTTTGTTTTGATATATATATAGTTAAATAGTCATTAAATTATTACAATTTAGCTGAAATAAGTGCTTATATTTAAAAAGGAAGATTTAAGTAAATATAGTTAGGAGAGTTGGTATATATTACATCTAATATTGAGCCTATTTATCATTTATTGTTAATCTTTACTGCTGTATACATATTTTATTTTTCTCTCTTTACTTCACGAACATGTAGCGCTGAAAGTGTTAGTTATGATGATATGGATAGTGATAATTCTGTTGGAGCATGATAGAGATAGCATATATCAGAAGATGCATAACAGATAATTCTCAATGTCTATTATGCCCTGATGGAACAAAATAACGAATTACAAACCCAGAACATTCAACGAACGTCGCAATTAACCAAGGTGCCTTTTGGAACAATATATAAGATAATTAAGAAAAACGCAGGGCATCAAAAACAAAGAAGTGACAAAGGAGCACCGAGAAAAATTGAAGAGTATGAAATTGATATTATTAGGCAACAGGTATACTCCTTCTACAGAGGAAATGTTGTATCTACACTTGACTGCTTACATAAAGGAATCAGTGATGAGTCTATAAATATTCAGTGTTCTAAAGCAACAGAAAGCTGGTTTTAAGTTTGGTACTATATATAGATAAACGTCGTAAAATTACGGAAAGCCCGAGGTTACAGAAACTTCGATATGAATCCTTAACGGCTATTAGAAAGTATAGACAGGAAGGACGATTTATATGTTATTTAGACGAGACGTGGTATGACACCCATGACACAATTTGCAAAGGTTAGTTACTTTAACTATCCAAGTATGTGGTCAGTTGGACGCGCCGGTTTCGAGAGGGAAGAGAATAATTATTCTTCGTGCTGGGTCAGAAAAATGATGGATCAGACAGCCGCTATGATCTGCTAAAAATGTTAAATCCCCAAGTTTAGATTACCATGAAGATATGACCTCGTCTTTGTTTGAAGAATGGTTTTGTGACACATTGCTGCCAAATTTACCAAAAGATAGTGTGATAGTAATGGACAACGCTCCGTATCATTCTCGACAGCAAAACAAAGTTCCTACAAAATGTAATAATAAGAAAGATATTAAAGAATTTTTAGAAGCAAATGATTTATATTTTCAGGATCATTATACAAAAAACCAATTAATAGAGGTGATGAAAACAAAAGAATATTTACAGGATTATTATGTGGATAACAAAGCCAAAGAAGCAGGACATACAATTTTGCGTTTACCACCATACCATTGCATTTTCAATCCCATTAAATTGATATGGGCCCAACTGAAAAATACCATAAGACAAACAAATCAAACACCGAAATTTAGTGAAAGCAGTGTAACATACATAAAAAATGCTATGGAACATATAACTGATGTAAATTCGAAAAATGCTGTTAAACACGCAATATCAAAAGAGAACGAATATATGCGCATGTACAAATAGTAGCACCTTTGATTATAAATTTTCAATACGATTCAGACACCGACACCGATTTGCAAGACGACTCGATCACAAAAGATGATTTATAAAATGCGGTGACACATAAAAAGTTTATTGTGTATTACAAACTAATTACCTTTATCTATATGTATCCACTACACATGTTGCCACACGATTTGTAATTTTTTCTTTGTATATAAACCCAATGTATAGATATTTTTTATTATATACTTGAAATTAACAGCGTTTTATTATTATCTTATAGGGCCCTAATTTATAGTCAATACGACCCCTACATTCATACGTTGCAAATACCGTACCCGTTCAAAAAGGAGTATAATAATTATCGTCACAGAAGGTGGTGCAATAAAACCATTAGTGCCGTTCATAGTTATATTCTTATAATTTGAAATAAACTATACAATAAAAGAATTATTGTTGCGGAAATGTTACTACTCGTTATCAAAGTTTCTAAATGAGCTCTAGATTAGATTTAATAGTTTTTTGTTATTTTATATCCACTTTGTTTATATTTATTGTGTGTATAATTGTTTTGTTTGTTAACCGTGTAATATTTGAAACTGTTTTTTAGTCTTAGCAGTTAAAATGACATATCCCATCCTACAATGTGGACGAGAGAACAAATTAATTATCAATTATGAATTATAAATCTTTTAAAATTTCTCATTAGCGTCAAATTCCGTAATTCTTTTCTTTTTATTTGTATTCACCTTCCATATGTTATATATTTTATTGCCTTTATTGTATTGTATTTATTGTGCTATAAAAATATCTTTTGCTGTGCAATAAGTAAATAAATAAATTTTAAATGACTGTACCTATACTGCAGTTTTATTTTTTCTTAAACAAAGGAATAAAGTGCATATACAATTTTAAGTAAAAACGTCACATTCAAAACTACCTATTTGACAATTACAACTACAATATTTAATATTCCTCAGTTACATAATATTACAGATTAACTATCATTATTTTGTAAAACTATTATGTATGAAATATTCTTCCATAATACAAAATCTTTTAATTTAATAAAATTATGCAATATGTGCCAACCTTGTTTCCTTTATTTCAATAATCCAGGCTATAATTTTGTATAAATCTCCTTCTTTATTTCTTACTCTTCTTTTAAATTTCCATTTTATATTAAACTATAGCTGTTATAATACGAATTTGTTTATTAGTCCATATCTATATCACATTTAATTATATGATTTTCTTAATTTAATTTACTTATATACGAAATTTTTCATAACATTAAAGTTTATTGTTGAAGTGTTCAGGAATTATTTACTGTCTACTCTAAAGTATCAAGAATCTGTGAGACTTGATATATTAGATACCAAATTTCTTTCCAACGTCATTACACGTCTAATACGCATCACATATTAATTATTATACAACATTTGATCTCCTTTGCAATAAATTATAGCCCATGATTGTATTTACATGTTTTCGTGTTAATTTTACAGTTAAAAGATATTTTATAATCATAAATTTGTTACTAATTTTACTTGTTAACTCAACTTACAAATATATTTTTTACTCAGAGTAAACAAATTAATAATAAATTCATTATCTGAATCCGAGCAATTGGATACAATGAAGGAAGACCAACCTAATTATGTGTAGATCGAAAAGTGGAAATTGAGGAAAGTAAACATAACATTATTTATTATGAAAGCACTAGGTATAGAAACACACTACTTTAATTTAACCGAAAAATTTGTATTTATGTTCTTATTTTACATATACTACATCACAAGAAAAGAAGTAACATTAAATAGACTCGTAATAATTAATATAAATATACAAAGTATTAGAATAGAAATACATAAGAAAATATCCATAATTAATTTTTTTATACTAACTAATTATGAAAATTTAACAGTTTACAAAAACCTTAAAAAATTAATCATTTGTAGTGTTTATGTTTCTTTTTCAAATTACATATTTGGCACGATTTGCGTCTAGGATTTGAAAATTGTCGACAAATATTTAAATTCTAGTTACTTATTATCTAGTTCTAAATTTTCGTCTTCAAATTCGACAAGATAATGTTTTGAAAGTAATACTCCCAAAAATACTTCCAAAATTTCGAAAGAAGACTACCTATGTCGCCTTTTACCACAGACAACCTTCCTATAATCTGCACTAGCTCATCAGGCCCAGCCGTCGTACTTCGAATGCAGGCTACAGAATAACCCATTAGGCTTGTTTATTGTAAAAAAACACAGAAAGGCATATATAACGTAATTATATGACTGAGTAAGATATATAATAAGTTTGTCTACACTATGTTCAGATACTATATTAGCAGTAGACATTAAAATTTTGCTACATTCAACTAGAGAGCGCCCCGAATATTTTTAAAAACTAATATTATTGTTGGCAGCGCCCTCTGTTTAAGAATTACTGCACCCATCACCCTGATTATGATATATGCAATCTACTTTTCTTATTAAAATGTGTCGAGATATATATTGTTAAATCCGAATCAATCGCAATGCCGTATGAAAACAATTAAAAGCACAAGACAGCCATAAAATACGCTTAATTGCTTTGTATCAAGCATCAAAAGAAAGAGAATTTATTTCTCCAGGGGCTAAGCTACTTAATATCTTGCAATTATCTATATATTCCAAGTTATTACAAAATAAAGTAGCAGATTTTTGGTATAAAAACTTACTGTTCTTTAACATTTTTTTCCACATTAATCAAACAAACTTCCGTTATTAAAACTATCCAGTACCCTGGAGATGAGTTTGTAGATTATGCTCGTATTTTTTAATTGTCATTTTGTTGCTTACTAACGGATTCTGGTGCGATATGTTCGCAACATGTTTACAATGTAATTGAGATGTGCGAGATGGCCACCTTAAGAGAAATTGTTATGCCAGTTCAGGCCCAATTCGATCCAATTCCGTTCTCATATGTAACTACATAGTAAATCAAACATTTTTTTAATTAAAATTAGGAAAGTTATTGCCAATGCAAGAAACAATTTCTGGCAAATAACAAATACAACCAATAAAATGAAATATATATTACATATAAAGCTTATTTGTTTAGTTTGATCAATTATTTATTATCTCATAAGAGAATTAATACGAAATTCAGAAAGTAGGCTAAATGTTTCTTTGTACAATTCCCAGAAGCTATGTTTTTTTTATTTGTGCCTATTATAATGCTGTACATGGAACGCTTTTGTAATAAAAACAATTCTTTCTATCAAATAAATTATATATTATCTTTTTATATTTGGAAGATTGTTCGTATTTATTTTAGGCTGAAGTTAGAGGCATCTTCCATATAAGCATTTTAAATGGTTAAGTTAGAAGACCAATAATAAAATAAACTTCCAGGCAAATAATGGGTGCAAACATTGAGACGAAATTGAAATTATGTATCAATGCTTATATGCATTATTTAAGTGGTCCTTCATTTTTAGATAGAGTATATTAATATATCCACAAGACATTGGTATTACTTTAAAATTGAATTAAATCAACACAAGTTGAGTTATTTGCTGGAGATTTTTTTATAAAAGCCAGATTTAAACAATACTTTTTCGTGTTTTGTTAATTCGTTTCTAGGGAAAAGGTAATATTTCTTCAAAATCATATTTGTATATGCAGTATTTACCTACTGCATGGATCCCTCTGCAACAAATATATACTTTTACTAGGTGTTGCGTCTTTTGTAGAGAATACAATCCCAGGATTAGACTATGTGGTTTCTAATTGGGCTCAAATCTCAAATGGAAAAAAAACTTAAGTATTTTCTTGAAAATTATTTATTAATTGATACTATTTATCAGCCCCGATTCATTTTGTACATCAGGATCTGGGGATTCCATGCTCTTATTAATTTCCAGATGTAACTTTTCCTTTAGTGTCAATTGGGGTTGGAAGGTGTTTTGCCTTGGCTCATCACTTGTTTGTGATCCTGACCTTTCTACCTCTTCCGTGTCATCTCGACTATTTAGTCTTTTAACAATACTCTTTATTTGCTTCCTCACTAAAGCCTGTGTAGGAAGTGGAAATAAGTCAAGCCATTCCAAATCAGATAATAATTGATTTTCATCATCTTTTCGTGGATTTTGTAAATAATTCAACACAACAGTTAAATCATCACTTCATCGTTGCTTTATACGTTCCACTAAGGATGTTTTTATTTTATTGGCGAGTGCTGAGTTTTTGCTAGACAATTGTTTTATAAGAAATTTTAAAGCGGCATCAGCTGTGCATAAATGAGCATCTCGCCGACAGATTGCTTCTACTGTTAATTTAATTGGGGTTAGCACATCAACAATTTTATTTACCAAGTCAAAATCAGCCACTTCTAAACGGATTGGATGATTGAGACCTATAAGAACTTTTTGAATTCAGATTTTTAAAAGAGAAAATCGTTCCAGAATGGTTAAATGGCTATTCCACCTGGTTTTACAGTCCAAAAGAAGTGACAGCTCTTTTTCATGTTCAATCTTCATATATTTTTGAAGTACTGTTTCATTTTTCAATGGTGGTCTTTTGAAATACACTACAACTTTGCGGATTTTCTTTATCGGCTCATTAATGTTTTCATCCTTTATTAACTCTGGTATATGTTCTCGCTCGCGGGATCGGGATCCCGAGATTGTATTCTCTAGTCTTTGTTCACATATATTTCTTAAAATATTGAACAACGAGAATTTGAAATACGGCATTATATGAGCTTGTCGGAGATTGGAAGCTACAGTTTCCCAAAGAACCAACTTTTCGTCCATTAATTTTCATCCTTCTTTGAGCTCTTTCTGGCTTTCTACCATTAGACAAAAACCTTCCATCAAAAGAATTTTTTGCTACATTTTCATGATGGTAAATACATAAAAGCATACAATTCCGTTCAATAAAATTCCTGGAATATATTTTTGCACAAACAAGAAATTTTCCTTAAATTTTACATTTCCAATGTTATTCTGTTTATTTTCTTTAAAATAAACAGGCCCCACGCTTCGTGATTAGGCAAAAATTAAATTTGTATTTATAGACTCAATAAAATGATTGGGAAGCATGCACGTAATAAAAATTTTATGCCGGTGTTATCACTAGAATTATTCATAATATTTGGCTTTGATCCAGGTGCATATAATGGTGTATAGCCTGCCAACCAAAACGTATTTAACGCGTATGGCACAAAGGCATTTACGTCTGTTGTTTACATTTTTTTCAATGAAATCAGGCTACATATAAATCTTATAGAACGAAATGCTTTACAATAGCAAGGTCGTCCTAACAAAAATACACATATTTGTTGCAATTTTAGAAACATGTTTTGCTAGCTACCTGTGGCTAATTTTAACACTATTTTCATATACAGGGTCCTGCAAAAGTGCGTCAGTCTTCCATAGCTCCTTTACGGATCAAGTTAGGAATTTCATTCATTGGCAAACTTATACTCTATTATAGGCTTTATCTCAGTACAATATTTTTAGTAATGGCGGACTTCCGGTTATACCGGAAGTAGATGCCAACTTTGTAATTTTAAATGGAATACCGTATGTATTAGTGTACTTTTCAATTCCTTGTTAGATTTATATTGTACTTTGTTACGCATTCATCGGGTCTACGAGTAAGCCGCACCGTTTCGGTGTTAAATGATGTTTTTCGAAAAAAATTACATTTGAAACATCTGCGAAATTTAGAAATATCTCCGAAAAGTTAGAAACATGCAGTTTTCAGTTTCCGCTTGAACATTAAAGAACGCTCGTCTTTTATTAGAAAATTGTTGCGTTTCAATTATAGGTTTATTAAATAGGAATCTGTAATTTTCGAATTCTAAATCATTGATAACTTATTTCTTTAAATATAATGGTATAGCAATTTTTACATAACTCGATGGCATTTAATAACTATTGTCTAGTTCACAATGTCTGCGAATCATATAGGTTGCAAACTAAGGTGGGCTAAATAAGTTAAATAACAAAATATTTGAAATCTGTGCAAAGCAAATAAACGAAATGTGGTCGCCACACGACTTTCTTATACGTATGTGAGTTCCAATTTTTTTAAATAAAAGTTGTTTTAAATTATTATCTTCTTTCTAAACCTCTGAGTAAAAGTGTTACTTCCGGTCCAAACGTTGAAATTCTTTTTATACAAAAATTTCTTGAAATCCACCTCTGCCAGATCTTTGCAACAAAAAAAAACTTCTATTCAATAAGAGTAAAAGTTTTTGAATGTAAATAAAATATTTCACCAAGAATCGTCAGCTATATCTATGAATAGAAGCGTAAAAGTGTTACCAAAACGGCCTTAACGACCAAATTCATTTGCATACTCTCTTATTCTTTCGCGAATCAATTCAGTTGAAGAACACTAAAACGCAATATGGGAGATTCTCCAACTACCATCCAGTTTCCAACGGCACTTGGTTTTTCAGATATTTATTGACATCTACTAAAATCCGTTAAAATGAGCTTGACATGTAGACTACGCAATTCGTGGGACGTGTGTGCTTCCACTAAAGACGACATAACATTGACTAGATTGCACAAGTAAATGCAAAACAGTTAATAGTCGCAAAGACCAATTCATTTGATAGGGCACTTTTCATCCAACTACTCTCTTAAATTACGAACAAAGCAAGCACAATCTCCATCATTCACATAAATCATGCTACGTTGTATCTTCAATGGCATTTCCTGAATAATTTGCTCAATACATTGCCAGTACTCATTGATATCAAGATGATTTGGTAGATAAATTGTCCCAACAATCTCATGAATTATTATGCTCAATTAAATATTAATGGAAAGCTATCTATGTTGATTATATTTAGGAAATCGAAGCAAATTTTCTACTCATCAAACTAGTTAAACGAAGAGTTCACTACATAACCGAAAGATCGAAATACGTATTCACCTGTGGACGAGACAGTGCCTTAGCTTGTTGTCATTGTCGTGACGCTAGATTGTGGTATTTTCGCATAATATCTGTTAACTTTAGTGATTAAATTTTTTTAATTCTTAATAGTATTCAGTTTTATAGATACTAGTGGTCGCCTAGTGGTCGAAATTCGACGTTTTTATTTTTTTTCATTTAATGTATTTGTAACACTTATACATAAATTTTACCTTTCTGCACTCCTTCTTCACATGAACTTTAACTATGCCAAATCTCATATTTCTCCGTGCGCGCAATTTGTTTAAAATGAGATAAAACATATTTTCATTGCGTATTAATATGTAGATAATATTACTATCTATACAGGGTTGCGATTATGTATGTATACAGCTAAATATTTTGAAAACGGTTAATTGGAACTCGCTGAAATTTGGCACACTGTTAGAAGGATTTAGACTACATTATTTGAGATTTTCTCCAGTTTGTTTCCGAGGTACAAGGCTAACTTGATGTTTTTTAAATAGCGCGGGGGGTCAAATGTAACATTTTTGAAAAGGGTGTTCTTTTCTCTATTTAGCGATGTAACACATACCTGCCTTAATTTGCATAAAAACCTTTTTTTTTTGTTTTTACGAATTCGAATTTGAAGAAAAGTAAAGTAAGTTAGCTTTGAAAATGCTGCCATTAGCCTTCTGTCATTTGCATTATATTAAAAAAAATATGCTTATGTCATATAATTAGTTTAAAATGGTGCATTTAAGTGAAAGGGAGCGTATAGAAATCCTAATGATGGTTGTGCTGAGGTCATAACTCTTTTTAATGAAATACATCCCAATCGATAGTCGATCTCTAGAACAACGGTTTCTTGAAAAGATTCAATGAAATTGGAAGCACAAAAAATCATGTAAAACCCGGACGACCGAAAGCTGTTACAAACGAAGAAATTCTTTGAATGTTATATTAGTTGTGATGAATCAACTTTTTGTTTAAATGGGAATGTTAGCCGCCATAACTATAGGTATTGGTCTGACAGAAATCAGCACTGGATGGAGCAAGTTCATACGCAGTATCCCCAAAAGATTAATGTTTGGTGTGGAATTATTGGTCGGAATATTATTGCTCCTTCTTTAATTAATGGTAATTTAACTTCTCAAAGATACTTACAACTTTTACAACAAAACATTGTTCCGCGACTCAGAGAAATCTTCCCAAACTACAATAACCGAAATATAGGAGCAGACACCATATGGTTTCAACAAGACGGAGTACCGCCCCATTTTGATCGTGTAGTACGTCAGTATTTAAACCAAACGTTTCCTGATAGATGGATATAACGGAGGGGAACAATTGAATGGCCAGTTAGGTCACCTGATTTGACCCCACTTGATTTTTTCTTGCGGGATCATTTAAAAAATCGTGTTTATTTAAACAGACCATTAAATATCGCAGATTTGCAAGAACGAATAGGAAATGAGATTGCCATGATTTCTCCTCATACTTTGATTGACACCTTGCAGAATTTTGTCCATCGAATTCATTACTGTCAAGAAGTTAAAGGACATCATTTTGAGAATATCTTATAATATAAAATATTTATACAATTTAAAAAAATTTTTCATTATTTTTAAAATGTCTGAGTTCAATTTTAATAAAATGCGTTGTTTTTATTATTTTTGGTCGAAGTGAGGTTGTTAACAGTTGACGACAGATTAAAAACATCATTTCAAAAGATAACTTACTTTTACTTTTCTTCGAATTCGAATTCGTAAAAAACGGTGTTTATGCAAATTAAGGCCGGCATGTGTTACATCGTTGAATAGAGAAAAGAACATCCTTTTCAAAAATGTTACATTTGACCCCACGTGCTATTTAAAAAACATCAAGTTAGCCTTGTATCTCGGAAACAAACGACGATGTAAAACTGGTGAACATCTCAAATAATGTAGTGTAAATCCTTCTAACAGTGTGTCAAATTTCAGTCAGTTTCAATAAACCGTTTTCAAAATATTTGGCTGTATCCATACATAATCGCAACATTGTATATATATCTAAAGGAACACCAGAGAAAGTTGCTAATATTAAATTACCAACTGAAAATTTTTAATTCTCAACCTATGCACACAATCCAACAACTTAGTATCTAAAAGGAATCACCATTATTTCAGACGTAGCAAACTAAACTCCCTGTCAAACTATATAGGACGTTCTAAATCTTGTATTAATCTAAAATAATTTCAAAGAATAAAGAATATGATTACCTATAGATTTGGTTTAACAGAAAAGTTGATAATATTGGACTACTGAACTAGTAATTACGAGCTGACCAATGTCAGAGACACATTAAGCAAAAATTAAGAACGCACTTTTTATATGCTATTATGTTAAAATTTTCTAATTCCCATAAAAACATATAGTATTATCCATTAATTAATTTTGTTATTTTGTATGTGGAAACCCTTGATATTATGTAGTTTAAATTGTAAACATGTTATTACATAAAAATGCTTGATCATTTTATAAATTGTATCTGTATTACTAGGAATTTATCTCCACGTAATATCTTGTACTGGCTTTTTACTGTCAAACCATGTATAATTACGTATATATAAACTTCATTGCGATAGACTACAACAAATAAATTTCTGCAAAAAATCTTGGTCGAGTGATTTAGTTACTTATGACATTAATTATTCATTTATTACGATTTTACGCTATTATAAATTATACGCATAGAGGCGCAGTCGAAACCGGGAATTCCTATAAATAGGTGAAAATAATGAAGCAGTTTTCGATATAATATTGTCTTTCAAAGGCGCAAATATCGCAAAGAGGAAAATCCCATTCAATTTCTACCAAGAAAACGAAGTTGTCATGTAACTGTCCTAACCTTCCTGGAATATTGTATTTCCGCAGTTCCTCTTGAACTTCAATTTGGCGAAAGTGTAAATAACCGGACATAGCTTTTCGTGACTAATAGTTGAAAGGCCAATTCTACGTCAACCCACACAAAGACATGTGATAATAAGATATTGGCTAATGAAGTTCGTGTGGACACAATGGGAAACAAAATAAGGAGTATTTACTATGCTTTTTATTAAGTTTGTTCTTATTCGAAACCATTATTAATTTGTAGAAATTTAATTATAATTCCTCAAGGCGTTTCTGCTAAAATCAGTGTACACTCCTGCCCAAGGTAAACACATTTCTTGCTAGAATGTTGTGAGTCGCTAGAATATGAAATTTAATGGCTTATGCGAATTAGTTGAAAGTGGTCTACAATATTCATTTTCTGTTTAGCTAAAATATGTTTGAAATCTTGTAAACCGTAAAATATCAAAAATTAATTCAGCTACAATAACTTGAAAAAAAATGAGGTGTGGCCACCACACGTATGAGCGTTTCAAACTATACAAGTTTAAGAAATTTTTATACGAAACTTATTCAAAATCCTATTCTAAGTACTTTCATTCTCTTAATAAATCGCTATAGAATGCATACTTTCCAAGATATTCGAAAAACAGTGCTCCTCGCTAAGAGTAAAAGTGCTACTTCCGGCCCGAATTTTGAAATGTCACGTATACAAAAAATACTGCAAATCCAACTCTAAATACTTTTGTACTCTTAATAAATATACATAGAATGCATAATTTACGACATATTTGCAAAAAATCGCTATTCGGTATAAGTAAAAGTGGTACTTCCGGTCCGAATTTTTAAATCTTTTTTATACAAAAGATATTTAAAATTATAATTTAAACACTTTTATACTCGTAATGTACCTGCCTGGAAAACATGACTTGCGTGATATTCGCAAAAAACTGATTTTCGATAAGAGTAAAAGACCTACTTCCGGTAGGAATCTCGAAAAACTTTCTAAATAAAATTATTCTCAATTTTAATTTTAAGTACATATAAATTCCTTATATATTTGTTTAAACTTAGTAGTTGACGAAATATTGGCAAAATTCGATATTTTCACTGAAGTAAACTGCTACTTCCGGCCTACCGATTTTACTGAAAAACTAAACAGATCTCAAGAGGGAGATTATACACGATAATACAAAATTTGGAATTGATATCACTAGCGGTTTTACCGCTATCGTGGTCACAGACAGACACACAGACATATGCAAAAATCTCGAGGTCGAAAATGTTCGTCATCACAATACTTCCTTATACTACGTATAAGAAAGTAAAAAAATGAGGTGTGGCCACCACACGACTTTCTTATACGTATGAGCGTTTCAAATTATAGTGTATTAAAAAAAATTATATAAAAAAGAAAGTGCTACTCGCTAAGAGTAAAAGTGTTACTTCCGGTCCGAATTTTGAAATTTAATTTATACAAAAAATATTTCAAAACCAACTCTAAATACTTTTGTGCTCTTGACAAATATTTATAGA
This sequence comes from Amphimallon solstitiale, assembly GCA_963170755.1. Lineage (NCBI taxonomy): Eukaryota > Metazoa > Arthropoda > Insecta > Coleoptera > Scarabaeidae > Amphimallon > Amphimallon solstitiale. Next base: position 55,964,186 of record OY720681.1, on the reverse strand, counting down.
ATGCATAATTTACGACATATTGGCAAAAAATCGCTATTCGATAAGAGTAAAAGTAATAAGATATTAAAAATTAACTTCTAAATACTTTTATATCCCAGGCATACCTGTCTAAAAAGCATGACTTGCGAAATGTTTGCAAAAAACTGATTTTTGATAAGAGTAAAAGACCTACTTCAGGTATCAATTTCGAAAAACTTTCGTAATATAATTTTTCTCAAATTCAATTTTGAGTACATATGAATTCTTTATAAATTCGTTTAAACTTAGCAGTTGACGAAATATTGGCAAAATTCGATTTTTTCACCGAAGCAAACTACTACTTCCGGTGTGCCGATTTTACTGAAAATCTAGTCAGATCTCAAGAGGGAGATTATACTCGTAAATATAAAATTTGGAATTGATACCTATAGCGGTTTGACCACTATCATGGTCACAAACACACCCACACACACACACACACACACACACACACACACACATACACACACACACACACTGACACACAGACATTTTTTAAAAACCACTTTTTCGGTATCAGGGGACTTCAAAACGTGGACATCTGCAAAAATCTCGAGGTCGAAAAGTTTCATCATCACAATACTTCCTTATACTACGTATAAGAAAGTAAAAAAACGAATCACCCAGTAAAGGTATTTATCTTTTAACCAAATTTTGTACAGATATTAGGGTGTTGAGAGTAACAAACGATTAAATTTTCATTGCAGAAATCGCACTTGCTATAATGAAAATTCAGTAATGAGTTGATGCTTTTTACTTATTATTATTATTAACACGTGTACAAATTTTTAATCTAAATAAACTACTGAAAATAACGAGCAACAGTTAGGATGCATTAATTTCTGAAGAAGCGGCGAAAGAGTTATATATAAAAAAAATCAAGTCTTCAATCAACAAAATCTGTTTGTGATCACTGTTGACGTCGAGGTGGTATTCCGGTGCATTGTCGCATAATTGCTTATTGCAATATCCACAAGCATCAGAAGATTTTAATTCTGCCTACTGCATCCATATGCTACGCCACATCCTTTTTACAATTACAGAATGTATATTTCAATAAGTTGTTGGCTGAAGGTTTTTCTGTCATAATTGCTTTCCAATCCCAAACCCACTCTTCTGGATTTTTTTAGTTTCCATACTATTTTTGGAATTGGTGGTATGTAGTTAAAGTACGGTACCTTGCAGCTTTCTTAGTTCTATGCCTAAACTGAAATTGCTTTTTAAGGTTGAAATAGCAAATTGTTAGTAGCGGACTTAACAATAAGACAATGGGAGGCATGAATAGGGTGTTGGCTGGAGACTTTTGAAAATCAAGTTTTCAATCAACAAAATCTCTGCTCTCTGATCACTATTAACGTCGCGGTGGACTTCCGGTGCTTTGTCGCATAATTACCCACTATAATATCCACACGCATCAAAAGATTTTAATTCTGCTTACTGCACCTACATGCTGCGCCACATCCTTTTTGCAATGACATGATATATATTGCATTAAGGTGTCGGCTGCAGGTTTTTCTGCAATAATTACTGGAACTAGGTTATTGCTTTCCGTTCCAAACCCAGTCTTCTGGGTTTTTTTTTAGTTTCCATACCATTTTTGGAATTGGTGGTATGTCGTTAATGTACGGTACCTTGCAGCTTTCGTATTCTATGAAAAGAAGCTAGACTGAAATTGCTTTTATTTGTTGACATAGCAAATTGTTAGCAGCGGACTTCTTCCAACGTATCTTACTTCAAGTTGCCACTATAAACGAGCTCCAGAGTATTCCACTTCCTCAGGCTTGGCATTTAAAGATGCCAACGATTGTATGTACAATTAAAATATCCTTTTTTTTGATGGTGGCAACGCGGTCAGCACAACTAGAGGATCGACGTCTTCTCCAACAATAAAAACCGCTTCGATAGACAAAAATGAAGGAGATTGGTGAAGATTGAAGCATCGCATCGGTAGCTTTTTTAGTTTGCTTGATTTTAGTAGAAGTCTATTCAAACTTCTTTTAATATCAAAATTCATTATCTAGAAATCGTTCTTGTGAAACTTGAACAAGTATTGTCTCGTCAAAAATCACATCTACGTGTGCAGATGAAATTACATCGCCGTATTAGGTAAAAGCATTCTAATGCGTTTCAATCTATTCTGTTTCTATTCAAAGTATAATGTATAATTATTATAATTACACTTTAAACGACATAATAATATAATTAAATAGTAATGAATTGCCTGAATTAATAAATAAAAAATAGGAATTTTAAATAGTATAAAAAAATGGATTTAAATACGACGCGACGGTAAGACACTAATGACAACCATTCGCTCACATCGAAAAATATGATATGGAATTAATTTCTCTGTTAATGTGCTTGTCATTTGAGAAATGTAAACACTGATATGCCTGCGATAATGTTACAGACGGAAAATCAAAGCTCAGTTTGTGAAAAGCGGACTGTTTTTCATAGCTCATCCGTGTGATATTTACGTTCTGCCGCATTTCTCTCGTATTACCGCGCTACATTAGACAGATAAAAGATTTATCGCTGTGACGTAAAATCTTCCTATAATCGTGTAATTGATATCTGGAAGGAATTTATATCGATTCCAGATTTTCAAACAAACATAAATTTTACATTCATTTTAAATTCATCTAATGATATACCCATAAAATACATCCATATCATATATTGTATATCATATATAAAAGATGTATTCATTGATAAAGTACATGAAATTTCTAGTAATGAAAGTTACAAAATTAGGAATAATATTTAGTTACCATATTAGACAATTTTATCCTGTTAATGGCATTTACATCGCTGGGTAATAAATAATATTATAATAGTAATTATAAATTTGATTTAGTTTGCTATTTTTTGGCTTTAAAATACCCGTAATAACACGCACTAAATCTATGGCTTACATTTAAAATATTCTGTTGAAGTAATCTGGATTACCGCAATAAAATTCTGAAGAGAGTATCAGTATTAAATTATATGCTTATACAAAAATTGTTGCAAATTAAACGTCAAATAATTTTATTCTTTTAAAAACTCTATACGAAATGTATAATGTGTGAGGTATTTAGAAAGAATGAGTAAAAGGTCCGTATTCTCAGCTTTTTTCTACCAAGATTTTCCAAATCCAGCTCTTGATTCTTTTATCGTAAGAAATCTTTGTAGAATGTATAATTTGCGAAATATTTGCAGGAAACTGTTCTTCAATTGATAAGAGCGATGTGTTTATGATAAGTTTCTAAGTATGTACTATTATGCCTACTATAGGCGTTTTCGGAAATTAAACCCGGGCATTGGGGTTACAACACGGTTAGCACGAATGCGTTCTTTAAATCAGTCGGGTACAAACAACCTTGTTCGTAAAATCTAAAAAGTAACCGGGTTCAACAACCCGGTTCGATTTTCATAACCTTGGTGAGTAGGGTAATGCGGGTTGTTATACCTCCCCCCCCCCCTTCCGGTCCATTTTTTCTGTCGTATTACCAGTACAGCTAAACTATGTTATGAAGATAGGTATTTATAAGGTTATGTGCAGACGTTTACGTTACGTTACCCAACGTGACCGCAATTGCGTTCGGAAATGTTTCATTTAACCGGGTAAAGTTACTGAACCTACTTTTTTTACTTATAAAGTGACTAATTTTCTTTTCTTTAGATATTTGAGTAGTAGTTAACAATATCTTAATCGATTTAACTGAAAATCTCAATGAGAGAGAGAGAGAGAGAGAGAGAACTGTTTGTAAATACCATGGTTTTGGTATTTTTTGGCACACACTTAGTGAGAAAGAGAGAGATGTTTGCTAAAGTCGTTTTCAAATAATAGTAGGGGAGAGGTGCGGGTTTTGGACCCTCCCCCCGAAATTATCTTGGAGCGGGGGGAAGGGGCACATTTCCCTTCAAAATCAATATTTTACTTTTACCGAAAAGGCAGATGCCTCTCGATTTAATCCCAGTAATTTATCTGCATTTACCTACATAGGTCATATCTGCATTTTTAACAAGTTAGTGTACGGAAACCTATCAAAACACCATTTCACCGGTGTACATCTCAAGCTATTCTAATAGCATTTAAAAATTCCACTTTGTTTAGAAACTACAAATAATCGGTTGCATAATTTATCTGTAAACAGCACAAATTCGCGTGTTAAGTGACAGCAAAATACACTTTTACACAAGACGCCATTATGTGGGTAAAATGTATGTCAACCAGTCGTAAATAATAACATAATTAAATATAAAGTAGCTCTAGTTCAACTTAGGTTGACGCTAATTGTATCAAATATATTATTAAAATATGTACTTTCTTAAGAAAATGCTCTCCGCATTAATTTTTTTATCGATTACCTATTAATGCATAACAATATTAAAATATACAAAATAGCCTTCTATAATACCTAATTTAATTTTTGCCAAGTAAAAGAAAAGTCAAAAATAACGATTATATTTCGTGTGGAACTTGATAATATGACATGTTTTTTATAATGCAAATAAATAGCTTTGCTACATTTCGTCAAGGCATTATTTTGCGTTATTTATGACCAAACATACGCATTTCATTTGAAATTGAATTTCATTGTTACTTCCGGTAATGAATTATATAGTTAGTGATTTCGAAGTGAGTAAAATAGAAATACGCGTGCTAGATTCCATATGTGGCAATAATTCCATAAAAATGCAAAAACTGCTATATAAATGCCTATAGAATGTTCGAAAATTCATGTAAGAAGAAGGAATGCACTAGTATCAATAAGAAAATGCTGTTGACATATTTTGTTCGTCGAACTAAGGCACTGATATAGACTGCATGGTACTTTTACAATCTTAAAGATAGTACTGACATTCTAGAATTGTCTACTATGATTGGTTATCGAATTAGGAAAAGTCTGGAACATAGACCTAGAAAAGCTAGTCTATTTACCAAGCAAGCAAGTAAGTTAAAGAGTTTTTAAATTAAGCATCCAAAGATGAATTTTTAATCCTTAAGGTTTATGTTTACATGAGTATACCATGACAACAAAAGTTAAAAGCCTTGGTATTTTTAGGTGGGACTGATAGCGGGAATAGCAGGGTCATGTAAAATGGATAATTATATAATGTGGCGATTTATTGTAAAAAGACGAAAACTAATACACAACGGTGTTTTACCATAATAAATAAAGAAATGAAGAAATTCACTACCTTCAATTTTTTAGAAAACACAGTGAGCTCCGATCAACTTATACAAAAAGTAAATATTTGTTTTTGTATTACCGTCACAGAAAATTAGAAGTTGAATATCAAAAATTGCCAAATATTTGAAGTTAGACCACCCGGAAAGTTATACTGGCCATGCTTTTAGAAGAATTTAGGCATCTCTGTTAGCCAATAAAGGTGTTATATATGTTAGTATTAGTTTAGTTTTTACTACAATAAAATCACAGTTTACCTTAGTATAGATTTAATATATTGATACAAAGTTGCTACTTCATCTTAATTAAAGAAAAATATTTTAATATAAAAGAGAACATGCATACATGTTAGTTGCACTATTCATTCATAAGAAACAATCCATGCATCTTAAGCTGTTAATTAATACCTTCTCTATTGTATAAATCCCAATCTATATAGAACAAATGTATGTACCATATAATTATTTTATTTCTACAAATAGATATATGATTAATACTTTTTCTCGGATTAAACATTTTTTAGTATAAAATTAAATGAATTATGTAAAAACAATATTTATTATTAATTTAAAATGTATTTCTCTGTGTGCAACTGCAAAATATTGCAATTGAAATTGCAGTTGACCTAACCTACATTGTTTACGAGCATACGAGCACTTATCTAATAATTCCACAGTCTTCCTTAGGCAACCTATAATACTATACCTAACTATCATTGCTTTTCTAATACAATTACAATAGCCGTAAGCAGAACAACAAGGAAATTTTAATGTACAATTCCTAAGAAAAGCTTAAAATGGAACTAAATGGAACTCCAAGCAGCATGATATTACTACCAGTTACTAGTTACTGGAATTACTCAAGTAGATGGGCCATATTATTTGGATGCATGGGACTTTTAAGTGAGAAACGGATGAATATACTTAACAAGAGATGCAACTGAAGTAACACACCCCAAATGAAATTTCGTCGCGTAAACATACCTACATATAATTATTATATTTATTTATTCCTCTCACTATATACATATGGATATGCTTTGGTATTCTTCCAATAAATCTAATGTACAATGCATGTGTTATTAATTGTGTTGTTAATTAACACTTGCGTTTGTAATGTTAGTTTAAAAACATCCTTTATTTATTTACGAAATTATAGGTTATTAATCTAGTAATACTGAATTATAGGTTATGATATTATTTGCCAGCTACCCACAGGGTACCCACATAATGGCCGATTTGGTATACATTGATTTCCTACCTCGTGTCACCACTCTCATTATAAAGCCACTCTAGTCTAACTCGATTTCGAGCGCCATCTACAGTTGAAGAGTACGAAATATTCTCGATTAATGTGATACTGTTATTATTGATAGAAATCAAAAAATTTTCAATACTCAGCCATGTTGAATAATGTTGCTTGATTGCAAATATTATTGCTTATTTTGGTTTTCTATTACTTCCTCTGTGGTATTTGTTGGGTTACCATATATTTTTCCTTGTCTATACATATTCAAATGGTCTGTGTACTCAACTGTGGGAAAATTAATTTTAATCAATTACTACATCTTATACCAAGTAAGTTGAAATTTCCAATAGAGACATTTTAGTGCCGTTTAGTGCCGATTTTATTGAAGTTGAACACCGTATTTTCGTAATTTACCCAATAGTACTTAGGTACGCTTGGTCCATATGTGTCATACAAAATCTATCCTTATCCAAAATTTTTTTGTAAGTGACCTTTTTCTGATTATGACTGTATTTCTGAATTTTGAAGCAAACGCCAAACACCAATAATAATCCTGTAGATAAAATAAAACGAAGGAATGGGTTATGTGATATTTGGGCTATCTAATTTTTGTTTATGTCTTGCCAAATAACTTGATAAATATTTTGGAAATGTTATCGCTTTATACTGAGCAAGAATTTGGAAAATTATTTTCAATAAAATTCTTTAATTTTATATAATGTTTTTGTTTTCATTTACAATAGTTAAATTCAATAATTATCATTTGTTTCAAAATTTTACTTGTTTTAAAATTACGCTGCAAATAGGAAGTAAATATTTTTTAAAAAAACATGTAAATAGAACTATCAAAAAAGGTGGTCTAAAAAACTTAGAAATAAAACGTAAATATACCTCTCAACTATTGGTTTGATGCGTGCTATAGTAACAATGATAAATGCACTTTAGTTACCCATTTCAGCCGAGCAATTTAACTTGTTTTAAAATAATCGTCACAGCTAACACTACCTTTTTTACCTCTACTGGTATACTCCAAATACTTAAAAGTAAATCAGAAGAATTGAAATAATAATAATATAAATTTATGAAAATCATCATGCAACAAATAGCGCAACACCTGATTCTCACTTATCTTATCGTATTACCAGGTGAGCATCTATTGACAATTAATAAATTCCATAACTTTTATCACCTAAACTCCAAACCATAATCCTCTCAGAGCAGTAAATTTATCTGTATTCAACATATTTGTTTATGTATAATGACAAAATAAACAAAATAACCACATCCTTAATATGTTATGCAATATAAAGTTACATTCGCTTTCAATTTTGTAAATAACTATATCTGTTTATAGACCTATACGTAAATGAGTTCGTCTGAATTTCTTCATGAGTCTTTTATACGTATGCGCGGTGCGATATTGTTTAGTTTTGAATACTGTTATTCTATTAATAATCTGTTTGATATATTTTGCGAGGTATTTGCAAAAAAAAAACCTGCTGTTTGATAGAAGTAAAAAAATTCTTTTATACAAAAATTGTTCCAAATTAGGCTCTAAATACTACTATACTCTAAACGAATCTCCGAATTTTAAAAATGTCCTTTTGCCAAAGCTGTTCCAAATGAGTTGTGTTTATATTCTAACTAAATCTGTTTTAATTTATAATTAGTTAGATGCCGGTATCTGACGTGGAATTTGCCAGGTTTTTATGATTGCAACTATTTTGAATCCACTCATTGCAAAAATTGTACGACATTGCATGTTTACGACAGAATATTAAGTTTTAGATTTCCACGGCCGCCGCTGACAGTGCTGACAGTACGACAATGAAGTTGAAACCAAGGCCACGTAGGTAGAATTTTCCTAAATAGGTAACTTCCAATTTTAGGTTTATAAAAGAGTTTACTGTAAAATGATGTTTAGTAAAATATTCCTATTTAGCGAATAATGACTTTAAAGAAGTAGTTTTTTCTTTATTGCAGGTAAAGTTAAGTTGTACTAATTTGTCGAAAAAGTGGGCAGTTCTAACTTTTAAGTAAGAATCCTGAAGTCATCCATATTTTTCATTACATAACTCGTCACCATTTTATAACAATAAAATTATTCCAAATAATAAAATTGTTTATTTTTTATAATTAGTCTAAAATTACTATCACAAGTATAGGTACATATATACATTTATACGTAAACGTATATGCACGAATTGGGATACACAGCATACACCTAGATGTCATTACCAACAGCGAACGCACAGACACGTGTTTCGGTCTTTAAGGCGTCTTCAGTATACGTGGTGCTGTTAGCAATGATCGACAACTAAGATCGTATCTTATGTCGCTGAGATATTTTTACGGGCATTTTGTGGTCAAGCCGACATAAGATACGATCCTAGTTGCTGATCATAGCTAACAACACCACGTACACTGAAGAGGCTTTAAAGGCCGAAACACGTGTCTGTGCGTTCGCTGGTGGTAATGACATCTAGGTGTATGCTGTATGTGCATATACGTGTACGTATATGCACATATGTATGTAATGTATATATGTATACTTGTGATAGTAATTATCCGTTAATGTACGTTACACATTCAAGTATTTTATACTCCATTTGTATAAAATTATCTAAAATTTAAAAAAGTTGATTGTTCAGAAAATGCAAAGTGCTTGGTAAAACTTTTTTTTTACAAAATATGTGAATATTTTACATTTGTCAGTTTAAACAAGACAAAAACCCTAAAACACCTTTACCACACTAAAGAACAAAAAACTAAATACGTATTTCGACAACTGTGTTGTCATCTTCAGTAGCACTGATTAAAAACCGCGTTTTCAATACACCGTAGTGTGTACACAACAACACTAATCCTTAATATTCGCTCATATGTTTGGTAATAAATAGGGTACAACTTCAGGTGATATTTACCTCCTAGTGAGTCAGATTTACCTGTATGATTTGGAACAAATGCCTAGTCATACTTAATTTATCTATTATTAGGTCGAATTGAGGTAAGTAATTCATACTCTGCTACTTGGGAAATTATTACAAAAGACATCAAAATGTGAGCATCTGTAAAAATCTCCAGGTTAAAGATCATCACGACACATCCTTATACTACATATAAGAAAGTCATACATATATATGATGAATAAGTTCTTGAATAAAATTAAAAATTACATTTTATTTTAAAAATACTAACTAAGGACTTTTTTGCGCTTTTTAACGAAACGAAATAGTGTAATAATATTTTTAATACGTTTTGAAACATTATATATTTAAATCTTAAATTTTAATACATATAATAATCATATTTATGTACATCACATAAAATAAAAATGTAGATTTCTGTATTTCTGCAATTATGTAATACATATTTATTTTACATAGAAAGCGTTTATGTAAAACAAAACGATTTTGCGTGAGGTAAAATTGTTTAAAAATTACTAATAAAAATTGTGTACAATAGCTAACAACACTAAAATAATAACCTTGGTCGTGTCGACACAGCATGTTTGATAGGAGTATTGCAGAACAGTTGCTAACTAATTAACAGCAACGAAAAGTAAATATTAAAGGTGAATAACTTGCACGTCGACATGCATGGGAGGACCTTGAAACGATTGTAAGGAAGCATATGTAGAAGAAACACATTTTAGCCTATATTTTTCACAACAGTTTATAATATCGTAATATCGTACAAAACAATATTAGGATGAACTGTGTTGTTTTTAAGTCTATCACAAACCAACACACAGACATAACAATACGTGCAACGTCCTGTCATCCGATAAATCATAAATTACTGCATATAATTCTATGATAAATAAACTAATAGATGTACCGATGAATAAAGAAAACTTTGATCAAGAACCTAACAGAATATACAATATAACCCTTAACAAGGGTTATGCAATAAATTTTATTAATAGCACCCTCACTGAAATACAAAAAAAAACACATACTTTGCCATTAATCTACCCAAAAATAGTAGAAATTACACAAAACAACCTATAACTTACTTGGGGTAATATATCAGAAAAAAATAGGTAGGTTAATAAATAATAATAGGATGACGGCATATAAAACTAATGATTCAGCTAGCAAATATATAAAAAAAAGCAATAAGGATAACACGGACAGAAGCTTAAACTCTGTCTAAGTTAACTTGCGTATGTGGTAAAGTATATTATATTGGACAATCAAGCAGAACCTTTAAAAAACGGATCTCTGCCTCAAGTCTCTATTAATTTTAAGAGCTGCCATGGTAAAAAGAAATGAAACTGAATAGGTACTGTTAGTTATAAATTAGTGTCCATATATGTATCTATAATATAAATATGAATCATCAACTTCGCTTGATTTTATCGGCTGATGTATATTTATATTTAAATTTCTTTCAAAAATCTTCACCGCATTTGATAAAATACAAAATGAGCTTAGTTAATAACTATATAGATTGGCTTTTGTGTCAAGAGTATCAGGTGTTTATCCCAAACACTATAAATTCGAATATTGATACTTACTTTTGATATCTGAGTTTTTATAATTAAATCTTATCTTGCAGATGTATTTTTTATTGCATTCTGGAGTCGGAGATGTCTATAAGGTGATACTTAATTATAAATACATTTAAATACCACTCCTTTTGTTTATATTTATAGTGCTATCATAATTCATACAATTGTACTCGTGTTGTATATGTAAACTACATATATTCACCAGCTGCCCAATTGAAACTTTTACACTATAATGTAAAAAATACATTAGATAATTAACCTTATTAAAGTGGTCGCTAATGAACTTTTACTTTGCATATACCACTTTTTTAAAGGATGTTTATTTTTTCAGTGTATTAAACACAACACAATAATTAATTCAAATATGTATTACGAGCAAAGTGTATCTCAATAGGCAACTCGCAAACTAGCCTGTATGACTGTTGCAGGTTGCCGATAATAATTAATTATTTTTCTCTTAATATAATATCAACTAAAAGATAACTAAATGAACATTACTACAAGCGGGGAAAAAAGGAAGTGTGGCCACCACACGACTTTCTTATAAGTATGAGCGTTTCAAATTATACAATTTTAAAAATTATTTTATACAAAAATTACTCAAAATCCTATTCTAAGTACTTCCAGTCTCTTAATAAATCTCTACAGGATACATACTTTATGAGATATTTGCAAAAAAATGCTACTGGCTAAGAGTAAAAGTATTACTTCCGGTCCGAATTTTGAATTTTCATTTATACAAAAAATATTCTAAATCTAACTCTAAATACTTTTATACTCTTGACAAATATATATAGAATGCATAATTTACGAAATATCTGCAAAAATCGCTATTCGATAAAAGCAAAAGTGTTACTTCCGGTCCGAATTTTGAAATTTCATTTATACAAAAAGTATTTCAAATCCAACTCTAAATACTTTTGTACTCTTGACAAATATATATATATACCGGGTGTCAACGAGATCATGTATCAGCCCGCCATTTATTTATTAGTTAAAATAAAACTTTGAAATTCGGATCGTATAAATGAGTGATTAGTGGGCTTCTTCAGGTACACTCAGTTCTTCTATAGCACTTCCCATCAAACCGGAAGTGACGTTAATTTTGAATTTTTAAATACAACATTTATTATTTCTGTTCATATTCTGTTTCTTTTGAAAATTTGCCATCTAGTGCAGGTTAACTTTTGACATTTCTGTCAAAGATGGCGGTATCTGTTAAATTTATCCATTAAAGTGAAACTGCTTCGCAACAATTGTCCAATTGTAACAACCATCAAAGTTAGCTTTGAAAACAATTAAGAAACGTATTTTTCACATTTACACGCATTGGCCAAGGAAACATGTATTTCACGTTGAAATTACTAAAGAAAATAAGATTTTTTTTTTCATTTTCAAATGACAGGTACTCGTCTTTTTTAAATAGTAACACCTATTTTTTATTTCAGTGCCATATTGGCACAATTTTTAGCTTTCAAGTAATATAAAATATGCTGTTGTTTAGTGGTAGACAGGTAGAACAAAATATAAAATGTTTTAAAAGTATGTAGTCTAATTCCAAAGCAACAGAGCAATTACACGTCAAATGAAAAAACACACCTCTAAACAACTAACACACTAAACCACATCATATTTTATATCACTTGAAAACTAAAAATTATGCCAATATTACACTGCAATAAAAAATTGGTGTTACTATTTAAAAAAAAAACGAGTACCTGTCATTTGAAAATGAAAAAAAAATATTTTCTTTAGTAATTTCAACGTGAAATACATGTTTCGTTCGCCAATGCATGTAAATGTGAAAAATACGTTTCTTAATTGTTTTCAAAGCTAACTTTGATGGTTTTTGCATTTCGACAATTGCTGCGAAGCAGTTTCACTTTAATGGATAATTTTAACTGATATTGCTATCTTTGACAAAAATGTCAAAAGTTAACCTGCACTAGATGGCAAATTTTCAGAAGAAACAGAATATGAACAGAAATAATAAATATTGTATTTAAAAATTCAAAATTAACGTCACTTCCGGTTTGACCGGAAGTGCTATAGAAAAACTGAGTGTACCTGAGGAAGCCCACCAACCACTCATATATACGGTCCGAATTTCAAAGTATTATTTTAACTAATAAATACATGGCGGGCTGATACATGCTCTCGTTGACACCCGGTAGAATGCATAATTTGCGAAATATTTGCAAAAATCGCTATTCGATAAGAATAAAAGTGTTACTTCCGGTCCGAATTTTGAAATTTTTTTATACAAATGGTATTGAAAATTAAGTTCTAAATACTTTTATACTCGTAACGTACCTGTCTAAAAAGCATGACTTGCCTACTTCCAATAGAAATTTCGAAAAACTATTTAAAAAAAAAACGAGTACCTGTCATTTGAAAATGAAAAAAAAATATTTTCTTTAGTAATTTCAACGTGAAATACATGTTTCGTTCGCCAATGCATGTAAATGTGAAAAATACGTTTCTTAATTGTTTTCAAAGCTAACTTTGATGGTTTTTGCATTTCGACAATTGCTGCGAAGCAGTTTCACTTTAATGGATAATTTTAACTGATATTGCTATCTTTGACAAAAATGTCAAAAGTTAACCTGCACTAGATGGCAAATTTTCAGAAGAAACAGAATATGAACAGAAATAATAAATATTGTATTTAAAAATTCAAAATTAACGTCACTTCCGGTTTGACCGGAAGTGCTATAGAAAAACTGAGTGTACCTGAGGAAGCCCACCAACCACTCATATATACGGTCCGAATTTCAAAGTATTATTTTAACTAATAAATACATGGCGGGCTGATACATGCTCTCGTTGACACCCGGTAGAATGCATAATTTGCGAAATATTTGCAAAAATCGCTATTCGATAAGAATAAAAGTGTTACTTCCGGTCCGAATTTTGAAATTTTTTTATACAAATGGTATTGAAAATTAAGTTCTAAATACTTTTATACTCGTAACGTACCTGTCTAAAAAGCATGACTTGCCTACTTCCAATAGAAATTTCGAAAAACTTTTTTAATAAAATTTTTCTCAAATTTAATTTTGAGTATATATGAATTCTTTACAAATTTGTTTAAACTTAGTAGTTGACGAATAATTGGCAAAAGTCGATTTTTTCACTGAAGTAAACTACTACTTTCGGTCTGCCGATTTTACCGAAAACCTAATCAGATCTCAAGAGGGAGATTATATTCGTAAATATGAAATTTGAAATTGATACCCATAGCGGTTTGGCCGCTATCGTGGTCAGAGAAAGAGAGATATTCTAAAAACCAGTTTTTCGGTATCAGGGGACTTCAAAACGTGGACATCTGCAAAAATCTCGAGGTCGAAAATTTTCGTCATCACAATACTTCCTTATACTACGTATAAGAAAGTAAAACATCTACCAGACTAAAGGAAAAAAACTACAGGTGTCTATTTAAAAAAAAGTTGACTATCGTTACGTATTCAATACAGCGTTGAAAAAATTATTGTAATATAATAATAGGATTTAGGGCCCATTTATAGAGTTTGTCAAACCATTTTTATACTTTCTTTATTTATTAAAATCGGATAATAAATAAAGAAGTTACGGGATGGGGCATTTTTTATCAAAAAGTCCGTGCTTAAGTATTGGTGCGTAGTTCAAATAATACATATTATATATTTTTAATATATGTGAATGATCTCCCTCCCAGGACTAAACATAAAACAATACTGCAGGCTGATGATACTTTGGTAATTGTAAAAACTAAAAACGATGCAACATACAATGAAATACTGGCTACTGTTGATGACTGTGCTTCATGGTTTGACAGAAACAGGCTGATGCTGAATATTGAAAAGAAAACATTGTGTTGGCTATTTTAAGAAGGACCCAATAAAAATTATTTATGAAGATCAACAGCTAAATATGGAAGATATGGCAGTTCAGTTCTTGGAATTGTGGATGGATCCTCAATTGAATTGGAAGAAGCATATTGACCACTTGGCGGCAAAGTTATCATTATTTAGTTAAGCATTACGTATCATAGGATCTGTAAATCAGTCAACAAGTATATTATGCTTATGTGCAATCAAGACTTAGTTATGGCATCATGTTGTGGGGAACATCGGTTCATGCATCCAGGGTGTTTATCCTGCAGAAGTCGTGCCTACGTAGTGTCTTTGGTGTGATAAATTCCTACAAAGAAATTTTTAAGAGACAAAAAATACTTACGTTCACGGGCTTATATGTTCTTGAGTGTGTGAAGTTTGTAAAGGAGAACTATGAGTTATTCAAAAAGCAAGAATTACGACATCGTACGATACCAGAAGTATGGTATGTTCACGTTTGGTGCCTCTACAGACAACAGAAAGTATTGTGGAACAGAGTTCTATCACCCAAATAATAAGGCAAAGATCTGTATTGTTGGAGATACTCATCAAAGAAGCTTTCTATAGCATAGATGAGTATTTTAATTATAGATTTTGACGCTTATGAATGTGAATCTGTTTCAATGGATTATTTGCTTGGATGTACCTTTTGACAAATTCAACACTGTGCATTATTACTTAATAAATTTTATTTATTTATTTATTACATTATTATAAACTGACAATAATGTCAAAATATGGTGAATAATTTAAAAAATGTGGATCATTTTTAGTATTTCCTACATAAGTTAAATAGAAAAAGTAAAAAACAATTAGTTTTTGTAAGAAACTCGAAATATATATATTTACAGCTAGCGTTATTGAATGCAGATTATTTTTCCTGTTTATACAGCAAGAGCGCGCGAGGTATGATCACCCGATGGTATACGTAAACTCGCATCTAAACGTGGTCCGATAATACATATTAGAGTAACGGCACAACATACTAGCATTGCCTGCTCATATTCGAACTCATAGTGATCTGATTATTTTTTTGCAGATTGACAAAAAGAACAAATTAAATTTTCTCTTTAAGTGATGACGATTGCTTAGATAACTAAGTCGATAATAACGCGAAGATTGTAATACTTATAACGTAATTATGATTATCCTAATGAAATTAAATAATAATGTAGTTGTGTACAAAGTTATAGCAGTACAACTGGGTTTTAGAATGAAATAAAAACAACCCGCCTGAAACATCTGCAGAATAAACTAAGATGTCTAGAGAAAAATAAATAAATAGAAATTTCATGGTAAAAAAAAAACTATAAATAAGTATAACAGGAATACCATAAAATAACATAAAAACGACCCTTGAAATAGAAATTAAAATTAGAGATTCTCTCCAGTAAATATAACGAAATAACAACTCTGGAAAAATAAATCTATATATCTATATCTGGCGAACACAGCTAGCGGAGATCATTTGCCGAATATATGTCCGAAGAATATCGACTAGCATCGGGTGATCATACCCCGCGCGCTCAAGCTGTATATATATTCAACTACCGTTATTGAATGCAGATTATTTTCCCTATTTATATAATAAGATATATATAATTCTTCCTGGAATTTTTTTAAAAAAGGGTCTCCATTAATTAGATTTATAATTTATATTTATTTATAATTTTCGCTCAAACAACCTGAAATAAATCGTGTTGCTAAATATAAGTGTTTGTTAATATTTTCTTAATGATAAGGTCTGAATTTTAAAAATAAAATAAAAAATATAGTTTAGTCCATTTTTGATGATATTAATCATCATAAAGTATACTACATTATAAATTACAGAGTAAGTATTATTCATTTTATACGAGGATTATAAAAAACAAACAAGTAATAAAGCTATCTAAATATACGTACAAAATATGCATAGACTTTTCGGAAGCAATTTAATATTAATAACAATGTATTTATAGTCTAAGTTGTGCAAAAATGTCAGGATGTGCGATGCTCGAGTCATTTTTAATTGCATTTATACCATATTTCGTCCCAAATGTGTTTAATTTGTCGTTGAGTGTGCGTCACATTATTCAAATATTTAAATTTGCTATTGTAATTAGATGCGGAACAATTTAGATAATGTGTTTGCATAATTAGCATGTTGAAAAAGAATGGATAACTGTGGAAGGTTTAATAAAAAAGAAATTGATGCAATTTTTAGGTACTGATCTTTGGAACAAAATCAAAATTAGTCACGGTTCAGTCTTATATTTTCTATCAAATCCGGAGATTTAATTGTCAAAATATTTGTTCAGTTTATTTTAATTTTATTATGATTAGAGATGTTTGTTATTGTTCCTATATATGTAAGATGTAAATTATTCTGGTGGAATAATATAGAAATATATTCATAATATGCATAAAAAGTGAATACGATATATTATATAAGGAGACACACTGAATTACGGAAAGGATTTTTATTTTTCAATTTAGCAGCTTTTCACATTAACCAGCCGAGCTGTAGAACAATTTAAAGTCATCAGCACCAAGGTCGTCAAAATACTGTTCTATTCTGCAATAACTTCCTCATATATCTTGACTTTCTTTCAAGAGAGAAAGAGCTTGGATGTACGAAATGTGTGGCAGTGTGAAGAAGCTTGATTCGATAATTACGGTGTTTGGGGCGCAACTATGCGTAAATTCATCCGGTTTTATTGAACAACGCGACTGATGTGTGAGGGCGCATGGTGTTTCAAATTCACATATTTGGAGTAACTTTATATACCCATGCAAAAGCCGTATATATATTACGAACTTCTTCAGATGTCATTTTCTTAAAAAGTAGCAAAAAGTAACAACTGAATTTTGTAGGGTTAATAATAGAGATTATTGGGATCATGAGTTATAGCTACTTGCTGATGGATAATAAAATCCTTTGCAAAAATTTTATACATGTTTCCTTGTAGTAATCACAAAGTAGTAATATAATCCAACATTCTCCAATACCGTATTATAATTGTTTTCATATAAAATACTACATTTTTATGAAGTCTGATTTATTAATTAATTGCTGCAAGTACATAGTGTAAGTAATTTACTTTTCTCAAAATCGACTTTTTTCCAGTCTTGAACCACTCTGCGCCGCATTGTCATAATGTTGTTAATTGCAACTTTCACTTTGTCCAGTAGGGCAGTATAATATGTCCAGTTTATTATTGGTTATAACCTTTACAACCAAAGGGAAAGGGGACTGTCGTAATGCCCCCATTGTCAAGTTTCTTCGACCGTGTCAAAGTGATGCTAAAAATCAACCGGGCTATTGTTAAGAAACTTCAAATTGTCGTTGAGAATTTGCACTTGTTTCCATTTAAGTTCAGCATTCAGTATACGCGGCACCCAGCTGGTAGAAAATTTAGACGTGTCTATTTCGACATGTAAAATAAAATTCGTATTCTGGTGAGATTGACGTTGCTGTTGGTGCATCGCAGGGTTCAGTACTTTCTCCGCTCCTCTTCATTTTGTATACCATGGTACTTTACCAACATGACTTTTGATATATTGTTCAGAGTATCCGCCAATCATTGCTTAATCATGAACCACTCCAAGTCCTAAATATTAGTATTTTGGAAATGGGACAGTGTAGGATTTTGGAGTACAGATTAATAGTCACGCTCTTGGAGTCGCATATGTTAAATTGTAATTGATAATACACTAAGGTTTGAAATGCATGTTGGTAAACTTATTCAGATGTCCTTCTCTACATTTAAATGTCTTTACAGTAACAAAAGAATTTTGAATAGTAGACTTAAAGCAATTCTCTGGGATTGTTCAATATTATCATGCTTTAATTATGGCGACGTCGTGTCTAATACATGCAGAATGCATTGAAATTCGTTTCATTTATGAACTACATAGAAGGGATAATGTATCATATCTGTTAAGTGGGGTGAATTGGCTGAATATGTCAAATTGCTGTTATTTGTTGTTTTATCAACAGATTTCTGTATGTGGACTCGCCAAAGTATATAACGGACTTACTAGCGAGGTGGGATGCGGTTCACAACAGACATCTTAGATTTGGGGATAACCTTACTCTGCAGCACACCACACGCACTCTTAGAGAGGCATTTCTATTACGTAGCCCCAACTTGCTATGTTCTTCCAAGGAATTTTAAGGCCTGCGGCAACTCCTATACATATAACACGAAGCTTAAACAAAAACACTAAAACAGCTTTACTACACTAAAGTACAAAAAACTAAATACGTATTTTGACAACTATGTTGTCATCTTCAGTAGCAACTTGTTGCACTCCTTTGACCGGAGAGTTATGTTTAAGAAACTAACATGGAGTCTGTGACTTGATACTAAAGAAAAACACTAAAACATCTTTACCACACTAAAGTACAAAAAACTAAAACGTATTTCGACAACTATGTTTTCATTTTCAGTAGCAACTTGTTTCACTCCTTTGGCCGTCATGTTTAAGAAACAACTTGGATTATGTAGCTTGATACTAAACAAAAACACTAAACCACCATTACCACAGTTAAACATGACTGCCCCGGTCAGAGGAGTGCAACAAGTTGCTACTGAAGATGACAACGTAGTTGTCGAAATACGTATTTAGTTTTTTATACTTTAGTGTAGTAAAAGTGTTTTAGTGTTTTTCTTTAGTATCAAGCCATAGATTGCAAGTTAGTTTCACGAAGTTTAAATTACTAGAGAATCAGAGGACCTCCAATGGCATATGATGTTGTTCGGATATACGCACACTATATATGCTTTTTGAGTACTTTCTTCTAGATATGTGTGTGTGGCAGTTTCATTTCGTTTCATTTCATTTCTTTAGGTTCTTTCTTCCTTTTTTCCTTCTTTGCATGTAATTTTAGAACTTTATATTAAGGTAGGGTTGAGTTTAAAAGCATTAGCTGGACTACGCCAATTAAATGAAGACGATTTATTACTATTATTGTTATTATTAAATGGTAATGGTATACATATACAGAAGACATATCCACTCTCTTGATAATCTCCTCCACTTTCACTCTCACTCACACAACATAAAAAACTTCTTCAATAATTTCTGGAATGGTTCACTAGTCGCCGTCGAAGAAGCATCGTTGCCCAATTTTAGCTGCATGTCGGTAAGAATCCCGATTCATTAAGCTTCTTAAAAAATAAGTATGTACTGAATTGTTCCACGAATAGTGATTTTATCTATCTCACAACTTTCACTAAACACGTTTTATTTGAGCAATTGCATCTGTTAAATTAAATGTCAGACGATATTGAAAATTCAAATATACTCTTGTAAATGCATAGCCTACATACTCGAAAGAATTACCAGTTTTCTCATAAACATGCATTGGTACGCAAATTTCAACTTCCGTAATATCATCCTCGTAGGCATACTGAAAAATTTTGCAGAACTTATACTAATTATTTATTGATTTTATATAGTTAATGACTTAAAAATCTTCTTATAATCGTTTTTAAGTACTATTTTAAAAATATTTTTTTTCGTATTTATCGTTAAATTTAAATTGAATTTTTATTTTACTCAGACATTTTTTAATGTACACATAAATCTAATTTTCCGCGAGAATATATTCATCTTTTAATATTTACATCAAATATGAAATAAAATTGGTGAATTCCAGTAAACTTACAACCACTATATTAGTTAATAGGATAAAATGTAGATACAAAAAATGCGAAAATTTCAATTCGACAGAAAACTGCGTAATACAGAACATCCGTTTTTTTTTAATGAAGTCATTAACTCATGGATTGAAAGACAAAAGGATGTAGGCAATTCCAAATATTTACTTCTATTAGAACAGCAGTCAACTGGTTATAACCTGCATAAGTTATTCTATGATATTTAATAAAATTTGTCATATCGTTCATTTCGAAAATGTCTAGTGTGCCGTGCTGTTTAATCCAAAATGTGCAAATATTAATAATACATAATAAATATCAACATTAGTTAGTGCTTAATATTACAGCATTATCATATTGAAACACAAAGTAAAATATTATTTATCTTTATAACAGTAAATTTGATACTGTTCCAAAGAAAAAATGGAAATCACAAGTGCATCTATGTAAATTATTACTGAAAAGTAAAATTAACCATTTCTTTTCTAATTGCTTTTTACGGTCAATGAGGTAAGTTTTGTTCAAAATATTATACTACATTTGTTAGTCAGGCATTTATGACAAAAGTGATACGCAAAATAACATTCCTCCAAATAGTAACTTCTAATAGAATAAAATATCGCCAGTGTGATACCATCATTATCAATGACCAAATCAAAGGACTTACATAATTAATATAGAATTTGACAAATCAATCATCTTAGCTTCGCACTTCAAAAGTTTAAAAACCTACTGAAAATTACTTATTTCTAAAATAAAATGCTATAAGCAACACTTTTCGATTTATTTTAGTTATGCTATGAGAGTTGCAAGTCATGGCAACTCATATTTTTAAATCAATAAGTCGCAATCGGCTTTATTCAAACATAACATTTTATAACTCTTGCATTATGACCCACAAATGCCAGAGAATGATATTTTCGAATACATACCTAGTAAATTTGATTTTTAATATTTCTCAGAAGCAGTTGGAAATCGACTAATAGAAGTTTAATCAATTTAATTTAACCTAAGAAGAAAAAATTCTATTTGAAAAATAAAATCGTGTTGGTTCGTTGTTTTCGAACTATTTGTAAATGCGATTCATTTGAGAATCTCCAACACAAAACGGAGAACTGGGCTGATATATTGAAGAAAAAATATCTTCAATACCATTTCAAGTGGCTTCTTTCATTTGAACGCGATTTTTGGAGCAGACACTGTATTTTTGATAAATTTTGGATCGGCAGTGTCCGACGATGATTGAAGAGCTGTTCATATCACCATTACGAAAAATGCAATTCAATTCATTTTTATTATTAAAAAGAGATGGTGCGAAGTGAACAAGTTTGTCATCAGACCGCATGCAACTAAATATGACCTCTATACCATATGTTTAAAATATATTAAACGATTAGGCAATGCTTTCCTTAAGATTTTCATTGAAATTCTAGGAACGTCAATGGTTGATCATTTTTAGTGAAGTCAACATTGTTTCACATTATTTGTATACGTATAACGGGTGTCTATTAGTGACTTACGCATTGCAACTTAGAAATTGTCATGTTATTAAGTCAGCAACTTGGAAACGTCACCCTTCATTTGCAGTATATACTTTACAAGATTAAACATAATTTTATAATCATATAATCGTTTTTTTCTACTCCCAACTTTAATTGTATTATTAGATATGCTGAACCTGTACTTTAATGATGTCCATTACGACACAGATTTTCATTATGATACAAGTTTATATCCAATAGGAATGCGACATTCCAATATTCAAACAATATTTAATATGGCGACTGCATATCTGACAGATATAAAAATTAATTAAATGTGACAGTTCTCTGCAATTTACAAGTAAGTAGTTAAAATTTGTGCTTTTTTGAAAGTATAAACGGTAAAAATGAGGGATAATGACAGTGAAATGTAAAATTTGACTCCAGCAGAAATTATGGAAAAAACCTTAGTAGCCACGAACAATTTATTACCAGCTAAATTCGCAAAAACGTACGGAAAATTTTACGCTCAATTTATGAAATGGAATGTTCAAAAAATAATGTTTTATTATGTGGTCGTAGAAAAAATAATGTGTGCAACTCGCATTTAATGACTATTAAGACACTCGTATTCATTACAATATTCGCCTTCGGCTCGTATTGTAATTTTCATTCTCGTGCATGCTCATTGCATAATATACTATTACGTGCAACTATTACTTTGCCTATATGATCAAATAGCAATGAACGGCTGATTTTTTTCTTCTAATATAGAACGTTGAATTACGTGTTGCTTTTTGTGATACATTTCGTATATAGTATTCCTCATACCTTCTTCACTAATTCTAGCAATTTCCGTAACCGATTTTCATGGTGGCCCCTTTTTTTTAGAGCTAAGTATTGGCTGCTCATTCTTGATACACTTCCCAATTAGAAAATTTCGAACAAAATATAGAAATCGTCCTGCTCCAAATTCAAACACCATTCGCAATGTCATTTCAAAATTTTTCATTACTGGTCCACTTATATTGAACGTGTATGGAACGATGTGTGTCAAAACCCACAATCATCCTCACGGCGCGGTGCTCAGCAGTTACAACTTAGTGATTGTTCTGTACGTTGAATTATGAAACAAGACCTTTACTTATATCCCTATAAAATTCAAATAACGCAGTCGATACTTACAGATTATGAAAAAGTCTAGCATGGAGCAACACGTTTATAAACTTAAATAACGACACAAAAATTATCATCAGCGATGAGTAACATTTTCACTATGTGGACTGCGCCAGATTGTTTCCTGTGGGGCTAGCTAAAGGACAATGTTTACAAAGGCAGGCCAGAACCGCCGCGCCGGTACATTTGAAAAGGGATATAACTGCAGTTATTGATATGTTCAATTGTAAATTTCTCGATAACTGTTGAGTTTGGGTATAGGACATGGTACATGAAACATACTTAGAATTCGATGCAGAATTAATAAATTAAATAAAAAATATATGTTTCCATTTGAAAAAAAAATTGATGGTCGTAACTTATTTTTGGACCAGCCTTTGTACATCAATTTACCATTAAAAAACCGCAGCTAAAATTAAAATCGACCTATCCGAGCGTTTTTCCATAAAGCATAACCAAAAATTTTAAATGAATTTATTCCCACCCGCGCGTCCTTACTGTATAATTAATATATACCTCATTAATAGCATTGATAGGTAGCAATGGTCCTCCATTATTTCGTTCTTTTGTAAAGTAGTCGATCAATGATGCGACTAGCATCTTGCTTTGCTTACATAAAACTTTATTCATTGTAATGCAGAAATATAATATGAAGATACAAAATTAGTTCTTAAAAGAATGATGACTATGACTAACACTAAAGACTAACACTAAAAGAAAGCAGGTAAATAATTACCAAAAATGACAAGTATAATAACTGCAGGTTAGCGGCATTAGCGGTACTGAAAATAGAAATGGCAAAATGACAACATCGAATTGTACTCTTAAGAAAAAAAAAACTATTTATAGTTTGTTAAAAAATCTATATAATGTGCTTCTGTTAAGTTAATCAATCCGATAATAACTATAATATTAACAAAATAGTTATTTAAACGCAAAAATTTAGGTTACTAATAAATAGTTATTATTATTACTATAAATAAATAAAATAAAAGTTGCTAGATTGTCATGGATTGTCATAAATACGTAATTGCTTACGTGCATTAACTGACTTCCCGGTTTCAGTATATACCAGAGAAATTAGTTTTAGAAGAAATACTCGTCTCGACTTGTAATGAATGTTGTCTATATATCTACAGCAGATCTTGCCTTATTATATAATTATATGTTATTGTCTTTACAAGGAAACTATATTATTTTTCCAGGCTTTTCCATTAATTTTGCAATAAGTAATATGTATGTAAATGTATGAATACACAAGATTTAATAGCGATCATGAAATTTACTGGAATTAACATATTTACGTATCATCCACGCACGAGCATTAATTAGTTGCATAATTGGTGTTCCGCGATCAACAAAATTAACCAGTTCGTTTGTCTCGCTGAAACATAAACATGCACATATATATTTACACTGTAATTGTACTTGGACAAGCAAAAAAATAAACATAAACATTTTGATTGATCTCCTCGTCCTATGATTACCAGTTTGACCGGTTTTAATAGCTCCGTCAATGTGATTATTTACATATAAAATATTCGTTTCGAATTGGATATAATTGATTAAAAACATAATTCCTAGAAAAGGTTTCACATACGTGTAAATAACCCAGCTAACACCTATAGATAAATACAGTGCTTCATTCTGTTCTGATATGGTTTTAAAATAATAATATTACAATGTTACGAAATGTGTGGTGAAGTTTTATCTCAGCTTCGGAGTTATATAGCACAGAAAAGCAGTAAACAAGGTAGTACCAGAAGGCTCAATGTTGAATCCAGAGTTATTTTTTTAATTTATAATAATGATTTTCTTTATTTGATGACTGATTTCGCCAAATTCATTTTGTAATTGAATACTCAAAAAAACAAAGATATTACAATTAACATTGATAAAATGTATAATAAAATAAAAGTCGCTTATTAATATTATTCATCTAAATTGACTGTTTTCCGATAAGAATAGAAGACCTTTTCTGGTGGAAATATTGGAAAAAAGTTTTTTATAGTACTCTCCAATTAACTTTTGAGTACTTTTGTATTCTTTAGAAATTTGTCTAGACTTGATAGTTAAAGAGACATTGGTAAAATTTTATTATATCAGTAATGTTAAGTACAACTTCCAGTCTACCTGTATCTATATGTCTTAAACTCTTTCTTTTCTCCCATTCTCTCTCGCGTATCCCTTCTCTCGTTCTCTACCCTCTCTCTTTCTCTCTCTTTATAGCGGTCGAATTGCTAAACTTTATATCTACGAGTGTAATTTTCCTCTTTACCGGAAGTAGTAGTTTCCTTGTATGAAAAACCAAATTTTTCCAAAATCTTGTCAATTACTAAATTATAAGAAATAATTTCTAATAAATAGAAGAGTACTTGAATATTAATTTTGGAAGTAGTAGGTAGGTCTTTTACTCTTACAAACTGTTTTTCCAAATATTTTGAAAATTATACCTCTTAAATGATATGTTAAATATAATATAACATTTAGAGATTGATTTACAAGAAATTCTATATAAAAAAATTAAAAATTCGAACCTATCCGAAGCACTTTTTTTGGTATACATATTTTATAAATTATATACATATTCTATACAGATTTATTAATAGTATAATAGTATTTAAAACTGAATTGGAAACAACGTTTTTATAAACAAACTTGCACCGCATTTACGTATAAGAAAATTGTATGGTTATTTTTTATATAAAATTACTTTTATTACCATACTGTAATAGTGGTTGGCGTACAATCTACTTTCTCATTACCACCTAATTGTATTCAAGAAAATTGTTTTTCTTTGATAAAAAGACAAATGATGTAGAGACCCGTAGAAGATTTGGTTTTTTTATTATTTTTGATTATAAAATCATTTTGATATCTGTGAAAAATATATCTTCTGATGAAGTGTGCTATTTTAAAATCGAGTAAAAGAATTAGGTAACTTTCTTCAATCAATTTTGAAGTGATTTTTCTTTCTAAATTAAGATCCAAATGGTTTTATACTTTTAACAAACCTTCATTGAATGCATAATTGGAGAAATATTGGCAATGAAGTTGTTTATACAAAAATTGTGTTTAAAAAAGAAACTCCACACCATCTGCATTTTCTAATTCTTACAGTTTCTAATGCCAACTCATTCGTTCTATAGAACGTCTTAGTTCGCTTGTTTCTTATTATTTTTTAATTATGCGATATGCAGTTGATTTTGCCAGCCCTATCATACAATATTAATATGTTATTGATGATCATTAAAATTGTTCTTCCCATTTTATGAGTTGGTATATAGAAAGAGCTACTACATATCAAAATTTAAAACTGTGTTCATCTTCTTAAATGCACCAATCGTCGACGCACGACAACAAAAAACAACATGGCAGTGATTGTTCTACTGCAATCAACGCTAGTTAACTTTTAAAATGTATATTTTTTAAATTCAATAATTGTTATGAAATAAAAAATATATTACTTATAAATAAATAGGATATGAAATACTTGAATGTGTAACGTACATTAACGGATAATAATTATCACAAATATACATATATCCATTTATACGTAAACGTATATGAATATATGTACGTGTAGAGATACACAGCATACACTTAGGTGTCATTACCAACAGCGAACGCACAGACACCGGTGTTTCGGCCTTTGAGGCCTCTTCAGTGTACGTGGTGCTGCTGGTAATGATCCACAACTAAGACCGTGTCTTATGTCCGTTGAATCGCAGAAGTGCCTATGAGAATATCTCAGCGACATCTGCCATCCAAGCGCGACACCGAACACGACAGTTTCATCTTGCACACTGTGCTAAAGACAAAACCTGTACGCTAAATGTGTATCTCTGTATATAAGGCCAATAGGTGGCACCGCCATATCACAAATAAATAGGATATGAAATACTTGAATGTGTAACGTACATTAACGGATAATAATTATCACAAATATACATATATCCATTTATACGTAAACGTATATGAATATATGTACGTGTAGAGATACACAGCATACACTTAGGTGTCATTACCAACAGCGAACGCACAGACACCGGTGTTTCGGCCTTTGAGGCCTCTTCAGTGTACGTGGTGCTGCTGGTAATGATCCACAACTAAGACCGTGTCTTATGTCCGTTGAATCGCAGAAGTGCCTATGAGAATATCTCAGCGACATCTGCCATCCAAGCGCGACACCGAACACGACAGTTTCATCTTGCACACTGTGCTAAAGACAAAACCTGTACGCTAAATGTGTATCTCTGTATATAAGGCCAATAGGTGGCACCGCCATATCACAAATAAATAGGATATGAAATACTTGAATGTGTAACGTACATTAACGGATAATAATTATCACAAATATACATATATCCATTTATACGTAAACGTATATGAATATATGTACGTGTAGAGATACACAGCATACACTTAGGTGTCATTACCAACAGCGAACGCACAGACACCGGTGTTTCGGCCTTTGAGGCCTCTTCAGTGTACGTGGTGCTGCTGGTAATGATCCACAACTAAGACCGTGTCTTATGTCCGTTGAATCGCAGAAGTGCCTATGAGAATATCTCAGCGACATCTGCCATCCAAGCGCGACACCGAACACGACAGTTTCATCTTGCACACTGTGCTAAAGACAAAACCTGTACGCTAAATGTGTATCTCTGTATATAAGGCCAATAGGTGGCACCGCCATATCACAAATAAATAGGATATGAAATACTTGAATGTGTAACGTACATTAACGGATAATAATTATCACAAATATACATATATCCATTTATACGTAAACGTATATGAATATATGTACGTGTAGAGATACACAGCATACACTTAGGTGTCATTACCAACAGCGAACGCACAGACACCGGTGTTTCGGCCTTTGAGGCATATCCTATTTATTTGTGATATGGCGGTGCCACCTATTGGCCTTATATACAGAGATACACATTTAGCGTACAGGTTTTGTCTTTAGCACAGTGTGCAAGATGAAACTGTCGTGTTCGGTGTCGCGCTTGGATGGCAGATGTCGCTGAGATATTCTCATAGGCACTTCTGCGATTCAACGGACATAAGACACGGTCTTAGTTGTGGATCATTACCAGCAGCACCACGTACACTGAAGAGGCCTCAAAGGCCGAAACACCGGTGTCTGTGCGTTCGCTGTTGGTAATGACACCTAAGTGTATGCTGTGTATCTCTACACGTACATATATTCATATACGTTTACGTATAAATGGATATATGTATATTTGTGATAATTATTACTTATAAGGCTCTCAAAACTTTTAGAGCCCCACGTTGGGCGCCAAATTTTGTAGCTCCTTTTAATTATCCAACAGGGTTATATTAATTAGTTATGTCCTAATCAATGAAATTTAATTGCACACCCTGCACAGTGACACAGACGAACTGCAGCGCAACCACTCCAATCTATCTATTCGAAACATTATTAGAACTTTATAGTAGTCAGTGGTTTCTCAAAATATCGCTAAACTTTAAATATATTCTTAAGGCTAGGTAATTATTTACTGGCGATCATAAACTATCATTTTTTCTACGAGCTTCCCTTGGCATCTCGATAGTGAAGATTAGGATCCTTACCTGCCTCTAGCTCTGTGGAGAAGGCCGTTGGTTTAATTCTCTAATTAAATGATGAACAAATTAGGCGCCACCTTCACTTAATAAATGATAAGCTTCTTATAAGCTGCTTGACCAGAGGGTAATTAAAGTAATTCAGAAGAATCTCCCATTAAAAACATTCATTCAACAATAATTCGTTTATTATATCTGTAATTAATTTATTATACACATTAAAAGAATGTTCAAAATCCCAACAGGGAAAATTTATTAAATATCATTAAAAATAATAGATGTTACTTAAAATTGCTAGATTAAATCGTAAGACAACACAGGATAAAAAATCAATGAGACCAACCTTGAAGAGAGGTTTATTCGAAAATGGTCATATATACTTAGTTGGTTGTTGACTAAAAATGGTAATATGTTACAGATGAGAAACGGCTTACGAGACCTCCTTAGCTTCACATGTCGTTTACAAATCATAATAAATCAGTTAAGTACGATCACACCAGGCCGACATTAACACCCGGTATATTACTAATCGTGACCCCTAATAAACGTAACTAACGCTATATGGGGACACTATAGGTATCCCCTTTGTCACTTCATTTAGAACTAGGTAATTAGTAAATAACAAAAGTGTGTAAAAAACACCTGTTTGTATCACAAAACGTAGATATTTGAAGGAAGAAACGAAGATATTTGCAAACATTTCAAGACCGAACATTTTTGTTATCGCAGTACTTCCTAATTGTACTTATAAGAAACTAAAAAAGCTGCGTGTACTCTATAAAAGCAATATTTCCATTAATATTAAACACAATATGTATGTATGCATTAGAAATACCAAGATTTGAGTTAGTTAATATAAACAATTTTCAAAATAACTATAAATAATGTGGAGAGTTGAACAGGTAGAAAATACAAAATATTAAGCGTTAAATTAGATAAGTATTTCGAATTTAGAAAGAATACGTACCTATATTCCATATAATAAATAAAATGAACTGAACCAGAAGGTTTTCTTATATGGAACAGGTAAGAATTTGTCCTCTCTTTCACAAATACAACAATTTTGAAAATTGTAAATAAATTTGGGAACCCATTAGACATTCAAATTGTCCTTGCGCATGTTTATTATTCAGCTGAGCATTTTCATATAACACATCAACACTGAATAATGGCAAAGGGTGAAATTCAAATTAGAAATTTGCTTTACTTCAACTTCTAGAAAACAAGATTTCCATACATTTAAATACCATGACGCGATGTAAACATATCTGGTTAATACAACCTAATACACTTAAATAATTGAGCAATTACTTCTTTCGACGCCGGCTATCCTGAGAAAAGAATCTCATTAAAGCAAAATTATTTAACGAATGTTTATTATTCAAAGTGAGAAAGAGCATGCAAATGCTAAAACTGTCGTCAAACTCCAATGTGTATACCATTAAATATGAATCTTTGTTCGATTATTGTGGGAAGAAAGCCTGTGGCATTACTGTTTCAGAAGGACTGTTTTTAATATCTCTGTGAAAGAGTCACTTGTGAATTTCTATTCTAATCATGGGCTGAATTCAAGGTCGGTTTTGTAGTCGATGTTTTCCATCAATTTTTAATCAACAGAAACACGTAAATAAATTATACCCTTTCAGTTCTTTTCTTTTCTAAATAATACTTATCATGTAAACGATGGCATTTAGAAACCATGTATTTATTTTCACAAAGTGGAGTAACAAAGTTCTTCCGATACAACACCTGCAATTATGTTATTCATATAGGAATGAATAAAATGTTATTTTATGTAATATATTAATTAATAACTCTATCTAAAAGTGTAATTTCTTACCAGAAAAGAAATAGATTTAAAATTTTTAAAGGAATTTAATTGGTTATGTAATAAAATAAATGAATCAGGCAATAAACAAAGATCCTTTGAAATATTACAAATGATCCAAATATAAGTATTAAGAAAAATAATAAGATCGTATTACTCCCAAAAACAAATAAGTTAAACAAGAAGCATTAATAACACACCATTACTACACTAAAGGACAAAATACCAGATCCGTATTTCGACAACTATGTTGTCATCATCAGTAGCAATGATTAATAAAACCGCGTTGTCTGTACACCATAGCGTATACAGAACAACACTGCCAGTGTTTTGCAATAATCGCAGGGTAATGGAGTTTGCAAGTGTCTATAATTCTTCCCCTCAGCTCTTCCAAGTTTCCATGTTTTTATTGCACATTATCGTACACTTTATTTGATGCATTACTCCACCAAAAAAAATCTAGTGGAGTGGGTTTCTGGCTGGCCATCTAAATGGTCCATGTCGCCCATTGAGGAAAAGTATTATGGAGATACTCTAAAGCATTTTTGCTGTACTCTCAAAACGGGAGTATTGGGCGGGGCCATCCCGCACCTGTCAGGCCTACACTAACCTACACTAACCCACAACAACAGTTAACATGAGGTAGAATTTTTACCTACGCAAATGTTCCGCGTTCCAAAAAAAATGCAAAGCAAAATAATACTTATAATGTAAACGATCGCATTCCTTCTATAAAAACTACCGGTATTTGTAAGTTCTAATATTTATGATACCCTTTCAGTAGAAATTGAAAATCACAATCTATAAATTTAAATTAAAACAATATTTGACATACATTCGATGAATGTCAGGAGGTGGAACTTGATTCTTGATGGACATCCCGGCACATAGTACTCAATAGTTTAAACCAACATTTAGACATTCTTGATCAAAGCTTGTCAGATGAGCAGAACTTGTTATACCATAACTTTTTTCTATATATGTATACCGTTTGACTGAAATAAAAGTAGATATAGGGAAACACAGACACGCACACATGTGCATGCAAACATGAAATGGAGGGATACGATAGTAGGGGAGTACAGATCGGGACCGGGTACCGAGGCTTCAGTGCAAAACGTTGAAAGCTAGTATGCATGCAGACGTTTGCTTTAAAGAATTGCTTCGCTATGATGTACGGCTTTTGTATAATATTTTGGTAACTGATGTATAATGTATTAACATTGAACTGAAACAAAACTATAAAATTTGTAATTAAAATAAAATTCTTATAAAAAATTAAATAAAATTCTCACATTTAAAACGAAACAAAATATTATACTTAATGAATTATACAAAATTTAATGTTGAAGATGTTCGAATGTCTGTCCCTCTTGCATCAAGCAGTACCCTAAACGATTATAAAACCCATTTCGTACATTCGATAGCATTTCAGACAGAGGGAGGTGGACGATTTTCATACGCCGCAACAAATAAATTTTGCACGTCTTTGTAGTACTTTGTACGAATTATCCTTCGCATACCATAACACAATCTGTATTTTTTCCTCGACAGTTAAGGGCATTTTATTTTAATATTTGCGAGTTTGCTCAGACAGAATGTAGTTCACGCTCTAAAGATACGGAACGAATGCCATGCGCGCATGCTTTCGGTCTCCCCACATTCTTGAACTGTTGTATACATACATACATAGGTACATGTTTATGTGTGTGTATTTGAAGATGCATATTAACTTTTAAATACGCCAATCTGTATATATTGAGATAGTTTACTAGTACAAACCAACAATACTGTATTATATATTTTAGTTATGTTAAAGAAGTTACTTTTTGAATATTTAATGAATTTAAATTGATATATTTTTTAAAGCATTGTTTATTGATGTTTATTCGAGCAAGGTACATTTATACTATAAACATCCTGTATGGGTAGTTGTCGATCAGGTTCATTGTTGCATTGATTTTCACCGAAATCTGAAAGAAGAGATTTAAATATTAATTCTTATATTATGATGTGTATTTTTATTTTGTAAAAACTTGTTTAAGTAACACTATTGATAAGAAAAGGTATTTAGTATTTAATTTTGAAATATGAATGGAATAAATTGATTAATAATTCGCGCGGAAAATT
Organism: Amphimallon solstitiale; assembly: GCA_963170755.1. Lineage (NCBI taxonomy): Eukaryota > Metazoa > Arthropoda > Insecta > Coleoptera > Scarabaeidae > Amphimallon > Amphimallon solstitiale. The sequence continues at coordinate 55,931,491 of OY720681.1, read as the reverse complement.
TCAAAATATGGAAGTGACAGTTCAATGACATTTCAAAATAAAGTTGATATGATTTTTTATTAAGATGATAAAGTATATGAAATTGTTACTAAAAATATGTAGAGAATTAAAATAATAAGATTTCTTAAGTCTAGGAAGTATTTAAGGTATTCAAATAAATTTTAAAATCTTTGTATTACACTGCTCGTATTGAACGAGTGAATTAAAACTTATTGACAGTGATGATGGGGTACTGAATCGACCTATGAGTGGCCAAAGGCGAGCACTTGCTGCCTTCGCTTTCTTTCCTGTGTTTATCAGATGTAGTGAGAATATCAGTTTGTCATCTAGAGTGACGCCTAGGTATTTAATGAACGGGGACCATGGTATTGGGTTGTGATCAATGTATATTTTACCAGTGACTGACTTGATTTTCCTCTTGAAAATGATTGTTTGTGTTTTGTTTGCATTGATTACCATTCGCCATGTGTGGCACCATTTGATAATGGAGTCTAGTGCTGCTTGAAGAAGTTTAATGACATGTTGGGTTGGAAGAACTGAGTTAATATGGCAGTGTCGACTGCGTATGTTGTTAAAATTGATTTGTCGGATTTCGGTATGTATATTGCGTACAGATCTGGTGATAATGCTGATCCTTGTAGGACTCTAGCTATGAGGATTTGGATATTGAAGTTTCTTCTGTGAAGATAGTTATGAATGATTCGTATTAGCCGAATACGTTTAGTTTGTAGATCTGAACTGATGCCACACCCTGTCGAATACTCTGAATATGTCTAGGAATCTAGGAATGGTGTTCTTAAAACCTTCAAAAAATTTTTCGGAAATTCTGGCAAATTGTGTCGCTGTTGAATGACATAAAACATACTATCGCGAAATACTTACATACAATTAAATTACACAAATTATTTATCACTTTGAAAAGTTGCTATATTTTTGACCAATACTATATATCACTCCTATATATGGATTTTAAATGTCTGGCATTCCAAATATTTACGTCTAAATATAATCCTGCATCGATTTTAGTCATGATTATATTTGGACGACATCCGTCCTATTAATATAATAATACATTTCTTTTCTCTAATTTATCGTGCAGTCGTGCACAATCGACCCGAAAGGGACTATGAAACCGTTCGCCTGGAAATAAATGCGCCACTTCATTTAATTTTCAATTTTTCTTTATTAAACCACCATAATAATTCGTATTTATATTATTTCATTTATTTATTTATTTTTTTTGTATATTTTCAGGTCGTCAGGAAACTTTGGAAGCGCGGGGGCGCGTTCCGCTCCTAGCACGCCTCAAGGGTTGCTCGGATCATCGCCCGGCGGCGGTTTTTCCGATCCACTATCGCAACCCTCAAGTCCAGGTTATATAACTCCTTCGATACAGCGCAGTCCCAGTCACAATATATTCACCAAATACGACAAGTAAGTCATGGAATCTATTATTTTGTTATTGTTACCGAAGTGACCAGATATTTAATCGCGATGTTCTATTTTAACCACCAATATTCGTAAGTCAACTGTATCGCGTTTGAATTCACGATATATAAATTCAGTGTGCCGGTGTTGGGTTAACCAGAGGAAATCATGAATCATAAGCTAGTTCTTCATAAAATATCATCAAACGAAGCGTATTCATTTGCAGTTGATATGTGCCCTTCATAACATTAATGTTCCGAAATACTGTTGAAAATCCATTTATACTTCGTGAATAGTGCAAAATCCTTATCAAGAATGCAAGAAATTTTTTGACCTTACGAGCCTAGGAATATGCTACGTTTCACCACATGAAGAAGTAGGTACGAAATGCATTTGTTAAGTATATTTTTTGATCGGATTGCCTAAATATATACAGGGTGTTTAAAAAAGATGCGGCAATATTAAAGGGGTTGATTGTCCAGGTCATTTTATACAAAAAAGTTTATAATAAACAAGGTCCGCAAACGCTTCGTTACCGATCTACAGCGTGTTGAAGTTTAATTAAAAGAAACAGTAAAAATTATTAAAGATGATAATGAAGTTTTAGGCGTGTTATTTTTCAAAAAAAAAATAGGACGCCACTGATTTCTCTAAAAATAAAAATATGTTTCTATTCTTTGTTCAATTGTGAAGAAAAAAGCTCTCTTAACTTTCTATCATACGACGTACCGTTTTTTAGTAAAAAACACATTTTAGTGCATGTACATTTATTACAGAAATTTTTTTTTAAATAACAAGGATTTTATTTAAGGGCAAAAACAAATATTTTACCATACCAACAATTTTAGCAAGCAAAAATTACAATACCTGTGCAAAGTGACCACCTCGAGCTCGGATGCAAGAATCCAATCTTCTCCTCATTGACTGGCGAACTCTCTCAAAAACAACAGGATCGGTTTCAATTGAGTTTCACCCAGCAATGAATCGATTTCTTTAAGTCTTCTACGTTTTCCAATGGAGTAGCGTACACCAATGACTTCAAATGGCCCCACAGGAAAAAATCCAGGGGATTTAAGTCCGGGGATCGTGCAGGCCATAAGTGTGGTCCACCTCGGCCAATCCAGCGATTTCCGTATGCTTGTGTTAAGAAATCACGAGTTACTTGACTAAAGTGGGCTGGTGCGCCATCGTGCATATACCACATTGCATCTCTGATTGCTAGTGGTACGTCCTCCAGAAATCCAGGGAGCGTGTTTTCCAAAAAGTTGCGATACACCTCTCCGGTTAGTCTCCTTGGTAAAAAAAACCGGTCCAATTAGGCAGTCACCCACAATCCCAAGCCAAACGTTCAAAGAAAACTGATGTTGAAAACGATTTTCAACAATTTTATGTGGATTTTCGTCACACCATACATGGTTATTATGGAAATTGCGTATTGCATTTCTTGAAAAATTTGCTTCATCGGTGAACAGAATCAACATCAGGAATTGAGGGATTTGAACCATTTTCTGCAAAAGCCATTGACAGAATGCAATGCGAGGAGGAAAATCAGCAGGAAGTAATGCTTGAACGCGTTGTATATGGAATGGATACAACAAATTTTCCTTCAGAATGTGCCAAATAGTCCCATTACTTACATCCAAAGCGTCAGCAATTTTTCAAGTAGAAGTACCTCGATCTTCTTCAATCATGTCTAGCACATCCTCTTCCAGCTCTACCGTTCTTGCTGTCCTTGTCCTTCCTGCTCCTCCATTTCGTCTTAATGTGCCTGTTTCATAAAGACGCCGATGAATACTTTCGAAAGTTTTTCTATCAGGAGCAATACGGCCAGGAAATCTTTCAGTATAAAACCGCCTAGCTTCTAATGCATTTCCATCAGCAAGTCCATATGTGTAGTGCATGTCGGTCATCTCTGCATTTGTATAGCGATTCATGATAAGAAAATTCAACAAATTCGACACATATATAAAATTATTAATCATATGTCATTCAATATGTCAGTGAATAAAACAGGACTGTTTAAAAATATTTTTGTAAGCATGATAAATGTACATGCACTAAAATGTGTTTTTTTTACTAAAAAACGTTACGTCGTACGATAAAAAGTTAAGAGAGCTTTTTTCTTCACAATTGAACAAAGAATAGAAACATATTTTTATTTTTAGAGAAATCAGCGGCGTCCTATTTTTTTCTTGAAAAATAACACGCCTACAATTTGATTATGATCTTTAATGCCGTCTTGGAGAAATCTAATTTTTACTGTTTCTTTTAATTAAACTTCAACACGCTGTAGATCGGTAACGAAGAGTTTGCGGACCTTGTTTATTATAAACTTTTTTGTATAAAATGACCTGGACAACAAACCCCTTTAATATTGCCGCATATTTTTTAAACACCCTGTATACATGGTATTTTACTGCTATTTTCCCACGTGTTTATTCGAAAACTAATGACGATAAAATGTAGGAGTAAAATTCAATGAAAATTAGTCGATAATGTGCATAAAATCACTGATTAATGATAATTTTAAACATAAGAGCTTTGACGCCAAAATTAGGTGCTTTGCAGAGAATCTTGGACGTGGATAAATTGCAACAAAGCATTAGTTGTCGGTAGAATACATATCAAGGGTACGTTTACATAGATACTAAATTGCTGAAGCCTTCTGACGCAGAAACAGCTTAGATGGTGCTTAACCAACTGGATCTGACTATTGTAATTGATTCTGCTAACCTCATAATAACGATCCTTAAATAACGCCATCTAGTAATAGAATATTAAACGCAGAAGAAGAATTTCTCAATTTTTATTAAAATAAACTTTAAAATAACACTTTTAAACGTTCCTTTACAATAATTAATATTAATAACTTTAAAATAATGAAATAAATATAAATAAAATTAACAAAGTGTCGCTGAAAATTACGTTGTTGAGTAGTTTCAAGAATAACAATTTTACCTACATTTCTAATTTTTTCTAACAATTCAAAAGGTAAAACTAATTGGGGATATATTATTAGTGTTTGTTTGGATTTTAAAAATGTAGCGGTACTAACGTAGTCGACGCTTTCAACTGTTATGGAAGATTTTGAAGCTTTTAAACATCCCAGTATTTGCCTCATAAAATATTCAAAAACTCTCGCATTGGCAGCATCATTAGCACCTCCTTTAAGCCTAACATGTGGAAATATTTCTTCCACAGAATCGGAACTAAATGATCTTATTAAGACAAAATAGCTTTGTTGTACAGTATTCTCAAATACTATACAATAAACTGATATACATGCATGTATACTTAATAAAAATGTAGATAGAATATTTCCAAATAATATTGGTTGAAAATGTAATATTCACTAAACTCATTTTTTCTTTGTATTTCAGTACATATTTGATGTAGTTTTTTCCACTTTGGCACTATTACAATTTGCTAATTTAGTTACATACAGTGACGCACTCTTTGGTACTGCTCTGTTGTATTTCTATGCACACATTTCATGACAGACCAAAATTTGCTTTAACACTAATCACTTCACTTTCTGGTTGGCACTTTTCAACTTTACGATGATAACAAGGAGCATTATTGGTAATAATTAGAGCATTTTAAAATTACTATATCATCTTTATTTATCCAATAGATACGAGTGTTAAAATATAAATAAATAATAATAAACCCACTTCTATCCTATTTAAAATTATACTAAATCAGCCCTCAAACACATTAGAGCTCACATATTAAAACTTATTTTTAATTTTAGTGACCAAATAACGTCTACCAACGGTGCTTCACTTCAGCCCGGCATTTTTTCCATTAGAATTTTAAAAAATATCCAAAAAAATACATTTACAAATATTAACATATAAATGTAACCTAAAAATGCTAAAAATATAGCTATTTACCAAGAATTTTCCTTGCACTACATTTCGAGTAATCAATTCTCGATTTCCGTAGTATCTTGAGAATTACTTGCCTTTTAGCACAGACTATTTTGGTAAGATCTAAATGATCCACAACAGCCACGTTTTTTCCGTGGAAAAACTAGATACATTTTCTATTGGTACTCGCCGTAACTTCCAAAATATATTATAGTAAATATATAGCACACATTAAATGAAACGGCTGAATATGTGTAGTATTAGAAGAATTTAATAGACAAGAATAGATAAAGTAAATATCAAATCAGGCAAATGTCAATAACAATAGGCTCGATATAATCCAATCATATTGCATATTTTTAGCGCGTGATTTTAAAAATGCTCAACTATTACCAAGGAGTTTATAATGCTTTGAATAGATGGCGTTACTTAAGGATCGATATTTTAAGCTTAGCAGAATCGGTAAAAATCTCTTTATATTGTGGAGCAATAGCGAGATCCAGTTGGTCATGCATGGTGGAGCAATGTTATTATCACACGTGAACATTATTAAACACTATTGAACAGATATTGGGGATTTGTCGAGTGAGATAAATAATAAAATCGCAGAAGCCCAATTTGCACAAATAAATCGATAGCCATTGCGCTATATAGACATCCACAATGTCATTTTGATTATTTATCGTTAGTAACAGTCCCCGCAAGAATATCCACTAAGCCACCTTCTCGCATCATATTTTTTCAAATTGCTTGTACCACTTTATATTGTGAATTTTCAGTTGCTACTAGTACACAAATTCATAATAATTACCGTGCTTTCCAAATCTTATTTTACTAAAGTAGGCTGTTTTTTTAAGTAATTAAGTAATCAGTGTTGCTGTATATGCTAAGCTTTTAAAAACTTCAAATTCTGATTGTTGTCATACTTGACATAACCATACTATCAAAATTATGCGTTTATGTCTGATTACGTATCACCAACCATTAAAATAAATCATGGCCGTCTCTAACGAGGAAAATATTTGAAAGAACTGTACGTATATTCTAATTATTATAAAAATGAAAACGTTTTACTATTTGTATATGGGCATTGGTTTTTGTTACACATTAATGAGCTATTTTAAAATTATCGTATTTGTTATAGTTATTTATGAACCAAGTGCGGGACGACTATGCTCCCGCATAAGCGTATTTTTAAAGCCCGAGCGACTGAAAGGAGCGAGTACCTTTAATTACGCGAATTCGTGGAGGGTGTTTTAACGCAAATAGTTTATACAATATTTTTTGTACGAACATTAAATTAATAATATTGTTGATTAACGTGGTTATTATCATATCTAACCTATATAGACTACCTAATTAATTTACGCATTTCATGTATATACGTACATACCTACCTGTTATTCAGTCTTCCATTAAATTAAGTTATTATGTTCTTGGACATGACATATTTATTCCTATATTTATAGTGGACCGACCGCGTTTTTTGTTTGATTACAAGTAACTGCCAATGTAAATGTCGCTTAAGCGGTTGTCAAATAGATGGCGCTTTCACGTTTCTAGAATTTTTAGCAATTACTCCTATTTTCCTAACTTATAATAAAGGAAAATCCAGAGAAGTGGTATTTTATAAACTAAATTTTATTATCATTAAGATCGGTTTTCTTTAATGTCCCAAAGAGCCAGTGTTTTTTTGCAATTTTGACAGTTGAGTCGACCGGAAAGCACTCGTTACTGATCAAGAGATGCAACCGCGAAATATCACTTAAAAGGCATTGAGTACGAAAAGCTATTTCATGCGGTTAGTTAACAGTGAGTGTCGCAAAGCCGAACAGACGTAACTATAACGCGGACATCGTTTTCCAAACCGTATTGCTCCTTGTGGCACGTTTACAAATGTTGAGCAGGAAATACCCACTGGTTTCTATTAGAGAGGACTAGATTTCCATTAACACGCTAGCTTTAATGTATTATAACGACGCGACGTCGTCGAAACTATAAAGCTAAACAGCTCTACTACGACATCACTATAAAAAAGCATAACGTTACTCTCAAATTAGTTGTATGACATGCCATGTGAACAAACGCCAATGTTATATTTGTATTGTAGTTTTGTTTATTGAAATTTTGCTCTTATTTTTTAATGCATATACGAGAGTAGTTCACAAACTACGTGGCCTGACAAAGAAAACGCATTTTTTTTCTGAAAAATACATTTTATTTTTCAATATAGACAGTCTCCTGTTCGCTGAAGATACTTATTTCATCGATATTTCAAATTAGTAATGCCTTCATTGTAAGTCGATGAATCCAAGTCCTCGTAATAGCTATTTACAGCAGCGATTACCTCGAAATTAGACAGAAATCTCTAACCACTGAGCCATTTTTGCAGGTTTGGAAAAAGATGATAATCGCTGGGAGCCAAATCTGTGGAATAGGCTAACTGAGGCACTAATTCAAATCCCAATTCATAAATTTTTGCCGTTATAATTTGAAGACTTGTGAGCAGGTGGGTTATCCTGATGGAAAAGCACTTTTTTCTTTGCCAAATGTGAGGGCGTTTCTTTTTGATTTTACACTTAATTGTTGCAACAAATTGGCATAATACTTCCCATTTTTTGTTTTCCCCTTTTCTAAGTAGTCGACCAAGATAATACCATGAGAATTCCAAAAAAACAGTTGCCATAACCTGTCCTGCTGACAAAACCGTTTTTGCCTTTTTTGGTGGCGGTGAACTTTTTCCGTCCATTGTTTGGATTGTTCTGTGGTTTCCGAAGAGTAATCATTTGAGATACCTAAAATATTTATTCGACGCTCTTCCAAAACGATACGGTGGACTTTTTCAATCATTTCCAGATCAATAACAGTTTTTTGGACATCCACTACGGGGTTCATCATTTGTGCTCATATTACCACGCGTAAATTCGGTAACCCAGTTTTTAACCATCCAGCCGTGCTTTGATTTCGGTTGGTGTTAAGCCTTTCAAATAAATTATTACAAAATCACACGAGACCGTCACCTTTCCGTACTGTCAAAAACAGACTAACTGACAGATCGCTCTATACTGTCATATTTAACCTATTAAAGATGATTTTTACTCTCTTCCCCCCCCCTTCCCCCTCTCTCTCTCTCCCTCTCTCTTTCTCTCTCTCTTACTTCTGTGAAAAAATTGAATTTTGCAAATATTTCGTCAATTACTAAGTTTAAACAAATTTATATTGAATTCAAATGTACTCAAAATTAAATTCGAGAAAAATTTTGTTAAAAAAGTTTTTCGAAATTCCTACCGGAAATAGGCCTTTTACTCTTATCGAAATTCAGTTTTTTGCGAATATCTCGCAAGTCATGCTTTCTAGGCAGGTACATTACGAGTACAAAAGTATTTAAAACATAATTTCAAATATCTTTTGTATAAAAAAATTTCAAAATTCGAACCGGAAGTAACACGTTTACTTTTACTGACTTTTTGCAAATATGTCGTAAATTATACATTTTGTGTATAATTTACTGATTTAATGATTTGCAATGTTTTTTGTATAAATGAAATTTCATAATTCGGACCGGAAGTAGTACTTTTACTCTTAGCGAGTGGGACTTTTTTTATAATATCTTGCAAAGTATGCATTTTATAGAGATTTATTAAGAGAATAGAAATACTTATAATAGTATTTTGAATAATTTTTGTATAAAAAACTTCTTAAAATTCTATAATTTGAAACGCTCATACGTATAAGAAAATCGTGTGGTGGCCACACCTCATTTTTCAGAATGGTAAAGAAGATTCTTGCGAATTTTCGCCATCTCTGTGTCAAGCCACGTACTTTCCGAACCACCCTCGTAGAATAACGTTATTCGTTTTTACATTTCAAATAAAGTTTTAACTGATTTAAAAAACTGTCTCTAAATGTATTTATAAATGTGACTGATTACTATCATTAGTTTTAGTTTAAACATGCAATTATTATTATATAATTTTATTTTGGCATTGTTTGTCCTGCCTTTGTAGAGATTCGGCCAGTCTGAGCACATATTAACTTTATTTTTTATACCCGAAAATAAATTTATTATGTTTAGATAGAGTAGGAAATGATATACATGTATATTTGTGCGTTTCATTTTTAATATAAGACGTATTTAAAGTTATTCGCTCTGCATAAATGCCGAATTTCTTCTAATTATGTTGATGTACCTAATAATTAAAGTTAACATAATAACCTTCTAATAAACTTTTCGGTCTCGTAAAAAACACATATTTGCTCATTGTCAAAAAAAGATCTGATTTCTGATCAAATCTCACAAATAATAACACCATAATCAAATCATCACAATATAATACCAGTTTGCACTACTGCTCTCTATTGATTAACTGTATTATCGTAGAGTTCATAATTAAAATATACAGTAACTTCTAGCTAATTGAACTACATACTAATAAGATAAACGCGAATACATCTTAATTGATGGCAAGAAGTTATTGTATAACATTTCCTTCTCCAACTACTGCTACAATTTTTATTGATTTATATTATGTTTTGAACTTATATTGTAATGAACTTCTTAACAAGAAATAAGAAAAACCAACCAATTTTCAGAAAGATATTACTTACGAACATATTTCTATAATTTTTGCAGAATTTCGCATGCTGACTTTAACTGATAACTTAGTTTGACAACAAATTACGCAAGAGAACTTATGTATACTATTTATTCATTTTATGATACCGACACTGCCGTTAGTTAATTGAATGAACATGAATATTATCATAAAAAGCAAACTATATAATGTGACATACATTGTAATTAGCAGCATTCTTTGATGGTATCCGGTAATATATGCTGCATGACATGGAAAGTGCAACACCAAGAATGGGTGCGAATTTTTTGACCAAACTTGGTAGAAACGTATAACTAGTCAAAAGCAATAATTGATTAAAATTTTGTTGCGATAGATCAAGTGGTCATGACACATCTGACACTTCATTCAGTTTTCGCTGACATTAATGTGTGGGGTGTATTAATTGTTTGTTTGAAATTAATTTCAACGGTTTTGTCTTATTATACCTTTGTTTAACGTGTTTAAAGAGTTTTATTATGCCTAGAGTGCGGCAACGTGGAAATTATCGCCAATTAAGCGAATTCGACAGAGGTCGAATTGTTGGTTTGCGAGAAGGTGGTTTTTCATACAGGGAAATTGCAAATCGCCTTAACCGGAACCAATCCATCATTATGCGCTGTTATCAATCATGGACTAGGGAAGGCCAGGAAAGACGCCAAAGAGGAACCGGAGGCCGAAGAAGAACTAATGAGATACAGGACCGCCGCCTTCGCTTAATGGCACTAAGAGACAGGTTTTCCAGTACCAGATCAATTGCTGACGTGTGATTAGGTAATATTGGTCGTCCTGTTACCCTTCGAACCGTTTATCGTCGAATTAGGGGTTTCGGCTTACAATCTTATCGTCCACATCTTGTGTTACCACTTACGGCTCAACACCGACAGCAACGTTTGGAGTGGTGTAGATTGCGACTGCACTGGAACGTGGAGTGGCACAGGGTGGTATTCAGTGATGAATCTCGATTTTGTCTAGGGATGCATGATGGTCGTATGAGGGTCAGACGAAGACGTGGGGAACGTCGTGATATTCAGTTTTCCGTTGAAAGGCATGTGCATCGAGCAGTGCGTGTTATGGTATGGGGTGCTATAGCATATGGGAGTAGGTCTCAATTGGTGTTCATCCAAACCACCATGAACGCCCAGCGTTACATTGATGAGGTGGTAGAACCCCATATTCTACCATATCTTCAAACGCTCGAAGACCCACTTTTCCAGCAGGATAATGCCCCTCCCCACGTAGCGAGAATTTCTATAAATCGCTTGGAAGAGGCTCATGTCAATATCTTGCCATGGCCACCCAAATCCCCCGACCTCTCGCCAATAGAACATGTGTGGGACATTATGGGACGAAAACTTATGAATTTAGCCAATCCCCCGCAGACACTAATAGCTCTCCGGCATGAATTACAGGTTGCTTGGGACACCATACCCCAAGAGGATATCGACCACCTAGTCGAATCAATGCCACGAAGAGTGAGGGAGTGTGACACTAATAGGGGCGGTTCAACACATTATTAATAAAAATTATGTTAAATTGTGTTAGTCTTTTGTTTTTTTTCTTTGAAATTTTAATCAATTATTGCCTTTGACTAGTTATACGTTTCTACCAAGTTTGGTCAAAAAATCCGCACCCCTTCTTGGTGTTGCAGTTTCCATGTCATACAGTATACATATTAATATTTAATGAATCTGTAAAACTGTCCTATTTCGTCTATAGAAATTCTGTATACACATACAAATATCACAATGTATTCTAGTTATCACAGCGAGGTGGAAGCTGAAGTATCCGAGATACTTCATATACAGTGAGGACGCGCGGGTTGGAATAAATTCATTTAAAATTTTGGGCAGATACAGTTTCGTCCGATAATCTTCACTTAATCCTTTTCTAATAACGCTAACTACTTTACTATGTTACAGTTTCGTCCGGACCGAATTTATCGGTAATTAGGGGTAGGTACAGTTTCGTCCGATAATCTCCAAGTCATTAATGCTTTTATGGTCCATACAAGTCTTGAATTTTATAATAAAAATATGTTGAACACAAACAAGTAGAATGAATTATATGTTAAAAAAAAATAAATCAAAATGCAACAATTTATTGAATTACAAAAATATACAAAATTACAAAAGAGAGAAGAAAAAAAGTCTTGAATTTTATAATAAAAATATGTTGAACACAAACAAGTAGAATGAATTATATGTTAAAAAAAAAAATCAAAATGCAACAATTTATTGAATTACAAAAATATACAAAATTACAAAAGAGAAAACAAAAAAAACTGAAATAATATAATAGATACAATTACATACTACAACCAATATGTTTAAAAAAATACTTAAAAGGAATAATAATGTGAGACTAATTTAATATATTCCAGTGTTGTCAGTTCTTTATTATCATATTGTTCGATTTTCTCTTTGAGAAAATTAACACGTTTGTTTGTGTAGGTGTTAACTTTTCTATGTTTATTTACACTTTGTATTTGTACTTAAATTTCAGCTTGATACTGGCGCAAAACCTCAAGAAAAATGAAGATATTTGGATGATAGAAATTAAAACTCTTATTTAGGTGTGAATGAAAGGATTCGCATGCGTTGGTTGTTCTGGAGCTACTAGCACATTTAGCCGCCCAAATTTCGGGAGGAAATATTGAATCCTCTTCTATATAAGTTTCGATTAGGTACTCTATAAATGCTTGTAGGTTGTCATGTTCTGGTGCTATAGGAAGTAGATCAAATACTAAACAGTCGCCAACGTCCTCTGGTTCTAAGAAAAGCAGGCCAAAACAATATTCAATCCATTTGCCAATATCTGTTTTCTCTTTATAATGTTTTGTGAGCCCTAGCTGTTGTATTTTTCGCCACCAAGCTTGGGATATATGAAATCGGCAGCCAACAATTTTAATATTGTCCCACATGGAACTGACAGCTTTATGTATCGACATTTCAAAATCGATAACAACTTCTGCAGGACAAAATTGCAAGGAAAGTTCTTCACATTTTTGACTTACAAATTTTAAACACTGTTTATAAGTTTCTGAACTTTTATCTTTGAGTAAGCAAAACACTAGAGGTATATAGTGCCCGTTATATTGTCCATGGATGGTAAATAACTGTACGAAATGTTTTGAACAATATTTAAATGTTCCATCCATAAATATTTTTTCGCACTTACACAAATGTTCGAAGTTTGTGTTACAGGAGAATATCACTATGCCATGATTGCTGTCGTTGATAATCAAATATTCTTCTTCTCTGTTCTTACGAATTTTAGGTATCATGTTTTCCAAAGTTTCAAACACTTCTTCTATATTTTTGGGCAACTTCGGAAATGTCTTTCTTCTTTCACCGTAAATACTTCGTTTAATTAAGTCACAAATTGTTAATTCACTATTGTCGCATTTTGTCAACAGCGACTGCACAATTCTTTTAGGTTGCACATTAAGTTCCTCTGTTGCTTTACGTTTCGCTGCCACAACAAGAAATTGCTTTTGTATTGCTGCAGCGTTTAATTCAGGATGCGGATGGTTCAAATTACAACGGGATATCAAATTCTCCTCACCCATAGTGTAAACAGTAGCAGTGCATTTTGATGCGCGACATCTCCACTTTTTTTCGCCACTTGACAGTTGTTCCGCAAAACAGTATCTGAAGTTGTTCACAAGCAATAATTCTTTGCCGCGCTTACTAACGCTTTTGATCACATTTAAATTTTCCATGTTGGACTTGTAACTTGTAATATTTAACTTCGGTGTAATATATGTATTATTCCCTTAATTAGGGGTGGGGTAGCGATAGGAAATAATGATAGAGTAAGTTTAAAATGGAATGTACTTTAAATGGGTCCGTAATGCATAATCTTGTATTTAAGGATTAAAATTTAAGGATTAAAATCAAACTTTCCACAATCCTAAGCTTAATCCCCCACTTTACCTGCCGGACGAAAGTGTATATGCTAAATTTGACCCTCAGATAATGGTCAGACGAAACTGTATATTATAATTTATGCAAATCTGCTAATCGGACGAAACTGTAATCGCCGAAAATTTTTGGTTTTGTATTATGGAAAAATGCTCGGATAGGTCGATTTTTATTTTTAGCTGCGGTTTTTTTAATGGTAAATTGATGTACAAAGCGTGGTCCAAAAATAAGTTACGACCATCAATTTTAACATATCAATAACTGCAGTTATTGATATGTCCAATTGTAAATATATCGATAATTGTTGAGTTTGGGTATAGGACATGGTACATGAAACATACTTAGAATTCGATGCAGAATTGACAAATTAAATAAAAAATATATGTTTCCATTTGAAAAAAAAAATTGATGGCCGTAACTTATTTTTGGACTACGCTTTGTACATCAATTTACCATCAAAAAAACCGCAGCTAAAAATAAAAATCGACCTATCCGAGCGTTTTTCCATAAAATAAAACCAAAAATTTTAAATGAATTTATTCCAACCCGCGCGTCCTCACTGTATAAAGTCAATGATTAATTTTAAACAAAAATGATTCTATTCACTTTTTCCGAATTCCTAACGATTTTTGAAATATCGTAGTTTGAAGCTGAAGTATATTACTAGAGGGTTTAGGAAAAAATATGGTTTATTTTAACTAACGCGTAATGACAGTGCAATTATTAAATCTGCTCTATTTATTTCTTTTTCGGTGACGAAGCTACATTATAAGAGATGGAATTAACAATTTCCATAACAAACATTTGTGGGCAATCGAAAACCATCGGCTGTTCGAGAAGCCCATTTCAAGACAAGATTCTCCTTGGAATAATTAATAATTAAGTTATCGGACCACATATCTACGACGGAACAATCTACCTCTACTACTTGAGGTCATTCCTCTTCAAATAGAAGGACGATGTTGTTTTTACATGACGTTGCTCCGGCCCATTATGGAAGAGGTGTCAATAATTTCCTCAATGAACAGTATCCAAATCGATGAATAGGTCGTGGTTGTCCCATTGCCTGGCCACCGCGATTTCCGGATCCCAACCCACTAGATTTTTTCATGTGGGACATGTGAAGACACTTACCTATTCAATGGGAAGGCTTAATAATAGAAACCAGCTCATCCATAAGATTCATGCAGCCTTTTATGAGGTGAAAAACAATATAGAGAACTACAACTGGTAACGAGAGCTCTGACGGAGAAATGAGTTATACATTGCACAAGGCGGTGGTCACATTGATCAGCTTTAATAACTGCACTTTCATTACGCTTTTCTTAAAATAAACCACATTTTTTTCTAAAGCCTCAGAGTAATTTACTTCAGCTTCAAATTCCGATATTTCAAGAACTTTTAGGAGCACGGAAAAATTGAATAGAATCATTTTTGCTTATAATTAGTCATTGAATTTATATACGAAGTATCTCGGATACCTCGGCGGCCAACCTGTATATCATAATTCTTAACAAATTGCTATTTTTCAATATACCAGAAATCCCGAAACGTAAAATGTCCAGTTCCTTATGTGCCGGTTGCAAAATGCATATAGAAGCTTTATGTACAACATAACGTCTTTAATACTATGCAACAATTGATAATTATGTGTTGTTCTGTATGATTTTTAACTATTAATTTACTTCTGTTACATTGCGATTCTAAAGTTAAAGTTTATCAATATGTAAAAAAAAAAAGAAGAGTATAATGAACCTAATAAAATTGAGCTCTAACATTTCATTTTATACAAACAATGTTGTAACCATTGTACTTTATAGGTGTAAATAATTTTAGAAATCATATCATTAATAAAAATTTTAAATTAAGCATTTTAATTGACCGAACATAGTACAAACTATAAGATATATTTCTAAATTTCGAATATTCAGGAACAGATGCACGCATACAAGCGTGTATATCTGTGTTGCTACTGGAGGTTATTTTTGTCATTCTGGAAGTAACCCGATTTTACGAAATAAAACCAGAATATCTGTTCTCTTTTCGCTAACGCAGACTAACAATATCTACGCTCCTTTAAAAGGACATTGAGCCAAGTGCAAGTCTCTTATGTTCTTAAGTTTATATTTATTATACTGTCTTGCAGAGAGACAGATATTATGGCAGAGAGTAAGAAATTTAGAATTTGAAATTGGACGACACGTAAAGTGTGGATAAAATCCAGAAATAGCGATCAAACATATTATATTTCACTTGTTGTGTACAACATTTCAAATACAAAGAGCTTTACGTATGTCAAAGTACTGACATCAGAGTAAGTAATTTACTTAAATAGCAACTTATATTTTCTGTGGTGATTTTAACTTTAATTTTTAAGTATATTCAAATTTTAAATTGGCAGTATACATGCTTAGACACTGCCATTTCTTTTTTGGATAAAAAGTATGACAATTTTTTGACATATTGAATATGATTATGATTATGTTTAGATGATTGAAAAGTCAGAAATAAAACAAATTCGTACAAACTGATGAAACGTTTAACAGCAGAGACAAAAATATGAAGAAAAATCGAAGAAAAGTTACCAATTATTCACTTGAAATCCAATTGTGTATCTGTCAATGATACAAGAAAACGTAAATTTAGACGATGATATTTTATAGTTAAGTTCATTAGTATATGATTTTTATATTATTATTGTTGTTCAAATGTTCCATCAACATAAATAGTTTCACTATGACACATAACTTCAATGTTGTTTCTAAATGAAAACACAACAATATTGGAAGATTAGTCATTAATCCACAAAAAATCTTCATTCTGCAAGGTTTTTATGGTAATTGAATTTAGGAAGTCATGTACTTCTAAAATTGAACGCGGTAACTTCGGCACTGTTTTCAATTTCGCCCGATTCGCATTATTTCTTATGTATATAATATCCTTCGTTGTCAATGTGGTTAAAACACTTGTTTGTGTAGAAAGTTCTTTATATGTGTTTTCGGAAATTAAACCTGGTCATTGAGGTTACAACACGGTTAGCACGAATGCGTTCGTTAATTCAGTCGGGTAAAAACAACCTTGTTCGTAAAATCTAAAAAGTAACCGGGTTCAACAACCCGGTTCGATTTTCATAACCCTGGTAAGTGAGTAGGGTAATGCAGGTTATTTTACCCCCTCCTCCCGTCCATTTCTTTTGTCGTATTGCCAGTATAGCTTAATTATGTTATGAAGGTAGCTATTTATAAGGTTATATGCAGACGTTTACGTTACGTTACTCAACGTGACCGCAATTGCGTTAAGAAATGTTTCATTTAACCGGGTAAAGTTACTGAACCTGTTAGGTACTTTCTAACCGGGTCAGGTTAATACTATACATTTTCCGAAAACGCCTTATGTATTAATATTTCTCTGGTCTTTATGAGATGTCTTCTGTGGCTTTTCTTTTTACACTGTTACTTACAATTCCATTGTTATTTATTAGCTTTAAGTTCCTATGTCCAAGGTAAACTAAACTTGGAACTTTGTATGATGTATACTTATACGTAATATGGAGAGCGGGGGTGAATAACGTCTTTAAACTAAAATAATATAATATTTGTAGGATCAACAAAATATTTTTCCTCAAAACCGATAATCCTTAAATTTCTGTGTAATTACCTGTTCCAAGAACCAACCCTTCACGTTCGAACTGCAATTCATGCTTCGGATTAACGGTCCTCGTTATAGTATAGGGCAGCGATGGCGAACCTTTTTGAGACGTGGATCAAATTTTGTTCACTATTTTTTTTAGTACTAGCTCGTGGGTCACTAAGTGTTTAAATGAACAAGGGGTAAAGGAAATTACATAAAATACGTATTATGAAATATTATTTATTAATATATTTATATATGTATACATATTTATAAATATATAACAAAGTATAAACATAAATTATTTAATGAGAAATCTATTGCTGTTTATTTTCAGATAATTTTTTAATATCAGGTTCATATTTCGTATTCATTAGTTTGACGCATTTGGCAGTTAATTCCCTTTCAAGTCTATTTCTATTAGAAGATTTTACAATGTTCATTGAAGAAAACAATTTTTCACACGAATATGTTGACCCAAACATCGTTAAAATAGTATTAGCTAGTTTTTCATTGATATAAAATTAATTGGTAAAGAATCCCACACGTTCAATATAATATTTTCAATTTTCACTGTGGGATCAATATTATCTGCACTACTTTCACACAGTTCACATCCTTCTACTTCAGAAATCAAGTCTTCAAATTTTGTTTTCCACACTACGCTGCTTCGAAATTCCACTAATTCCATTTCTAAGTTATCTATACCTAGCCACATAAATTCGATTAACTCCATTGTTTCAATTTCAGTTTTGTATGGATATAAAATAAAGTTAAATGTATTTTACAAACATTTAAATTGATTGAATCTCTCCTCAAAAGCTTGTTTTATTTCCCGGAGAATCATTAAATATGTTTTAATTGCATTTTCTTGAATGTCGGCGGTATTTTCAAAATGTTTTCTTAATTGCGAAAAATATTTCATAATATTCATTTCTAAATCCTTACTAAAGATATCAAGTTTTGCCATAAATGTTTTAATATTTTCATACATGGTTAAAACTATTAATCCTTGCCCTTGAAGTTTTTTGTTCAGTTCATTAAAATGCTGAGTGATGTCGCATAAAAACATTAAATCATTTAACCAATGTACATTGGATAATTCATCGAAACTATAAAAATATTAAGACCGGTACACTTCCCTTTCAACGTTATTAGATTTATTAACTCTTCTTTTATTATACAGGGTGTCCCAGAAATAAAAAGACGGAGTAGCATAAATCGGAAGCTAGATTGTGTAAAAGCGTACCCTCAAAATATCAAGTCTTTATTCGTGCGCAGACGACAGAAAAAAAATAATAAAGAATTCAATTGGCCTTACGCCGACCCTGGACTAAATATCCACCTGCTTCACTTTCACAATCGATTCTTTTCAGGACCACCATATTTCTTGTGTTAAAAAAAAAGGAGGAGGAATAGATACTTCATAATAAATATCAAATCATTAATTACTTTAATTTTACACCTGCTAGAAAAAAATAAATACATTCTTGATATTTACTGTAATCTCGAAAAACTAGGATTTATTGGATATTCTAAAATAATAATATAATCAGCTGTTTCCACTACAAACACATTAAAGAGCAACAACCTACATATTTTAAAAATAAATGCAATCTTTTATTGTCTGCAATAAAGTGGGTCGCCCATCTGGCAAAAATATGTATTAATGAGTACGATTTAACATTTTTTTCCCGTTTTATGATAACGCAAATAAAAGCGTATTTTTCTATGAATGCGTGTTCCTTTCTATTTACAAATAAGCATTCTTACGTGTATTTATAAACATACATTCTGTGCCAGGTCTGTAATGTAATTTTTTTATCTATCCTGTTTCTGTTCGGACTTTACATACCTGGTACTCTGTCTTTTTATTTCTGGGACACTCTGTATTTCCTGATTTATACCGAGCAAGAACTGCTAATTGTGCATAACCATTTACATCATTACTCATCATCTAAAGCAATTGAATACATTTCTGCATAATTTAAGTCGTTATGTAATTGCGAAAAAATACTTTTTTCTAATTCTATTACTCGATCCTTAATTGTATTTCGGCTTATAGGTAAATCATTTATACGTTTTATAATCAAGTCTTTTTCTTTAAAATCAGCAAACAATGTAGGACTACATTCTAAAAACGCTTTTTTTTTACAAATTCTCCTTCTGAAAGAGATTTCCCGTGGCGAGCAATGCAATGGGCAACTTGAAAACTAGCAGCTGTAATGTTGTTTTTTGGAACCAAAAAACTTTTTAAAACACTGCTTTGAGATAAATTCTCTTTTTTCTTTTGTAATAAATATGTTTTTCTATCTTCATCTGTTGAAATTCTGAGATTAGAATGCAACGTTTCAAAATGTCTTTTTATATTATACATAGGTGAAGTCACTTTTACTTTCTTATACGTAGTATAAGGAAGTATTGTGATGATGAAAATTTTCGACCTCGAGATTTTTGCAGATGTCCACGTTTTGAGGTCCCCTGATACCAAAAAAGTGGTTTTTAAAAAATGTCTGTGTGTCGGTCACACCGCTGTAGATATCAATTCCAAATTTTGTATTTACGAATATAATCTCCCTCTTGAGAACTGATTAGATTTTGAGCAAAATCGGCAGACCGGAAGTAGTAGTTTACTTCAGTGAAAAAATCGAATTTTGCAAATATTTCGTCATTTACTAAGTTTAAACAAATTTATAAAGAATTCAAATCTACTCAAAATTAAATTAAATTAAAAAAAATTAAATTGTTTTAATAAAGTTTTTCGAAATTCCTACCGGAAGTAGGTCTTTTACTCTTATCGAAAATCAGTTTTTTGCGAATATCTCGCAAGTCATGCTTTCTAGGCAGGTACATTACGAGTATAAAAGTATTTAGAACATACTTTTAAATATCTTTTGTATAAAAAAAATTTCAAAATTCAGACCGGAAGTACCACTTTTACTCTTATCGAATAGCGATTTTTTGCAAATATGTCGTAAATTATGCATTCTATATATATTTATGAAGAGTACAAAAGTATTTAGAGTTCGATTTGGAATATTTTTTGTATAAATGAAATTTCAAAATTCGGACCGGAAGTAACACTTTCATACGTATAAGAAAGTCGTGTGGTGGCCACACCTCATTTTTTCATTACAAATAACGCACATAACCATTTTATTCCTTTCAATCACACCATATTTATCAAACCATTCAGCTTGATATGGTCTTGAACTTGTATCGCTTGTTTTTAATTTTTTAACCGCCGACATAGTACAGGGCTACAATTAAAAATATTTATATTTAGAATACAATAATTTGAGAAATTTTTTTATTAACATACCTAATATACAAACACAATAATACACATTACTTTTAAATGCGTTCGAAATGGATGCCACTTATGTTAGTTCAGCACTGGTGTCTGCCACCCGAGTAAGTGTAAATATCGGTAGATGACTGGACAAATTTCGGTAGATTTCGGTAGATTTTCTTTCCGAAGCCTTTTTTCGCATCATAGGCAGTCCCAGGCGATAAGAAGTTCTTGACTTCCTTTCTTACACACGTAATTAGCAATTTTATTTACCAGTGGCAGAAAAACGATAAATATAGGAGTAAAAAAATGCAACATCTAAAGTAAATAATAAATAATCTAAAATATACAAGTTTTAAAACTGAAAATACCACGCGATCATATTCTAAATTATAGCAGGCGTGATTTTTTTTATTAGGTTGTCCAGAATGTCAATTATTGATTAATTAACATTTTGAAACGTCACTTTGACAATTCAAATTGTAAATTAGTACTTATATACCAACTTAATTTAAATTTCACAGCCTGCTCTAATTTAGAATTTAAATCAACGCGTGGTACATCAGTAATAAAAACGTAAATTTCATTTTCTTTCTGATAGCAGTACTACTGCCCTCACCGCCTTTACTCATTACTCTTATAAATATATTTTTAATTGGAGAAGTAAAAAATCCGGTTCTACTGATCGTATTATTATTGAAAATGATTGAATTCTGCCAACCCGCTGAGAGATAAAATCGGTATCCAGTAATCCGGTTCGACAAAATTTCGGTAGATGTCTCTGAATTTCGGTCAGTTCTGATTTCGGTAGAAGTAATAAGGATACGATAAAAAATAAAAGGAACTACATACTACAAAATTTTTTATTCAAAAACTATAACAATAACTATAATTATGTTATTATATAATAAATTATATAATAAAAAACAAAAAATTGCAAAACTTAACTTATCGAACTTATAAATAAGTATAAATGTCTTAAGTTTTAGACCTCACCGGCGCCGGCGGTCTTATATTTAGTATCTTTTTGCATTTTAGATACTAAGCGCGTGTCGACAGGAAAATCATAACAATTATTATTTTTTAAGTATTCTTTGCAATGTAGCAATCCGGTAATTGTCTCTATACTAAGTGCATTGCGCTGTTTTGTTTATTAAATTAACAGCAGAAAATATGCGTTCCACATTCGCGGATGAATGCGGAAGACATAAAGTCTTAAAAACAAATGCGGTTAAGGTGGAAAATGTTAATGATCCATCTCCGGATGTAATTTTTTTACTTCTTGCCAAAATATCTGCAAATCGTCTGAAAATGTTTGAATTTCCCGTGCATTGCGCAACATTCTCCACTGCGTGTCAAGTACTTGTACTTTTTCTGTTTCAATTAAATGTGGGAATAAGGCCACCACATCCGCAATGGAAGCAATATTTCCACTCTTTACTTCAGTTGGATCCAAAAAATTCAAGACTACTCAAATCGGTGGATTCGTCAGCAATCAATGAAAACTTTTTTCTTCTTAAATTATCACATACCACTTTAAAATTTTTGGCTCCAATGACGTTTCCTACTATTCCATTAGCTTTGGTGCGACCACAGGTAAGGCCTTTTGCGACCTTTGAGTCGTAACAGATGGCGGACATTAGCTTGACCAAGTGATCTGTGATGGTGAACGCAAGATTGTGTTCAGCCACAAATGCAGCCACTCGTATTTCACCTGCGGGAAAAAAATAGAATTGAAATTTTTGAAGTTTGGCTAAAAATGTTAAATAAATAAATAAATAAATAGATGTAATAGATATAATTAGGTACTATAGGAAGTATTACATACCTTTTTTGATACCTTCATCTAAATTTCTTTTTTCTAAAGATCCAGCGCTTGTAAATGAAGTTATTGGCGGTTGTATTGCGATGGTTTTGATTTCTTCCTTATGAGATTTAGAAGCGCTGTGCTTTAAAAGAGAATCTTTTCCACTTTTTACTGCAATATCTTTATTACAGGCTTTGCAAAGACCATATGTGGGTCCTTTTCTGCTCCCTGTCAGCCATCCTTTAAATTCTGCCTTGTAAGACTGGGAATATCTTGGTTTTTTTTTATTTTCGAAGTACTTGGTTTATCACTTGCACTATCACTAGTACTGCTCATAGTGTGTTTTTCACTATTTTAAACTTTTTCTTTGTTATTATTGCGTGAAAGTTTAAACGGTTTGAACATCAAGCAAAGTAACAAATTAATGACGCAATTACTGCTCTCCCTCCTTTTATAGCCTCGGGCAAACTAATTTCTTCGGGGAAATACACAATTTTAAACGAAAAATTCAAAAAATCCCCTTTTAGACAACGTCGGTAACAAAACATTCTATAATTTTTGTAGTGCCGCAACTACTATTCCAACTACCGGTCGCTGGAGAGAGAGAGTAAACAGAAAATGGGGACACCGGAACAATGAGTAGAAACCTATAGCTGATAATTTGTAATGAAGTCATAGGTAATTTCGTGAATAGCAATTTGTGAAATGAAAAATTCGGTATATATAAAATTTCGGTAGATTTATATTGACATCGGTAGATCGGTAGAAAAGTTCCAAAATCGGTAAAAATACCGAAATTTCGGTAGGGTTGGCAGCACTGGGTGACTGGTACATTCTCCCCACTCTATGAAGCAACGAATGTGAGCGTCAAGTTCCACAGCACAGGTATCGTGATACGATAGAAATAGAAAATCAGCTAGCCCATGTCCACTTGGAAATATTTGTTTTTCATATAAAAAATTGATTTATAAAAACCAATGAGTGGGTCAGTTAAAAAGCTTGCGTGGGTCAATGTCTGACCCACGGGTAATAGGTTCGCTATACCTGGTCTAGGTGCTAAAAGTAACCGCGACTGCAGTTCATGTTCGCCGAACGACATAGGCACAGACACGAGACTAGACAAGCACTCCTTCTTATTCTGACACAGTTTGAAAGAGTATTTTAAAATTTCATACGCATAATATAATACGAGTAAGTTATTAATGTACTAAATTATTACCAATTTGCAATAATTATAACTACTATTTTAGTGCATCTGTTGTTTTATGAAACTTTTTAACAGCATAGTATTTTAAAACAACTGATTCAATTACCGAAGTCTGTTTTTCCAACAAACATTGATCAGCATTAAATTTCGCCGAATCATTTATCTATGCATGCACAGTATATTTATGCTTACCTGTGTACATATTCTAACAGTTCCTTTAACTAATACCGCATTACTAAATTAATGTTAACACTGTTTGAATTTCTTAGTGTAGGTACATTTACTTATCATAAGTGCGCACTACAAAATTTCTTTAATATATGTACATACCTACTTACACGAGTTAAACATTTGGACAGTACATTTCCAGTACGAGAATTGTATTCAAAAATGGCTAGCAAAACATAAACTCAAATATTTATGTACACATCGCAAAGGTGATAATATGTATTTTTATGTATTATGAACTCGTTTTTTTGTTGTGTTCCTATTTTTTTAAACTTGATTTAAGAATCTGTCAGTGCTAACTTGATTATCAAAGCGTTGATGTTTTCGAAAATCTTCAAAGTACAACTAGTATAGTAAACTATTAGTCGGCCATAAGTTTCTCGTGAAATACTTACCTAACAAAAGTGGAAAAACGCTTCTCCATAAGAGCTATGAGAATATGCAGAAAATATAAGAAATCAATAAAGTTACATGGTCAGCGCTATTTTATAATATATGCTTGATTTTGAGGATGTTGAGAGATAGGTGCGTGTCTTCCTTTTCGTATTTATTTATTATTCTATTTTGTTTATTATTAGTATATCCATATAATAATTAATAAATTTCTCTTTTCGACAAATAACACCATCAAAATCTAAACGACATCATCTTCTACTGGAAGCTAAAAATAATTCCTATCTTGGTCAACCAAAATAATTCGTTTATTAAAAATATATAAAGATCTGAAAACTGTTACTTATCTTTCACACATACTCTATTTATATGTTTATGTACATGATAATTTTAAATACAAAATTTTGCTGATCAATGTCATAATTTTTGCTGCAATATTCTAGTTTTAAAGTAACTTATCTTTTGATACTGTATCGAAAGCCTTGTTCAGGTCCATGAAATCATTTTGTTTATAATCACTTCTTTTCTATAAGTGCTAACATTCCTAATAATTGTTGATGTGCACATTGACTATTATTTATCGTTTCTTGTTATGAATAAAATACATCTTTTCATATAATTTCACGAAAATATACCAACTCCTACTGAATGTTATTTATAGCCCTAAGTCTCTATAGTGTTGAGGTGTGGTCAGACTTCCCCCTGACAATGTATAAACAAATTCATTTTAATATCAAATTGTGCAAATTGAAAGGATTTGGAATAATTATACTAATTTGTGTAAAGTAGTATAGAAAATATCACTGAGAAATTATTGTATTTCATATAAAGTATTTATAATGAATGTCAAGTTTATAAAAACCTGTTATATATAAATTAATAATAAATAAATAAAATCGAAAGAAAGTAAAGTGCATTAACGAAATAATTTTTGCAAAGAATCAATATAAACTATAAACTTGTGTATATTTACTTGCAAAATCATATAAGATAAGCAAAACACTCAAATAAATGCCGCAGTCACTGAACAAAATATGTGGTAGAAATTTTAAAAGCAAAAGTAATATTTTTAAATGTAAAGAACGCGTACCCAAGCAAAAAGGATGATCCAGCCTCATTTAGCGTATTTTCAAATTGTGTAATATATAAGAAAATTTGCGAATCTCAAAAGAGGAAAGAATGTTAAAAGATGTTGCTACAATTACCTACATTAGTAAATCATCAAATTAACCAGTGTCTTACCGTAAATTATGAAATTAACAGCGTTCCAACACCAAACAAGTCCGGAGCGAAAAATAAGTGTTTAAATTTGAATTCGAAAATAGACACCAAGAAGAGGCCAAGAATTTGGTAATATCTAGTTTAATACCAAACAGACATCGGAAGAGCTCGTAAAAGGCCTATAGACGTGGCCATCATCTTTTCAGTAACCTCAACATTTTTGCTAAGCTATTTTAAAACTATGTCCTTATAAAAAATTATTAATAAATACGATTTCCATTTAGGATCAATATTTATAAAGAAGATTGCTTCTAGTATTTAGTTTCATATTTGAAATATCAAAAGATATTAGTACAAAAATGCTAAATAAAAAGTTTATTTGAGTTGTCTATTAAAGTAACACATGTATTTCGATAATCTAAGTTGTCTTAAGTATGTTTAAAGTCACTGGCAAACATGGAGTTAAAATGTTAAATGGGAAACAGAAAGAATCCTCTGCAGAATGGAAAACAGGATTTATTATGTCTATATTTAAACAAGGCCGTAACAAAGAATACAAACTTTACAGATGTTTGGCCTTACTTAGTATCGCAGCCAAACTTTACGAGCGTATATTGAATAATAGACTTAATGGAAACACAGAAACAGAGTGAGTTCTGAAATGCCTACTGTATTCAGGACCAAATTTTTACTCTAAAACAACTCGTCAAAAACATAGTAGAAAGGGCCTTGAGGCATATACTGCATTTATATATTTCGAAAGAGGTTTTGTTGTAATACCAAGACAAGAATTATGGAAAACATTAGATAATAGGCAAGTCGATGAGAAGTTGATTGCAACTAACACAAAGGCTATTGAAACATAAGAGTTCATAAAAAAAACAATATCTTAACCCCGACACTGTACAATATAATAAGAAGTCAAAAGATCAAAGACACTAAAGACATAGCCAACTTCTCCACGTTCCTGCTTAGGGAAGTACATCAAGAGGTATGCATACCTCTTGCAAATATTTTCAACAGATCCATGGAACAGGCTGTGTTTCCGGCCTTGCTTAAAGTTGGTAGAATCGTGCCAATTCATAAGAAAGGCAACAAAAATAATTGCGAAAATTATCGCCCGATAGGTATTCTGCCAACAATATCCAAGGTGTTCGAGCAGATTATTGCATCAAGACTAAGTAAATACCTTGAAGGGAACAACTTTTTAAGACCAGAACAACATGGCTTCAGAAGAAACCGATCAACAACAAGTGGAATATTGCACATGGTAGAGCATATCTACAAGGCTTTTGATAAGAGTGAATATGCAGAGATGCATATGCTAGATCTAACAAAGGCTTTTGACTCGGTTAGCCACGACATATTATTGAAAAAATTGGAATATTATGGAATTAGAGGAGAACCTTTACAACTAGTAAAATCCTGCCTTTCTAATAGGGTTCAAATAACAGATTGGGGAATCACTAGATCACAGCCCTTAAGCATGAGATCCGGAGTGTCGCAGGGCTCAATACTTGGTCCTCTGCTTTTCGTTATTTACATGAACGGTCTCCCTCTGAATATTAAGCGGCTAACGTATCTTTATAGCATGAAAGATGAACCAACAGAGATGTGTCGTCAGCAGACGACACATCTCTGTTGGTTCAAGGCAGGGATCTGGAAACAATTTGTGGAAGATCGGAGAGGGCCGGTAAAGATGCAGAGGCGTGGTTCGCTGCAAATAAACTAAAAGTGAATAAGAGTAAAACACAAAGTGTACTATTTTCCGCAAGAAATCTTAGAAACTCTGAAGGAGCGAAGTTACTGGGCGTGACTGTTGATCCATATATAAAGTGGGATCAACACATCGATGATCTAGGAAAAAAGTTATATTCTGCCCAGTTTGCTATAAGGCGACTTAAGCATGTAGCGACCCCGGAGTCAGCTAAACTGGCATGTTTTTCCTATTTCCACTCACTTTTGTGCTACGGAATACTCTTCTGGGGGGCAGCTACAGATATGCATAAAATCTTCACTCTGCAAAAAAAAGCTATGAGATCACTATGTAACCTGAAATACAATGATAATTGTAGAACTTATTTCAAGAAAGAAAACATACTAACACTGCCTTCACTGTTTATATATGCCATTGTCACATATGTCCCTCAAAATAAAGAAGCGTTTTCCGTAAACGGAGATCATCACCAATATTCTACACGCTCGCGAAATGAATTTCGAGCACCGTACCACAGAATAACGTGCTCGCGGAACACAATAAATTATTGGGGAAGTAGACTGTACAACAGACTACCAGAAGAGCTGAAGAAACTGCCTGCAAGCTACATTAAGCTATTTAAGAAGAGAAGCAGAAGTATGGTGATCAGCATGGAGTATTACGACGTCCGGGAATATTTACATCACCCGCCGCAAATTATATAAACTTTTTAAACTGTTTTCTGCTGTTCACTATGTGTCTGCTTTTTGTGCACTCGTCTGTATCTTGTTCATGTTTTATATTGTATATGCTGCTTCATCTTTTGTCTAATTTACAATTAGATGTTGAATGTATTTCTACTTATTTGTATATGACAATTTTGTAATGGTTTTATTGCAAATGAATAAAAATGAAATGAAATATAATGACCGATAACGTAATCCAAGAAGGAATCACAACAGTGAAAGTTAGAAATATCCTGACCAAAATATGAAATACTTAATGTGCATATGAAGATGATCTATCAATATTTGCAAATAATGAACGGCACCTATAAAAGAATAGGGATTTATGGAAGAAAAGGGAAATGAAAATAAATGTAGGGAATTACAATAATGGATCAAATAAAAGAGATTAAGTAACAGAGATCAGGTGAAATATTTTAAATACTTGAGAAGTATATCTTAGGCAGAGGGCCAAAAATAAATAGAAGTGAATGAAAGGATCATATAGACAGTAAAAATATATGGAAATATAAATAATACCTTTATAAGCAAAATAGAAGTACCCCAGCAAACAACAATAAAAATGTTTTTATCTGTGTTTAGACATGTACAAATTTTTGTATCCAAAAATAAAAAGATAAAATCAAAAATCAAGATATAAGGTATCTGGATGAAATCTCTTCTGAACTCATAAACAGAAACGAACTAAATTGATTTGAACGTCTTAGCAGAGTCAAAGAGAGCAGACGAGTAAACAGGATCTGGGAAGCAAACACAGTTTCGAAGGAAAGAAAAGGAAAATCCAACCGCATCTTCCAAAAGGAAAATAGTTATAGAGAAAAGAAATGCCTGACCCCAGAAGGAGCAAACAATATAGCGCCGGGCAAACCAAAATGATACAACTTAGTTAATAGTTTGTAGAGAAAAATTTTAATTTATATCCTTACACCAAACGATAGATAGGAGTAATTAAAACTAATATATTAAAGAAACGCATAAAACAAAGATGTCATATTAAGTTACTGACTTCATTACAAATCATAGTAAACTAGCAATAAAAATAGAAAGACAGGCTGTCATTTGTAGTTTCTGTCAGAAGATCCTCAATTTATTAGGGACAACAACCAACTTGACTACATGGTATATAACGGTCAACCGATACGTTAAGTAACACACAAGAGACAAAACATATATATATATGCCGCTACCGTGTGTCTACATCATGGAACTGTTATTGTACGCGAAGGACAATCTTAATAGTTTGACACATTTGAGTAGTTATCATACGTACAACATGCGGAATATATTACAGTTAGAGATACCGAGGCATAAACTTGCATTTTATGAAAAGAGTCCACACTTAATAGCTATAAAAGCATATAACAAGCTACCAAATAACGTAAAAAATATCGGGTGCAGAGAGATCTTTAAACGTACAATAAAAGCGTCTTTGTTGCGTGGGTGTTACTACTCATTGTCAGGGTTTTTAAATAAGATCTGAATTAGAATTGGTGTTTTTGTATTAGTTTGTATCCATATTGTCTTTTTATGTGTGTTGTATATGTAATAGCTTTGTTGACATATCCCATACTACTATGTAGTCGAGAGGATAAATAAATTATTATTATTATTATTATTATTATTATTATAAAAATATCAAAATTCTTTGCCGAAATATACAAGAATGTATTAAAAGTAATGAGTAATCTTGGCGCAGCGGCAAATATAACGACAATTAATAAAACGACATTTTGTCATCTAAAAAGTTTCAATAACTATACTCCATTCAGTCTAAGAATGGAGTATTGGGAAAGATAGGGTTTAAAATAAACGTTTGTGATTGGTTGAAATCGAGTGTGCATTTACACCGGCAAAGTAATCGCATTTAGCTCGTTCTGTCAAAAATTTGTTTACTGACAGTTTTGTTCAAAGAGTTTGTCGATTTCCGTATTTTACATAATTATTTGTTGTTAATATTCTTAAAAAATAGTTCTTCTTAGAACTCGCAAGTGAAATATTCATTTGTTAAGGTATTTTATCACTTTCGTTAACTTTCTTTTCGTACTGACCAATTAGCATAGAATCATGACTAATATCCACGCAGTTTCATCAAACGGTCTTGATTTATCTAAGACTTGCATTCAACTCCACCACACAAACAATATTGACTCAAATTGCACAATTAAAAGACTAGGTAATGTAAAAGTTAGTGAAGGTTTTATGTTTAATTGTTCACACGTTTCTAGTTTCGATTAAGATGATGAATACGGACTTTATTTTTAATATTAAAGTTAATTATATTAACATCACACGAATGAAGTGCACAAACTTTTATTAGTGTATACTGGTTGGGTTAGAAAAAAAATGAAAATTAATATTTTTATAATTTTGAAAAAGACTTCGTAATAAAGTCGAAATTATTTTTAAATTTTTATTTGATTTTAATTTGTGTCATCACAAAAGTCGGCCGGATACACCCGAAAGTGCTGTATTCATGGAAAGAGGCATTATGTCCGTGGATTTTTCTTTTTTTTGAATATTAAAACTAAAATATACAGCCAAGAAAATACCGAAAAGAAATAATATACATACAAGACATTCAATATCTTTTAGTTAGTGGAGAAATTCATCTGGCGCCAACTTCCCTGATTGTTATATTTTCCATATCTCCAGAAATAGTCCTAATTAAGCCAGCGAGATAATAATCTATGGCAATTCTAAAGTTAAAATTAACATTGCAGCACTTCTTATCTGGCAATGCCCATTTCTCATAATCATATAACTTGGGAAACAGCTACTGCGTTATCAAATTCCGTCTAATCAATCCATTTCCCTTCGTTACGTCGCTTATATTTTTTTACTTACGACATCAAATAACCACATACCATTCAGTCACGATTTGCATGCGCGAGTAATCAGTGCATGGATGTAATTTTTTAATAAAATTATGAATCATTAAGAAATTCACCTTCTCTTCCCCGACTTTAATTTATTAAACACATCATGAAAAGGTGATCCCGTTATCGTCCTAATTCATATGAACGCTTATCAACATTATCTCCGAGCTGATTAAACATATGGCCCCGGGTAATTAACGTGTGCAGGTGTTGTTGTGGAGCTGATAAAATATTCTAATCAGACGACTCCATATAGCAGAGCCAAAATATACTATATGTGGTATTTTGTGTGTAGTAGCGTGACGGTGTGGACGAACAGATATTGCTATTTAAATAATAATAATAATAATAATAGCAAGTAAAAAAGACTATAGGGTAATATATTAAAGATATAAATTTGTAAGTAGAAAAAACGAATCATGTACAGTGTTTGGCAATAAGTGGTATTTAAAAAAGGAGCGCAGTGGTAGAGACGATTGACTTGTAATGGTCAACAAAGTTTTGAGAATCAAGCAAATCAAGTTTATGATGAAAATGATGTTCAAGAAGGAATTTGACAGTTCATCTATGTATTCACAGTCCTCCGCTGATTTTTCTGATGAGTAAGTCATAAAAATATGATTTGTTTGTTTATATTGTTGAATTTATAAAGATAAGCGGAACTTAAAAACAATGTTACAACCATATATTGTTCATACTTAAACATATATTTTATAGTAAATACATTATTTGGTTCTTTTCCCAGAGAAGTTAGCTATATTAAAGAAACTCAACATTAGCCAATAATATACACATCTATCTACAAATTTGATTTGATTTTATTTTACATAACACACGCTGTCTTCTACAAAAAATTGTCGAAGACAGCGTTACCAAGTTTGTTTGCAATTATTTTACACATAAGCCATTTAGATTTCAGAGAGTCTTACATTTAAAATTTACACCCCTGCTTGAATTTATTAATTTCAAAATTCGACATTAGAATCCACTAGCGCAGTCTAAATAGTTTATAGTAGTGATTCGAAAATTATCAACGTAAACTAATCAACTTCAATAAACTAAGAATTCGTAATTACATGTTATTAATACTATTCGTGCAAATTGCAATATTGTACTTGCACGTAAGCATGATCATATGATTATAAAATGATATTTTTATTGTAAATTAAATATTTAGTCACGACTCTGGTGGTAGAAAAAATGAAGGAAGACGTTTCACCGAATTAATAATATGAAAATTCCCCCGTTATATAATAGTATGTTATGTAAAATATCAAATGTGACATATTAATAAATTATCAGAATTTAAAAATTCTAGAAATAAATAAATGTATTTACATTCCAATAAAATGTCTAAAAATTTAGGATTTAAAACTTCATACCTTGTTCCTTCTGTGTTCATTATAAATGTTATAGAGTATTATATCTTAAAAACCCATATATTGTGTATTAATTTAAAAATACAAATTGACACGTTTTGCATTACATATTATTATAGCATACCTAAAATTAAGCGAAAATACATATTACAATATTTTTTGTTCACAAATATATGATTTTCACTAAAATGTTGAAAATATGCATTAGGCGACAAGCTTGAGAATTCATAAACTAGCCGTAGCATGAAAATATCGCGGGTAGCAGTATGTAAAACATGTAAAACAATTTCGACACATCAAACATACGTAACTTTAGTTGAAAGAGAAAATCATCAGTACAAGTACATATGTTTAGTTTATAGACAAAAAAATAGTTAAAATTGAAATAGAAAACTGATTGAAATTATTTACTGACACAAAGAATGTAGGTACAGGAAGTTATACATATTAATTTCCCTACGCTAGCAAATTTTCCAAAGAATGCCAACTGTCAAATTTATCCATTGTTTCTTCAGGGGCGTATTGTAGACTGTCGCAATGAAAATGATGTCTCATTGAGCACATTATTCATTCATATAGTCTAACATGATTTAGATTTATCATCAAACTATCTTTCTCGCTATTCAGTGTCCAACGTCTGTATAAAACAGAATTCGAGAAGAACTTTAAATAAAATATCAGCTTGGAAGTAAGAAATATTCGTATATACACGAGTACTTCAAAAGTTTTGGAAATTAGACATTATAAAAGGCTTTATGGCAGTACTAGCGTCTTACATGAAATTGTAAAGAAGGTGTAAGAGGATGCGAAGAGGCGATTCAAGCTCGAAGAGATTGTTGGTCAACTAGTTATACGTAATATAAATTTGCTTATACATATAGCAGCAATACCAATATATTTTGAGGATAAAATGCAAAATAGTAGTTAGTAGGAATAAAATAAATTGTATAAATATGCAAATGTCTGAATAACGGTCGTATTTTAATAATATTTTTATTGCTGCTAAATTATATAGATCCAATTCTTATATAGAAAGGACAAGGTCTAGAACGCGGGCAAATAAATGTGTTGATTTACATTGAGAAAAAGGTTTTTCTTTGCTAAATGTCTTTCAAATTATTTCTTTAATTGAAATACAACTTCCTTGGATCAAAAAGAATTTGTCGCAACCAACGAAATATTTATTTAAATCTGGCAAAAATAATTTCGAGCCAAGCGAATATTTATTTGATAGTGTTAAAAACAAGAGGATTGCTCAATGATATGCAAAACAAAAAAGTAACTAATTACTGTGACTTACATATATACCTTTATACGTAAAACGTATATGTATATATGCATGTGTTTGAGATACACACATACATTAAGTGTCATTGCCGATAATCTAACGCACAGACACCGGTGTTTCGACTTATGAGGTCTCATCAGTGTACGTGGAGATTCTCGGCAATGGCTTCAAGACTTAAATCGCTGCCTATGTCATTTTCGCATGTTAAATGCAGTGAGAGTATCACAGCGACATCTAACACCCAAAAGATGACACGGAAAAAAGCGATGGCTTCTGACAGCATGTTCTGCTATACAGAGGCCTGTATGTTAATAGTGTATCTCGTGTAATAGAGCCTTAGGTGGCGTCACCAATCAAAACGAAAATGAAAAGTGTGAACACATGGATGTTATAACTAACATCAAGCAGTAAATAATTAATTCGATTATCGGCAATGACACTTAATGTATGTGTGTATCTCAAACACATGCATATATGCATATACGTTTTACGTATAAAGGTATATATGTAAGTCGCAGTAATTATTTACTGCTTGATGTTAGTTTTAACTTCCATGTGTTCACACTTTTCATTTTCGTTTTAAAAAAGTAACTGTTAGACAAATATAGATGAAAGGAAAAACAAATGTTTTACATCTTTCATTACTATATAGAAGTTTCAATCACTTCAACTGAAGCGGCGGTATTCAATTTAGAAAATATTCTGTTTGAGATGACAGTTTCTTCAAATATTTCTTTATACTCAGTAACAGTTGCCATTAGAGGGTTTCATTTGTTTTGATAATACAAAATGATCTAGATTATTATTTTTTTCATGTACATACCGATCACATCATTGGTACTGAAGTTACATACCTACCAGGAGATGGTAAACACAACTCATGGTTGTTAAAGTCAACTTGATCGATTGTGTAAAATATCTATACCTAAAAGAAAAGACATGGGAGCAAACGTCCACATACAAAATCATAAACAGCATCGGGTGAAATACAGAACACTGCGGTATTCTATATTTATTCCTTTTTATTTATGCTACTTTTCAGCTACTGCTAAGGAATTCGTAGATTTTTCTCTAACGTTATTTCTCGTCGTACGTACTTATAAACGAATCTATCACACTTACAACCGTGAAATTAGGCACACAGGTAGTCCTAATGGTGACTCAATGCACCCCGACTCCCGAATTTTAAAATTTAATCGAGAACATTTTTTATTTAATGTTTTGTGTTATTTTGGGTTGTCCGAGAACAGACTTGAGCTCCCACTGACGTCATTACAAAGCACGTTAGTTTTGATAGTTGTCATCTGGACTGTGTTTTAAGTATATTTAATAAGTTTTTTAATTAATATTCCAGTTAATATGCCTGGTTCCGTTATTTGTTGTTGATATAGTCCCACTAGACGTAGTTTTTAATGATATAAGCAGTTATACAGTAGTATTTTTAAAACCAAACCTAACTACAATAGAGCGTCGATAATCCGGATGATGCGACAGACTGGGCGGGATTATAACAAATATATACAAATATACTATGATTATTCCAGTTGCATTAATTTTTAAGTAAATTAAACTATGTATGTATGTGTATTTGACAGCAAAACTGATTTTTTCTACTCCCATACTTTAATTGTATTATTAGATATGCCGAACCTGTACTTTAATGATGTCCATTTCGATACAGATTTTCATTATGATACAAGTTTCTATCCAATAGACATACAGATTTTTCATTACGATACAAGTTTATATCCAGTAGGAATGCGACATTTCAATATTCAAACAATATTTAATATGGCGACTGCATACCTGACATATATACAAATTAAATAAATGTGACAGCTCTCTGCAATTTACAAGTAAGTACTTAAAATTTGTGCTTTTTTGAAAATATAAACGGTAAAACTGAGGGATAATGACAGTGAAATGTAAAATTTGAGTCCACCAGAAATTATGGAACAAGCCTTAGTAACCACGAAGAATTTATTACCAGCTAAATTCGCAAATGTGCATGGAAAATTTTATCCTCAATTTATGAAATGGAATGTTCAAAAAATAATGTTTTATTATGGGGTCGTAGAAAAAATAATGTATGCAACTCGCATTTAATGGCTATTAAGACACTCGTATTCATTACAATACTCGGCTTCGCCTCGTATTGTAATGTTCTTACTCGTGTCTTAATAGCTATCATTAAATGCTCATTGCATAATATACTATTAAATGTAAAAAAATATACATATTTCTATGAGCGGCGTATAATATTTAACAAAAACTGAAATACATATTGTACATAGCGTATAAAATACATAGACCAGAGTTGTATGTATATACTAAAGTTTAGCTGTTTTAATTATGTTGGGGGATTACAGTAAAAAACTCACATACATATTTGGGGAATTGTTAGTGCAGTGTGTGTGCGTTTATAGTATTTTGTGATGCATTATTTTTCTTTACATGTGATGGCGTCAAGTTCGAAGAAAAAGCACACTTTTTTAACTCTTTGCTGCACGAGTTTTGATACAATTTCCAGATTCTTGCTTCACGAAAAATTGAAATACAAAAAAAGTTATTTTTCAAAGTTTAATCTATGACGTAGTAACAAAAAAATAAATAAAAAATATTGCCAAAATGGCCTTTACGAGGTGGTCCATATTTTGTATCATTGTGCAGTCTTCAGCAATATTTACTAATATTGTTTTCCACAATCAGGCAAATGTTAATTGATTTGAATCATTATTATTACTACCGTGATATTTTTGAAAACAATCTTTGTTTTTTCCAAGACACGGCGCAACCTCACATATACTACATGCCCAATCGGATCGCATTGGATTTGCCTTAGTACTGCAAAGTGCACATCTTCTGCGGGTAGATCGAACGGGTTGATGAGATGAAGATGTAAATCTAACTTCTGAAGGTACCTTACTACTTCTCTTCTGAATAGACCTCCATCATTTTTTCGTTTTGTTTTTACTTCTACTAGCATCTCTGCAAGCAAACCATCTATGACTTTTCGTCTGAAGTCCTTAAGAGTCTTAGGTGGCAATTTCTTTAGTTTATATAATACATAACTGTTTACGACGGCGCAGTCTATGAAATACCAAAATATTCTCTTGTACCATCTCTTGCTTTTCCTATCGATTTCATAAGTGGATTTAAGTTGATCGAATCTATTCACACAATTCATATTTTTATTATAATTTGTTAGCAGTTAGAGCATTGGGACATGGAATTTCTTTTGATGAACCGTCTCTATATCGCCTTTTCACTTCGTTTGTTGATTGTGGATCGTGAAAATTTGAAAGCAAGTGTTCGCTTGTCCTTCCATTTGAGGAAGCTTATTCCATCACTGCTTATGTTATAGTCATGTTCCCCTTGTTGTAGAGATTTGTCTTCTTTCAGTTTAGGTAAGTTTTTGTGATTTGCCATTATGGTACCACAAGCATTTATGCCCTTTTCCTTCAATTCCTTCATTAAATTATAAGAAGTGAAATAGCTATCAAAAAATAAAAGATGCTGTTTGTATTCCAACCCCTCCATTAATCGTAACACTACCTTTTCTCCTAATCCATGTTCTACATAGTCTTTTGTTTTCCCCGCTCACTATCAGCTAAGGCCCAAACTTTATAGCCTCGTTTAATTGGTTTTTTAGGCATATATTGTTTTAGTAAACTTCATCCTTTATTAGTAAGCTGGTGAGCTTGTTCAGCATAGATATTAGTTTGGAAGGTAATTTTGTCTAATATATCGTCCAAAATTAGTAAATTAAATAGATTATATGGTGTACAACTATCATTATCAAGTTTTTGAACTTCGTCTGCTAAACCGTATTCCGACAGGAAAACAGATGATGGTCTTATCAAATTAATATTGCCTATTCGCCAAGTTAGGCTACCACCTTGCGCTTGGTTGTCATTTACAAATGCAGATAACGGCAGGTCATCTTCGGAATTTTCCGGATCAGTGATAATCTCGTCAATATCCCTTGGTTCATCAGTATCATTTTCTTCCCCGTCTACGTCGCCAATATCCGATTCTAAGCCGCTCGATATACAGCAAGAGCGCGCGAGGTATGATCACCCAATGGTATACGTAAATTCGCATCTAAACGTGGTCCGATAATACTGTATACTCAGCATCATCAATATTATCTATCAAAGTATATGCGTCATCAGAATGCAATGTGTCTAACTTAATAACTTTATTGGAACCCATATTAGAGTCAAACTGTAAAAATAAATTTCAGATTAAATCGTGCTTAGCTGCATAATGGTTCAAAATTTAGACTCGCAAAAAAAGAAAAATTGTAACTAATTTTACATAACTGTTGACTATATACATAAGAAACACCAACCACAGATGTAAATAAACGATTTTAATGATACAATAATATTATCAGACACTAACATCAATTTTTCTTCAATATTGAATCAGTAACTACACCCTTGCACCGTTTACCACGAGTACTTTTCTATTAAAAAGAACTCAAGCATGCTAGTATTCTCCTTTCATGCAAATACTGTTAAAAGGAAGTGGGGATATGTGGCCCATAATTTGTGTTGATGTGCAGCTAGATATAAATGATTTTGTAGATGGTCCATTTTGTGGACCGATGTGTTGCAACTTGCTGGAAGTTGGTGGTTCAAGTTGCAATCCCATATGCAGCAAAGAGTTAAACGTTGAAACGAACTTAAAAATTTTGGAAAAGTTATCAAAGGGTGAAAGTGGAGCATCACTTCCAAAGATTTATATGGTAGGTACATCCACTATAATTGACATGGAGGAGCCTAGAAGAGCCAATTTCAGGTCCACTGATCTGCGAAAAATGGTTTTAATGGTTTTATCTGCTCGAATTATTTAACCACTAAAATCAATTATGTATTAACGGTTTTAGCAAGTTTTCTTTATGTTTAAGGCATTAAACGGCCGTATTTTGATTCTTTACCAATATTTTGATAATCCGGACAGGGTCCGATCATAATTAATCCGGACTAGCGACGCTCTACATCACTTGTTTTAACATTTTTCTTTAAGTGTTTGAATTCTGCAAATAGATGAATTGCATTAACCGAAAGTATTGTATATTGGTAATGTGCTGATGCATAACTTTTAGTAAAAGCGTATCAGAAAAATGAATTAACACATGCCATTCCATTAAGAAAATCCTTATTTTGTTGGACTCAATTTGTGTACGTGTGTGCAGAAGATGTCCAGAAGAATCTGTCGCACTTACAGTCATTAAATTAGCATACAGGTAGTCGTAATAGTGGCTGAATGCACCACGAAACCGGAATTTTAAAATTTAACCTAGAACATATTTGATTTAATTTTTTGTGTTATTTTGGGTAGACCTAAACATGTCAGTGGCAACTATTATCCTTCCATCTAGATTATAGAAATATTTATAATTTCCTTACTTGGATTTCATGTGATTATTCAATTTTATAATCTGATTTTTTTAATCTTGAGCTTTTATTGTTAAATATTTCATATGTGTTACTAATCAAATTAACGTCCGTATGTTCGTTTTGCATATTCCTGCCAATCCATCCTGGCACGCAAAAAGTATTGAAGTATGCATTAAATATAGCATACCTTTTAAAATTACAGCACATATCAGTAAATTACGTATCCAAATTGAATATTAAATAGTACTCGTACTTGTCATTATTTGATACATCAAGATATGCATATGTAATCTAAAATTTCATCCGCTAATGTTTTATCGCACATTCGTATGGGATTATGATAATGATGGATTTCTGCCCGAATTTAGATATGTTCGGGCATTGATTCCGGTCTTATCAGTGTTTATTAGAATAACGATTATCGATTTAATAAGTATGACCCAAAATTATATCGCCGTAAATAATGATCTGTCGATGGAACAATAGGTTATCAAAATATGAAAATAAATAAATGTTTAATGCTTATCGGATTTCTTTATATTTATTATTACTTATGTAAGATGCGTATTATACAGACAGGCGTAAAAACTGCATTGTATATATATATAAATGCTGTATTTAAACTCATCTGTTATTTTGACGTAGCGGCTATATTGATTAAACAGCAATTAACAACAAAAAAGAAAGTAGAAAAGCAAGCAGCCATCCAAACAGTTCCATTGTAGTTAATATTCATTAAAAATAACAATTAATAACAAAAATGATCATTAGGGAAGCAAGTCAATTGACTAGAATTATTGGAAAATCGTTGATTTATCAAAAACGATATTTATATTATTTGTTACGCTTATGATCATTTTTGTTATTATTTTCAATTTTTAATCAATATTAACTAGAATGAAATTGTTTGGATAGCTGCTTGCTTTCCTATTGTAATTTTTATTATTAATTACTGTTTAAATCAATATAGCCGCTACGTCAAGGTGAGTTTAATTTACAGTTTGGTTTCAACAAAATTTGTTTGTACCATGGACAATGTTGCAAACATGTTTTTCTCTTTTCTGTCTGTGTGCGTACATGACCACGATAGAGGCGGAATGGTGATAGCTAGTATTAGTAAACCTCAAATTTAGGAATATAATCGTCCTCCCAAGATCTGGTTTAATTTTCATTTAAATCGATAGGCAAAATCCAATACTTTCAGTAGATACTGCTAAGACAAACTTTTAAAGAACACAAATTATTCAAAAATGGATTTGATATTAACTATAGAAATGTACCAAACATCTATATATTTGCTGGGTTGACCAGGATACACCAATATTAACTTTTTGTGTATGTAATATCTGGACCTAAGTAATTTGTAAATAATTCTCAAGCATATTTTACAGTTTTATTAAGAGTTTGTTAATATTTAAATTAATTAACAATAGGATAATATCTATATTATCGAAACGTTTAGATGTCTATATTATTTAAGTTCATCAACAGTCGTTAAATTATGAAAAGGAATTGTTGATATATTTTCATTTGTTAATAGCCGCAATATTAACTTGAAAATTGTGTCCTTGATTTGTATAAGCTTATTTTGAAAATATCTCTCTTCCCTCCCTCTTTTATTATTTGCTACCCGACATATTGAAAGTAACAGTGATGTTTACTAGTGACCACTGTAGCATTGGAAAATTGTTAATAACTTTATTTCAACGTGTTACCTTTTTTTAAATTAATAGATATAAAATTGAATTTAACTCCATAATTAAGTGTGGGTTTTGACACTACATTGTGTTTGTTTGCTTTATCTCATAGTTTAGTAGTTTTTATACTTGCAAAGTTTTGAATCGAGTCTAGTTGTTGAACGCCCTTCTTAATTCCTTACTCTTCTCTTGTGTAGATGATACTATCAGGAAACTTGTCAAATTTAAGTAAATGAGAGGTGTTTGATCGTTTTCCCTAGAGATATCTTTAACCCGGCCCTTCTCAGCAAACGGACATAGCGGCATCATGCATCCTTTTATTGAAGAGCGTCGAGAGCATTTTAACCAAGCAATTTCATGCAAATAAAGTACACAGAGTTCATGTCACATTATTTAACCAAGATTAGAAGATCGTTTTTTGCAAAGCACTGTAATTGCCTCTTAATTAGCAACTGATTAGGTAGCAACAAGATTCCAAGAAATCCGTATTTTCGTAGTTATATTACTAGAAATCGTATAGATTTTATAGTTCCTCTTAATAAAGTAAATATAATGCAAGGGACACCATTCTCTACGGATATTAAACTTTTAGTTGACTACCGGGGGACTGGAAGGCGTATAGCAGCACAAATATTTTTCAGCGCCACATCAGAATGATATTGCTAGAGCATTGCGTTTATTCTACTGGGGAATTTGCGTTATAGCTCATAAAATGAAGAGTCGAATTTTTCTATGTTCATATTTGTGATTTCGTTTCTTTTAATTACATATATTAATATAAATTAAAAAAAAATATTTAATTATACAGGGTCATTCTAAATATATACGACAAATTTTATGGGCTGATTCGTTATTATGATCATAAAAGTTCATATAAATGTATGTCCTAAACGCCATAGTTTTAAAGTTATAGAATGTTTAAGAGGAAATTTAAAATTTTGTTATCGTATAACTAACAAGATTTAATGTCACACCTAATTCTGCGAAAACATTCGTTTTGGAAGGAAAATATTTATTTGTCATATTAATATTAATGTGTCAAAGCTTAGTCAAGGAATTGTCAAAGTCTTCTAATACGCATTAAACTCTAAATCCTCAGTTTTTAGCTCAAGTATTCTATATCGACGGAGCTAATTTCTCCAAGCACGCTCTTATTCATTTTCATAATAATCACAGATGGTAAGAGGAAACCCACACGAAACATTAGAAACTCATCATCAATATCAATTCTCTGTTAATGTAGGGAGTCGATTGTTGGAGATCGCCGCATTCTTAAAGCCACTACTGTTGGAAGAAGTCTCGTTGCAATTAAGATTGCAAATATATTTTTTGCCCGATATTGCTCCAGCACGTTCCAGTCTAATTGCTCGTGAGTTTTTGGATGCTGCGTTTCCAAATCGGTGGATAGAGCGAGGAGGTCCACAACCGTGGCCTCCGCGATCTCCAGACTTAAATTCTCTAGATTATTTTCTCTCGGGGTCACCTCAAATCAGTAGTTTATACGACTCCCACTGAAAATGTTGATGAACTGAGAAATCGTCCTGTTGCAGTATTTGAGACAATTCAAAACACTCTCAGTATTCTTAAAAGCTTTCGCCAATCAATGCAACAGAGGATAGAAGCTTGCATTGCAGTTAAAGGCAGCATTTCGAACAATTTTTATAAGTAAATTTTGATGTAGTAGAACATTTTATTGTATGAAATATTAAATTACTATTGAACACCCTATAACTTTGAAACCATGCCGTTTTATGATCATAATAACCCTAGAAATCAGCCCATAAAATGAATCGCATATATTTAGAATGACCCTGTATATGTGTGCGAAAAACCAAAATCAATCACACAGAGAAATATGTATTATACATATCAAACTTTCGTTTTTCACCACATATGTTATTATATCGGTACTTGGAACGTAATATTTACATGTATTATCTCACGTATTATTTACATATATTATCTCACATCCGCTGTTATAAGCATTTTTCAATAACAGATTAGATTTAAAAATATATTTATTGAAGTAAATATGCGTTATAGCTTTTTCTTCTTGAAGTTTCTGACCGAGTTGTTGTTTTTCAGAGGCGCATTGAAACAATTATCCTGCTCAACTCCTACGATGACCGCCCAAGCTCAATCACCGGAACCGCCTAGTCCTAAAGCTTCTTCAAAGGACGAAAAACACACTTCGTCCAAAGCAAGACAGAAAAAATTCCATAGGCATTTTCCTGTCGTCGATGACGACGAAAAAGTATTAAATCGTAAGTTGAATTTCCTCAGTTCGACCTTGTCAATTATATAACACAAAGAAAACGTTTGACAAAGATTTAAGAACACTCCAATAACAATATCTGAATATAAATTTAATATATCCTGTGTATAGGCGTAATGATTTCGCAAGAATTAAAAATTGCTGATTGAGTACTTACATTAGAGTGAAATATGTGCAATTAGATTGATAGATACAATGCGGAAGTTGAGCTTTGGTTCATAACCTTGTCTGCTATGTTAAATGCTTAGGTATGGACTTTCACTTCTACCATATTCCGTTTCCTTTCTAACAAGCTATTTAAATGACGTTATATGCATAAAACTAAAAATGAAAGTAGTATGAACTGAATTTTAAAATGACAGAAATTAATTTATAGACTTGAAAATATTAAAGTTTTTTTTTTTTTGCAAAACTTGTTTATTTTTGAAATATACAGGGTGGCTGACAAAAAACGCCCCAAGCCGTAGCTCCGTTATTTACTATCCGATTTTAAAAAACGAAATATAAAATAAAATGGTTAATAAATACTATCAATTGGCGTAATCAAAATATTATTAGGAACAAAAAGTTTGACCATGCGATAGTCAATTTTTTTTTTATAAATGGCAACGAATATTTTTAATTTATGTTTCGGATAAAGAATGTTTTCCTGATTTTGATGATGTATAACACGTCAATTTTTCAACATAAGTTTCAAGTGTGCCGTGAATAGCAATCAAATGCATCAAGTAATAAATACTGTCAATTAGAATGTAAATGTTAATAAATACTGTCATTGTGACATTTGTGTATCGGTGTGACATTAGTTCAACGTTCTGATTCTTTCTGTGAGTTTAATTCATCATTAACATGGATAGCAATCAACTGACCGACATGTTGCAAGTATACTTTGAATGTAATCGAAATAGTGCTGAAGCTGTGAGACTCTACAGTTATCGTTATCCGACAAGAGAGGTTCCAGACCGTCGTAAATTCGGAAGAATCGAACAGAATTTAAGAAAATATGGAGCCTTCAAAATGCCAAAAAGTAAGAGTCGACAGTTTAAGGAAAATACAGAATTGGATGTTCTTTTATGCGTGGAAGAAAGTCCATGGACTTCTACTCGGAGAATTGCAAATGAGGTCGGCGTATCGCACCAAACAACACAAGCGATACTCAAAAAGCACAAGTTCATACCATACATCTCTCAAAAAGTACAAGCACTATTGGAAAATGATCATGGTCGAAGAATGCAATTTTGCAACTTTTTCTTAAATGTTACACAACGAGATCGTAATTTTTATCGAAAAATTATTTGGTCGGACGAATGCAGTTTCAGTAATAATGGCATTCTTATCAGAAAGAACAATCGATGTTGGAGCCAAGAAAACCCAAGAATTATAATTGAGAATAATTTTCAGCAAAGATTCAGTTTAAATGTATGGTGCGGTCTTTGAGCTGATCGA
Organism: Amphimallon solstitiale; assembly: GCA_963170755.1. Lineage (NCBI taxonomy): Eukaryota > Metazoa > Arthropoda > Insecta > Coleoptera > Scarabaeidae > Amphimallon > Amphimallon solstitiale. The sequence continues at coordinate 55,887,063 of OY720681.1, read as the reverse complement.
TTAATTGGCCCATTTTTCATAGATGGCATCTTAAATCAAGCAAAATACCATCAACTATTGCGTGAAAACATTACAAACTTTTTAGATGATTTGCCAATTGCCGAGCTAAACAGAATGTACTTTCAGCAAGATGGCGCCCCTCCTCATAATGCCTTAATAAATGTTGAATGGTTAAATGCGACATTTGCTGAGAGGTGGATAGGGACCAATATACCAATTCAATGGCCCGCTCGTTCGCCCGACCTTACGCCGCTGGATTTTTGGTTATGGGGCTATCTTTAAGATCAGGTTTATTTTACTAGTCCGGAAAATATAGACATTTTACGGCAAAGAATTCTGAATTCTTGCCGCGAAATACCTCCTAATTTTATACTCAACGCCACCAATGGAGTAATTAGAAAGTGTCAACTATGTCTTCAACAAGGCGGCAGACAATTTGAACAATACTTGTAGATAAGTTTCGTATTTATTTGTATTTTTTTTAAATTTCCATTCCAATAAATTGATATTAACCACGGCACACTTGAAACTTATGTTGAAAATTGACGTGTTATACATCATCAAAATTAGGAAAACATTCTTTATCCGAAACATTAATTAAAAATATACGTTGCCATTTAAAAAAAAAAATTGACTATCGCATGTTCAAACTTTTTGTTCCTAATAATATTTCGATTACGCCAATTGATAGTATTTACTTAACCATTTTATTTGATATTTTGTTTTTTAAAATCGGATAATAAATAACGGAGCTACGGCTTGGGGCGTTTTTTGTCAGCCACCCTGTATGTACTACTAAAGAAATTTTAGTGGCTGCAAAGATAACATCAAATAATTTGTTAAAGACGAACTTAATTTTGACATTAAAAAAATATATATACAGGTGCCCATGTTATGTCTCCTATATATAGGTAACATTCTTAAAGATAGAGGATCGGTTAAATTAGCAGAGTTGTTAAGAAATTTAAAGAAATTTTAGTGGCTGCAAAGATAACATCAAATAATTTGTTAAAGACGAACTTAATTTTGACATTAAAAAAATATATATACAGGTGCCCATGTTATGTCTCCTATATATAGGTAACATTCTTAAAGATAGAGGATCGGTTAAATTAGCAGAGTTGTTAAGAAATTTGAGTAGTATTTGCTAGTATTTTCAGATTTAACATTTATTGTCGACTTTTGAATACGTATAAAGAAATTGAAAATTGCCGAAATTTTCAATTATATATATCTTCTTAACTATTGAAGATAGAACTAATAGAGAAATGAGTAGTAATTTTTACGTAGAATTAAATACTTTTAGTTAAAAATTCATGACATACTTAATTATCAAGATATAACATAAACTTACGTTTTTTTTAAATGGCAGTCATAGTTGGCCATGACTTCATAAAATGCTTATTTTTTTCTGATTTCGTATAAGATTTGATGTGATAATCTTTTTAAAATTTTTATTATAGTGAAAGTAATTCAATTACTGTTAATTTTTGAGAAAATAATGAGCAAGTAAACCTTAAGAGACTGTTTTAATGCCAATTCACTCAAACGGTAGTTTTTCAAAGCTCAAACTTATTCTTCCAGTTTTGTTGATCTCAGTCAAAATCTTACTATCTCTGGAGTTAGTAGAGTGAACGTTTATCGTATTTATCACAAGACCCCCGAGTTTTTATCTTTTGTCAATTTATCTTCTCTACCTGTACTTCACTTCTGTCTACGTTAGTTAAGAATTTTAGGATGGTAACGTATATTAACTGTACTCAAATGTTACCTCAACTTCAATGAAATGAATTAAAGCAATTCTCCTAAATGTTAATAGTTTTTGGCCGAAAGCAGATATATCAAAATCAACAATCAACAATTATTGTATATTAGCTTTGAAGACATGGTCTTCACCAAATCACCAAAAATGATCAACAATAAATAAAAAATTAATTAAAAAAATTATACATATTGCCAGTTTTATAAATACAACCAATTGATTTTTTATTTGCTTTGAAAACTATACTCCACTATACTATTGATATCGCCCATATTTTACCACTGTGCATCTGTTTGCAACTTGTGGTTTGAGTCTCGTTCAAAATGCAGGTCTGCTTTGCTGTTGGTGATCTAACTCCAGAGTTCGTTTTCTCTAATGACATGAATGTGAAATTACCAAGTAATGAAATATTTTACATACATAAGTATTACACTAGATCAGTGGTTCTTAACCTGGGTTGCGGGAAGGTATTTTTGGGGGTGCGGGAGAATACTTGAAAACTACAGTAATCCCCGCGTTATTGATGTATTGAAGCTCATACAAAAATTAGGGTTATGGGTTTTTCGCAAAAAAGTACAAATATACCAAAACTAAGAATAAAGTAAAAAAATACGTAAATGAAATATTTCGTTGCTATGCAAGCGATCACCTACACATACATAGGCAGTCGTCGCTCATTGTTACATGGGGCGCGTATCGTCGAATAAACCAAAAAAAGTACAGCAGATTTCGTTATCGAACGATATAATTCGATCGCGAATTCAAGATCTCAGTAAAGATATTTTACGGCAAGTAATAGATAACATAAAAGTCAATTCACTAAAAGTTAGCATACAACTGATGTTGATAATTGCAGCCCCAGCTATATATAGATATATTTTACATCCGTGGACGAGCGCTTAATCATCGCATTTTTCGTGCCTTTTGTGAAGAAATCGGTACTGCTCATACCGTGCTTCCATATCACACCGAACTACGATCTCTAAGGGCCGCATGCTTAACAGGGTTTTTTAATTGCTTGCAGAAATAATTCAGTTACTGACTAATCAAAACTGTGATTTAGTAAAAGATTTTGAGAGTAAGAATGAAATTCTGAGACTAGCCTACTTAGTAGATATATTTAGCCACTTGAATGAAATGAACATGTCAATTCAAGGATTTGGTAAAAATATAATAATAGCTAGTGAAAAATTAACTTCATTTATTAGAAAATTAGAAATTTGGAAACGTCGAGTTGAGAATGGGAATTTTGCAAACTTTCCCTTGCTTGATTCAATTGTTGTGGAAAATGAAACAAAAAATACAATTACCCGACATTGCAATACATTTGTATCAATTAAACGCATCATTCATTGGATATTTTTCTACTGGAAATATTACCAAAATTCAGAGATGGATGCTAGATCCAATTATATATAACCTAAATTCGATGATTGAAAAAGACGATCTTATTGAAATGCGATACAGTGGACGTATTGAAATGAGATTCGAATAATTAGAATTACAACAATTCTGGTGTACACACTTAGAACGTTATCCACAGTTGGCGAAAGAAGCATTGCAGTCACTTCTAACATTTGCCATCACCTACCTGTGTGAAATAGGATTTTCATCGCTTTTGCATATAAAAACTAAAGCGAGAACTCGCTTAAATGTGAATGATGACTTACGCGTGTCACTTTCAAAAAAAGAGCCTGGCTTCACTAGTATTATAATGAACAAATAACAACAGCCTAGCCATTAATAAAAATAATATTGTTTTTTATTTGATATATCGTTGGCTTAATCCGCAAAACCCGTAAGTCCACTTTTGGTCAAAATCGACATTTTGGTGCCATCTGTTGGGAAAAAAAAAATCTATGAGTTAAGAAATTCCCAGTATCTCCAAGAGAATTGAAAACGTTAAAATGCAGTGATTCGTTTTCCACGTAAGTCCTAGTTGTTTGAAAACAAAACGCAAAACCAGTAAGTCCGCAGTTTCTGTTACAATCTATGGCGATGCATGCGTGCAGAGTGAATTTTATGCGAAATTGGCTGTGATAAATACATTTCATTGCGTAGCAGGCTTTATAACTGAAGGTAAGTTGACGTAATAATGTTAGTAACTAGTAGAGTCAAAGATTTTGATAGTTTTGGCTTTAATTGATAGTTTTAATCAGAAGTTGGACTTACGCGATATTCTTAAAATCAACTTAATAACATTTTGTTAACATGTTGTGGACTTACATAATTTTAGAGTACGTAAATTTTTACAATTTTTTTTTTTTTTTGGACAACATGGCCAATTTTGGAAGTAGAACCCTTAAAATAATGGAAATGGTGCAAACAGATTCAAAAGCAGAAGAAATAAAGTGTACGAGAGTTTTAAACTCCAGCAACAACAATTTCCAAAATCAATTTTCGTCACTGTCCAGTTGTAGTTATCAAGATGAAATGTTACTTTTAGATATTCCTGAAATAACTGGACCCCTATTCAATAATGCAGACAATGGTATGAACTCTGACTTAGCTGAAAACCAAAACTTTCAGTCGTTTAGCAATGACCAAAATGAATGTGATGTTATGAATGTTTTGGAATCGACTGAAATGGTTAACCACACTACAAAGACTGCCGAAAAAGACTTATTAGATGATAGAGATAAAAGTTTATTTAATAATAATACGTTGGTGTGGAAAAATGTTCAGGAACAAATATTAGAATATAATGCAGCAAAAGCAGAACAAAACCATGATCCGGATTTTGTACCTCAAGTTGAGTCCAATTCTGAAAGCGACTTGCACGAAGAAAGCGAGAATGAGAGCTCGGGGGATGAAGAGAAGAATGCAAATCAGAATTATAGATCTGCACCAAAAGCCGATGAAACAGAAGCACGAATATTTGATTACGTACTGGACAGCAACTCTCTTGAGAATCATTTATCAGAAAGACCAAAGAGAAAAAAAAGGCAATTTGTAGATGAAAAAGAATGGAGTGAAAAGAAAAGGAAGTTACATCGCGAGAAAGGAAAAGAATATTATGGCAGAAAAAAAATTAATAATAAGTGGATTTACGACGTACACAAAAAGGAAAGAAAATTAGGAAATCCTTGTCACTGCAAACTCTCGTTGAAGAATAACTGTGTTTTGAAATGTCGAGACTTTTCTGAAGATGAAAGAAAAAGTATATTCCAAACATTTTGGTCCGACATGACCTGGTCCGAAAAAAAAATTTACGTGTCGTTTTTAGTAGAATCTAAAAAGGTTAAAAGACACAGAAACAGAAAAGAGGCGGGTGCATCTAGAAGAACAGAATCCTTAGTGTATTTTTTGCGACGAGGAGATGAACGTGTAAGGGTTTGCAAACAGATGTTTTTAAAAACTCATGACGTAAAGGAAAATATGATTTTAGACTGGTTAAAAAATAAGGAAAAAGGTAACTCTGTACCAATTGAGGTGCCAATTGTCAAAGATAATACAGGGCAAGATAAATCTAATACTCGTCGATACCAAGACCTAAAATTAAACTTAGAAAGATTTTTCAACGAGTTGCCTAAAGTTGAGTCACATTATTGTCGTTCGTCATCGAAGAAACTATATCTAGAACCAATTTGGCAATCCAAGTCATCAATTTATAAGTTTTATAAGGAATGGTGCAGCAACAAACAGTACCGGTGTCTATCAATTGCTTCATTCAGTCATGTGTTTGAACAAATGAACTTGTCAATATTTCGACCAAAGAAAGATGAATGTGACCAATGCGTTGCTTTCAAAACCAAAAATATGTCAGATGAAATATTTAATCTTCATCAAGAAAAAAAGAAAGAAGCTAGAGAAGAAAAAAATAGAGACAAAGACTCAAACAACAGGGTGTTCTGCATGGACCTGCAATCAGTTTTATTATCACCAAAGTCAAATACTTCATCACTTTATTTTAAACAAAAATTAATGGTTCATAACTTTACGTTTTTTGACATGGCCACCAAAGATGGATACTGTTATCTGTGGCATGAGTCCGCTGGGGGTCTCTCAGCCAATGATTACGCTTCGATCATTTGTAAATTTATTACAGATAATATTTTTCCGAGCATGAAATCTGAAGAGAAGATAATACTGTACAGTGATGGCTGTACATCACAAAATAGGAATTCAACTCTGGCCAATGCGCTCATTAATTTATCGATGATTTTAGGTATAACAATAGAACAAAAATTTCTGGAGAAGGGCCACACCCAGATGGAAGCGGACTCAATCCATTCCACAATTGAACGAAAACTGCGCCGCACAGACATAAATGTACCAGCGGACTACGTAAATCTATGTAAAAGAGCTCGGGAAAAACCTAAGCCTTATAAGGTGTTTTATTTAAATTATGACTTCTTCAAAGATTTCCAGAAATTAGATTTCTTAAAATCATTGCGTCCAGGTAAAAGGGCAGGAGATCCTTGTGTCACTGATATACGTGCCATAAGTTACCTACCCGATGGTTCCCTTTTCTATAAATTGAGACACCCGGAAAACTTTGTGGAACTGATGTACAGCCGAGTCAGTAAGGAAAAAAGAAAGGAATTGATGTGTCAAATAAATGAGCTTCCACATTTATATAAAGAACCGATCCCCATTAAACGTGAAAAATTTTTACAGTTGCAAAGCTTGAAGAAAAGTATTAAAAGCGATTATCACAGTTTTTACGACAATTTGCCGTTCAAATAATTTTATAATAATAATAAATAATTTTAGTTTTTGATTTAAAATTATATTCTCAACCATGCAAATTTCATTATTTTCTTAAATTGAATAATTAACAATGTTTATTTTTCTGTTTTGTGTTTCGCCTCTTTGTTCTAATAATTTTTGTGAATAAATAACCTTTTTTTAAATCTTGTTAATCCATTTTATGTTAAATAATAACGTGGCGTAAGTCCCATCTCTTACAAAAATCAACTGGAAAAAAGCGTAAGTCCATTTAAATATATTTCGGCATCCTTTTTTTTTTAATCGACCGTAAAAATAATACATAAATATAATACAATAAGACTTTCTTTCGCCAGATTTTAAATAAGAAAGATACTAAAATTTTGAAACGTTTTTTGTCTCTCCTGTAAAATTCCACATTATGGACTTACGTGTTTTGCAGATTAAGCCGACGATATGAAACGTAAAAAAAAAATTTCGCAAAAAATGTATTTTTTTAAACTAAAAAATCGAAACACATTTTTTAATGTGGTGCGGAGATCTATTTCCAGATTCACGGGGCGCGCCACTTAAAAGGTTAAGAAACACTGCACTAGATGGTACCAGCTGTCTTGACCACTTGTATGTACCTAAGCTTAATCCTTCTGCGCGAGGTGCATTACAGAAAGAACAAAGAATCAGGATTATTAAATACAATTAACAGACTTTTAAGCGGCCCCTAGACGATCAATATTTTCGTCAATATATTGCACAATAATTGATATTGTACAATAATATTGACCGTCTGTAGATCATATTGTAAGATTGTGCAATATATTGAGTCAATCAGAAACAGTTTGATATTTATTGTGCAATCTGGTAAATATTGCGTCATCTGTAGGCAATATTGTGCAATATCGATTTAGTTTGAATGTCGCAGTCGTACAGTGCACATCGATCTATTATTTAACATGGCTACGAACAAAGAAAAGGCAAATAAAGAGGAAGAAAGAAAATTCATTATAGAATGCATAGAGGTATATGAAACTTTGCCAGCTTTGTGGAATATTAAAAACAAATATTACAGTAATAGAATTAAAAAAAAATGAACAATACGAACATTTGCTTCGCAAATACAAAGAAAGATATCCAGACGCTGATAAGATGCAGTTAATTAAAAAATTTAATTCGCTGCGAACTAACTTCAGAAAGGAATTGAAGCGGATGAGGGATTCCGAAAAAAGCGGTGCTGGAGTAGATGACATAATAGAACCAACATTATGGTATTTTGAAGAAATGAAGTTTCTGATAGGTCAGGAATAACCAAGTACGTCACAAAATACTATTCAGACAGAGGATGGTGACAAGGAAGAGGCTGAGAATGATATCGACAATGTAGATAATATTTGAACAATTAATACTTCTACAATTAATGTAAGTAACTACTTTCATTTACTAATATCTACATTTTATGCAAATTTATGTTGCCATGAAGCCTGTCCCTCATTATTAAAGAAATCGCAGTAACTATCTCTCACAGTTTTTGCAATTGTATGTGAATTTCTGGAATGAGTTGTCTGAAGTGCTGTAGCTTGTCCAGTCGTTCTCCAGGTTCCATCGACGATATTTCCCAACTCAAAATCTTCTACATCTATAGAGTTGTCAGTCATGTATATTTTTGACTGGTTTTTTCTTAAGTAATTGTGCAAATAGCAACATGCTAACACAATTATCTGGGATTTCTCAGGAGATACCGCAATGGGTCGTTGAAATACACCAAATTTGGCAACTAAAATGCCAAACGCATTTTCTACGACGCGGCGCGCACGACTTAATCGATAATTAAAAATTCTTTTTTCCGGGGTTAGTTCTGTTTGACTATAAGGTTTCATAAAATTTTCAGTTAATGCAAAAGCATCATCCCCAACAAAGACAAATGGTAATTTTTTCCCACTATTTGGTAATAAACTAGGTTCTGGGATTTGAAGCAATTTGTCCGATAATGCTTTTCCAAATGCAGTATATCCTAAAACACCTCCGTCTGATATTCGCCCATTAATACCAGCATCTACCATAATAAATTCATAATTGCAATTTACAACTGCTATCAATACAATACTAAAAAAGTGTTTATAATTGTAGTAATATGAGCCTGTATGTGGTGGTTTTTTAATTGACACATGCTTTCCATCGACTGCTCCTAAACAATTCGGAAAATTCCAGTGTTGATTAAATCCATTCGCAATAGCTTTCCATTCAGCTTCTTTTTCTGGCAACTGCAATTACAAATAAAATTATTACTCAGACAAAATTCAATATATTTTTTTAAAATAAATATTTGTTATTTATAGCGCACAAATGGTCCTCCAAAAAACAAGACAAGGAAACGCAATGAGGCCGATGAATTAATATCACTAGCACGCAAGCATCTTGAAGAACCTCTAACCGACTATGAGAAAATTGCTTTAGCTTGGGCTGTAGAACTGCAGAAAATGAGGCCGCAACAACAACTATTTGCAAAGAAGGCCATTAACGATATATTGTTTGAAGGCCAAATGGGCACCTTACACCGCCATTCTGTACAAATTAATGCTTCAAGTCGCGCATCTACTCCATATAACAGTATGCAACCAAGCCCCATTTATTATGATTCCCTACATGAAACAGCTAATGAAAACTATTCAGGGCCATCTCACGCATCTCAATATTTTTCAAATTTTTCTTAAAATAAAATTGCTACACATTTAGAAAATACATTTTGAATAATTTTTGGAATAATTATGTTGTTTTTTACTTACCTTTATATAATCCTTCAAGCTGTGAATTATAGCTGTGCAAGTTTCCAATATAATAATGCCTATGGATTGTGGAGATACAGCACTCGTGAATTTTAAATCTTCAAAAGAATTTCCAGTAGCTAAATAACGTAGTGTTATTGATAAACGTTGACTTGGGGGAATGGCATCTCGCATTATAGTATTCTGTCTCCTAATTTCAGGTGTAACCATTCTCAAAAGTTCGTCAAATAATGTACCGTCCAGTCGCAGAAAGTTCCGAAAATCAGTTGGTTCACTCATTCTTAGTTCACTTAACAAATTTTCATGAGTGTATTCATTTCTTTTTTTGAACCAATCCTTCATCCATCTACGCTTCTTTTTCTCCTTTTTTTTAAACTTATAATTAAAGCAATCACCACACAACTTGTTTTTTTTAGACCACATCTTGACGGCAAAAGTGTCGGCTGTAAACTAACTTATTGGGCAATAATATTGCACCGTGTGGGTCCTCCTAAGTAAAATATCATGCAATAGATTGTGCAATATATTGACGAAAATATTGATCGTCTAGGGCAGGCTTAGAATAGAAGAATAAACAAAAACAATAAACAAAATATATGTATATACCTAGTATATATTTATTTAACACGCAGACTATCAAATTTGGAACTTTATCATAAAAAGAATTATACACGACGAAGAATCACGACTGATTTTGAACGTCATATAGTGTTAGCTCACAAAATGCACTTGCATCTTGAAATTTACGCTCGGGTAAAGCAACTTTGCCTAATTTTAGAATAATTTATTTTACTTCCTATTATAAAGCTTGACGTGCTGATTCATTTATTAGTTTTAAGTTTACGGCTTCTTAAACGTGAACATACGTGGAAATTTTTTACATTCAAATTTGCAGGTTTTCAACATAAATATTCCGTCATCACTGACCAGAGTTTAAATAAAATCCCGATCGCGATTGCTCATAATTAAAAACCACTCGCCTAGATACGTATATGGAGGAAAATGAAAAACCGCAGATGAGCTTCTTTGTCATATAAACAAGCAATAATAAATCTATTTGTATGGTTCTAATTCTGGGTATTTCCTTTGTTTATATCCGATTTATTTATGTTAGGTTTATATTGTACGATCTGGAATACTATGATTTTGCGTGTTTTTCCTTTATTCATTAACCGCTAATGTTTATATAAAAATTCTCGGTTTTAATGATAGGTATATGATTCTACATGATTGTTCTGCCAATTTATCTGAATTCTACATAATTTTTCCATTACTTGGAGGATATATTTTTCCCAGTTTGTCTACTTATTTCTTCTATGAAAATTTGTTCCTTGATAAACAAATAACCATCGTTTCCTTTCACAGAAGTTTAGGTAAATAATAACACAAGTTAAACAAATTATTAGGTTGTTGAAAACAAATTCAACGAATTCCATATATTTACTTTAATGGACGCTGACGTACTTTAAGCATTTTTTTGATAACCAAATTATGCTGTATCATGTATGTCATGTCTTCAAAGATTATACCTGAGTCCGTGGCAAATTCAAATTTTACAAGGGCAACCGGATACACTGAGTTTGGAGCCCTTTTAGACGAGAGAAAGGTAAATGAAAACTTTAAATAAATTCAGGTGGTTTTGTTTATGACTTTATTGATTATGGTTTGCTTATACAAACACAGAGATGTCATTACTGCTTCAAGAATTGGACTCACGTTCATGTTAATGATGTCTTTCGAGATTCGTGAAGTGTAAAATGTTTTTGAAAAATATCACTTTTTATGGAGATGGTTAATAAATTAATATTTTCGTTTGTAATTAGTTTTTATTCTATTTTACTTGTGAAAATGAACTTTCTACGCAAAATCACTAAGCAAAAGAATAGTTTTCTGACAATATCCATGTTTGGGAAAGTTTAGTTCTTTTGATTTATCTACCTTTAGTAGAATAAGTAAAACTGAGATACTAATTTATTTACAAGGTTTTTCTCAAGTACTATCTTCACGGAAAACATTCTGATTTCAGTTCATTAGCATGTGATAGAATATTATGGTTATCCGTAACGTGGAACAATCTATTGGACAACAAACTTATTATTATTATTGTAATATTATTATTTAAGTATCGTTAAAACCTATTAGTAATCGATGCACGAACTTGTGAAAGGTATTTCATTAGCCTAGATTCACAATGATTATAAACTTAAGGTATGTACATATATATGAGAATAAGAGCTTTATGTTCGGTAAACATGAAAGCCCTATTTATAGTTTCTACGGATAGCATAACATAATCGAAAAACATAAACTTAACCTATTCAATGTGTATATCCGATTTATAGTGCCGCATAGGGATAACATACATACATATGCTATCGTAAAATTCAGGATATATAAAAGTTAGGCTATATTGACTTTTAACTGTTAAAAGTGCTTTGTAAAGATGAATACTGAGAGATCGTTGCTTGTGCTGTAATTCTGGGCGATATATGCAAGCACGAAAGAAACGCGGATACATAAAACATTTTATAGACATTTGTGACAACCATAGTTACCGTACATAGTTTCTTCGAGCACCCGTAGTAACTCTGTCAGTGCATACAAAAGTCAATTTTTACTTTCGGAGTTATATAGCTAAAGACCGCTTTACAGTTAGAAATTTATCTTGAATGATGTAGTTAGACTTTATAGTAGATACGTTTTAATAAGCTGCACGGCATAAATACGAACTATAGACAACAATTTAACACCTTGTAGGGGTGTTAATTTTTAAACACCAACCAAAATAAAAATTAAACTAATTAATTTATATTTAATCTTTATTTGTTACGTCTGTTAATGATTGTGTGACTTCTGAACGACTTAACCGATTAAAGTCACACAATATATTCGTTTGATCGAGACACGGGTTCAGAGCTATGCTAGGATCCAGCATGTGGCGCTGTAGTCAAGTTATTAACAAATTCTATATTTATGGTCCAGCATGATTCATATTCACAATATATGATGCTTTAGTGTTGAAAAAGAAAATCACAAAAACTGATTTGATAGGTGTTGTCGAGTTCCGCGCTTCTACGCGCAGCCATTTTTGATCCCATTGTCTTCTTCTATCCAGACTTTATTATACAGAGACTTTAGCCAAATCAAACTCATCGCACCACTACCAGAAAGGGCAAAGCAATATAATTTCTGTCATTACAAGAGCTATTGCGTTGGTGTTTCATATCTTTCTAATGTTCGTGTCTGCAGTATACGTTCATAGTTTCTCCTTTGCTTGCTTACTTCCGAAAATAATCGTCCGAAATTTCATTCAATATCTCGATGATATTTCCGTAATTACAAGAGCTACTGCGTTGGTGTTACATATCTATCTGCTGTCTAGTGATATATAAATACTTAAGTCCTGAAAAGACTTTTGTAAGTTATATCTGTAACGTGACAGATAAATTTTGGGCCATTTTAATATACTATGTCGGTTGCTAAACCGATTCTACTATGTGCCATTATTATGAGCATTACAATGCAATTCTTTGCGATCAATTTCAACTATAACGCTAGGTAGTTATTATTTCTTAAGGGTCCTATATAGTGGATCTGTCAACAATAAAAAAAATAGCAGATTTTAGATGCAAGATATTTTTGTTGATTTTAAATTTGGAGAAAACCTTTCAACGTCAACTTATGAAGAATTTAGTAATCTATCCCGCTCTGCACTTATTTTTCGTTCAACTATTATTTACTTTGTTTTACATGAATGTAAAGTAAATTAAAATTACGCAACCCACATTACAATGAATTGTTATTCTGGTAAAAATCATTCCCACGGTTACAAATGTGTAAGGATTTGGTCATAAATGAATTTTTATTCGCTTAGATATTGAGTTATTATTTTAAATATTTATTATATATTCCCTATGTGTAATAAGTACTCGGACATCCTTATTACACATAGGGAATATATAATAAAGTACTCGGACATCCTTGGCTTATTAAATTATGTGCTATGCAACCAATATTACATTTCCGATCCACTATACAGGCTGTCCCAGATAGTGTGCTCACCATTGGGACCTCGTAAACGGTAAGAGATAGAGAGTTGGTTAAATGAGACAAAATGTACGTGACACCTGGGTTTACTTTTTTAAATAAAAAAACTTTTAAAAAAATGAACGATACGTGCGCTATAGGGGAAAAACTAAAAATCGGCAATTTTAATTTCGTCGTTTAACTTATTTCATGTAAAAGATACCGAAATACTATTTTGACATTATGAAGGTACTTTTTTTACGCAGAATTCAAATTTGGTATTGCAACCTCTGAAGCTTTTATACGTTTCGAGATTTTTATACAAACTTTCTTATTTTAAATACAAATCGTAGGCGGCTTTGACTGTATCAAAAAGAGCATAATTTGCTGATTTCAACGATGTATAACACTTTGGGTTTATTTGTAGAAATAACAAAGTCACAAGAATAATTAGCATATTTTTTTGTTTTATACTTACCTACCTATTCCTGGAAACAAAATACAAAAATGACTGAAAAGTAAATAAAACACTAACTTCACATACCTAACTATTTATTTACTACTAGTAAATAGATAAATTACATTAAATGCTCAAAAAGTCCTCCATTGTTATTGATACATAACTGAGCTCTTCTTAGTGTGGAATTAATCACTTTTTCTAAAATACGTCCATTTATCCGATGAAACTCTCTTAAAACATAAGCTTGCAGTTCCTCCACATTATTAAATTGTGTTTTATACACCTTATTTTTTATGTAACCCCAAAGGAAAAAATCCATTGCGGTTAAGTCTGGGGAACGTGCAGGCCATGAAATGGGTCCTCGATTACCAATCCACCGATTACCAAATCTATTATTTAGGTAATTCGTAATAATGTGAGCATTATGTGCTGGTGCCCCATCCTGTTGGAAATACATATTCGCAGTTAGATTAAGCGGAATATCGTCTAGAAGATCTTCTATTTCACCTTGAAGTAAGTTCAAATAGCGTTCACTCGTTAAATTGTTATTGAAGATAATAGGTCCAACTATTCTTCTGCCGATAATACCGCACCACACATTGAACCCAAAACGTTCTTGATGTCGAGCTTCATGTAGAGCATGGGGATTTTCTGTCCCCCAATAGTGAATATTATTTCTGTTAAATAACCCATTGTTCGTAAATCGAGATTCATCTGACCACAACACATTAAACAGAAATGTAACATTGTTGTTATTCTGATTAATGTACCAATGACAGAAACGAGTCCGCCTCTCTGCGTCTCCTGGTTGGAGTCCTTGGCTAATGTGGACTTTGTAAGGATGATATCGATGCTTTTTTAATATTCTATGGGCTGATGTTCTAGGGATTCCGGTGTTGTTTTCTATTTCTCTTGTGGAAACTTTTGGATTTTCACGCACTTGATTTAATACAATAACTTGGGTTTCCTCATCTAATCTTTTTCTATTTCTTTTCGGTTTACTAAAGGCACCGTATGTTTTTATATTTACTTCTAATCTTCGAAATAAAGTTTCGTGTGGTTGCCGTCGATCTGGGTACAACTCCAAATAATGATTAGCTGCATTCCTTGAATTTTTGTGAGCCAATATGTAACTTTGAAACATATCATATTTCTCTTCATTATTAAATTTCTCCATAACGTGAACAACAATAAACAAGTAATAAAACGAACCAAAACAACAAATGCGGTGATTTTTAAGTAAACGAACAAAATAGCAGACTAAATAACACAAAAATAAACGGATACGTAACTTCCTTGTAAATAAATTTGACAGATACTACTTATTGTCTTAATAATTCAATGCTGCCTCTGATGTATAGCCTATGCATTCATAAGGATACCAAAAATTGCACAAATATCATTATAACTTTGTTATTTCTACAAATAAACCCAAAGTGTTATACATCATTGAAATCAGCAAATTATGCTCTTTTTGATACAGTCAAAGCCGCCTACGATTTGTATTTAAAATAAGAAAGTTTGTATAAAAATCTCGAAACGTATAAAAGCTTCAGAGGCTGCAATACCAAATTTGAATTCTTCGTAAAAAAGTACCTTCATAATGTCAAAATAGTATTTCGGTATCTTTTACATGAAATAAGTTAAACGACGAAATTAAAATTGCCGATTTTTAGTTTTTCCCCTATAGCGCACGTATCGTTCATTTTTTTAAAAGTTTTTTTGCTTAAAAAAATAAACCCAGGTGTCACGTACATTTTGTCTCATTTAACCAACTCTCTATCTCTTACCGTTCACGAGATCCCAATGGTGAGCACACTATCTGGGACAGCCTGTATAGGACCCTTAAACTTTATTATTGACAAAGAAGTGTGTAATTTCAAAAAAGAAAATTATTGCTTTCATTATCGTTGTAAAAATAAAAGTAAAATAAAATATAAATTGAATTTCTGAATATTGATTATTTACAAGGATTTTATAGTTTTCTATGGAGGAAAAGAAATTCTCTTTAAATGACTATTGAACAGAATATACATCGTATATCAAAATATTTGTTTAGGTTTGATTCTGTTAAATTGTTTTCAGAAATTATAAAATATTTTTAAATCATCAATAATTCTTAAATTCTTAATTAATTTATACCTTCATTAATACCATTAAACAGTTATCATCAGTGGCGGCTGGTGAGTACGTTTTAGCGGTGCACGTACATAGACAAGACTTATTATTATTATTATCGGTGATATACTAGGCATCTGGGAGTATATCAGCGATAATAAACGAATCAGTCTTGTCTATGTACGTGCACCGGTAAAACGTACTCACAGCCGCGCCTGGTCAGCATCACAATCAATTGCAAGGTTTTGTAACTTAGATGCTGTTATATCAAACTTATAATTATCACCCTACTCGCAACTGCATTAATATTTATAATTTCAATTAAAAACAATCTGAACCGATCTAGACTACTTCTTTTGTCAACCACTCAACACGTACTAAAAATTAATTGACATTGATTGATTTAGTGTAAACAGTTTGATGACAAATAATACATTACATACATATTAAGATTTAAAATTAAAATCTGTACCTGAACTAGACTTTTCCAATATTCATATCAAATGTAATGTCGAACTGAAAGTTAAAGAAAGTTGCTGAAATTATTATCATCATTAATGTTACAATAATTTTATAAATGAATGAAGTATTGAAATCTGTCTTCTTG
Source organism: Amphimallon solstitiale (assembly GCA_963170755.1). Taxonomy (NCBI): domain Eukaryota; kingdom Metazoa; phylum Arthropoda; class Insecta; order Coleoptera; family Scarabaeidae; genus Amphimallon; species Amphimallon solstitiale. Next base: position 55,870,642 of record OY720681.1, on the reverse strand, counting down.
TTTCAGATTATTCCTGTGCACTTTTAGGAGATATTTTATTGCAAGGACAACTATACATTACTAACAACTATTTCGCATTCTATTCCAATGTATTCGGATACGTTACTAAAGTAAGTTTTGAAATTTTTATCTCATTGTATCTAATGTATGAAACTGCATCCTGCGCGTTGTTGTATGTATTTGATTCAATTGTGTTTCTAATTTGTTTTTTATCAGGATTTATGATGACTTAGTGTATCTCTGGGAATCTGCGTTTTCAGTTAGTGTTTTACAACCAAAGATAATTTGTGCGCAATGAATTCACCTTGGAAATGCACATACGGCACACCAGCGGAATTAAATATCCGTACAGTTCAACGTGATATGAGGTGGTGTGGGCGTCTTATATCTCCTCGAACTGTACGGAAATTTAATTCCACTGGTGAACATAAGAGTGTCGTTACACCAAAAGACTAGAGCAGCAGCTTAAACAGAATCCTCATCCTTTTGATGTGTCCAGATACAATAAGTTCAGTTATAAGTTAACGACCCTTGCTAGTTTTTGTCCTTTTGAATTCTAAAATATAAAATAATAATGTATTAAATCTGAACTATTCGATGGTTGCTTAATTTCATTGATGCTGTTGTTAGCAAGCCTTACACTCTTCTATTGTAATGACAAGCATTCATTGTATCAATCGTTTGAAATTGGTTTTGCAAATTAGCGTCCCCCCTGCTGTTCATCGAACACTAACCAATTATAAAGGATTGCAATCCTTTAGATCATAAAAATTGGCTGATGTAAATCGCTTCTACTGCGCGTGACGTTTCGTGCTGTCGTCACATATTCAACTTATTGTTTATATCACAGATACTATACTAGCCAGATGTTGAAAAATATCTGATTGTTCTAGAATGTCCGATAACGAAAGCAGGGAAAGTGTGTTTGTAATCACTAGAAAAAACGAATATATAATAAAAGAAATCGGTAAATACTTGATGTTAAATTCTATCAGAAAGTATAATACGTGGTAAATATAAAAAAAGCAACTAATAAATAAATATCTAGCTGGAGAAATGGCATATTCAAAAAACGCTTCAAAACCAATGCCTGTAACCCCAGTTTTACATACAGATTGTCGTAGTTAAAAGTTAATATGCATCTTCAAATACACACACATAAACATGTACCTATGTATGTATGTATACAACACCGGTGGTGTGGGGAGATAGTGGGGAGATCGAGAGCGCAGACATGCAGACATGGCATTCGTTCCGTAACTTTAGAGCGTGAACGTACATACATTGTATCTGAGCAAACTCGCAAATATTAATACCGCTGAAGGAAATAGAGCGATTGATTTGGATGGCTTAAGAGAACAAATTCTTAACGCCATACAAATGATTACTCCTGAAATGCTATCGAATGTACGAAATGGGTTTTATAATCGTTTAGGGTACTGCTTGATGCAAGAGGGACAGACATTTGAACATCTTCAACATTAAATTTTGTATAGTTCATTAAGTATAATATTTTGTTTCAGTTCAATGTTAATACATTATACATCAGTTACCAAAATATTATACAAAAGCCGTACATAGCGTAGCAATTCCTTAAAGCAAACGTCTGCATACTAGCTTTCAACGTGTTGCACTAAAGCCTCGGTACCCCGGTTGTCTCTGCCCCGGTGTCCCGATATGAACTCATCTGTACTCCTCTACTATCGTACCCCTCCATTTCATGTTTGCATGCACATGTGTGCGTGTCTGTATTTCCTTATATCTACTTTTATTTCAGTCAAACGGTATATTGTTGAACCTGTAAATGCTCTTGCTAAAGCAGAAACCGTTGTAGGTTCATTCAATAAAAAATGTTGTGCGCTTGAACATTATTTTCTAACCTAACTGCTAATATCTCGAATTACTTTCTACAACAACAATTGAATATACATAAGCTTAGCAAAAATTACCAAATTTCCTATTACTTACCGCCATAATTTCTTTCCTATTCTAAAATGATTTCGGTACGTTATTTCTGAATAATTATGTATCACTTTTGACATTATTTAGCTTGCTTATTTGAACAACACTAATGACAGTTTCTACTGTCACATGTTGGTAGAATCAGGACGATAGTTAGGTTATGTTAGAATGACAAATGACAGATAGTTAAATTCTGTTCAATCAAGGGTTCTTTCTTTCACCGGATTTGTGAATCCTAGGGGAATCCCCTTACCCCTTAGAATCCACATTATTTTACGATTAGCATATTTCGAATCCGTGAATCTGGAAGTTCTAACTTTAGATATTGATTGTTTGAAGGGAACATGTCAGAGAAAATAGAAATTTTAGAAGCAATAACGGAAGATTGACATGAAGTACGTACTATACATTCCACTCGGAATAGTTTTTTTCTTAAATATCTCTTTTGTAGCATACGTTTAACAATAAATAACATACCTACGATAATAACTCTTTTTATTTGTTTATCAATATTTTACAAATGCAGAATCAAACCAACCTACAAATAGCATGGCATTTATTCGCGATTGCGCATTAACGTTCTTTCGACTGAATTTACTTAATCGCCGATTTTGAATTCACGATCAAGTTAGTTTCCTCCATTTATAAACGATTGAAATCGGGAATCGCAATTCGATTAATGCATTGAATGTTCCATGGATTTACAAAGCACTTTATGACAGTTCAAAAAGCGACGCCAAGTGTTTTTCTGCTGAAGGGGCGTCTTTGAACTTCTTTGCTGAGTTTTGGATCTTCTTAAATGTCTTCAGTCTCCACTGACAAATTGGTTGGTAATTAAAGTTGTTTTACCTGCACAAAATTCCAGAAAGCACACGTTTCCACCAGAACAATCATCAAGCATTCGTAAAAACCACCATGGACTTTTCATTCCAAAATGTTCATGTAGAATTGTGAAGCTTGTTGTATCTCATACACTTCTCAAATACCTTATTAAACTTTCTAATTAGCTTCTCTTCAATCGCCCATTCTTCATCATCAAACGCTTGGTTATTTCTTATGTTTTCTCAATGTTTGCCATTGCTTGTCTAATTCCAAAAACATGATTCTAGTATATTATGTAGTGTATTTAAATCCACTCATATACATGCTGCACCAAATTTTGCTATTCTCCAGTATATGGTTCATATTTCACCAGTCTTACTATCTCCGTCTTTTTTGCCAGCCTATTTGACAATTAATTTTTTGCATATTTTTGAATGAACATTAACATAAATATTCGACATCAGTTATTGTAGTTATCCACTACTGATTTCTTCCTTTTCTTTTTCAGTTACTAATACCTTTATTATCAGTACAAAAGATCACCAAAGAAAAAACAGCACGCATCATACCAAACGCCATAGGTATTACAACCCTCGAAGACAAACATGTCTTCGGCAGTCTCATGTCGAGGGACAGCGCATACCGTTACATGCACGACCTGTGGGACAAGGCTAGGAATTCGATACCCATCGAGGAACCCATACCAGTAAGCAATTCTTGGACCTGAACAATGTGATCACTTCGTATTAAATTGTTATTTAATTTAGGACATTAGAACACCGTCCGATCTGAGTGACAGTAGCGAGACAAAAGAGGAGAGTGGCAGGGATTCGGGAGCATCAGAAGTCAATCCTAGGTTTAGGAAGTGCACCATTAAGCAAGAACTTCGACAATCTGGATCTGATTGTAAGTTTTAGAGAAACAATTCTCATAAACTGTTGTTACAGATTGCGGAAAAATAATAAGTAAATTCTATAAATCAAGCACTGTTGAATATTGAAAAGGACCAGGTTGATTTGATATTTGACATTTTTGGAAGAGCAAACAGTGTTAAAATCGTAAAGCACATTCTTCATCTAACCACCGGTGAGTTAAACACCGACTCCTACCCGTTACTAACTAAATCTAGCACGCAAATTAAAGAGGCGTGAAGAATGTTGCAAAGCTCTCTAAAGCATTCATACAAATCTTAGTTCGTCAGTCCCTTTTTATTTTTATTATCAGTAATAGTTTTAGTTAATTTAAAGCTATTTGCAGGTATACTGTGCTCTGTTCCCCAAATACGATGTTTGCTTTTTCCAGTCGATTGAATCAAACGCAAGGAAAATTCCCTTTGTAATAAATTGAAATTCAATGTTCGCCAAATTTTTAGTTGCAACCCATATGCTCTATCTCATAGGTTCAAGACTTTGTATTTACCTCAATCATGTCTTCCATGTTACCTAAAAGGTATCTTAGATGAATTAAATGCAATTTCAAGACTATGTTCTTATAGAATTCTGTATAAATTTCAGAATACTATATAATAGGGCAAAGAAAATAAGAATTCTATGAGCCAAGAACATGTGGTACCCTGAATTATTTGTTTGAGCGCAAATTTTCGTCGACAGTCTCAAATTTTTTTAACATCAGCCCTACAATTTTTTGCGTTGTTTTGTTACGGTAGGTAAATCTTATTTCTCTTACTATGTGCCAGAATCGAAATGGAAATCTCAGCAGCGAAGACACTTAGGCAGTCCTCCGCCAGGAAAGACCAAGCTGTTTCCTGGTTTCTTTGGCTGGACTATTTTGGGTTACCTTTTCTACTATTTCGAAAATGACCAAACTATCTACAGAACATATTATTCTTTTTAGACAAAAATTAATGTTAAAGGAGATATGCTGAAAAATAAAAAGTACTCTTTCTTAGAATCCAAGTGTTTTGAGTCTAACATTCGGCCAAATCATCCTCGTATTTTTCATTACTAAGGGCTTTCACTCGCTTGCCACGCAAAATAAAAAAAACTTTGAGAAATATTGCCTCTGACATGCCTACATTGAACAGTTTCATATTGCACGCAAATAAACGTAGATGTTTTATTCCAGGTGTTGACAAACCTATGTTAGAAATAACTGCTAAACTATCGGAAGATCCCCGATTATCCTATTTCTCGAAGCAAAGGCTACTACTCTTCGCCAGTACGTTACTATTGGTACTACTATTCCTTTCGGCAGCTGTCCTGCTATATAGAATAGGCAAAATACAACACAAGTACACTTTAGCTCTTCAGGTAACTAAACCGTATTAATTTTACTCTCCTATAGAAAGCTTAAGGACAAATAGTTGAGTTATTGCAATGGAGTTTTTATTTGGAAATTATTTCATGATTGTTTCTTTTCTATGTTTCAGGATAACTTTGCAATAGCGGAGAGCGACGATGTTTATAGCGATTTATTGCAATGGCAAACACATCTACATTCCAAATCTGCGGGAGCAGTTCATAGTTTTTTAGACACCAATTTAGATCAAATTGCAAAAGTAAGTTCTTGATTTAGTGAGGAGGTATTTAGAGTAGTCTTAAGTTAATAATAGTAAAATTTTGTACAATTTTTTATTGCATAAAGAATAATAAATGATTAAATTTGCATTGAGAAGTTCCTACTTTTTATATCGAATACATTTTACTAGTCACCTAGGAATGCTTTTAATAAAATGACCTATGGACTTCCGCAGAAGCATCATGTAGCTATTATAAGTTCATTGAATAATTAAAAAACATACCAACTCATTGATCTATCATATCCAAGACGATATGGACGACCACCCAGGTGAATTGAGAATACTGATATTGACATCTTGAGCAAATCGTAATATACTGTGTAACGGTAGGCCCTGTATATAATGAATAAAATATAAATATAATATAACATCTAAAATATTATGATATTATGGTAGATAATAAATCAACACAGATCGGGAAACATGTATTATTCATTTATTTGTATTAAATTATTATATTCCTGTTTAAAATGTTTCTATATAAATTCTGTATATGTAAGAAAGAAATAGTGCGTAGGTGTATCGGTGTGAAAGAATGAAAAACACAAGTGGCGTCAATATTATCGCATCCAGCCAGGAAGTTATGCGACATAAATAAAGAACAGTGTGTGTGCAACCGACACGTGGAACCTTGAATGTGATGCAGAAAAGTAAAGCACATAGGTGGCTCGGGGAATTCCCTGGAAGAATACGGCGTGGCGTGCCTTAAGCAAGGAGTAGAGAGACAGACGTTCCCTAGCCGGCGCATGAATAGGTTCGCAGGTCGTGTTAAGTAGAATAACACTAGACCGCACCCAAGAAGAGGGAACGATTCTCACAGGCTAACAGTGCGAATACAAGTAATTCTAAGCACTAGAAAAAGTAAAAGAAAAAGCCTAGTGAGAAAACTGTTACAAGTTTTAATAAAACAAATAGTGGGTCAAGTGAAGTAAAAGTTCTATTAACAATTAACTGTGTGCCGTATCTCCCGACAAAGAAGACGACGATTTCAGTCGACCCTGGGAAAGCTGCCCGTGAAAATACCGGCCCAGCGGCGTTCAAAGCATCGTATCAGGTACCCAACGTTGTTTGAATTAAAGGCCTATATCATGCATGTTTTTGTTTTATAAAACAATTCAATTAGCATCTAATTAAATCCATGGTATACTGTATAGGTAAAGCGTCATTGCATTGTTGTTAATTATATTTGCCCATGTTGTAATTAATGCGTAATTTGTATTGTGTTGTACCAGTTGAATTATATTTTGTTTCTATAACCTTTGTTTGTAACTTGATCTGTGTTGATGGTGTTTTTAATCAATATATTAATAATGTTTAAATATCCTTTTGCGTATTATTTGTCTACCTCACTATAAGAAATTTGGAATACAAAATAGAAGTAATAGTACGAGCAGAACAATAATCTTAGTGTCTAAATACCTGAACCGTCTTGAAATTAAGAGTCTTATGCTAAACCGAACTATTTAACTGAGCTAATTACGCGGAACATCCAATAAGTCATTTTATTTATTTGAGTCATTTTAATTATATTATTTAAATTTGTATTATTATCTCTGAACACCCTACTTTGGGGCATTTTATTCATTTTTATTGAATTTTAAATACCTACTATTACATATGTCACCCAACTAAGGGGCATTACTATTACATATGGTGCCCAACCTTGGGACATTTTAGTCTTTTTATTGAATTTTAAAATCCGTACTATTACAACTGTATGACAAAAAAAACGAATCACCATGCAAACGTGATTAATTTTTAATTAAATTTTGTACAAACGTTTATGGTGTTGCAAGAAATAAATGATAAAAAGAACAGATAAAAACAATAAAATTTATGACTTTTTTGGCGATCTCCAACGAAAAAAAAATCGATTTTCTTCTGCTTATTATTAATCACTCATAATTGCACGAGAGCTTTCTTTTTTCCGGATAAATTTTCACTTTTTAACGAAAATTTGAATTTTATCGAAGAGGCAATTTGTTGAGTTCAGTTACCATTTAGCAACTAAATTTGAGTTTGAAAATGGAAAATTTATGAGGAAATAAAAAGTAAGCTCGAATGTAATTCGGTAAGATAATTTACTAAATGTGTAAACAAATTACTGAAAAATTTATTACATACTAATCATACTATTTAAAAATCCAGTTATTAAAAACACAGTTCTTATATATTTTGTGAAGATTACTTACAATGAGTTTGCAAATTTTGTCATAACACTTCACAACGAACACTATGATAATAAAGTGAGCAAATTTATGTCGGATCAACTATAGATAGTACGCAAAGCTTACGGTGCCGTCGACTTTGACATTTCATTTTGACAGTAGATTCTTTGAGTTTATGACATAACGAGAAAACACAAGTGGTTGTCGGGCCAACCAAAGGTAAACGACTTTTTTGCCGATATAAAAGTTAAAGTGGTTAAAGTAAACTTTTATCGCTGTCCAAGTGACAAAACAATTCTGACTTATGGATTTTTTACACATGCATTAAATTATGGATTTAATTTTGTTTTTTCATTTGTTACCGTCTATACCTGTCATTTAGTGTATTGAAATGCCAAGAGTTCGACGACAAACGAATTATAGCCGACTAAGCGATTTTGAAACGGGTCACATCATTGGACTATGGTATTGCATTTCGTGAAATCGCCAGACGGATGTTGCAACAGTTATTCGTTGTTGGAAAGATTAGTCTGAAGAAGGAAGGCAACATCGTAGAAAAGGTTCTGGACGACCTAGAAAAACCACAAAACGAGAAGATAGAAGGCTAAGATTGCTTGCCATTCGAGATCGGTGTAGTACCTCATGATCTATATGAAATGTTTTTAGGCAGAGATAAACTAAAGAATAACAATGCGTACAATATATCGCCGTATTCGTTTGTTTGCATTGATTTCCTATCGTCCAAGATTAATACTGCCTCTCACCAATCAACATTGTACCCTTAGATTAGAATGGTACAGGCTCATTGGGATGAAGAGTGGAACAGTATCGTTTTTTCTGACGAATATCGCTTTTGTTTGTGAGCCCATGATGGTCGTAGACGAGTTAGGCGTCGTCGAGCTGAAAGACAGTTTTCGAATTTTGCCGTAGAACGTACGACAGCACTTACTAGAGGATTGATGGTATGGGGTGGAATTCGCATAAGAAGAAGGACTGCTTTAGCATTCCCTCGAAGCCACTTAAATGCTCAAACGTACATTAATGAAGTTCTGGAACCACATGCCTTACCATATATCCGAGAAGGCAATGCCCGTCCTCTTGTAGCAGCAGTTACTTCACGATTCCTACAAGAGGCCAACATCAATATTCTTCATTGGCCTGTACGATCGCCAGATCTGTCACCAATAGAACATGTCTGGGATATGATGGGTCGCATGCTTGGTATGTTCCTAACTCTCCTATGAACATACAACAGCTACATGATGCCCTACAATTTGCTTGGAATGAGCTTTCACAGGAGTCCATAGGTCAACTAACTCGAAAGCATGTGCAGGCGAATAGCAGAATGCATTCAGTTACGTAGAGCATCAACACATTATTGAATTTTCATTATAACAAGTGCGATTTCTGCAATGAAAATTTAATCGTTTGTTACTCTCAACACCCTAATATCTGTACAAAATTTGGTTAAAAGATAAATACCTTTACTGGGTGATTCGTTTTTTTTTTGTCATAGAATATATGGCAGCTGCAACAATGAGACGAACTTTATTGTATTGCTGAAGTGTCGCTTTACATAGCTCTTGGGGTATACAGGTTCGGCCTGTTTTTAACGTTCATGCGGTTTCCCGTGTATAACCCGAAAGGAGTTGCCAAACCGTACCCGCCTAACAAATATAGGTACATACGAGAGCCGACAAGTAGACCTTCAGCGAATGTCATAAGCTGCATGTGTGTGTAACGATGAGATTTAGATTAGTGGTTTGCCGTAGCAGATGTGATAGATAACGTACTTTAATTTTGCAGTATCTACTCTTGTTTGAGAATTGACAAAAGAATATGAATGTATTCCGTAATAGTGATATACTCTACAACTACGCACATGTACAATATTATTAACTACGACCGCAAGAAGACTTATACGTAGTCATCAAATGTAAGCTCTAAAAAACATTAAATATATAACACTACCAAAATAATAAGTAGGAGGAATAAAAATATTCTTCTAAAGGCAATAAATTTCAAAACAAAAAAATTAAAAAATAAAGGAAATTCGTGGAAAACAAAATGTAAAAAAATCTATAAATATAATTTATGGGGAAACAGGATAAGTCGATAAACTAAAAAAATAATTCTAAACAAAGGAAATTAAAATATGCTTCCAAAATAAACAGAATTCTTAAAAAACGAAATTAAAATTTGTTATTTAATTAAATGTTCAAATAATCCACCTCTTTGCTCCTGACAGTATGCAAGTCTATGATAAAAATTATTTCGTACATTCGAAAACATTTCCGGGGTTATAGTATTTGCACAATCAACAATTTTCTGTTGTAGTTCCCCAATATTACGTGCTCGATTGTGTTGATGACTATACTGGGTTTTTTTTACAAACCTCCAAAAAAAGAAATTCAGGGGCGTTAGGTCGGGGGATCGAGGCGGCCAAACAATTGTACCTCCGGAACATATTAAACGTTCATGAAATGTTTCCCTTAAAAATATTTGAACCAGACGGGCAGTATGGGCAGGGATGGAATTCACATCAAGGGCACGAACAGCAGGTATAATTTCATTTTGTAGCAATTGTAAATATTTAGCTGCTGTTAAGGTGCCGTGAATAAGAAAAGGACCAATGATGTGATTCCCCAAAATGCCGGCCCACACGTTCAATTTTTGAAGATACTGAGTACGCAAAGGTAGATAGAGATGAGAGTTTGCTTTAGACCAATATCTTGTAGCCATTGGATTATGGCGTCCATGCAAATAAAAAGATGATTCGTCCTTAAACAAAATATTTGCAATAAAATTGTTATCTGCAATGACTTTATCCATTACCTCTTCGCAAAATGCCACGCGTTTTGATTCATCGTGAGGAAATATTTCTTGACGTTTTTGAATTTTGAAGCTACGGTATCCTTACCTATTCAAAATTTTTCTTACAGTTCTCGCGGGTATATTGACTTGTTCGGCAATTTGGCGCGATGAGCATGGTTCATTATGTTCAACCGCGCTACTTACTAAAATTTCCCGTTCTTCTCTTCCTTCATTCAATACGCGCATTCTAGGTTCCCTATTTATACATTTTCGACAATTTTGCGCACACCCAGTAGATTCAAACTTATGAACAATACTCATTGTTGTTCGTATTGTAGGCACAGGTCTATTTTGGAAAGAAAAAATAAATCGCCCTACTACCTCTTGAGCAGTACTACCAGAGTAGTATCAATTAATAATTTGTATTCTTTCCTCGTTTGTATAAACGAACATATTGAATAAAAACTATAAAAGCGAGCCAAAATCAAATAATATAAAATATGTATACCTGGGAATGAAAACCAAATTAAATTCAATCATAAAAATAATAAATCTCAAGGAATTCTTATAATGTTAACTTAAGATACTTTTTTAAAAATATTACGAATGGGAATAATAGCTAAAAATGAAGATAACAACCCTTACAAATGCACACATGCAACTATATTGGAATCTTATGGACATAATGATCGTATCGGCACCGAATTGTCGTCTGACTTCCCCACTACTTTTGTCGCCCACATATGTACATATTGGCAACAACGTTCGTTTCAATACATGCATTTTAACTGGCATGTATGATAAAAACAGGCCGAACCTGTATGATAATTCCATTCCCAACCATCAATCCTCTAGTAAGTGGAATTTCATGTTCTACGGAGAAATTCTCTTTTTTTCTTCTTCTGCACCAGACTCATCTACCACCATCATGAACCCAGAAACAAAACTCAGATCCATATTAAAACAAAATGATACTCTCCCACTCTTCGTGCCAATCTGCTTGTACAATACATACATCATTCTAGTGGTTACAAAAGTTGCACTAGTCTTGGACGGTAACCAATCAAACCAAAATATATGGGGCGCATTATTATCCAATTTAAGTTTAAGCCAAAAGATCTTTCCCATAGGATTTGAGGTACTATCGTGATCACTCAATTTTAGTCTTCTATCTTCCTGATCCGTTGTTCTTTCTAAGTCGTCCAGTGACCTTTGTATAACATTGCCCTTCACGAAACCAATCTTTCCAAAAACCAATAAATGCAGCAATATTTCTTTGCACCCACCTAGCGATTTCACGAAATGCAATGCCCACATCATGTGGTCTAACAATACAACCACTTTCAAAGATGCTTAGCTCGCAATAATTTGGATGTATACGAATCTCACACAAAGATGTATTTTTTTGCAATATACAGTTATGAAAACTTAGCCAAAAATATGTAGCTTTAGTAGGTGATTCGTTTTTTGTCTGACATGGTATGGATGATATTCACCTGATTGCCTGAATCACATTTACAATAGTATACATTAAATGTTTTCGTTTCAGGTGCGGCAATCGTTAGAAGCGTTGTCCACACTCTTGATGCCAAATGAAAGCAACGTAAGTCACAACACGGCAGCCACGCCATCTACGGACTCGTCGGATAACAGTTAGCGAGATGGCGATTGTGGCCATCCGCCATGGTCGTGGTTAGAATATATAGTATTATTTTCAAACACATTGTGACTGTTTCAAAAAAAAATCAAACAAACAAAAAATAATACAAAATAGTATTACTATTTAATAATTAAAATCATTATTATGAATAATAATTATTATAATAATACCTTATTAGGCAGAATTGTAGACGGAACTGATCAAATGAAGACACGGAAGAGTTACCTCCCAGGATGCAGCGCAGCGCGTTGCGCGTAACCTGTCCAAGAATTAATCTGCAAATTATTGTTGTGCAGAAAAAGTACAATTATCAATTTGCAATAAGCATGTTATAGTTGATGCGCTCACTATTAAGTTGAATCCCGTCGAAATATAATTTTTATTATTTAAAATTCAGGAATTTTAACTGAAGGAGCGAGTTGTACAATGTCAGAGAAGTCGAACAAGGTGTTACCGCAAAGTAAATAGCTGGACACAACTTTGAAAACCGATACCTGTTCGCAAATACAAAAATTTAGACTGATAATTTATTAAATTGCCGCAGGGTATAATCATAGATCCCGTGTTGTTTGTTATTTTGTGGAATTGTTCGAATGTGGTGAAACAGTTGGTATGCGTGTAAAATGTAAAATATGTATAATTTGAATGATTAAACTGTTTCTAATTCCTATTCTGGACAATTAAAGTGATATGATTTTTATATTGTTTTTGCGTGTTTTTCAACACTAATAAAGTATGTATTATATTACAAAGAAGAGACACGTTTTCATAAAGAAGCAAGAGCACCTAATATTTAGACTATCTCGTCACTTCAAATATGAATAGTGCAACAAAAAATCTGCTAGTCTTATTATTATAATTATTTGTTGTAAAACGTAACAATAATAGAATAGATGTCGCACAAGTTATCGTGAACCTTTATAAAAGAAACTAAAACAAAAATTTTATAATACCTATATTGAAAAAATTACTTCTACCATAGCATAGACAGGAAATGCACCTAAATGATCTGATAGTCTAAATACGAGTCGTTTCAATAATTAAATTATGAACCTATAAAGTCACAGCACTGCTTTTTCCTAATATCGTAAAATCATCATGATAATACTACTATGCGCGATATTTTCTAAGTAATGGGTAAAGATATCTTACTCTAATAACATCATATGCGGTATAATCATATTAGAAAATGTTATTCCTTCATTTCGTAAATAAAAATTAGAAACACAAAATGATATAATAACTATAAACAGGTACAAGTTTAGAAAGTATTAATTAATTAAAAGAAATCATTTAATATTCATAATCTCCTGTACTATGTTCCTTGTTTGGAGACTAATTAAAATTTACGTCGATTTATTTTGCTATTTTTATAAAACCAGTAATACAAATTAATCTTAATTTTCTAGTAGTAATTAATACTTTTAATTAATATTACTACGATACATTTTCGGCAATTTCTACAATTATTGATTGTACATTATAAACACTGTGGGAAATGTATCGCATTATAATATAAATTTAAATGCTACAGCTAGTCATCACACGAAGTTTATAATTTAGTAATTAATGAAATAAATTTGATACTCAAGAAAATAAGACAGAAACTGTGCAACTCTTTTCTTTAATTTTTGTGAAAAAAATATACTTACTTTCTTGTTTTATTGTTTTTAATGATGCTTATTGACGTTTATATCAAAATTTAAAATTTAGCTTTCCTTTATAAGTATTGCAACATTTACTGATTTTTTTAATTTTGAAGTATTATTAAAGAAAAAAATTAATTTTTATTGGGCAACTACACCCACTAAAAATAGTTCTTTAATACAAAAACGTATGGCTTCACTTTTTGGGGGAAACTAAGTCTGAAAATTGTTATTTTGAATTTCCCCCAAAATCCTATTGTTCTTGGTTATCAAAAACATGATAATATTACATTTCTGTCAGTAGGTTCAGAAACATTTTGAAATAGTTTATATGGTAATTCCAATAATGATATACTTTCAAATATTTCATTCTGTTTTAAATAAACTTGTCATTGTCATGTGTTACCTAATTGTCATTACTTACTACTGTTTATTTAGAATATTTATATAGTACATATATGAAACACGTATAAAAGAAATAGAATGAGAACGACCCTTAAATATATAAAAAATGCAGTCAAATCATTTCCGAACTAACACTTTCATATAGATACAATCATATTTCTATATCTTTTCGGAAACACATTCCTGTAGTATTAGAAAATATTGTACCTATTAATCAATAGATTCTATAATCTAATGTAGGATTCATGAAGTATTATATACACTGTGAAGCAAAAATAACATATGAATGGGATAAATAGGAATTTTTCGAGTCTCTAAAAAATCTAGAAACAGTTCAATTTGAATCAAATTGTTTTGAGGCAACATTTTAATATACAGACTGTTTCTGATAAAAGAAATGACATTATGAACGACTTTTTTAAATAACAACATATGTCATGCCAACTCTAAATGACAGCATGAAATATTCATAAGCTGAAACAAACAAAACTTAAATGACAAAAAAAAATTAAATTAGCTCTTTAAAATGGAAATCATTCACTAAATGACGTTGATCAATAATTATTAAAATTTAAATACGTGCAACTTCACTTATATTTTCTTAGATACTCAAATATCGATATGCTGTCAATTTAATAGACATGTAATGACGTAATTTATGTAACAAGACACTCTGTATATTGAAATATTGTGTAGAAAATGTTTCCGGATTTATTTAAAAACTCAGCTATATCTGCTTGATCGAATTTGTACGTTAGATGTGTTTCCTCTGTATATATTAGCTCAATTAATCATTTCGTTATTAATACGTTCACGGAATATATCATTGCAAAGACGTCATCAAATTTGGTTTCATATATTTATTCATTCAATAATATTTATCTCAAATGTAATGGCCATTTTCGAAGCACAAAATTTAACATGTGCGGTACTATTTTTAAATTCCAGAAAGGGAAAGTGAACGTTTCAGCTTTGAAGATTTTACAAATAAACAGCTTTTTTATTTTTTATTTATAAATGCGGTTTTAATATTCATTGAATTTTACTTGCGTACGATTGATGGCTTTTAAAAACTCTAATATTTTTTCTCTTTAAAAGAACATCATTTCTGTAAAGCCAGATTGCTTTTTTAATAGAATGTTTGCGTTCTTGACTGAAATTATGTTATTGATGGTGTTTACTGCTCACTGTCAATTGTGCTATATAAACTATGTACTTTTAAAAAGCTATGGGTAGTTTTGTACAAAAATGCATTTCCTTTATATATACGTATTCTATGGTGAACCGATCTATGGGTATTTTTAGAGATAATGTATCAATTTTATCTGAAACACGTTATTTTTTGTACTTTGATTTAATTTTTTTCGGAAACATATCAAATGTTAGCTGCGCCAAATTTGAGATAAGTATTTTTCCTAAATCTTTTACAATATGAACAATCAAAAACCTCCGTTTTGTATCAGGTAACCTGTTCTCGAAAAAATAAAGGTTTAATGAAGACCGAAAAGATCCGTTAAACATTAACCTTTATAAATACTAAAAGAAAATATTGAAATTTGCTTGCTATTACAATGCTAATGAAAAATGTTTAGAGACAAGTCTAGACATATTGTGGTTTCAAATTGAAATACAATGTAGTGTATGCCTAATATAGGTTTTTTGTGAACGGTTGAGTATAGTATGGAAATCTTATTTGTCCGGAAAATTCCAAGACAACATATTTTAATTGTTAGTACTAAACTTATTTACTAGTAGACGATTTGGATTTCCATATATTCAACACAATTGGAGCACTTATATTTGTACTTTTTTTAGCAATATTTTCTAGTATAATTTTTAGATTGAACGTATGTATAAACTAAAAAGTTGAGTTATTCCGTAACCTCCTTTTTACCTTAAATTGAACAAGATAAAAGAAGGTAATATTTTTAGACATTAAACTCTTGCCAATCGTAGTTGAAAAGAAACGTTACTATTAAAATAGATGATTTGTTTAGTTAAGTCCCTTTACCTGTTTCGAATGCAATATAGTTTTGTATTTTCTGTTGTGCAAACGGTGATATGTTGTTTTGTATACACACATATACTATTAGTGAATTTTTATAAATTGTTTGTAAACTGATTTTATGTTATATTAACATTTTATTTATTTATTACTATATAAATATATAGGCTAATTGTTCAAAATATTAAAAAGAGAAAAAGAAAATATTGTAATTATTTTTGTTGGTATTGTTAATTACTTTTATTACATAGAACAACCTGTGATACTTTAGTTTTTGCTTTTTGTTCAAATAAACATATTGAAAATTAATTATTGGTTTTATTTTAAACATTTCCAAAATGGTTTTGTGCTTTCCATAAAATGGTAAAATCTGGAAATCCTGAAATTTATCAGAATAAAGATTTAAACCAAAATTTCTAAAGGTACGATGTATAAAATATAAAAGAAACAATGGAACAGGCTTCAGAGAATAATGATCAATTAATTACATTACATTTAGTTGGATCCCTTGATATTTGACAAATATATTTACACTAAAGGAGCAGGGTAATGTTACCCCCCCCCCCAACACTTGTTGACAAAATATTTTTTTTTACAGTTGTGTTCAAATAAATCTGGGACAATTTTAATTTTCGATTCTAAATGTGGATTATACAGGGTGAGTCGTCTAAGCGGGTAAGGCCGATTATACCTTTATGAGTAAAGATATTTCGAAGCGGCTTTTTCCTTGTGATAACTGTTCATTAGGAGCACAATTTAAAAATATTTTGCATTATACAGAGTGTTCCATAACTTGGTGGCTAACCATAGTTATAGTTTTTTAAATGGAACACCCAATATATTATTGAATTTTTGTATTTCCCGTATAATTTTTAGTCAAAAAGTAATAAGATAGTATAGGCCTAAAGTGTAAAGTTTTTGACTTATTCCCATTTTTCTGAAAAATTCAATGTTTGTATAAAATTATATTTCTCGAAAACCACGTATTAGATGGACAAAAAGTTTTGCAATATTGTTTACAATAAGAGGTTCTAATAGAAGCATGTTTTATTTTTTTACAGTTACTAACTGCATGTGCAGTAAACTGGATTAAAATTACATGACAAGTTTTAGAATAAAAGTCATTTTTTTATGGAACACCCTGTATATCAGTTCATTTTTGAATTGTGTATTAAATTTCATGTCAGAAACATGTAAGACGTTAATACTTTAAATGTGATTATTACTGAGCTACTGTCGTTTTTTGATATCCTTTTGTTAGTTTTTGCAAAAAAGTCATTTTTATTCAAATAGAACATAGATATTATTTCATTTTTGAATTTCTTATTAAATTTCACATCAAAAACACGTAAGACGTTAATACTTTAAAAGTGACTATTATTGAGCTATTGTTCCTTTTACTTTCTTATACGTAGTATAAGGAAGTATTGTGATGATGAAAATTTTCGACCTCGAGATTTTTGCAGATGTCCACGTTTTGAGGTCCCCTGATACCAAAAAAGTGGTTTTTAAAAAATGTCTGTGTGTCTGTGTGTCTGTGTGTGTGTGTGTCTGTGTGTGACCACGATAGCGGTCAAACCGCTGCAGATATCAATTCCAAATTTTGTATTTACGAATATAATCTCCCTCTTGAGAACTGATTAGATTTTGAGCAAAATCGGCAGACCGGAAGTAGTAGTTTACTTCAGTGAAAAAATCGAATTTTGCAAATATTTCGTCAATTACTAAGTTTAAACAAATTTATAAAGAATTCAAATGTACTCAAAATTAAATTTGAGAAAAATTGTTTTAATAAAGTTTTTCGAAATTCCTACCGGAAGTAGGTCTTTTACTCTTATCGAGAATCAGTTTTTTGCGAATATCTCGCAAGTCATGCTTTCTAGGCAAGTACATTAAGAGTATAAAAGTATTTAGAACATACTTTTAAATATCTTTTGTATAAAAAAAATTTCAAAATTCAGACCGGAAGTACCACTTTTACTCTTATCGAATAGCGATTTTTTGCAAATATGTCGTAAATTATGCATTCTATATATATTTATGAAGAGTACAAAAGTATTTAGAGTTGGATTTGGAATATTTTTTGTATAAATGAAATTTCAAAATTCGGACCGGAAGTAACACTTTCATACGTATAAGAAAGTCGTGTGGTGGCCACACCTAATTTTTTGATATAATTTTGTCAGTTTTGTGGTTTTAATTAATATAGTACAGTACTGACAAAATTATATCAAAAAGAGACAATAGCTCAGTAATAGTCACTTTTAAAGTATTAACGTCTGACATATTTTTAATGTGAAATTTAATAAGAAATTCAAAAATGAAATAATATACAGGGTGTTCCATTGCACATGTGAAAGTAGCGAAATATTGTTTAAAATTAAGGACAACAGATATCTATACAATGACAAAATGTTAATAATAAATTTATTTTGCTCTCATTAATTTTCAACGACAAATAAGCTGCGTACATATGAGGTAGGCGCCATAAATTCTGGGCCTAGCAGGCTCATACAGGTTCAAACTTGTTCAAACTCCGTCACGTCATGCATTCACATACGCGAGGTGTACACTATAAATATGACGGTTCGAAGCCTAGTAGTTTTTAGTAACCAGCCAGCCAACGTGACTAGCGCACGAAAATGTCTGAAGTAACGAAAATTGAATACCGTGCCGTCATTAAATATTTAACAAAAAAAGGACATACACCTTATCACATTAAGCAACGTTTAGACGGTGTTTACGGTGATTCATTTCCTTCGTATTCAACCGTAAAAAAGTGGGCAAAATGTTTCCGTTTGGAACAAGAATTCCTGGAAGATGCTGATCGGTCGGGTCGACCAATTGAAGTGATAACGCCTCAACAAATTTCAATTATTGAACATTTAGTGCTAGAAAATCGCCGTTTGCAAGTGAAGGAATTATCAGTGATAACAAACATTTTCGAAACAAGTGTTCGCCGAATTCTCCATGACCATTTGGGTATGAATAAAATTAGTGCTAGATGGGAACCGCGACTTCTTTCTGCTCTCCAACGTAAACGTCGAGTCGAATGTGCGCAGTCGTTTTTAAACATGTGTGACGACTCAACACCAATTTTGGAATTCATTGTCACGAGGGATGAAATAATGGTTCTGTTTTAGGATCATATATCGAAAAGGGAGTCCATGGAATGGCGGCGACCTGATGAACCTCGTCCCAGAAAGGCGAAAGTCGTTCAATCAACGAAATGGTGACAATATTCTGGGATTGTAAGGGCGTTTTGCTAATTGACTTTTTGTACTCGCTTATCAAAACCTGTCATTTCACGATTCGATTTGCGTGCGTAAAAAGTCACTTTAAACACGAGTGCGTAAAAGTAAAGTTGGTACTTCGTAGAACTTGATTAATTTAGTGACATTTTAAAATCATAAATCCCTAACCTTAATAATATGCTACCCAGTCCGTTGTTTTTCTATGAAAATAAAATGAAATGAAATAGAAATTGTTATATTTGGAAGGTATGTAATTCAATGTCAGAACAGCAACAAATATTATATAAATTACCATTATTCATTCTTTTGAGAAATTGAAACGGAACAATTATTAAAAATTTTGATTGGGCAATTTTGACAACCAGAGATTGATACCCCAGGGATTAACTGGTTTGTTTGAATTGATCTTGATTACGAAGGTAGAGCAACGTTGATTGTATTATTGCATATATCTTGTATTTCAGATGTCGAACAAGTTGCAGGCGGAGTCGATATCTCTAACGGGGTCATTGTTTTAGCCAATTGAATTCTACTATGCAGAGAATTTTCGATATATCCTTCTGCAACCGTAGATGATTTCCATCCACCATGCCTTTTAATTGAAAGCAAGTCACCTCCTTGGTATGCCAACAATGTCACTGAACTCCTTCGGAAACAGTGACCTGTGAAGTTACTTGCGCTATCAAACTGAAGATACTCAGCTATTCGCATTGGAATTTTGCCAATTGTATTAAGACCAACAGGTGAACAAACACACTTGCCATTGCGATATGTTAAAAAAAATCGCTGCTGGCTGTCCGGTCTTAAATTTGCATATTGCCGAATTAATGCAATCCATTTGGGCTTAATGATTGCAAATGTACGGCTGTTACCTGTTTTAGTTTCTGGAATTGTTACGATAATTAAATTCGATTTAAATTCTATGTCTCGCAATGACATTTTGCAAAGTTCTTCACTTCGACACGCTCCAGAAATACCCAATATTAATACGGCCTATAAATACATAGAGTGTTCTATGAAATTTAAATATACGGAAATGACTTTACCTTCATTAGTAGGAACAAAGAATTTGGTGCTTCAACAAGAAATTTAGTAATTTGTTCTTCGGTTAATACTGCTGATTTTTTAGGCTGATGTTGCTTCGTTATCTGTTTTAAATACGCTATGAGTTTTGCATATTTAGATATATCCGTATTATCATATATTATTAAGCATGATTTTAACATAGAATATGTGGGACCATAATGATTTATTTGATTGTAAATTTTGAAAATAAACTAATAAACAATTTTCGGAGTATTTTTGTATATTTTTAGATCTAGCCCAAGTTACGAATTTAGTATAAGTGTTTTTGTATACGTTTTTTGATTTTATGGGTAATAAATTATCCACTGAAATATTGGCAGCTTCGCGAATTTCAGGCGGTGTACATTGCATTTCATTATCAGAATTCATGTTGTTGGTGAGGTTTTTATTTTGTATGGAATTTTTTGAATTTGATAATTTTAAATTAAATGTCACTTCAAATAATCAATACTGCCAACTCAAATTTTTTTAATTAATATCAAGAGATTAGTAGTGTGTCATAAACGATAACGTATTTAACAATATGTATTATTATTATAGTTCTCGTACAAAAAATATTGTACAAACTTCGTGCGTGAAACATTTCGCGAAATATGATTTCACGCACTTGGTTCGTAAATAACTATTAAAGGGCGAAATACAAGTGTAAACGGCAAATATTATGCGCATTTATTGCATAAATTAAGGGACTGTATTCGTGCAAAACGTCGGGGAAAATTGACAAAATGTGTGCGATTATTGCACGACAATGCTCCTAGTCCATATTGCCGCCATTTTATAAGCTGCCATCCGCGAATGCGGCCTTCAAGAATTGGAACATCCATCGTACAGTCCGGATATGGCTCCCTGTCATTTTTTTGTTTTCTAATTTAAAAAAAAAGACCTTGGGGAACGTAGTTTTAAGGACGACAGTGAGTTGCAAGCATCTGTTATAGAACATTTTGACGGGAAAACTTCAGATTATTTTACAATGGTATCGAATTATTATTTAATTGTTGTAATAAATGTATAAAAGTTAGGGGAGATTACATTGAAAAATAAAAATTCTTATATTGTTCCAAGTTTCTTTTTTGTATATCGGGCCGAGAATTTATGGTGCCTACCTCGTACGCCGAAACAAAGCTATTCGTACAATTGCATTTAGGTACTGAGTGTATCATATCAGTAAAAGTGCTGACGCCTTCCTCAACTGCACATTGCACAATTTCATTCAAAGTTATAGTTTGATTAATTTAACTCCTCAGCTTCGATATTTCTTACAATAGGCTGACCAACTACACATCTCTATAATGGACCTTTATATTTTTCGCGTGAGAGAAACAGCAATGATATTTGGAATAAGTAAAAGTAGGATAAACGATCAGTGCGTGCGTCAGTGGTAGAGAAATTTTAAATTTTTTGGCTGTTACTACCATTTTTACATTGAATAAAAGTATTTTTTTTCATAAGTAACACATCCGCATCGTTGATATTGCAAGATTAGCTAGGTTTTAGTTATTTTCAATGTTTAGAGTGTATATAGAATGTTGTAGTTAGCGGCCGACAGCGCGTACATCTGGTAGAAAGGTCACCCTAGTGACGTCAAGGTGGACGTGAAAAATATAAAGGTCCATTACAGATTAGATGTGTTGTTATGTGTGTTTCCGTTCGTGTATAAGCTCTTTGCCTCTCTCCTATATAATCAATCTTTTTTATTTTCCTAAACATCTTGTGTGCTCTTTAGATATTTCGAATGCTGTGTGCATCAATTTTCTCTTCCCTTTCAAGGTGTAATACTGCAGGTTATAATATTTCTTTCTAGTATTACACGATAAGCCTCTTATTATTAGATTACATTTAAAAAGTATACATAATATTTCAATCATGTTAATATGTCTAACTCACCACCCCTCCATTGCTTTCAAATATATTTAAATTCCCGCGGTACCTTTGATGTTTTCATTAATGTCGGCCATTTTGCAAGCATGTAGATTTAAAGATGCTTGCAAAATGGCCGACCTAAAAGAAATAAAGGTACCGCCGATAGATTCGTTTATATTATTTACACTTTAAGTTCCATACTATGTATTACTTTCTGCAACATTGTGATGATAGAGACTAACTGCAGTTTGTCTATAAATTATAAAGTAGGAAAGCTTCACAAAAATGGTTGACAATATTATTTTGAAGATAATATATTATCAAGGTGCGAGTTTACTTTTCGAACATTTTAACACAACTGTTCAAGTTTCCGCATCAAACTCATTACTGGTTTTAAGGATGGCAGGGCGGGGGGGGCGAATAGGGAAAATAATTAAACTTACTTTAAAAATAAGTTTATTAAATGTACAGTGGATTTTATTGATTTGGTTTGGATGTACAGTAATCAATAAAATCCTTTTATTTACTATATATAATTTATCCTTAAAAATTAGTGTCATAATCTGGCCTTCTACGATTATAACTACTATGGCTCTGTCCGATGTTATTTCCATAATATGTGTTGTTACGGTTGTCATAGTGACCGTTCCATTCTGAACGCCAACTGTCGTACAAGTTCCCCATGCTATTGTCATGTATTGAATCTGCAGATCTCTGAAAATAAAAAGACATCATTTTAGAAATATTGTATACAAACTCTATGTTAATTTAGTTACAGAGTGGTAAGCAAACTTTATTCATATATGTATATGTGGGATTCAAATTCGGGGCGGGGGAGCTCCAGAAGCCTTGAGAAATGACCAGTTGGTCATTAAGTCAGAAGTAAGAAGTGACGAAAAAAATCAGTAAACTATTTTCATGCTATGAACAATTTAACGCTAGGTGAATTAAATTTGATTTGTGAGGTGCTGGGCACGGATAATAATGAGAACGAGAAAAAATAATTGATAGATAATTTATGTAAGCAATTAAATGACTTAGTTGTTTCAATGGGGAAGGAATTACCTAGTAATGGTAGCGACGGAAAACAGGATAACGTATATAGTTTGGCACAAAATGAGGGAGGCAACGACGAAGATAATGTAGATTAAAATTACTTAAAGTGCTAGTGAAATTAGCCTTGTAAATTCCATACACGCCTTCCGAATGCAATCCCAAAATTTATGGTGACGTTTAAAGGTGTTGAAGAAACCTCGAAGTGGTGAAAAAGTTAGAGATAGATGGATAAAAAAATTTAAAAAACCTCGTTTATAATGGGTTGAAGCGAAGTTGACAAAATTAATCTTTGTAACACATTGATGAAAGGGGAAGCTTTAGCCTTTATAAGAGCCGAAGAGGGAATAATAACACGTAGAATATTGAAGAGTAAGCTAGAAAATGAATTACGAAGATCCGTAAATAGTGCAACTCTTCATAAAATACTGTCAACGCGTAAGATAAGAAAAGATACAAGCTATTCTTAAAACTTTTTAGCAATGAGGTAAAATGCTAAGGGACAATCAAAGATGATGCTCTATCGAGTATGTTATACAAGCAATTTCCGACGGTGAGGCCAATAAGACAATTTTGTACGGAGTAAAATTCTTAAGAGAAGATGAAGAGAAAACCAAAGGAATTACAATTAAAGAAGGAAGATCTTAATAGTGTACAAAATTGGAGACCTAGTTGCAGTTTGTAGGACACGGCATCAAAATGAATCAAAGATATTACCCAACCCACGTTCCTTGGTTCATATCGTGTCTTCAGAAGGATTGGTCTAAACAGGTACAATGTCGAAAAGTTGGGGGAGCACATTTGTCCAAGAAAAACAAAATCCAGCGGCGATCTCATGAAACCATGGTCCAAAGTCGACGACGAAGGGGATCCACTCGAGACGAATAGATGTCAAGAGGTCGAGATGTAGTTTTCAAATTCGGGGAGCGGTAGCCCCAAAAGCATCGAGAGATGACCAGTCAGGTAAGTCAGAAGTAAGAAGTGACGGTAAGATGAAAAACGTTAGTAAACTATTTTCGGTAACGTCGTCTGATTTGTTACAATTATCCAGAATAGTAAATGTTACACAGACCATATCACATTGTTTTTATTAAACTTCATTAAATTAAAGTGTTTGTCTTTATTAAAATTCTTTAAATATTAAATTAGCAATCAGAGTATGTGATAGTTTTACTGCTTTGCGCGATTTTAACCTCTACATATATGTGTGTAACAATAGCGATAAGTTGGGTAAAAGATGAGAAAATGCATGGTTCCTATTAATGAAGACGAACATGATTGAACAAACAAACACGATCGAAGAAAAACGAACGTTTGTTGATTAATTTATAAATACATATATCTGAATAATGTATGAAAATATTCTTCTTGTTTTAACCTTGTACAATCCGTTTCGCAGGTAACTATTTGTTTTATTTTCTTTGTTAGAGAGTTCCTTTTGTCAGTACATAACTTTTTCTTTGTTTCAAATTTATTAGCAGAGCAATTTTAAACTAGGTATTACATAACTAATTATTTATTTTTATTTCAATACTAAAATTTGTTGTCAAAAAGTTTAAAATCTAGGTATACATAATAATCATTGGATGCGTCTGTTAGTGATCTTGTACCTTTTGAACAACTTAACCGATTGAGGTCATATTCACACAATATACATACTTGTTTTGTCGAAACGATGCGATGGTTCAAAGCTATGCTAGGATCCGATACGTGGTGCTATAGTCAAATTAATAACAAATTCTATATTTATGGACCAGCATGACTCATATTCACAATATATGTTTACTGCCCAAAAAATTTACAAAATCTGAACCCGATAGGTAGAGCTGTAGTCGAGTTAGTAATAAAATCACGCCACCTACAGGAAAGGGAAGAACAACATCAGCCGGGCCAGCTATTTAAATATAAAAATAAACCTTCTGCACACTTTACTCTGAGAGCTTACGTTTAAATATTACGTAAATTTAACTTAGTACCTGCGATATATTTAGATATATTCTTGAATAAAGCTCAAGGTGATACTACACGAGGCATTACCCCCTCCTGAACTATCATGTTTTATGTGCACACACTTACTTTCTTTGGCTTAGTTTCGAAAGTTCTATCATTCCAATCATCGTCCATATTGTAAAAATCATCAGCACCATAATTGTCAACACCTCCCATGTGATTTTTATTCAGTTCGTGGATCATTTCGTCACTAAGTGGTATGGGTGCTTTCTTCTTGTTGTGTTTTTGACGGTTGACTAACTGAAAAAACGACGCCATGAGTATTTATGTGGAAAATAGCTTTGTATGTCGAGGCAGGAACATTCAATTCCTATATTTTACTTACCACCGTAACTCCAAAAATTATCACAAAGAGTAATGATGCCAAACCGATCACAATAACAGCTATCGCCCATTGTGGTAGGAGTATATCGTCTTCAGCGTATCCAACGGTCGCCGATATATGAGGCAGTACTATAAAAATAAGTGAAGATCAATCGTTAAAACGAGGTACATTGTTTATCGGAAGAAGTACACATTTAGTAAAGATGTTAATAATTATAACCTTCATGGTTGTTCATTGAAGTTGTTTGAATTGCACAATTTGAGTTCATAATCCTTTATCACAGTATGCCTCGCCACATTCATAACATAACTGTCTAATCTAGCTGGAAGCTATAGTAGCAACCCTTGTTGAACTAATATACTACTTTTTCTCACTAGCCTCTATAGTGAGACAAATTCTAATTTTACTTTGTTACAAAAAACAAACATTTGATTAATGTGGACTACTTCTATACGTAAACAGAACTACTAGACTTGTTATTGCTAGTATACTGGGTCGTAAGCTTCGAACATTTTCGAATCATTAAAACAAAAATATCATAAATCGTTTTAGAAGGTATCTCTGATTGATTTATCTATGATTATTGGAGCAAAACTTTACGTACCTACATTAAACAAGCAGGAATAAGAATTTGTATTTGTAAAAATGAGGTGTGGTCACCACACAAGTTTCTTATTCATATGAGCATTCCAAATTATACAAAAGTTGTTCTAAATTAAAGTTTAAATGCTTCTATTTCCTTAAAATAATAAATCCGTGAGTAAACCGTTTGACCACTATCGTGAGAGAAATTTTTTAGAAACCACTTTTCGGTACTAGGGAACTTCAAAACATAGACATCTGCAAAAATCGTCATTCGAAAACACCGATTTTCGATAAGAGTAAACGGTAAAAATTTCGAAAAACTTTTGTGTAAAATTTATCTGAAATTTTCAGTACATTTGAATTTTCTGAAAATTCGTTTACACTTAGTAGTTGAAATATTGGTAAAATTAGATTTTTTCACTGAAGTAAATCACTACTTCCGGTCTGCTTATTTACTCAATATCTAATCAGATCTCAAGAGGAAGATACTAAATATAAAATTTGGAACACACACACAGAGAGACATTTTTAAAATCCAGTTTTTCGGTATCAGTGGACTTCAAAACGTGGAGATCTGCAAGAATCTCGAGATCGAAACTTTTGATCATCACAATACTTCCCTTACGTATAAGTATTAGTAGTAGAAAGTTCTAGTTTGACAAAAGTTAGCCAAAAAAAATACATTAATTACCCTTCCTATAGTAAGCTAATAAGTTACAGTTATTGCAGATGCCAAAGTATTGTTTTCAATATAGCCTTGAATAAATTGTGTTTGAAAATAATCTTAATTTGCACGCCACCCTATATGTGCATCATAACAAAACTCAAAATATGTTTGCAAAATCGCCAGCTTACCTATGAAATCCGTGTACACAGGATCGACTGTAAAATTGCCCAAACTAAACGCTTTTTCCTGAACTCTACCTTCACCCAGATCGCTGGACTTTGCCTCACGGTTTGACGTTTTGAATATATCGTTTAGGGAATCGTGAAAGATTTTCTTTATCTCAAGAGTTGTTACTTGTCTTGCAACATCGTTTAATTCCACCAAGTAATCAACTAGCACGCTTCCCTCACTAAAACCATCTATCCTTATCTTTCTGTACCACTTATTTAGAACGTCTGATTTGATGAACACTCTGTCCAACTGGAAACGATATTTTATAGAATTAAACATAATAGATTAAACTTGATTGGAACGCATAGTTTTAGAATGTTTAGGATTTTAAAAATTATTACCTCTGATTGCACTTCGTTGGCTAATATCTGCCATTCCTCCGTGTTTTTGTCTAATAATTCAGGCACCCATTTTGCGCCACTCACTAATTTAATCGTGCCAACTAGGTCACACTCGTCAACGCATATGCCGGGTGTTGTGGGTTTCGGTGTCGTTGTGGTGGTAGTCGTAGTTGTCGTGGTGGTGGTCGTTACTGTTGTCGTGATAGATTCTGATGTTGTTGAAGCTGTCCTTGCTGCCTCCAACAGTTTTTCTATTGATATTGGAGTTGTGGATGGAGTAGGCCAACCGGTAAATTCAGTGGTCGCTCTTTATTAAAAGAAAATCACTATTATTAAAATATACCTATACAGAACACCAAACATACACACAAAATAACAGAAGATACGACCTACATGGACGCAGAGAGGACGATGTGAAATATTTATTGTACAGTTAAAAGTGATAAATTTGATGTAACCATTCTGTGTGTATCTGAAAATGTTTACTATTTTGTTGTCTCAAACAGAATGTTATCCTCTTTCTCAGAAATTAGATTTGAACAATTTTACATCTTCCTACATACTGACGATTTATTCAATAATCAATAATATACTGGGCGAGTCATCTCCGCGGGGAAAGCAGATTTTGGCTATTCTCATAAAATCCCAGTAGTTAGCAAAATTATATCAAAAAATGATAATAACTCAGTAATGATAGCTTTTAAAGTAATAACGCCTTACATGTTTTTGGTGCTAAATTTAGTAAGCAATTCGAAATTGAACAGATATATAGGCTGTTCCATTAAAAAAAAAAGTATTTTTAGACAAAAATCTGTCATGTAATTTTATTTGATTCTTCTGGACGTGTAATTAATAAAAAGGACATAAATATTCTTGTATTAGGTCCTTTTATTATGAACAATAATACCACAAATTGTGACCATCTGGTACGTAGTTTTCGAGAAATGTAATTTTATAAAAACATTGAATTTTACAGAAAAATGGTAATAAATCAAAAACTTTAAATTTTAGACCTATACTATCTGATTGCTTTTTGATTAAAAATTATACGACAAATAAAAAAATTTAATAATATACAGGAGGTTTCATTTAATAAACTATAACTGTGGTCAGCCACCAAGTTATGGAATACTCTGTATAATACAAAATAAATTTAAAAGATACTCGTAATGAGTGGCTATCATAATAAAACAGCATCTCTCTTTAAGTACAGAATACCTACTGATTAGGGGTGTTGCAAATGTAACTATCCGTTACTAAAGTACTCGTTACTCGATAAGATTCGAAGTAACGAATACTGATTTCAAATAATCGTTAGTTTTCCAAATAGTTACTCTCATAATATATAACTTT
This sequence comes from Amphimallon solstitiale, assembly GCA_963170755.1. Taxonomy (NCBI): domain Eukaryota; kingdom Metazoa; phylum Arthropoda; class Insecta; order Coleoptera; family Scarabaeidae; genus Amphimallon; species Amphimallon solstitiale. Next base: position 55,841,856 of record OY720681.1, on the reverse strand, counting down.
CAGGAAACGCATTCTTGTCTGAAATTGAAATATTTTATTAAGAAATATAATTTAGAGTAAATAACTTAGTACAAAATATTTGAATTTAACCAATTATCAGTATAACTTGTATTTGCGTAGGTCGATTTCATTATAAAAGTTTTGTTTGAACTTATTGGATTGATGCAATGTAAAGTAATTTTTTTGCCATGTACTACATTCCACATTTATTTGTGTGATTTAATATGGGAGTGCGGGACTTTTATGGTTTTCTGATAAAATATCTCCCCTATCGTAAATTAAATGGCTCCTTAAAAAATACTTAAGGCTTTCGCATTTTACTTTTAATTTTGAGTTGGAATGCTTTGTATGATACTTTTAAGGAATCTTATTTATTTAACGTAATATATATTAAAATTAGTATACAGGGTGTCCCAGATAGTGTGCTCACCATTGGGATCTCGTAAACGGTAAGAGATAGAGAGTTGGTTAAATGAGACAAAATGTACGTGACACCTGGGTTTACTTTTTTAAATAAAAAAACTTTTAAGAAAATGAACGATACGTGCGCTATAGGGGAAAAACTAAAAATCGGCAATTTTAATTTCGTCGTTTAACTTATTTCATGTAAAAGATACCGAAATACTATTTTGACATTATGAAGGTACTTTTTTACGCAGAATTCAAATTTGGTATTGCAACCTCTGAAGCTTTTATACGTTTCGAGATTTTTATACAAAGTTTCTTATTTTAAATACAAATCGTAGGCGGCTTTGACTGTATCAAAAAGAGCATAATTTGCTGATTTCAATGATGTATAACACTTTGGGTTTATTTGTAGAAATAACAAAGTTACAAGAATAATTAGCATATTTTTTTGTTTTATACTTACCTATTCCTGGAAACAAAATACAAAAATGACTGAAAAGTAAATAAAACACTAACTTCACATACCTAACTATTTATTTACTACTAGTAAATAGATAAATTACATTAAATGCTCAAAAAGTCCTCCATTGTTATTGATACATAACTGAGCTCTTCTTAGTGTGGAATTAATCACTTTTTCTAAAATACGTCTATTTATCCGATGAAACTCTCTTAAAACACAAGCTTGCAGTTCCTCCACATTATTAAATTGTGCTTTATACACCTTATTTTTTATGTAACCCCAAAGGAAAAAATCCATTGCGGTTAAGTCTGGGGAACGTGCAGGACATGAAATGGGTCCTCGATTACCAATCCACCGATTACCAAATCTATTATTTAGGTAATTCGTAATAATGTGAGCATTATGTGCTGGTGCCCCATCCTGTTGGAAATACATATTCGCAGTTAGATTAAGCGGAATATCGTCTAGAAGATCTTCTATTTCACCTTGAAGTAAGTTCAAATAGCGTTCACTCGTTAAATTGTTATTGAAGATAATAGGTCCAACTATTCTTCTGCCGATAATACCGCACCACACATTGAACCCAAAACGTTCTTGATGTCGAGCTTCATGTAGAGCATGGGGATTTTCTGTCCCCCAATAGTGAATATTATTTCTGTTAAATAACCCATTGTTCGTAAATCGAGATTCATCTGACCACAACACATTAAACAGAAATGTAACATTGTTGTTATTCAGATTAATGTACCAATGACAGAAACGAGTCCGCCTCTCTGCGTCTCCTGGTTGGAGTCCTTGGCTAATGTGGACTTTGTAAGGATGATATCGGTGCTTTTTTAATATTCTATGGGCTGATGTTCTAGGGATTCCGGTGTTGTTTTCTACTTCTCTTGTGGAAACTTTTGGATTTTCACGCACCTGATTTAATACAATAACTTGGGTTTCCTCATCTAATCTTTTTCTATTTCTTTTCGGTTTACTAAAGGCACCGTATGTTTTTATATTTACTTCTAATCTTCGAAATAAAGTTTCGTGTGGTTGCCGTCGATCTGGGTACAACTGCAAATAATGATTAGCTGCATTCCTTGAATTTTTGTGAGCCAATATGTAACTTTGAAGCATATCATATTTCTCTTCATTATTAAATTTCTCCATAACGTGAACAACAATAAACAAGTAATAAAACGAACCAAAATAACAAATGCGGTGACTAAATAACACAAAAATAAACGGATACGTAACTTGCTTGTAAATAAATTTGACAGATACTACTTATTGTCTTAATAATTCAATGCTGCCTCTGATGTATAGCCTATGCATTCATAAGGATACCAAAAATTGCACAAATATCATTATAACTTTGTTATTTCTACAAATAAACCCAAAGTGTTATACATCATTGAAATCAGCAAATTATGCTCTTTTTGATACAGTCAAAGCCGCCTACGATTTGTATTTAAAATAAGAAAGTTTGTATAAAAATCTCGAAACGTATAAAAGCTTCAGAGGTTGCAATACCAAATTTGAATTCTGCGTAAAAAAGTACCTTCATAATGTCAAAATAGTATTTCGGTATCTTTTACATGAAATAAGTTAAACGACGAAATTGAAATTGCCGATTTTTAGTTTTTCCCCTATAGCGCACGTATCGTTCATTTTTTTAAAAGTTTTTTTGCTTAAAAAAATAAACCCAGGTGTCACGTACATTTTGTCTCCTTTAACCAACTCTCTATCTCTTACCGTTCACGAGATCCCAATGGTGAGCACACTATCTGGGACAGCCTGTATACACAGAGAAGACTGTCTAATAGGTACAATCTAGATTATAGAAAAAATATAATACCGGTTTTAATAAGTTTTGTTAAACACTTAATAATCCATTTAATTGTCTCTATAATACAAATATAGGTAATAGGTACAATGTGTATAATATAAATATAATACAATGTCTTTAACATTTACTAAACAATAAAGTTTTGGCGTGTATAAAAATTTAAGTGCTTTCAAATTTGAAATATATTGAAAAAGACAATAATCCAGACAATGAAAAGGAATAGCTACAGAAAAACAAAACCTCAAAAATTGCTTTAAACACTAACCTTCCCAAAAACAGTAACGGTTTGGACGCAGCTCTTTTGTTGTTGTTGAAAGTTTGGGTATAACAATCGAAATATGATGTGGTGCATCTGTCGTTTCCTAAATTGTTTTATTTTGTGGATGACCACTCAATATTTGCTTATTTTGTATATATTGGCGATTAAATTAATCTGCAGATGACAACGGCGTAATGAAAGACAATCGGGTAATTTTTGTATATAGGCTGAACCATCGAGACAACTGTACAGACTGTGCTAAGTAACTTACTTCCTGTTACTTTAATTGAAAAATATTTCAAGTAAAAAAGAAGAACAATTAATAGTATCATACGTTATAATAATCCTAATTAACAGATTCATATTAAATTTGTGTAATACTGTGTATTAAATTTTTATGCTGTCACTATGCGTAATACAAAAATTAATACTTACGATTATATTTCTAATAGCCAGTATTATACAGTCTTCTCTGTGCAACGGATCATTTTGTTTGTACCATATATTAACTATACATATGCCCGCACCGCACATTTGAACGAGTACTCGGTAGCGACTAAAGTAAGGGATATTGAATTCGAAAGTAACGGATAGTTACAAGTATTGAAAAGTAACTGAATTCAACATCACTACTACTGATACTCAATACATGTTTTAAAAAAAAATAACAAAATAAATGCTTTGCTTAATAATAATAATAATATGCTGTTAGTTTCAACACAAAAAAGAAAAATTAACGAAAACCATAATATTTTATCATATTTGACAATATAGTTATTTTCGTTATATAAAATAAGAGACAGTGTCTAATAATAACAACCAAAAGTAAAACCCTTACCAACAAATTAGTATTAACAACGGATACGTGAGATTTTCAGTTTTTGAACGTGCGCCTATGATGTCAAAATACACACCCGTAAGAGTCAGATATGCTAATATGACGTTTAGGAAAAAAGACGTGTAGAAAATTATTCGGAATACATTAAGTAAACAGCTCGGCACCCAGACATACTTTTTATGATTTGTTGAAAGCTACTATGTTCTGGAGAACGGTCAGGTATTTTCTTATTTAACTTTACACTTCTCATAAAGTTTAACGTGAGATAATTTTAAAAATAATTAGATTTCCATATGTACAAGGGTAGGATAAATAGTTTAAAAGTAAACTAAAATAAGATTTCCCCAAAAAGTACTTTACGTGAAAATCTTGGTTGAAATATTGGAAAAACATGAGGTATAGCCACCACACTACTTTCTTATACGTATCAGCGTTTCAAATTATAGAATTTTCAGATTTTTTTATACAAAAATTATTCAAAATCCTATTCTACGTACTTCTATTCTCTTAATAAATTTCTATAGAATGCATACTTTGTAGAATATTCAAAAAAAGAAGTGCTACTCACTAAGAGAAAAAGTGATACATTTATACAAAAAACATTGCAAATCCAGCTGTAAATACTTTTGTACTCTTGACAAATATATATAAAATGCATAATTTTCGACATATTAGCAAAAAATCGTTATTCGATAAGAATAAAAGTGTTCCTTCCGGTCCGAATTTTGTTTTTTTTTTTATACAAAAGGTATTGAAAATTAAGTTCTAAATACTTTAATACTCGTAAAGTACCTGTCTAAAAAGCATAACTTGCGAAGTATTCCCAAAAAACTGATTGTCGATAAGAGTAAAAGACCTATTTCCGGTAGGAATTTCGAAAAACTTTTTTAATAAAATTCTTCTTAAATTTAATTTAGAGTACATTTGAATTCTTTATAAAAGGAAATAATAAATATTACAGGCCTTAGCTCATCTAATTCATTGAAACTGTACCTACAGTTGAATAATTAACATGATTCAAATATGATTAATAACCTAAGAAGCAAGGAAGAAATGATAACTTTTAACACAACGGAACAGAACAATGTGGCACATCCACCACTCTCGAACAAAACATTTAGAATGATTGTGTATTTCACATATAAAACTTTAACAATAATTGATTCTGTTAAAGGAATGATACTAAAAAAAGAAAAATGAGTGTGTTTAAAACCACACGGCAGAAGTGAAAACTTCATCAAGGCTCTCCCATGTAACGGTCGCAGAAAGAATCGCCAAATTGAAGACGTAATAAGCGACCACAAACACGTATCCAAAATTTCACAAACATTCATCAATTTTCAAAAAACTCTTCCGCCATTTTGTTTTTTTTTGTCATTTTAACTTTGGATTTGTGATCGGCGACCTCAACCACCCCCGTATCTATAATTTCACATTCATACGTCAATTTTCAAAAAATTCTTCCGCCATTTTGTTTTTTTGGACATTTTGACTTTGGATTCGTGGTCGGCGATCTAAGACACCTCCGTATCTAAAATTTCACATTCATACGTCAATTTTCAAAAAAATTCTTCCGCCATTTTGTTTTTTTGACATTTTGACTTTGGAATTGTGATCGGCGACCCCCAAAACACCCATATCGAAAATTTTACATCCATACGTCAATTTTCAAAAAACTGTGAATCTGTGGTGCAATTCAGTTCGCCTGTCAGTTTGACGTTTCTCGGGATTTTTTGATTATCACGTGAATCGTCATGACGTAAGCCATTTTGCTGTTAAAACATCGAATGCACGCTCTTCTTTAAAAGCCCATATCTTTACAACCGCTCCACTTAGGAAGAAAATCTCTCCGTCGACCGGAAATTCAATGTCGCCCGTACACGAATGCCAAAAGGCAGCTTTCAATTTCGCGTATCCAGAGAGGAGTTCTTTGCACAGTTTTGCCGATTTTTGTCGAATTTACGGTTCGTTTGGTAACCATGGCGACTCGAGCGTTACATAGCCGAGCGTGACGGCTCAATCTCGTTTAGTGCCCACAATCAACGCGCATATAGAAGTTTAGACTTCAAAAATTTTGATTTTTTATTCTGTATTTTTTATTTAAATATTAAAAAATAATCTTTCGAATACCACTCGATAGTGGGAATTAATTAGAAAATAATTCTCCAGTTTCTTTCTCAAACATGTTGCCGTTCGAAAATAACCATTTGTGTCTATTCCCTGACAGCAATGTTCCGAAAATATGTCGAATTTGTTTCAATTTATTCTCACTCTCTTGTGACATTACTAATGAAAATATATTCCTCTTGTTTTAGCGAGATATGGACGCGTTTAAACTTATTTGAGTCCCCTAAATTACGCTTCGCAAGCGTAATTTAAATCTCAAGGATGCATTTCGATACATTATTATAGACTTTATAACTCTTCAACTATCTAGTAGATATCATAATTTCTCAATGAATGGAAACAATGCATAAATTTCACATATCTCTTACAAAAACACTCGATCTGTTGACTACATGCATTCGGGAACAATTACTATATGACTGATATAACAAGTAATCATAATAAACTAACCTTGTCGACCATGGTTTAATAGTTGGCACAACAGCAGCAGGTCCCTCGCTTTGATATGAACTCCTAGGAGTCGTTAGTCTTATGGTCTTTTTGTTTTGACCGGGTCTGCTTGGAAATACTAATTTAAAACTACCACCACCACTAGATGCGGTACTAGAGCTAGGCGAAGAAGTCGTCGTTTGCGCCATGGTCGTTACTTGTGTAGTTTTTGGCTTCGATGTTGAAAAACGTGGCTTATATCCTTGTGGCAAGAACTTCGACAAGTCATCCTGTGGTGCTTCTTCGAATAGAGCCATTATAGATTTCGTCTTATTTTGTTTACCTAAGTACAAGAAGGTACATCAATGATTAATAGCTAAAAGAAAATGTTTAAATTGGATTAAAAATAAATAAGTAATCCATGAAGAGTTTATTGATGTTTAAACATAGAGATTGATTCAATTTAAGTTCCTACTAAGTTGTAGAAATAAGTAAAGTAGTAATGTTTTTAATGATGTTTAATTTTCAATTATAAAAAAAAACAATTAACTGAAAATTTTTATTTATGTTATTTTTTGTGGAATATTTTGTACATTTTTTACAGATTTTAATGAGTTTTGTAATTTATTTTACAGTATGATGTTTACTAATAGAAAAAAATACTGTCAAAGATACGCTAATTTACTACTAATTCCTTATTATAATTAGTTTTGATATTTACTAGAAATGTTTAATAATATCCAAATAAATTTTATAATTTTGGCAAATAATTTTATGTTTTCCAAAAACATATGACATATGACAATAGACACATCTCACCAAGTAAAAGTATTTATTTTTTAACAGAATTTTTTATACTCTTTAAAAAGAATGAATTAGTTTAAGGTAATATTTCTTGTCCTTTATTTTTGAAAACCCGTATATATTTGTTTTAATTTACAAGTTAATTTAAGAATATTATGTTAATTTTGAAATTTCTTTAGACCACCACGTCATCTCGTGGTATATAGGTGTATTAACCGCTGACGATTCCTTCTTCACTTTCGACAAAATAAATCACTGCTTTGTGTATTTGAATTATTTTTTGCAAGTCCATCTTTGTCAGTCTTTTTCTAAAATTTTCATAATTATTTTTGGTTACTTTACGTATCATTATCTTCGTCTTTCTTGTTTTCTTTCAATTTTTAATTGTGTATCTATCATACGCCCCTATTAAAATTTTCTCGTAAATACTTTAATCAATTGTTACCCTTTTAATAATGCGGGTATTTCTGTTAACGTCACTAGGTTTATCTCGTGTGAAGTACATGGAGAAGAGACTATTTCAAAGTATTTTTTATAAAAGTTGTGTACATAGATTAACCTTCATTGATGTTAGGTATGATATTTGAAATGTATTATAACGATTCATTATAGTTTAACACATAAAATACTCGTATTTTTAGATTTACAGATAATACATCTTTGTGTTTACATCAAACAGTGACTGTTTTTCATCTTTTTTTGAAGAATCTAAATATGAAAAGATTAAATTACTTACTAGGTAGGAATAAATAAAATCTTTAAGAAAAAACAGCCGCAGTTTGTCGTAAACACTACATTGTATTGTCTATTAATCTGAAAATACAAGTATTTTATATGTTAAGCTATTGTAAATCATTAGAACCTGTGTCACACATCATACCTATCACTAAAAAAGTCAATTTATGTAGATACTAGTAATTAAAATACATAATAGAAATACTCTCTTAATTTCACATCATATAATTTACACGGGAGAAAAAAGTTTTGTTTGGATTACGAACCACTCTCAATAATGACATCAGAAAATTGTCGCTCATTGAAAATTAATCACCAACACAAGCAACATTTAATTACACATTAATCTATTTGTTAAAATCAATAACAACAAAGATAGCAATTCTGGGAAGATAACTTCCCAGTGCTATTAAACAAAGCCATGTCATAGAAATTTTAAATCTTACCTTCTGGACTATTCACGATTCTTGTATTGTTCGTCTTTGTAATAGTGGCATTGCGATTCTCTGACTTCTTAGTCGTCGTTTTAGGCGCCACAGTGGACAAAGATTCCCCGATTGCTTTAAAACCTTTGGGCAAGAAAGCGCTTATGTCAACTGGACTGGCATTACTGAGTAAGTGATCTAATTTATTTGGTTTTGCAGTAGTTGATAATTCCTTGAAACCCTTCGGTAAGAAGGCACTAATATCCAAAGGACTTGCGTTGTTGAATAAGTCATCGAGTTTCTTGGGTTTTTCCGTTGTAGATGATTTTGTCTCAACTTCTTCTCCAAGTGACGGTTTATAATCAGGAGGAAGTAAAGAGTTTACTTTATCTTTGGTGATATTCTCTTGATATCCAGGTGGGAAAAACGCTGAAGGATCTTCAAGTTTCACTTTACTCAGTAATTCTTCCAGTAATCTCGAGCTATCCGACGATTTTTCTTTCGGCGGTGTATATCCCGATGGTAAGAAGGCACTTACATCTTGAACGGTCACCTTGCTTACCAGAGATGAAATATCACGCGACTTATTCGTTTCTAGAACGGGCTGGTCACTCTGAGGCAAATCAGCAGTTGGCACTGGAACTCTTTGGTAGATTTTATTTCTCAAACTTTCTGGAAGTTTTCTCGGGCGCGGTGTTGTTGATGGTCTTATGCTAGGGAATTTCTTTATTATAACTGGTAACAGTGTTGTTCTCATTGTCGTTGTTGTAGTTGTAGTAGTTGTTGGCTTAAGCGTTAAACCTGCAAAAATTGATAAAGGTTAAAATATTCATTTAATGTTACTATAATATTTCTTTAATGCCTACAATTATATTTTGCTCATAAAAAGAAATCTTCATTATATTTGCCTATTTGTAAAGACTCTACCGTAGGAAACACAGAGTACATTTACTATACCATACCAGTTTATTATTGGCGCAAATGTTTCCTTAAAACCAAATAAATTGTTGAGACATTAGGAAATAAATCATAATGATTTCAATAATCACAAAGAATTAAACATAAAATAAGAAAAACTTTGTTTGAAACTTATGTGATTTTTCACTAACATTCTTGGAAATGTGTTGATCGGTGGCTAATCGTATTCCTCATAGTAAAAAACCATATGCAATAGATGGAAGATACATTAACTCTTAGTTTCTAGGTGTTTGTACAGTATTATATGGTAACAGGGATTTTCGAAACGTAAATCAAAAGTCATTATCCAATAACATATTAGCTAAATACATTCATGTTATTTCCTAATATATTGGAGATCAATTAATCAAAAAAAAAAATTAAAAAGATCTTCCTACTTTGTCAAACTATTGCTTAGATTTACTGATATCAATAATGTGACACTTTCGATATACCAAGAACCCCAGAGAAGCGACGAAATCCATGTAGGTAGCGAACAATTTAAAATAATCATAAGCTTACATTTTAAAAACTTTATTTTCATTTATACAGAGTGTTTGAAAATTAACACAAATTTATATTTTTTTAAATGAAATGCTGTATATTTTATTACATTTTCAAGAGATGATTAAATTAATATTAATTTGTATTTACCAATTTTCAATTATTTGTGATGTATGGTGATCTTTCTTCGAAATCGTTTGTAAAATGCTTATGAAATAACGATTAACGATGAAAGAACTGTTATGGGCTCAATTAGATAAGATACCATTCCATTACGTAAAATTAACTTTTTTTTTGAAATGTTCATTAGAATTCAACACTATTTGCTGGATTATGAAATTTTACAAAAAAATTGAACACCTGTATATTTACATGCCAGTGCAAAGTAGTAAAATTTACTATAAAAATACTTACTCCCTTGCATCTATGGACAGTATTGTGAAAGTTATAAAATATTACATCTGGATAGACTTGATTATGAGATACGAAAAGGAAGAGAAACAAGACGAAGAACTAAGAACTAAAATAAACGATGAAACGTATCGCTTCCAAAAAGTGAGATATATCAGTTACCTTGGTGTGACAGTACGAGATCGACACGAGATGGAATAGCAAATCCAAGCAAGACTGATTAGAGGAAGAAGAATGCTGAAATATTAATGATGTTGCTAAGAAATAAAAAATTATCTAGACGAGCCAAAAGAACGATTTATATAACAGTACTAAGACTAATAGTACTCTATAGTGTAGAAACTTGGACCCTAAGCAAAACGTGTAGAAATATGGTAGAAGTATGGAAGATAAAAATATTGACAAGAATGGTGGTGTAAAAACTCAAGGTCAATGGAGGAGACGAAAAAATTAAGAACGATATGCAATTTTAGAAGAACCAACAATATTGCAAAACGTCAGAGCACAACTATGGAGATGGTTAGGACATGCGGAAATAATATCAGAAGAAAGAGCAACAAAACAAGCGATGTGGAGAGGAAGAAATGAGGGTAAAAAAAAGATTGGAAGAAGTGGAGAGTGACTTGAATAGATTGGGAGCAGAATGGTAACAGCATGAAAAAGAAAAGCAAGAGACAGAGCGGTTTGAAAACAAATTGCCAATCAAGCCAAGGACCTTGATGGTCTGTAGAGATTTATATACATAGACCCCATTATTACTTATTGATTAATATTTTAATTTTTTTTTGTAAACAATCTTCATTAGAATTTTAAAATGAATTAAAGACAAGCTTGAAAATTTATAAATTAGCAATAGATTAAAAATATCACATTTGACGTATGTCAAAAATCTATAAAAACGCCAAACTTACATTAAAATTTATATATACAGTCGAAACCAAAAAAAAGTAGACAAGAAATCTCGTACTTTGTAAACCTGGCTTTATTTATTTGTCATTAGTGTCAAGTCATTATTTTATGGCAAATCTAATAATTATCAAAACGTCTTCTATCTGATTAATACAAATCAAAATAATAATTAAAAAACATCATGAAGAAATTATATGCTTTAATATCTGGTTATAGACCAGTTTTTTTTTAAACTTCTTGCAATCTATTTGGAATAGAGTTATAAAGGTTGGTACAAATATTTTGATTTACATTCTTCCATGCTGTGTGAACTATTTCTACCAGTTCTTGTCTATTTTAAGGTCTTCGATTTAATTAATTTCTCTATTTTTTTGATCATCAGACACATTTTCGATAGTATTTAAATCAGGACTTCTTGGCGGAAATTCCAACACGTTGATGTTATTTTCTCTGAACCATGTTTTCACTCTGTCCGATGGATGGGGCAGTTATCCTGTTGAATTATAAAATTGCGATTTGGAAAAAATAGCTCCACTGAAGGCAACATCACATTACATACTTAGAATGTTGATATAAGTCTCTGAATTTAAATTACCTTCTATTTCCCATAACATATTATTTCCTTTCCACAATTTCACGTATTTTGAAACCGTTACTCAAATCTGCAATAACACTGACTTTATTATCTTCATTTATGGAAGGCATTTTGATAATAGTTTAATATCAACTGTAAGGTTGTCAATTTTGATAGATAACCAAATTTTGACAAGTAACTTTCAAGTCGCAATCACACTAATCATTTTGAGAAAGTCTATAACAGAAACCTGTATTTTTGTCTACTTTTTTTTGCTTTCGACTGTAACTTTAGTTGTTAGAGAAAATCGTCATTATAAGTACATGAATTCTTTTAACAGTAAAAATGAAGTATGTATTTCAAATTGGATTTAATATATTCAAATTTTTTACTGGAACAAAGAATAGGTGTAGGCATATACAGTTTTGTTTACCGTTATTTACGTTAAATGTGTTGTATTTTAGGTTTTGTGCAGTTTAAATACCAAATTATATACAGGGTGAGTCATCTAAGCGGGTAAGGCCGATTAGGCCTTTATGAGTAAAGATATTTTGAAGCGGTTTTTTCCTTGTGATAGCTGTTCATTAGGAGCACATTTTAAAAATATTTTGTATTATACAAAGTGTTCCATAACTTGGTGGCAAACCATAGTTATAGTTTTTTAAATGGAACATCCTATATATTATTGCATTGAATTCCCTGTATAATTTTTAGTCAAAAAGTGATAAGATAGTATATGCCTGAAGTGTAAAGTTTTTGACTTATACCCATTCTTCTGAAAAATTCAATGTTTGTATAAAATTATATTTCTCGAAAATGACGTATTAGGACAAAAAATTTTGCAGTATTGTTTACAATAAGAGGTCCTAATTGAGCCATGTTTTATTTTTTTACAGTTACTAACTGCATGTGCAAGAAACTGGATTAAAATTAGATTACACGTTTTTGTATAAAAGTCAATTTTTTTAAATGAAACAGCCTATATATCAGTTCATTTTTGAATTGTTTATTAAATTTCATGTCAGAAACATGTAAGACGTTAATTCTTTAAAACTAACTATTACAGAGTTATTGTTGTTTTTTGATATGCTTTTGTTAGTTTTTGCAAAAAAGTCAATTTTTTCAAATGGAACACTCTATATACTATTTCATTTTTCAATTTCTTATTAAATTTCACATCAAAAATATGTAAGACGTTAATACTTTAAAAGTGACTATTACTGAGCTATTGTCCCTTTTTGATATAATTTTGTCAGTACTATACTATATTAATTAAAACCACCAAACTGACAAAATTATATCAAAAAGAGACAATAGCTCAGTAATAGTCACTTTTAAAGTATTAACGTCTTACATGTTTTTGATGTGAAATTTAATGAGAAATTCAAAAATTAAATAATATACAGGGTGCTCCATTTGAAAAAATTGACTTTTTTTGCAAAAAGTAACAAAAGCTTATCAAAAAACGACAGTAGCTCAGTAATAGTTACATTTAAAGAATTAACGTCTTACATGTTTCTGACATGAAATTTAATAAAGAATTCAAAAATGAACTGATATACAGGGTGTTCCATTTAAAAAAATTTACTTTTATTCTAAAACGTGTCATGTAATTTTAATCCAGTTTCCTGCACATGCAGTGAGTAATTGTAAAAAAATAAAACATGATTGTAAGAGGACCTCTTATTGTAAATAATACTGCAAAAAATGTTGTCCATCTAGTACGTCGTTTTCCAGAAATATTATTTTATACAAACATTTAATTTTTCAGAAAAATGGGAATAAGTCAAAAACTTTACACTTTAGGCCTATACTATCTTATCACTTTTTGACTAAAAGTTATACGGGGAATACAAAAATGCAATAATATATAGGCTGTTCCATTTAAAAAACTATAACTATGGTTAGCCACCAAGTTGTGGAACACTCTGTTTAATACAAAAATTTTTAAAATGTGCTCCTAATGAACAGCTATCACAAGGACAAAACCGCTTCGAAATATCTTTACTCATAAAGGCATAATCGGCCTTACCCGCTTAGATGACTCACCCTGTATATATATGTGTGTAGTAATAAACTAAACTAGTATTATTTTGGCCTTTCATAATTTACGCATTTTTTAGTTTATTAGTTGATTATGTTTGTTTAATGTTATGCCATTTTTTTATAGGCTTTATCTGCTATATTTTCAAAGTATTCCTAATTCATGAATTTTTAAGCTTGTCACTTCATGAATTTTAAAATTTTAATAAAAAGTGCTTATTTGTAAATAAAAATATTACATAAAATTTTTTTCGAATACTACTTCAAATTGAATACGAGTATTCTATTTGAAATGTAATGTAATGTAATTTGTAATTAAATGTCAAAACAACCGATCAATTCAAATAGTAGAATTATGTCTGTACTAAATGAGAACAGTTCTTTCAAAGTTAAATCTTATTTCAAAGGAATTTTTTAAATTTGCTTTTTGCTAAAAAATCATCATAGGTATATCAGTAACAATTGAAAATCGGCTAATACAAATTGATATTAATTTAATCAATTCTTAAAGATGTATTATAAAATTATTAAAATACATAGAGTTCCATTTAAAAAAGTTCGAGGTTCTTCGTTGTTTTCAAACACTCTGCATAAATGAAAATATTTTCAATTTGGTTATATTTTGTAATGTGGTAGATGCAACCTATATTTAATGTATTCGTTTAAACATACATATTATGACTCTCTCTGGGGCAAACTGTTTTCAAGATGATTCAAGCTTAAAACAAAAATTGAAACTTTTAAATGATTGTGCTTCACCACTGACTCAGTATTTCATTAACAAGTGTAGGTGGAGAAAACGGCATACCTTGAAGACGTATAGGAAAAACATTTCCCAGAATCATTAGCTGTTGCATATTCCAGCACAGATGTAACAGCATAAATAACTTGTTCCCACATTCAATCACTTATTTCTGTAAAATTGGTTAGAAGCAACTTAGAAATCTGCTTAAAATATTACCTACAATTAGAATTGCCCTTCCACATACCATCGAAGCAAGAGTTGACGACCTTATATTAAAGGAAAAAGATTAAGAAACTCATTAATTTTATAAAAGAAGTTTAATTTTTTAATTATTAAGAAAATTCTTTTAAAATCAATACGTGATTTAAAGGTCTTTAATATTGGGTATAAAATTTAAGTAACTTGAGATAACGACAAAAATTTGAGAAGTGTGTTGCGAAAACGTTGAGAGAATACTTAAGACGTCTTAGTAGTATTGATTTAAAAAAGCGATTAGTAGTTGTAATTCGCCGGTTCTGCATCACCACCCTCCACCCAAGGTCACGGCTCTGAAATCCCGGGAAATGACCCCCTCCACTTTTTAGATTTTCCAGATTAGAAATGCCAGTCATTAGAAAAAATAGGAAAATCCTTAGAAACATCATTAGAAAAATAGAAAATCGTTAGGAAATTTAGATTTTCCGGGTTATAAATGACCTCCTTTCTCTTTTTTTTTTTTTAGATTAGAAAGGGTGCTCTAGATTTACCTAAACTGGAGGACACTGTAAATTAGAAAGGGCGCTCTAAAGTTGAACTAAATACATATAAAGCCTGGTTCTTGATGACGTAGCAGTCAAATATATACACTATGTTCCAAAAGTGTTGAACAATATGTCGGATACAAAATGGTCACCGCCAGGTTATATTTTAATTCAATAAATACTCTGTGACGTAGCACTCCTGCCATATAAAATACTGACAACCACAATGATATTTGTATAGGTGAGGTTTTGGGAGACATTTAGTTTTTTTTTTCCTTCAAAATAAAAGATTAGCTTTTTTAGAAACAGTTTATTTATATATCCAAACAGATACAATCAAATACATTATTTGAGAAAATCTGATAGTAGTCTAACATTATGTAAGGCACAATTACAATAGTCCTTAGTATGAAACACACAAGTTTCATTAGTCTTATATAACTTAATACTATTTTCATCACACTCTAAATTAATTATTACAGTATTGGGTAAGTACTTTTTTTAAAAACATTTTCTCGGCTCGTATTATCATCTTACACAGAGCATCCAATTAGTTTTCCATTTTAGAGTTTTATTTTTCTAATATTCAATATTATTTTGTAAATGTCTATATCACTTCCAAGTTTTCTTAATTCAGATTTATATTTATCGATTCTATGTCGTAATAAGGTATTCTTTAATCTCAGTATTCTACGTTTACATATATTACACATTGTTGTCTGTTGACGATGTACTATATATTTTATTTTAATATAGCTGATGTCCATATATAATACAACCTCTTCCACTATCACTCACCTCCACGTCATAGTCCAATTCTGGATGATTATATTGTGGGTACCAAAAATTTAAATGTTTCGGTTTTCCTTTATATAAATTTAAGACACTCCTACTATCTATATCATACATGCAGATCTCCCTTAAGAATTCAGTATCTGGTTCGTTAAGAGATTCGAATTCGTTATAAATAGTTGTCACCTTGTTATTATTTATATGTGGATTACAATATTTTAACAGATTTACTAAATCATCTATATCAAAGTATTGTTGATTTTGGAACGCAAAAGCAGCTATATATACACAGTCATTGTTAATCAGTTTGGTATAGAAAAGCCAGTCTCTAATTTCTACTGGTAAATCAACGTCAATTTGATATAAAAATTCTTCATATTTTTCGTCTGAGCTTAATTTTAATAACATTTTCACTTTGTTTAACACTACGACGTTGTAATAATAACTAATAAATACTAATGTAGCGATATAACTTATATACTAAAAAAAAAAACAATTTATAAACATGGAGAGGGTTTATTTTACTTAAAAAAATTGTGATGCTATCTATATCGGACAAAGTGGAAGAAACATAAAAACAAGACTAAATGAACACAAAAAAGCAATAATCCAAGGAACAAAAAACACAGGGTTCGCAGAACATTGCATTGAGAAACTTATAATAATTGGAAAAATTCGATATAATACATTATATCTGTATTATATCGAATTTTTGGGAATTAAATAAGTCCGCGTCCTGGTCAAAAAGCTCTACAAGTTCGCATGATGTTGAAGGTTTTAATATCCTATTTTCTAATAATTTAATTTTTTTATTATCAGGTTTATTAAGTTCTAATGTTCTCTTTTTGGGAAGTTGTTGGCTATACTCTTCTTCTGCTTTAGTGCAAAAATTAAATTTCATTAGGGCCTCCTCAAATAGATTAATTTCTTCATCATTCGAGCAGTTTAACCTGACGTATTCGATGGGTAAATCTCCAAATTTTTTTTTAAGGGTTTCACCCTTCGGAGAATACGTCAGACTCACCCGTACTTGATTTTCATTCATCGATAGATTTTTTATACCATATCTGTATATATTTTGAAACATAAAATAGAAACAACGTATATAATATTTTTTAAATACTTACATAAAGAGCTGCTTACATACTACAAACAACATTTTAATTGGTAGACTTTTTAAATCTTTCGACTTGATAATAATCGTAGTCGGTACATTCATGGTTACTCAATTGAAACGTGAATACTAGCGTAGATATGTTTAGCACAGTATTTATAACAAGTGCCTTTCAACTGATAAATGAAAGTTTTGTATGTGAAAGCGAAATGGGAACATGTGAAAGAGAAATGGGAACATGTTTCACATACGTTTAAGATTCAGTCTACTTTTATTAAAGACGTCCATATATAGAATACAACTGCGTGTCTGATACACATATGTATTTTTTGTAATATATTAAGGTCATACTTCAATAATAATACATGTGAGATTTTATTTCTTATTCGTATCCGTAAATATTTATGAAATAATAAGGGCATATATTTTCTCTGTAATACATATTTTAATAAGGTTAAATAATTTATATAAAAGATGCTGTGAACGTTTAGTATTTTCATTATGTCTTGTGCATCTATAGTTTTAACATCAGTGTTTAGTTATACATAAGTTCTTGATATACCTACAGGTGAGTGTTAATTTAAATATTTAAGATAATAATCGATCGTTTAATAAGTTGGATATAATATTACATTTAAAATAATACATTTATATATACATGTGATATTGTATAAAGCAGTTTTTTTTAAAATCTTTATTATAACCCGGATATATATTTTAATTCGTTATAACTTCTATAGTTATATGTCTAATATATAACTTTTAATATTTATACACTGAATTTTCTTTTATTGCATTTAAAATTAAACATTTTTTAATATATTTAACAGTAATCATATATTTATTTAATTGTTCTCATCTTTTTTTTTTCCAGAATGAATTGCTTAATATGCAAGGAGACATTTTCTCGAAGAGATAGTCTAAAAAGACATGTGAACAACGTTCACCGCAATTATCTTTGTAGTATTTGCGGTAAAACATTAGATAATTGTTTACACTTGAAGGGGCCTGATAAAAAGAAGGTAAAAGTTAATGTTGTAACATCAAATAAAATCGTAGATGTTACAGCGTCAACAAGTCGTAAGTACCAGTGTTGTAATGTATCATTTAAAAATATTTCTGAGTATAGAGGACACCTACGATCGCAGCAACATGCCATTAATAATGTCAGTGTTTTAGAGGAAGGTATATTCGAAATCAATTCATCGTTTAAAAACAGGATAGCGAGTTATAAAATTTTAGGTAACCGAAATTCAGACATTGAAAGTTTTTTGAACAATACAAAATTAAAACTTTTCCGCTTAATTGAAGATGTTTTATTGAGGACTGTATCGGGTGTTAAAGTGCAACTCGAGTTATTTGGTCATTATGAGAAACCACACTTGAATGAACAAATAGCTGAAATAAAATCCTTTAACACTCGATATGCTATAGCAACAGAATCTTCAGATTTAGAGGATATCTTTAATAAAGCAGTATCAGTAATAAAAAGTAAATCTGAAGAGTTTGCAGAACGTGGAAGCGGATGGTCCCTTAAGTGTTTATCTCATTTGGAGGTAAATATAAATGTTTATAAACCACTGGGTGGCTCTTCATACATAGAACTGCCTTCTTCTATTAAATTAAAAAAAGCTTGCATAAATATAAAAAACAATGACGTTTTTTGCCTAGCTTGGGCGATTGTTGCTGCGCTCCACCCTGTAGATCGTCTAAAGAATAATAATCGAACATCATCTTATCCTCATTATAACAACGTACTAAATTTACAAAACATAAATTTTCCGGTTAAAATTAATGATATATCAAAAGTTGAAGAATTGAATAATTTAAGTATTAACGTTTATGGTTTAGCACTTGCTGTCGAAACACAAAATTATGAGATAGTGGGCCCAATTTATTTTACTAAAAACAGAAAAGACATTCATATAAATCTATTACTTTTGGAAGATGATAATAAATCACATTATGTTTATATTAAAAATCTATCTAGATTAATTTCATCCCAGATCAATCATAGAGAACATGCTGTTTATTTATGTGATGGTTGTTTACAAAAGTTTTCTAGTGAGACCTTGTTAAACAATCATCTTGAGAATGACTGTAATCACGTCTATACAGTACTACCTTCAACTGAACCGAGGAAAACAAAATTTGGTGATATGTTACCGCAAAATATTTTACGTTTTGATGGTTATCATAAAAAAATGTCAGTCCCGTTTGTTGTTTATGCTGATTTTGAATGTATTTTACAACCAATTGATTCATGTGGGGGTGATCCATCTCTGTCAAATACTCGTGATACTTATAAACATATTCCTCACAGTGTCGCCTATCAAATTGTCTGTGCACACGATGCTTCTTTAAATAAATTTGTGACGTATGCAGGTTTAGATTGTTCAACAGTATTTGTCACGAAATTGATTGAAGATGTCAAGGCTATATACAAAAAGTATTTAAAGGTTGTCGTTCCGATGAAGTCTTTAACTCAAAATCAACAGAATTTATATAATAATGCAGTAATCTGTCACATTTGTGAATTATCTCTCAATGGAGATAAAGTGGCCGATCACTGTCATATTACGGGGGAGTTTAGGGGGGCCGCTCACTCTAATTGTAACTTAAATTTCAAAATCCCAAAATTCTTACCTGTCTTTTTTCATTCATTAACCTCCTATGACGGACACTTATTCATTAAAGAATTAGCAAACGATAATTTAGACATTGATGTTATTCCGGTAAACAAAGAAAAATATATTAGTTTTAATAAAAAAGTTTTAGTTGATCAATACACGGATAAAACGGGCGTAAAAAGAGATATATATTTTAGTTTACGCTTTTTAGATAGTTTTAGATTTATGGCGTCTTCCATTGATAAATTATCAAAAAACTTAGATTCTAAAGATTTCTTAAATGTTCGGCGAGCGTTCCCACTAGATTTTCAATTTAATCTAATTAGAAAAAAAGGAATTTTTCCCTATCAATATATAGATACTTTTGAACGTTTACAAGAACCAGTCTTACCTCCAAAACGTGATTTTTTTAATACATTAAATAATGAAAATATTTCAGATGTAGATTACCAACAGGCAGAAACTGTTTGGACTACGTTTAAATGTAAAAATTTATTAGATTATTCGAATTTGTATTTAAAAACTGATGTTTTATTATTATCCGATATTTTTGAAAATTTCCGTAAAATTTGTCGCGACACGTATGATTTGGATCCCGCTCAATATTATACCAGTCCCGGTTTATCTTGGGATGCTATGTTGAAGCATACAAAAATTGAACTGGAGTTACTAACAGATATCAACATGCATCATTTCATTAAAAAAAGTATAAGGGGTGGGTTGGCTCAAGTCTCTTTGCGGTATGCAAGAGCAAATAATAAATACATGTCGAATTATGATGCTAGTGCTCCTAGTTCATATTTAGCATATTGGGATGCTAATAATTTATACGGATGGGCAATGTCTCAGTATCTACCATTTAATAATTTTCGCTGGCTTAGTCAAAATGAAATAGATAATTTAAATGTTTTAATAGTTTCAGATGAGTCACAAATTGGTTACTTTTTAGAAGTAGATGTCGAGTATCCTATAGCCTTGCACGATAAGCATAATGACTTACCTTTTCTTTCCGAAAATATGGTACCTCCCTCATCTAAATTCCGTCATAAAAAATTAATTGCAAATTTACAAAATAAAGATAAATATGTTATACATTATAGAAATTTGAAACAAGCATTATATTTCGGTCTCAAAATTATTAAAATTCATCGTGTATTAGAATTTAACCAGTCAAATTGGCTACAAAAATATATCGATTTAAATACCAGTCTTCGCAAACTCTCTAAAAACGATTTTGAAAAAGACTTCTACAAGCTTATGAATAATTCCGTCTATGGAAAGACCATGGAGAACGTGGACAAGCGTGTAGATGTCAAATTAATAACTCACTGGGAAGATATTGGTAAGAGGCGAGGGGCCTGTTCTCTAATTTCAAAATTAAACTTTAAAAGTTCTAGTATATTCACAGAGAATTTTGTTGCAATTCAGATGGAGAGGTTAAAAGTAATATATAACAAACCGATTTATATTGGCTTCTCCGTGCTGGAGCTCTCCAAACACTTGATGTATGATTTTTATTACAATTACTTAAAATGTAAGTATGAAGAAAATATGAGTCTATGCTATATGGACACCGACAGTTTTATTTTAAAAGTTGATACTAGTGATATATACGAAGACATTAAACAAAATATATCAAAATTTGACACTTCAAACTTTTCGATAAACAATGTGTTCAACATCTCACCCCAAAATAAATCCGTTCTCGGTTTAATGAAGGACGAAAATGCGGGTAGAATAATGAATGAATTTGTTGGACTGCGAGCAAAAATGTATGCTTTAGATGTTGAAGGTAGGGAGACTAAAAAATCTAAGGGTATTAAGAAAAACGTTGTGAGGGATGAAATTAGTTTGGATGATTATAAAAATTGTCTATTTAAAAATAATTTAATTTATAAAACACAAAATTTATTTAAATCGAAACTCCACACGATTCATTCAATTCAACAAAATAAATTGGCTCTATCACCTCATGATGACAAACGATGGATTAATGAGGACGGTATTACAACTTTAGCCTGGGGACATTACAACATTGTGTAGACATCTTTTTAACAGGTCCCTTGAGCACTTGTTACCATTGTGTGCTATCTCTATTGGTGAGTACCCCACTATTAATTTATATTGTACCTTTATTGATAATCAGTCGATTAAATCAGTCTTAATTTGTCTAAATATCAGTTCAGACGTGTTTATGATTTCTCTTAAGTTGAATTTAATTTAAATCTTAGAATGCAAGCAAGTAAGACTGAGAAAAAAATATTTCTTCTAAAGCAATAAATATATATTTCTTATATCTTTTCAGAAAATTATAATGACTTTATCGACAATTCACTGAAAATGATGAATGAAAACATCGTAAAAGAAAAGCATTTAATTGGACAATCATCATACCTCCTTAACAAAAGCGGTTCCAAGTGGTTGAATATTGGGCTTAGTCCAACAGCTGGATACGTGCCCATCATTCAAATCCGCTCTCCTATACACTGTATATTCTTTACATTGGAAGAATGGGATGAATTTTGCAAAACTGAGGGTTACAGCCCCAATCATAAAATCGAACATACATCATATAAATCTATTAGCGTTATCCGATTAAGTAGCCGAAATCAGCAAATAGTTTTATCGAGAGACACATATAATAATTTGTATAATTTACAACCATTAATTAAATATAAATTATCATTTTTTCAAGATGATGATTTTGTAAATTTTTATAATATAATATTAAAATCTTGTATAAATCTAAGTGGTGACCTATTTGAAAACATTGTTAAATTATTATCAGATCATTCAAATTCATTAAATGCTTTCCTAATGTTAGAAGTGTTATATACTTCTTTTACTACACTTCAGTTTGATTATGAGGTAATGAAAATAGGTGATATTACAAATTTAAATAACTAACAGGTGAAAAATGATGTCAGGTGTTGTGGTTAAAAGAAAATATCACGGTTTATTGTATGACGATGTATATATACCCTACTCCAAAAATAGGAAAGAGAAGATAAGACTAATGAAACTTGTGTGTTTCATACTAAGGACTATTGTATTTGTGCCTTATATAATGTTAGACTAGTATCAGATTTTCTCACATAGTGTATTTTATTGTATCTGTTTGTATATATAAATAAACTGTTTCTCTAAAAAAGTCAATCTTTTATTTTGAAGAAAACTTCGAAGTGATATAGACATTTATGAAATAATATTGAATACTAGAAAAATAAAACTCTAAAATGGAAAACCAACTGGATGCTATGTGTAAGACGATAATACGAATCGATAACAATTTCGGAACTCTCGAAGGAATAGACGATGTTATAATTCAACAAATCCCACTGATCATTCTTCAAACAAAGGTGAGAGCCGAATCTTTAAAACAAAACTGGCATAAAATTCCCGAGGATAAGAGAAAATTTCTGACAGAATATTTACCATGCTATATTCATTATAATCAACTCTGGCAAAATGATCATATAGATGGACCATTGCCTGCTATAAGAAAATGCTTTTGTTGTAAATTAAATAAGGAATCTAAACTATCTATATAATTTTTATGAATAATAATAAAATATTAATAAATTATATGTATTTTATTAATAATTAAAATATACAATTTTTTTATAAATATTATTATAACATATCTTGCTTATATATCCAAGAATTGTTGTTACTCTTGAGTCCCAACCATTTCACATAAACTTTATTGCCTTTCCGTCTTATTATTTTCTCCACAAGATACACATCTGTATGTTTTGCTTTTTGTAATTCTTCTTCGTAAAAACTTCCCAAAATAGGCTGTCCGTTCATATCTTCTAGAATATATGTTGCTGGATTTGTAATATTTGCCTTAACTATTTTAAATAGTTCTGTAGACCAGTTTGGCGTAAAGCCTTTCTCAAATACAGTCTTATGTTTACTCAATCGTACAATATCCCCAACTCGAAATTTCCTAACTCCACTTATTTTAAGATGACTATAAACACTTTTTAATAAACGTTTTTCATTCTTCTTGTTGACATCACGAGGTCGCATTTTAATCGTACTATGTTTAGTCCTATTGTAGGTATCAGTTACAGTCGGTAATATATCTATCCATCTATATTTACCAAGCATACTGAATTCTTTATATAATTTTTCCTTGATTGTTCGAATTACGCGTTCGGCAATTGAGGCCTTCATTGTACTATACGTTGAATAATGATTTATACTGTACTGCTTCATCAGATTTTTAAATGAAGCGTTATAATATTCAAGACCATTATCTGATTGTAAATTTTTAGGTTGTCTAGTTCCTTTTAAAATTGTTCTCATTGCGTTCACAACCTCTAAAGCAGTCTTACTTTTTAGTGGTTGAGTCCACAGAAATTTCGAGAAGCAGTCTATAACCACGAGTATGTATTTGTAGCCTTTATTTTCTTTTGCGTATGGAATAAACTCCATTAAATCACTCTGCCATAAATCATCCAGACCCTTAATAATAACACGACGTCTTTTGAATATCCTTCGAGCTGGTTTGTGTAGCTCATTGACCACATCGCGCTTAATCTGACTCATTAGTAGTAATTAATTTATCAATTTTGTTATCGATTTTTGTTTCTAAATTGGTCAATAAAGTTTTAAATGAGGACTCGTTTTGTATCAATTTATCTTCAACAACGTCCAAATCAAATCTGAACTTGTTGTCCAAGTGTAGAGCCTCATCTACTTTGGTTTTATATGTTACAAATTCACGATTCAGCCGATCTACGCTATCCGTCAGCTCATCAGTTTTGCTGGTGAAGTTTGTTTTCAAACGTTTTAAATCCTCTACGTCAGTCTGTAGTTTGATAAACTCCGTAATTTGGCTATAATACGGTGATTTAGATTTTTTAATGACTTCATCAACATCTTTAAACTTTTTGTCCACGTAAGCTTTATTTGCACAGTCGTCAACTTCTACTGGTGATTGAACATTACATAGTCGCTTATTTTTAAAATTGTAATGTCCTTCAGTACTAGTCTCCAAAAGTGGATGAAGGTTATCTGTGGGTACAGATTTTCTTATTTTTGATTTAGTTAAATGACGACCAAATTTATCAATGCTATCCATATTGACGATTGTATTTAGACTGAGACGTTGATTTAAAAATGTCTCTAATTATATTCTATAACACCAGCCTCCTGGAGTTCTGAGATGATGCTGAGTATTTCGTTGGTATGACCGTTATTCCCTGAATGCTTGGAAGCTATCAGTAAACGTAAACGATCCACCAATTCGTTTATATCATCCCAGTAAACGTACTGATAAGGTTCATTTCTAAATATGAGTTCTTCGCCTAAATGACCACCACCCTCAATAACAGCACTTGTTGATGAATGTCGCTCATATGTTAGGGGCCTAATGATGTTTACATACTTGTAACTCTTACTACCTTGCACCTGTTTATTAGGATTATATCCGCGACGATGTACATTCGTCTGTTTTAAAATTGCACGATATCGATGCTCATCGTCTTTAGTAAAACCTTCCGGACGGGCTTTAAATATTAATTCGTAGAGACCACCAGTTCCTCTATATCGCACATTATCGATTACAATATCTTTACCGTCGATGGTTAAAATGGAGTTGCCAATTTTAAATTTATTTGTTATAGGATCGAAGTGAACACCTGTTGTTAAATCATATTCACCGGCGGTATCCGCCAATAAGCCATCCAAGTAAGTCCTTGGCATTAACTCGTACTGTTCTAGATAGTCATCGACGATTTCAGGTGTCCTTCTAAGCATCTCCCTATAATGAGTACGATACTGCTGAAATGATTTCTCAGGATCCACCTCGACTGGTGTTGTGTCAAGCTCAAATACACTATCATCATGTTGTACATCTTTGTCGATACCGGTGGGCTGTACTTGAATTGCCCGATCATGGGTTACCCTCTTTTTAGGTGTTGTCGGTTTTTCCAGTCGAAGTTTTATTGGGGGTGTCCTTAATATTTCACCATCCTCATCCATACTTTCATCCTTTGGTTCCATCTTAGTTTCACTTTTAACTGTTGGTATAACGACATCTTTCAATACCTTCCGAAGGGGCTCGGTAACAGGTTTAAAATGTTCTGTTATTAACTTATCATAATCAGAACGACCTGATTTTAATGCTAAATGTTTCCTTCTAATGGACTTGGTAGCTCGTATTATTTCCGATGTAATTCTATCACTATTATTACTGCTCTGTGTGGCCATATTTAAAGATTTTGAACAGCTTTTGAAGTGCTTTGAACAGCTTTCAAACAGCTTTGAACAGCTTTGAAGTGCTTCGAACAGCTTTGAAGTGCTTTGAACAGCTTCTGAAGGGCTTTGAACAGCTTCTGAAGAGCTTTGAATAGCTTCTGAAGAGCTTTGAACGGCTGATGCAGGTTTTAAAGCGCTCTCTATAATGTTCAAAGTTGTAACTTGATGTTATCACTGCAGCTTGTCCTTAATGACTAATAGAAAATACATAGTAGAAAAGTTGAAATACATTCACAGAACAAACAACAGATGTCACAACAACCTACAGGTGTATCATCGTATGCTTCCGGTACTTCTTCCATTTTATCACGTCTAACACGGTTGAATATCAATACTTGATTGACAAATTTATCTTCATTTACAAGTATATAAAGCAATCAAACATTTTTCGATAGCGACCCTCATTTATGTTACTATCCTTATCAATTGTGAGAAAGTCATATTTATTTTTCCAACACTCTGCGCAAACTGATTTGAACTGGTCGAAAGTCATGTCGGTGCCCACATGATCGTCATATATATGTCTAAGATTTAGATCGTCTTGTTTAAATAAAATAATAAAATTAGCATTGTCTCGAATTAAATGTTTAGGTATGCGAGTATATGTTTGACATACGTAGAAAGAATCGATGGCCTTATGTCGACCCATACTAAAATACGATCTAATTTTGTCCTGTCTGTCACAAGCAACATCATCGAAAATAAATATAGAGTTTTCTAATGCTTCATTAGGATCTATAATATTATCGTTCTCGGTGTACTTGAAATACTTTATGTCTTTAACATTACTGATGACCTTTTCTAGGAATTGATATTTCGGTTGGAAGAGTGACTTGGAGTATATATAGATATTATGAAATTTAAGACCGTTTTCTTCAATAATCAGACTTATCAGAGCATTTGTTTTTCCACAATTGGACGGCCCGCATATTATACATCGAATTGTATTGGGCAGTAATGAATTATGTCTGTAATATAAATTTTCAGATAGTAATTCATTATCCAAATTTTTTACTTGGAGATCAAGCTTCTGCTTAACAAGACGCATGATGCGATACTAAGTGTATTTAGGGAGTTCATCCAATCAAATATCATTCACTCAAATGTTAGTGTTCAAAGAAGGAGGTGGTGTCCTAAACACACTTATCAACAATCTTCCTGTAGAGCTGCACTTGCCCCAATACCAGTGGTGCGGGCCTGGGACGAAAGTGAAAGAGCGTTTAGCTCGAGGAGATCCTGGAATAAACCCACTCGACGCCGCTTGTAAAGAGCACGACATTGCATACTCTAAAAATAAGGATATTAAAGACCGTCACAAGGCAGATCAAATTCTTGAAGAAAAAGCTTGGAATCGCGTTAAATCAAAAGACGCTAGTCTTGGTGAGAAAGCGGCTGGCTGGTTGGTGACTAACAGCATGAAAGTTAAAAGAAAACTGGGGATGGGTATAAATCTAAATACACAAATGAAGAGAGTACAACGAAGAAGCAGTAGAAAGCAAATGAAAGGAGCTGGTATTAAGAGTAGAAGAGTTCCCTTCAGAAGGGGCGTTGTAGCACAAGCAAAATCTGCTCTGACGAATTCAAAAATTAAGGATTTTGCGGAGCAAGCAAAAATATCACTCGCAGCTGCTAAAATTGCAGTTAGAAAAAATGGAGGTAGAAAAAATATCAGAACACCTAGAATTATACCGATACTAAAATCTGGTGGTTTTATACCTTTAATACCACTGTTTGCGGGTTTGAGCGCTTTAGGCACTCTTGCTGGAGGAGCTGCTGGAATTACACAGGCTGTAAATAAAGCTAAGGCATCTCAAAAATTACTGGCTGAAACACAACGACATAATAAAGCAATGGAGGCTGTTGCATTGGGGAAAAATGGTCAGGGTCTGTATTTGAAACCATACAGGAAAGGATTGGGACTGTATTTAAAACCACAGTCAAAAAACTACTAAGCAGACTGCCACGAAGAGCTCTCACAGACAAAGATATTTTGAAGTTTGGAGAAAACATACCTAATTTTCGAGGTGTCTTTATGAGAGACAATTTGCCTAATACACCGAGGAAAAGTGAGTGTGCAGTCGTTAATCTTGATTCGATATCCGGACCGGGAACCCATTGGGTCGCTTATTGTAAGAAAAACCGTACAGTTAATTATTTCGATTCATTCGGTAACTTATCACCACCTTTGGAATTGATAGAATACTTTAAAAACTGTCAAATTATCTACAATCATTCGCGGTTTCAAAATTTTAATGAGAAAAATTGTGGACATTTGTGTCTACAATTCTTATATAGCCGAGTGTAGAGATTAGAAAGTCATTAGTATCATGTCGAGTACGTTCACGCTCAGCAGCACGAGTAATGTGCTCACAGCGGATTACTATCCTCCAATTGATTTGGATAGTCGACATGAATATGCTATTGGTCTTATAGGTCTGCATACGTACAACACTATCCCAAACATATATGAGGGACACAACAAATTTTATTATGATAATCACGTGTTAGATATACCTACTGGTTCCTATGAAATAGGGGACTTGGAGGCTTACCTGCAGAAACAAATAATTGGTGACGTAACAGACAAAAAGAAATTGATGTCAATAAAGCCCAACAACAATACACTAAGATGTGAGATACAGAGTCAGTATACCATTGATTTTACACCAAATGATTCTATTGGACGAATGTTGGGGTTCAGTAGTCGGAAATTGATTGCCGGACAAAATCATGAATCGGATCTCGCTGTACAGATTATAAAGGTCGTCACTATAAGAATCGAGTGCAATATCGTAACGTCTACGTACTATGACACACATCTCGCACATACATTATTTGAATTCGCACCTTCAGTTGAACCGGGCTATAGCATCAATATAGAACCGAGAAATATCGTTTATTTGCCGATTAATACAAAAAGAATTAGTAATATTACCCTCACCTTATTAGATCAAGACTCTGACCCAGTAGATTTTCGTGGCGAGCAGATAGTTGTACGTCTCGAACTTAAGAGATTGTCGTGAGGTGGAAAATGGGTCTATCATTTAATAATCAAAACAATAAAACGTATAGATCTGACAAACACACATTCATTCAATCACGTGCGCGCCGTCGATTAACACCTGCTAACATTGCTTTTCTAAAATCTATTGGTTTGAAAGTGATCGAGAATAATGGAAAAGTTGCAGATATTCCAAGGATTAAAATTCGATGATGCTATAGTGAAGGAGCAAAACCACGTCTACTATCCACGCGCAAATAACTTTAACCTAAATGATGAAATTCGCATCCCCATTCAACATCAGGATATTTACACTTTACCAAGTGAAAGTTTCATTCACATACAGGGCAAATTCAACGAGCAGACTACCGGAACAGGTAGTTGTAAACTAACAAACAATGCATATGCTTTTCTATTCGATCAGATGCGATATGAAATTAACGGTGTTGAGATTGATCGTTGCATGAAGCCTGGTATCACTACTGCAATGAAGGCGTACGTTTCTTACAATGCAAATGAATCTAAAATGTTTGAAATGGCAGGTTGGTGTCCGTTCAAGGATGAACAACCCACCTTCTCCGTAAATGGATTCAACGCTGTCCTACCGCTCAAATTTTGTTTTGGGATATTCGATGATTACAAGCAGATAGTAATGAATGTCAGTCAGGAATTGATACTGAATCGCAGTAAAACTGACGATAATTGTTATAAGAACAATTTGGCGGATGGCACGAA
Source organism: Amphimallon solstitiale (assembly GCA_963170755.1). NCBI lineage: Eukaryota > Metazoa > Arthropoda > Insecta > Coleoptera > Scarabaeidae > Amphimallon > Amphimallon solstitiale. The sequence continues at coordinate 55,812,109 of OY720681.1, read as the reverse complement.
GAAGGCAACCATAGAAATTGAAAAGATTGAATGGTACGTGCCACATATTACTGTAAACGATAAGACTCGCTTGAGACTGCTACAGGCTCTTCGAGAAAACAAATCGATATACATACCATTCAGAAAGTGGGAACTACACGAACTACCTTCACTGCGCACTACAAAAAACGATATATGGCCTATCAAAACTAGCACGAACTTGGAGAAACCACGCTATGTTATTGTAGGATTTCAACTTAAGAAGAAAGATAACCCTCTTGAAGATTCCTCCGACTTTGACCATTCTGCAATTACTAATCTAAAATTATATCTAAATTCGGAGAGCTATCCATACACCTCTATGAATTTAAATATGGGACTTAAACGATATGCTATTGCATATCACGCGTATTCAAATTTTCAGTCTAGTTATTACGGTCGTCAAAACCAACCACTTCTGGATTATAACCAGTTTCATGATCATGCTCTTTATTTAATCGACTGCTCCAAGCAAAACGAATCATTGATTTCCTCAAGTGTTGATATAAAACTGGAAATGGAATGTCAAGAGCAATTTAAAGCAGATACGGTGGTATACTGTCTCATTTTACACGATAACTTAGTAGAATACCAACCTCTTACGGGAACAGTTAAGAAAATAATTTCATGATGGATAATTTTGATGATATATCTATGAATGAATTGTGTGAGTGTCGAATATTAACAACGGATAGAATTAAAAAAAAAAATGAGAATAATTTAAACTCGATTTTATCTCAACAACATTCATCGATAGCTATCGATCTACAAGGATTTCAACTTAAAAATGGTTTTATGGTCAAGGAAATGGCAATCAGTGATGGTGTAAAAGTAGGTCATTTCATTTTCAAACCTAATGTGTCTTACAATAATCTCACACGTGAAGAATTATGTCAGTTGTTGTGGTTAAAAGAAAATCATCACGGTTTATTGTATGACGATGGATATATACCCTACTCCGAAATAGGAAATATTTTAAATAGGTTTGTTTGTTACAACGGTCGTATTTATGTTAAGGGACATCAAAAAAAAATGTTTTTAAAAAAGTATTTACCCAATTCTGTAATAATTAATTTAGAGTGTGATGAAAATAGTATTAAGTTAGATAAGACTAATGAAACTTGTGTGTTTCATACTAAGGACTATTGTAATTGTGCCTTACATAATGTTAGACTATTATCAGATTTTCTCAAATAATGTATTTGATTGTATCTGTTTGGATATATAAATAAACTGTTTCTAAAAAAGCTAATCTTTTATTTTGAAGGAAAAAAAAAACTAAATGTCTCCCAAAACCTCACCTATACAAATATCATTGTGGTTGTCAGTATTTTATATGGCAGGAGTGCTACGTCACAGAGTATTTATTGAATTAAAATATAACCTGGCGGTGACCATTTTGTATCCGACATATTGTTCAACACTTTTGGAACATAGTGTATATATTTGACTGCTACGTCATCAAGAACCAGGCTGTATATGTATTTAGTTCAACTTTAGAGCGCCCTTTCTAATTTACAGTGTCCTCCAGTTTAGGTAAATCTAGAGCACCCTTTCTAATCTAAAAAAAAAAAAAAAAGAGAAAGGAGGTCATTTATAACCCGGAAAATCTAAATTTCCTAACGATTTTCTATTTTTCTAATGATGTTTCTAAGGATTTTCCTATTTTTTCTAATGACTGGCATTTCTAATCCGGAAAATCTAAAAAGTGGAGGGGGTCATTTCCCGGGATTTCAGAGCCGTGACCTTGGGTGGAGGGTGGTGATGCAGAACCGGCGAATTACAACTACTGCGATTCATACCTTCATCTTGTTCATCCTCTTCTTCCTTGCCCTCCGAAATTATATAATTGTTGCCGTTATTGTTTAAATCTGGTATGAGATATTTATTCGTCAGATCCGATTGAACTCTGTCCAATTTATCTATGAGACTTTCAGTGGAAGTTTTCTGCCTCACGGTTTGAGACATTGTCGTTTCCACTTCTTCCGATTTGTCTTCAGAAGATTCGGATTCGTTGAGTTTTTTATCCTTGTTTATACCACTAACCAGAGCGGTCTTCTCCTCCTGTTCCACAATCCCCGATGGCAGGTATCTAGCACCAGATACGCTCCGACTTGTTTGTACCGAAGCGATTATAATCCAAGAATCTGTACTGTTTTCTTCTTTGTTTGTCGATAGTGCAATCTGTTCCGTTGTTGTAGGTTCAGCAGTAACAGGATCCACTGTAATATAATATTAAATTCATATAGCAACATTAAATTTTCAATTTATCGCTAACAATGATAAATTCTGGAAATAGTTTAACATAAAAACAGAATTTTATCATGCAAATACTACGTCAATCAATTAAAAGTTTTAAAAAAATGTAGGAATTATACGAGTTAGTGTTTGGAGATTCCTAATACAAATACAATAAAGCTAAAGAATTTAAACATTTCTTCTTCTTCATGGCGCTATAGTCTCATTTGGATCTGGGCCTCCCATATTTTTTGCCTCCAGACATCTCGCTGCCTTGCTGTTGCCTTCCAATTGCACACTTTCAGTAATTGTTTAGCCTCTTCCTCAATATTCTCCACTCATCTCTGTCTTGGTCTTCCTCTTCCTCTGGCGCCCTCCATCTGACCGTTATATACTTTTTTTGGAATTCGGTCCTCACCCATTCTTTCTAGGAGCCCATTTCAATCTTTGTAATTTAAAAAAAATTCGACAATATCTGGTTGTTTGTATTTCTGCTTTAATTCAAAGTTGTACCGGATTCTCCACTACTATTCTCCATCACCGGCCCATATATTTTCTTTAGGATTCGGCGTTCCCATCTTGCTAATAGCTCCTCTGAGTGCTTAGTGATTATCCATGTCTCGCTTCCGTATGTCAACACGGATCTTATCATGGCTTTGTAGATTGTAATTTTTGTTTTTCTTGTGGCTTATTTGGACTTGAAAATATGTGCTAGTGAGAAGTAAGCTCAGTTTCCAACTAGTAGGCGTTATTGTATATTCTGTTTGATGTCGTTTTCACTCTTAATTTGAGATCCCAGATGTTTAAATCGCTGCACCACTTCGAAGTTATTATCTCCTATTGTGTAATTTTTGCCAATCCTTCTACTTGGTTGCAGCAGTAGTAGTTTCGTCTTTGTTTCATTGACCTTCAGGCCGATCTTAGTGGCTTGTGTTTCTAATTTATTAAATACTTCGTTGATCTCTCGTTCTATTGTGGCCACTAAATTAATATCATCTGCATAGGAGATTATCTGATGTGACTTGCGCATTATTATGCTGTCAAGGTTCTCACTGGCATTTTTTATTGCATTCTCCAGTACAATGTTGAACAGTATCGGTGCAAGTCCACCTCCCTGCCTCACACCTTTGGTGGTTGAAAACCGTTCCGTCATTTGGCTTTGTATTCCCACTACGGCCTTCGAGTCTGTCATTGTTGTTCTGGTTAATCTTACCAATTTGCTTGGTATGCCAAAATCTTCCATTATATCATATAGTCTGTTCCTGTCTATAGTGTCGTAGGCCTCCTTGAAGTCAATGAATAAGTCATAGATTGGTACATTATATTCCCATGCTTTTTCCAGTATTTGCCGGGTGGTGAAAATCTGGTCAATGGTTGATCGCCCCTCTCTGAAACCTAGCTGATGCTACCCTATAATTTCCTTTCCATACTGTGTTATTCTTTGTCGAATATACTTGTGAATATTTTATATGTTATACATAGCAGTTATGTTTGTCACAATAAGAATAAGTTATAAAATTTAATTAACGTAATATACTTCTTTCACTAGAAATTAAACGACATTCTTATTTGAAACAAATTTTGCTGATTCAGATATCTTCGTCAACAACGGTGAACGTCAAGTAGAAATTTTGTTTGCAGTCCAAACACTATTATACACTCAAATGCACATATTTGTGCATAATTCAAAGATCACTTTAATATAAAATACATATTCCATTATAAAGAGCAAAACGGTTTGAAATCACACAATGTGTTATAGACATCAGCATGCGTTTTAATAAACACCGCCAGTAATTACAAATAAAATTTAGAAATGTAACAACTTCGAACGAAAAGGGTAAAGTAAAAATGTAGGAACTTACCTATTACTGTATTATTAACAACACTCCTACTTGTAACTATGGACACCACGGAAACAACCTTTTTACCACTGCCTTCTTGTTGGTTCATATCAGTCACGTGAACATCCAATTGCGATTCTTCATTAGAATTAGTCGTCAACAGAGAAGCATCGGTACTATCAATGTCTATGCTGTCTAAAAATTCTTTAAAATTATCATCCTTCACAGTTTTAATCATCGGTTTCATCGTGACCACATCGTAGGTCTTATTCCCAGATGATCTGAAATCAAGGTCCAAGTTAACTACCTCGTTACTGTCAGTTATTTCTTTGCCGCCATCGTCTTCATATTCTTCAAGGCTATCGTAATTCTGAACGCTGTTGTCATTGTAACTTGAGGCTTCTTCCGCTGATTTTGTCAAATCCGAAGATTCCTTTTCGATCTTCTCATCTTCTTCGAGAGGGCTGGGTTCAGCTGTTGACGAGATTACTGACGATGATGGCAATGTGACTACATTTTCTTCGTATTCTGTGCGATTTGTCGAGATGTCATCGATCGTTATTGCAGTTGAAGGTGGTGTTACTTTTGACGCATTTTTAATGATGGTATCATCTGTAGTGGAAAAGTACATCGTAGTTTCAACAGTTGTAAAATCAGTACTTTCTGTTGTGGTATCATCGTCTACTTGAGCTTTATTATGTTTAGTGGTACTATTTTCAACATTTTCAGTCTTATTAATTGGTGATTTCGTAATAGCTACTTTCGAAGATGGTTTATTTTCTGCGGTATTATCGGCTTCTTGAATATCTTCATCTTCCTCCGAGTCATATATAGAGTCGTCTAGTTCTTCTTTAGAAGAATTCTCATCTAAAAAACGAAATGGTCAAATTTGAATAAATTATAAAATTCTATGAACGAAATTCAAAAAAATTCAAAATGTAATGGGAAGTTAAATCTTAGATATAAAACTAAGCGGATGCCAACACTTGGAAAACTCAACAAAGAAATATGAAGTGACATTAATGGTATTTTAAATCCACGCATGATGAACTGAATATACCCTGCTTCGATAAAAGTTATGTTAGCCAATGTGACAGTGATCTAGTGTCAAAAACAAGGAATAGTATCGAGTCTATAGATGTGTTTATATTACTGAGCTTATACCGAAATGGCAGCTTATAAGCTAAAATTAATATGTACACTATGTGTCTCCTGATACGTAGATTTGTTAACACCAGACAAGGTCAAAGCTTCTACTAGACTACAATATTGATGACAGAATTTTGATTAAACCCAATAGAATTATTGTTAAAAACATTAGGGCTACTTTCGACATTTAAGAAGTATGCCTCTGCTTTTGCGTTTAGTATCAAACTAAAACAGTCTAAACATACTGGATTAACTAATTATAAGTCGCCTATTTATTTTGGTCGTTATGATTCTGCAGGTTTATACAATAAATAGACATTATGAGTACGTAGTATTATTATTACAATTATAAGAAAAAACCATATGGATAATACATCGATAACAGACTCAAATGCTAAAAGCACTGAAACATCGCATTATAAAGAGAAATCATTTCTTTTTAAAAAAATCAGAAAAAAACATACAACTATTATATTTTTAAGAAAATTAACAGTAAGCATTTAAATTACCTGGTTCCTCATATTCATAATATTCAATATATTCCTCGGTGTTCAATTCAGTATCATTAGCATCATTTGCATTCTTTACTGTAGTCAGTACCACAGTGGTATTCAGATTATCTCGTGCTGTTATATCAGCTTCCGTTGTAATATCTGCATATTCAAGCGTTGTACTTGACTCAGTAACATCAGTTTCTTCCAGAGTTTCGGTTGCATTCATTTGCTGTTCATCTAATTCCTCAGTAGTCACGCTATCGACATTCCTTTGGACATCGGAACTAGACGTAGTGCTTTCCGCAGACGATAAGTAATAATCTTCAACATCGTCTTCATATTCGTCGTAGGGTATAGTGAACAGCTGATCAGGTGGTACTGTAATTGGTTTTATCACTTCTTCCAGGTTCTGTGCGCGTTCTTCTCTGGTATTTATGGAATCCGCCGTTGGAGAATTTATGCTGGCAGGATTTAAAGCGTTCCTTGACTCATGAATAAGTTTAGGTTTGATTTCAACAACTGGGGGTTCAGTAGTGTACTTTTGAAATGGTCTGAAAGGATTCTTCCTTATTGTACTGGACGGTATAGGTGTCGTGGATGTCGGTTTAGGGCTGAAAGGATTTTTGGTCGTTATGTATACATCACCATTGTTATTGACGAAGTAGTCCTTTACCAAAGGCTTTGGTTTATAAGTCTTTTCATCGTTTGTAGCAAATATTCTAGGTCTGTTGTTCGAGAAGCTACTCCTTGTGTTCTTACCTAGAAATAGAAAGAAACATTTAAATTAGTAGTTCGTTTTAAATGCAACCTGAAAATTGTTCGTAACTGAAAACCGTATACAACATCCTGTGGTCCAGCTTTTTTTATAGAATTGATAATTTTAGGGATTTATTAAAAGAAAATTATTAAAATTAGTAAATTAAGAACTACTCTCGACGTTGAAAAAGACAAATCATTTTAGTTTTAAGTATCTATACAAATACACTTATGGTCAGCTCTCGTAGCAAGCAAATTTCATTAATTAATACCGGCTTTACTTAAATAATCCTAGTAACTGCATTTTTAAACTCTTGTTATTTTACAAACGTTATATTAATTTATGTTCTGACTGCAATTGAGAAAATTGTACTTTAATTCTTGGAGTTTGTTTCTCTATATATGCCAAGTCTGTGGCTTGAACTAAACAAAAACACTAAACACCTTCACCACACTACGCTGTTACGCTACGGTGTGTAGACAGCGCGATTTTTAATCAGTGCTACTGATGATGACAACTTAGTTGTTGAAATACGCCCTCTTGTGCTTTAGTGTGGTGAAGGTGTTTAGTGTTTTTGTTAAGTAGGAGCTGGCAAACGTCACTTGTGGCTAGCTACTACGGCACCCGCTTAATCTTGGGAATGGTATGAATAGTACGTTTGGAAATACTTCTGTATATAAGAGACGTCATGTAAACAAACAAAGAAATTGAATAATAAGTTGCACACGAGTTATAACATTAACGAGAAGAGTTGCAACGGAAAAATTCTTGGGAAGCAGCAATTTGTTCTGGAAAGTTTGGTTCAGCTCGACAATATTCTTGGAAGATATCTTTGAGATATCCATCGAATACGTTCGTAATCTACCTTTATGTTAGCTTGAGTCGCATACTGTTAAAAGTTAGTTCCGCTAAATAGAACTACCAGGAACTCCGGTATATAAATTCCACAAGCTAATCTGCTCACCTGATGCTTCCCCAGTTTTTTGTTTTTTTTTTTCTCCACGTGTGTCCGTCTTACGTCCTCACTTTGCACAAGAGCCAATAAAACTTATTGTGCTGCACCTCTGTAGTTTATTATATCCACTCCATTAATTTTGTGTCGTATACAAGAGCGCACAGATCCTTCACTGGATGTTTTTTGAACATCTCTGGGTGTATGTTTGGTTGACTCAAAATGCGTTGCCTTCTGTGCTTCACAAATTAATAAGATATGCCTGACTAGTTCTGGTTTCTTATTGCTGAGTCTGCAGTTAATATCTCCATCATACAGACCTATGTTGATTAGATCCACTTCTACGGATGCATGATCTGTTAGAAAATCAGTTATAAATTGCAACCAATCGTTGCTTATATGTGGTAGTTCTTCAGCCCTTCTGTGATTTGACACACCTAGATTATTTTCTGTGGGGTTACATCAAAGCATAAATCTATGCTCACAATTCGAAGACTTTGTATTTTATTTATAGACATAGCTGACGGTTCTTGGTAATACATAATTTATATATATTTTCAAGTAGATAAAATTAAAAAACATTTGATTTGGTTTCACTTAATTTATTAGATTATTTCTAACAATTGTTTCGGTATGTTCTATCATTCTCAGAGAGTTTACTCAACTAAATTTTAAGTGTATATCTATTATTAACTTATATACTTGATGGTGTGTTTACTATTACCTACTTTGACCATTTCATTACTAGGCCTATTATCGGTCTGTTTATGTAATCCAGTGTTTTTCGTTCCTTGGATTATTGCTTTTTTTATGTTCATTTAATTTTGTTTCTATGTTTCTTCTACTTCCGATATAGATAGCATCACCATCTTTACAATTAATCTTATATACACCAGATTTTTCTAAATTTGTTTTGCGGTACATACCTAGATTGTTTTTGTTTACGTTAACTACCTTTAGTCCTTTCTTAGTTCATATTTTATTAATTTGTTTATTTATTGTGGGGACGTAGTGTATTATATACCACTTTTTTGTGTTCGTTCCTTTTATTGTGGGGTAGAAATGTTTTTGTAGGTTTCTTCTGTGTTTGTCTTTTATTATTTCATCTATTATTTTTGGATTGTATCCGTTAGTCATTGCTATTGTTTTAATTGTATTTAATTTGTTATTATAATCTGTTTTACTTAATGGTATGTTTATTAATCTGTATATGAAGCTATAGATCGGGGATATTTTAATTTTTCAGGATTGTTTTGAATATTGTTACGTTTAAAAAGACGCGTTCAACGTTTAATTCATTCACCCCTGTATATTACTTGTTAAATATTTTTAAATCAGTATTAAGTCAAATTATGTTCAAATTCCAAATAAATTACGTTTTAAAATTTGCGTCGCATATATATTCCGTTTTAAAATATTCGATTTAAAATATTTGGTTTATGAAGGACTCTTTGTTCAAATTTAAGATTGGCGACGTATGCATTTCTTGTCCGTCTAAAGTTATCTAAATAGTTTCCTAGTTTCTTGTTGCATGAAATTGCGTAGGTATTTCGCATTTTCTAGTGGCGTGATCCAACAGCGTCTTTCCGACGCCTAAATTCTCCAGGATGTTCTTCTCCCACCTCCGAGTCTTTAAAAGGGCGAAGCTCGTCTAAAATCATTCACTATTACGACATTATTATTACATTCACCATTAGATCCATTTGTTACAACTCAGTTAGTACAGTACAATTAAACAGTGAGTGGTACTTAAATAAATCTTAACTCCGGTCCCGGCGTCGGCCAGAGTCCGCTAGCCCTTTGGTGAAGATGTCCATGGAAACGGGGTGTTAATGTCCACAGTATGGATACACTGGTCAGGGTGATTTAAATCTCGATTACCAAATGATGAATTGTTGTAGTATCTATCGTCCTTCGATTTACGGCGTCCGGGACAATCTTCGTTGGCGTACTGGAACTCAAAATTTCCAGGTATTTGAGTTTTTATTTCGTGTACTTCGTATAGCAAGATCACTGTACAACCACCATGTTGTCAGGAATTTTAAAAATTAGATATTTGTTTGGTAAAGTTAAATATTATTGTGCGCAAGGAACGATCATCAGGAGGTATTTGTCTAAATTTGTATATGTTCTTTTAAATTTGTGTGTTGTAATAGTCACTATTATCTTCTTTTCTTTTGTATATATGGTCAAATCATTTTGAATGTATTAAATATTAGTAAAGTTTTGATATTACTAATATCAAAACTATACTAATAATATTGAGTTCATAGAAATTTTAAGGTAAATGGTGCACCATATTTGATCAATTAGTTTTGCTGAATTTAACCAATTAATTTTATTAGTTTGTTTATTTGTTGAATATGTACTTATTGGTTTGCTTTTCTGTATGAAACATGGTTATAATATGTAGCTACCGCTCACCAGAAAAGGACATTCAACTTTTTTTAGAAATAGTGCAAGAAATGCTCACAAATGTAATACACCATCTTAAAAACAATGTAAAACTAGTCGTCGGCGGCGATTTCAACATAGATGTGTCAATCAAAAGTAGGAATTCGCGTGATCTAATAAACACACTACAATCTTTCGGATTAGCACGCACAGTCTATGAACAGACGAGAATTCAGGGGGAATCGAAAAGTACATTAGACAATGTATTCACAAACACAGGAATATACAAAACCTATACTATAGAAACACCAATATCGGATCATAAGGTAATTAACTTCATCGCTAGCTGTAACAATAACCAACCACAGCCTATCTACACAAAAAGCAGAATCCTCTCACAAAGGAACTACCAAACCTTCGAAGAAATAATCAAAGGGCAGACATGGACAGATTCCCTTCACATACAAGATACAAACAAAAAATTTGAATTTTTCTTCAACAAACTAATTGAAAGTGTGGATATCGCATTCCCTCTTAGGAAGAAATTAGCTGGAACTTCAACGAAAATTAAACCTGTTTATATTTCGAATGAACTCAGACAAATAAAAGAAACCATGGCGCTCATTCAGGAAGCATACAACCTCTTGCGAGGTGATGACCTAAAAAGAATACTTAAAAACTATAAGGAGTTCTATTTACAAAAAGCAAGAGGAGAAAAACGGAACAATTACTTACAATTAATACACTCATCCGAAAATACCCAGAAAATCACATGGCAAATTATAAATAGAGAAACTTGCTCCATAAACAGATCGACGAACGCGCCGTCTGTATATGCTCTAAACGATTACTTTTGTGGCGTGGCAGATGGTCTTCTGCGAGATATATGCCGGACTAACTCGACCTTTGACATCAGTAACATTGAATCCCACAAAAATTCTTGCTTTCTTGCACCAGCAACAACAGCTGAAGTACAACAGATAATTAAAAATCTCAAACCAAAAGACTCCCTAGATATATACGGTATGAACACAAAAATGCTCAAAAGATGTTGTCAACATTGGGTGAACCTTTGGCTGACATAATGAATGCATTCTTTCAGGAAGGAGTGGTACCGCCCAACTTGAAAGTGGCGAGGGTCGCACCTATTTATAAGTCTGGGCAGTCAATGCTCCCAGGAAATTACAGACCAATAGCAGTATTGCCTGCTGTTGCAAAGGTTTTGGAAGCTGCCATACTTTTACGATTGGTATCATTTCTGGTAAAAAACAACCTATTATCGGAAAACCAGTTCGGCTCCCGAACTGGGAGAACAACAACAGACGCTATTCTCGCAGTACTAAACTCAGCATGGGACGCTATAGAGGAAGGAAACAACTGTACGGTGGTAATGTGTGACTTGTCTAAGGCGTTCGACTGTATGCAGGGGGATATTCTGTTGCAAAAAATGGAACGATACGGCCTAAGAGGGAATATACTGAAACTTGTCAAGTCCTATCTAACAAATAGGAAGCAAGCTGTAAGCCTGAACGGGGAATTAAGTGACATGCGGGAGATCTACCATGGGATACCACAGGGATCAATTCTGGGGCCCATTCTCTTCTGCCTATATGTGAACGACCTTTCGAGGAACATCACAACGAAAACTGTACAGTACGCAGACGATACAACTTTCGTATGTAGGGGCAGCAATGAACAACAAATCGCACAGGAGGTAGAAAAGGTGCAAGACGGGGCCAAGGCATGGTTCATCCAAAACAAGCTAACGTTGAATGAGACTAAAACAGTGTATCTGCCTATAACATCGAAACGCGCCTCAACACCAGGAAATGCCGGATGTGCAAAACTTCTGGGGATGACTATCGATACTAGACTGACCTGGAGGGACCACGTCAATGACCTAACTACGAGACTGTCAAGTGCACTGTACGCCATCAGGAGAATGAGAACCATAACGAATAAAGAAACAGCGACTTTAGTATACCATACGCTGTTCCACTCACGAATGACCTACGGAATTGAATTATGGGGTGAATCGGCTCATGCACATGACGTTTTCGTTATGCAGAAGAAGGCCATACGAGCTCTGGAGCAAGTAAGCCAACAAACACACTGTAAACCACTATTCATCAAGAACAGGATAATGACTTTACCATCTGCGTACATTTACAAACAACTACTTAGAGCAAGAATTGAACTCCCTAAATTAGAAAGAAAGAGTATGTCGACAAAATACAATCTACGATTAGACTACCAGGTTCAAATCCCCAGCGATAGGATAGCGACTACAGATAACCAACATAGACACCTAAAGTTGCTAAATGGACTACCAACGGATTGGATGGACAAACCGTACTATGTTTTTAAGAAGCATCTCAAAGAATGTCTCCTGCAAAATGGATTCTATACTAATCTATACAGTCGAGGAGTTCGAGGAACATACGAAGAAACTTTAACCAAGCCACATTAAACAGGCCACCGACATACACAAACATCTAGACAACAGTCTGCTACACATTTCTCCCATACACACTTTCATACACACTCTCATACACTCCATATACAACACAAACAGTTCACACCTTTGACGTCTACCTCAAAATATATGCATTGTAATATTGTACATATGTAGTGTAATGTAATGTAATATCTTGTTCTGGTAGTAATAAATATTATTATTATTATTATTATTATTATTATTATTATTATTATTATTATTATTATTACCCTCTCTCTAAAATTTAGTTTTCTTTGTTTTTGTAATGAATTTAAATTTAGTGTAAATTGAATAATTTTTCACAATCAAAAGTTAGTCATATTTATTATTTCAATCTTAGCTTCAATATTTTTGTGTATTTCATACTTCCATTATTATTATTATTAATGTGTTAAATTTTATATTTCAAATTTCTCTTGTTTTTATTTAATAAATTGTTATTGTTTTTATTAATTTGTTTCCTTTGATGTGGGCCTAGTAAAGACCCTCTATACCATATGTTATAATTCTTTACTTTTCCCTTTCTTTATCATAGTATGTTTCTAACATAGTACATTATAATTACACATTATAACTTACCAGCAGATATCGCATTGCCCGTGTTTTTTCCTACACCCTGTCTTGATTTATCGGAATCTTCATTTTTATTCAGTGACCATTTCGGAAAAAGAGCCGGCTGCGTACGGTTTCTATTCACGCCGAAGTCGAGCGACGGTCGGAAATTGGACGTGGGTTTGTCGTTATTGTTCACGTAATCCTGTGCCGCATCCGCAGAATTGTCTAAGGCCGATTCGCCGAGAAAAGCTTCCGTCTTCGTGGGAAACTGAAGCAGTGGCTTCGGAAAGAAATGCGAATAATTCGGTCGATGTGTGGAAGGTATCACATTCTCGTGGAGGATGTTCCGCGGCCTGGAGAATTGCGCCGAGGAAGGCTGAAAGACGTTATCGGGTTGTAATCGGAAACCAGTAGGTTCGCTGGTCGTCAACGATAATCCGGGGAATCGATATTGCGGCAGTGTTTGCTGGAGGTGTATCGGCAGATCGGATGTCTGTAAGTCGCTCGAGAAATAAGGTTCGACGACTGGTAAAAAACCCGGCGGTCGGGATTCGCGATAACGAGATAAGTCTTCTGGTGGTCTGTCGAATATGCTCCTGGTTTGTTGCTGCGTTTGTAAATATCGTGACTGTGGACCCGTATAATAATAATTCGAATCTGAAATGAAATAAATAAATTAATAACAAATGAACTAAATAAATTAAGAATATGTAATTTATGGGGAGAAATAAGAAAAAACTAGAATCAAACAATTTAATGGCTCAATAATAACTATTTAATTGCAAATATTGCAAAACTGTTGATTGAAGTGTATTTAAGGGAAATCTATCTCCTTCAAGTCAACTTCATAATTTTCGACATCATTTAAATGCTTGATGGAATCATATATGACTTTATTGCGTAATTTTTGTCGCATAGTAATAATAATATTATTATTATATATAACAATAGTTCCTCCATATTAGCGGTCGCCCCACCATAAATGCTAATAGAACGACCACCGCCCACACTCCCACACAAATATATTTAAGCAACAACAATTTTTCATTCCTTAAACAAGACTTGAACAACAAAAAAGAAATAATTCTATTAAATAAATTCTATAAATAAACCAATTATTAAATTAATAAACCGGTGCAAATTATTAAATTAGTAAACTATACAAAGATAGCATCAAAGTTGACAGGCTAGTATTATATACTGCCACCAAGCAGAAGCTTGCCGGTGGCATCCCGTTCGCACTATTTAGAAGTACAGTCTGACAGGTGCAGATATGTGACTACATATTTATTCGAAGAAAAGTCACATCTCGACAATAATTCTTAGAAAGTCATCAGTCAAGATTCACTGGTACTCGGCTACACGTTGTAATGGTACAGCTTATTTTATCCTTTAAATAAACTTTATAATCTTAAATAATTATATGAATAATATTTTATTAATTATGTATTGGAAATCAATAGATACATATTGCTAGAAATTTATTTCCCATATGTTTATATGTATATAAATTAAGTATTAATTTGATAAGAATAGTGGCGCCTAACATTTGTGTTAGTTTAAGATAAGTGGTACGATATCTATAACTTCGCACGGTCTACGTGACCCAGTGTGTGTGAACCACGACGGCAATACCCAGACATCATAGAAAAAGGGGAATCCCAAGATTCGAATTACAAGGAGTGAATATGGTGATTCCACGAGGGAGTCGAATAAGGTCCTTTAATGTGAACAGTCACTTAGGAAAATACCTAAGATTTACTGCAAAGAGATAAGGTCCTTTAGATTAAAAGTGTGTCGGCTCCCACGAATATACAAAAAGCGGTCAATCAAATATATATTTACAAATAGAACCTTAAAGCAAATAAATTGGTTCTTATTTTTAAAATAAATCTACCACTTAACAAGTATTCAAGTGTTTAAGTTATTATATCTTCCCGTATAAAGCATTTGTTCTACAATTGACAGTTTGTGCATATTCCCGACGTCTTGTTCGTCGAAGATAAAAAGTCCAATTGATATTATTTGTTATGTATTTGTTTTTTTTATTAAAATCAATTTTATTGTGTAAGTGTTTTATTATATTTGTATTAAAATATATTGATTTCCAATATAAATATTATTTAAACTTATACAGTAGTATTTATAAATTACACCAAGTAATGCCCTAAAAAACTATTAGTTTTTCAACATCTCTTTTATCCGAATCGCCCTGGGATAAGGACTGAGCTTAGCAGGTAAACACATAAATTTATTATTTTATTTTATTCTTGTATATAAAAAATTATTAAACTATGCAGGGCATTTTATATAGTTGTTCTTTTACAATATGACGCAACAACATGGGACCATTTTTGCATTACATTAATAATAATTTCAATTAGTGGCTCCTTTACAACGGTTCCCCCCAACAGCCAAGCAGGAATACAGCTTTTTACCTCGTTGACTGACCGGAGGGTACGCAAGTGGTCAGGTAGGCTATTGAAAATCCTAGGAAACGATAAAGGGTACTATCAGATAACCGCCCACATTTTCCCTCGTTTCATGTTCATGAGACACACGCGGATAGTTACTACTGCAGAAGTAAAAACACGAAAGCATACGCAGAACATATAGCTGCTTTACTGTCAAGCATCCCTATGTGCTGTAAATTGAGGCGGTATCAAGGCTTTTATTGCAGTTCTTGATGATTCTGTTTTGTGTCCATCTTCATCTTCATCTTCTTTTCGGGATGTATCAAGTCAGGCCTTGGCCTTTAACTTATAGTCTTATTGTGGCTTATCTTGATTTTGGGGGGAATTGTGCAGATTTGCTACAGTTAATTCTGTATCTTATTTATAACGCTAACTGCTTCCTCCTACTGCGAGGTATCTGATAATATTGCTTGCTTGCTTTCTTGCTTTCCCTGGCTGTTGTTGTTTGTTTTTCCGGTTCTTGGCGTGTAGACTGTTTGATGTGAATATGCTCCGGATTTTTTTCCAGGGGTTGATCCGGTGTGTTGTGTGACTGTGTGATTAGTGTTTGAAAATTTGTGCTATTATTTTTGTTTCTTGTATAAAGTCATTTATTTGTTTGTCTGTTGCGTTGGTGTCGTGCAGCACTAGCAGCATTCTGCCTAGGCTGAGTGCTAGTTCGTCTACTTGTCTTTGAGTGTATGTGTTGTCCGTTTGTCTTTGGTTTTTCGTTTCTTTTGTTCTTTCTGTTCTTTCTGTCCATGGGTTTCTCGTCGGTATTGGTGCTTCCGTGTATGTTTGTTTCAATTTTGTCTGTGTGTTGTTTGGATTTTTGTTGCATCGTTTATAAATGGATACATGTTCCTCTCCGCAGTTGGCGCACTTTGGTGGAGTGGTTTTCGGTTTCGTGCATAGGTGAGTGGAGTGTGGTTCTGCACATTTCATGCATTTGTATGCTATGTTGCAGAATTTCTGTGCATGTCCAAAGGATTGGCATTTGTGACATTGGATGATTGATGTTTTAACTCGTAGCGATTCGACTGTGATTTTGAGTCCGAAAATTTCTATGATGTTGAAAATTGATTTGTATGTTTTGTCCAGTTCGATTAGCACTAGTGGTGATGGTGCTTTGTCTCGTCCGGTCATCCTTGTCGCTTTTATTGTCGGGTAGCCTTGTGCTAGTAGGTCTTCTTGAACGTCCTCTGTGGTATAGTTTGTTGGTACTCCTCGGAGAACAATTTTTAGTGTTTTTTCACTTTTAAGTTGAAACGTGAAGAATTCGATTTGGTTTGTGGTCAGTGTTTTGGTTAGTTGTCTGTAGTCGTCGTCGGTTTTTGGGTTAATGTGTATGCCTTTTCGTACCATTTTGTTGTCGTATGTTTGTATTTTGTCAGTCTTCAGGAGTCCACGTACTTGTGCCCATTTGTCTTTGTCGGTTACTATGATTGGTGATGTTCTGTATTTGTGTGTTTGTGTGAGTGTGTCTGTGTCTGTGTTGCCAGTTGCCTCGTTTTTGTTTGCAGCAGCTGATGTTTGTGCAGTCTCGTTTGCTGAGTCTGTTTCCATTTGTTCGTTGGTAGGTGCTATTGCCGTGAATCTGTTTTTTAAATCCAGTGTGTTGTGTACTTCGTATTTTGGGATTTTGTTGTTACTTTTTCTTGGGAAGGTAAAGTCTCCTGCGTTGATTTCTTCTTTATCTTTTTCGAGTTGATGTTTTTTGTCGATGCCTTCTTTTAGTAGGTTGTTTAGTTGTATAATTGGGTGTGTTGATGGTTGTGTTTTATAAAAAAGATCCAGATGTTTGTTTAAAGTTGCGACGCTTGCGCTTGCTGTTTGTTTGTCTTTGGCTTCCTTCAGGTTTTTGTAGTGTTGCCAGCCGAGTACATCGTCCGGCCTAAGTGTTGATTCGAATCTTCTGCAGCATTCTTGTTTGGTGGTGCGACGGGTAGTACCCTTAGTGCCCAAGGATGATTGTGATAAATTCGATGGTCGCGAGGCGGAACTTCTATATGAAGTGCCGCTGTCGGAATCTTCGTCTTCGTTCATCTTGAAAAATTCTGACCGCTGCGCACGGTTGCTAAAGTCAGAATGTTTTGTGTCCTCTCCAGTGACTCTATTATATAGGTAGTGAGACGCCTGAACCCCAATTGGTTATACCGTACCGAAGGACGGATTCAGCCAGGGCATGACAAATCGTGTGCAGCACTATATCCGGAACAAGTTCTTTGAGATAGAAGAAGCATCCCGCACAGTATCTTGACGTTTGGAAATTTCAGATATCTGCGCATCCCATAGAAAATTGCCATCATTGATAACGCCCAAGTACTTCTGTTGTCTCACAGCTTCACTTGTCGTACATTCGTACACATCACTCACACCCCGCAGACAGGCACAAGAATGAACCGCAAAGTCTGGAAGAAAGGGTCGCCTATTATGAGGTGAAGCCTATGTACATGAATTTAGTTTTCTCTGCATTAATCATTAATAATAATAATAATAATGATAATATCTTTATTTGTCCAAGGCTTTATATTGAAAGGACAACGGTATTCTGTACACATTGACTTCAAAAAAAGGATTTTTTTAATTAGCCATTAGTATAAAAAAGTTTTCATAATGGAAGTTTGAAAAACGACACATTGTGGCGAGCGGCGATCCCTGTAGTATATTTCTTATTGAATATTGTGTAGTCAACCGGGATGGTAATCTTGAAGAAGAAATATTTCAGAAATTGCCGCTGAATTTTTTCAATAGAGAGCCGCAAGTAAACATACTACAGATATCAAACTTATTAAGCATACTCCAACTTGATGAACAAAAAACTAAAATACAACGTCTTTAAAACTAATAGGTTACTGAAGAACTTACAGCAACGCAGAATAAAACACAAATATCTTGAAACCGATGTGCAAACGGGATTTACATGGTTGGAAAAACTTAATCTGCTATCGAAAAGAACCTCAAGATCCCAGAAAGTGTCTAGCCTTTCCAAAAGAACACCATCTATGAACTAAGTAGAATTATGCTGATCTACTTTATATATATACGTGTGAAGGACATAAAACAACATGCACTTACATTTAAATGTCATTTGTACTTGGAAAACCAGTTTGACAAAGTATATAAGTCTTGTTGAAGGCAGGAAACATCACTCACGGATTTTATAGAATTACAGATTTTGAGGTCATCGGCGTACGCAAGTATAGGACACGTGAAAGTTTCAAATTCCAAGTAAATTTTTAGAAATAAACTGAAAAGTAGTTGCCCTAGATTGGAACCTTGCGGGACACCGGAAGCGGGTCAGAACTCACAAGATCCAAAACCATTATATAAAACATAATTTCATCTATTTATCAGCATCTATTTGTAAGCAAAGACGCGCTAATTTCGAGCGCAAAAAAGGTTTCAAGTAGTACACTATGACCTGTTGTATCAAAGGCACGGCTGAAATCCGTATAAACCACATCAATTTGATCTTGATTGTGCAATTCATGAAAGATCGTTTGATTTTAGGCAGATTAGTAATTCTTGATCGACCGCGCATGAAACCGTGTTGATGTGGAGAAATGAATGATTTAGTATTAAAGTATATCACTGAATAAATTACGTTTTCAAATACTTTGGCAAACTTGCATAGAATAGATATTGGTCGATAGTTTTTTACCCTGGTCTTATCATCGTTCTTAAATGTTGGACAAATTCTTGCCATCGACAAGGGAAGGTCGCAGTTCTTGTGGAGAGATTTATTATCAACGTCAAGGGTTTCACTAAAGCAGATCTTGCATCACATATTAGTAGACTAGGAATTAAACCATCACCCGCAACATCATTAATAAAAGTTGACATTATGATAATTAGCTCGTCTTCATCAACACTTGAGAAATTACATGATTCAGTTGAGTATTTTTAGGATTTTGCGATTTTTGAAACGTAAACTGTATTCTTAATAAATTCTGGACTGGGAGTTTCCGAGGACAGTTGAAGAGTAGTTCATGTCACCATTGCGAAAATTGCAATTCAATTCATTTTTATTATTAAAAAAAGCTTGTGCGAAGTTGACAACTTTGTCAGATCTCATGCAACTAATTATGTCCTTTATACCATATATGTATACAATATATCAAACGATTAGGAAATGCCTCCCGTAAGATTTCTATTGAAATTCTAATAATGTTAATGGTTGATCGTTCTTAGTGAAGTCACGATTGTTTGGCAGTGTTTCTATGTATATAACGGCCCTTTATATGTGACTTACGCATTGCAACTAGAAATGTCACCCTTCATTTGCAGTATATACTTTACAAAAATAAACATAATTTTATAATCATCAAGCCGTAACCTAGTCTCCTACATTTTTACTTTGGTTTATTATACTTTATTGTGTTACTAAATAAAATCCGTACTTTTATGTACAACATGAACATGAGTGATCAGACGGCTTAAGACCTAAGAAACAAGTGATCAGGCATTTGAAACTGAATTTGACGAATCTGTCAAAAGTACTTACGAATGATTTATCTGTATAAATTCTTTATTGATATTTAAAATAGAAACTAATAAGCAAAGCTTTTTCTGGAAGTTCTTAAGCACGTTTTGATAAAAGGTTTGATTCATTCTTGCTCTCTGATACAAATATGTAATAAAATTATACAAAAATGTAATAATAAATTGATTCACAATTTTCATGTTGATATAGCACATTCACTAAAATGTGCAGTAATTTATATATTTATAATGGCGATCCTCCTCAAAACGCTCAGAAAAAAGTCTACTCCTTTCATTTGTAAATTGGTTAATGCATAGATTCTTCTAATGATTTTTTTTTTTTGAAAAACTAGAATCAACACATTCAAATGTTAAGAGATTTATATTTATCAAATTATATATGGAAGTACCTACTTGCGTTTATAACTTTACTCGCCTGTTGCAAATTCCCGTGCACTCGTATTGCTGCTTCGATTGGTAGAATGAAAAGCTGCACATCAATCTATTTTAACCAAAGTAGTAAATGAAACACAAAACAGCTAAATCCTTAGTTAGAAATAATATAGTTCTTCTAACGTCAATTGTCATGATGTCATATCAAATTGTCTACTAAATTTTAAGCTATGTGTTTCATGTTTTGGCGGGATATTTGAACCACTCCTTCTTATTCTGAGACAGGGTATAGTACTTTGCCAATATGATCAAATAGCACTGATAACCGCTGATTTTGAATCCTGTATTCTGTTAAAATTGCTTAGCTGTCATCTGTAATTTTCAAAATCACTGCTTAAAACCCTTTAAACTACGATTATGAGAGTCTCATCACAAATTTGACTATTAATTAGAAGTCAAACAAGCGTGGAAATTGTAAAACATAAAAATCGATAAATGCAAATGGCAGAAGCGTAAATCAATTGCAAATACATTATAAGCACCGAACTGAAAATCCAAATTTATTATTCATCCAACTATTGGAACAGTATGGCAAAACTAAAACAATTGTGTAGTATTAATTATGTCTTTATTCATTAATGTTTGGCAAAATTGACAAAGAGAAAACGAAATACTCAACGTAACCATAAATTCTCATTACCAAATTTAATATTATCATTAAATCCTTATTTAACGAAAGTTTTCACAAGACAAATTGGAAGTGAAAAGTCACTGCACGCTTCTCTAAGACCATACAGCTTTTTATTTATAGAGGAACGCTTATTAAGTTTCACTTTACATTAATGGACGTCGATGCCATTCATGTGCAACAGAAATATTGTTTACGAGTACGAATTTATCGTGCTTGTATGCACAGTGCTCCAGTTATGGAACGGCGATCTTGGGAATCAAGTGCAACGTCTCGTGACAAATTATCGGTTTCGTAGAATAAATTACAGTCATAGAAAATTGTCTCAGAATTTTTTTTTTAATAATACTAATTTATTTAATTATTGCAAATATTAAGTTACAATATGAATGTTAAAAGGACGCATAAGATAACCATTGTTTCAAAAACAAACTATACTTACGAAATACTGATTTTTTTCATTCTACAAATTACATAAAAATCATTATACAAACAGATTTTTTCTCATTTGATGCCATAATAACGCTATTAACGCATCGAAAATGATGCGTTTGTAACTTATAAACGCACAATGTGCGTTTATAGTTTATCTAGTTCAAATTAGTTTTTCGAGGGTGGCTACTTGTAATATGTCATTCTACATAATGTCAAGAAATCATAATGGAATCTATATTTTCAATGTACGATGCAAATATTTTATTTTGAATTATGTTCTTGAATTGTAGGTACTGTTACTGTATACATTGACGAGATGTATCTTGGGCATTTATAATAACACCAGTAACTACTAGTACTTGTTGAGGATTCAATATAACCCTTAGCCACAGATGAGGACTTCCAACCCCCATGTTTTTTTATTGTCAACAAATCACCACCATGATTTCCCCAATGTGTTGCACTAGATCTTCCAAAACAGTGCCCGGTAAACAATTTTGGATTTGGCAATTTCAAAAAACTCGCAATCTCCTTCGGAATTTTGCCTGCAATATTGGACTATTAAATATACCGACAATTGCGATAATTCAAGAAAAATCGCTTATGACTAATAATAATAGGCCGTAAGTTATAATATTTCTAAATTAAATCGATCCATATTGTATCTGTAATTACAAAGAATGTCGGAATATTATTTTTTGTTTTAAGTAAGTACAAAAATAATGAATGTGTCAGACTTGTAGTCAGTGTCGTTTACAGACGTATTGGTCAGCTCCTCTCATCTATAAGCTCCGTTGTAACCTATTATTCAAGACTAGCTACAAATTAATGCCATTATACGCAAAGCTGCGAAAGATGTGAAAAATGTATACTTATACTTTCATTGCCAAATATATTTCATCTGCTTCTTGTATAAATGTAATAATTCTATTTCTTCCAAGATTTCAGATTTTTTTGGTAGGTAACCTTGAGATAAATAATTCAGGAAAGCCTGTAATTTCTTATACTGCGATACCTATATCTACATCCTTATATATAGTAAACAACACCTCAGCATAGAATAAATTACCCATAAAGTAGATGGTTTATATTTAGTAAGTTGTAATTGAAAATAGGCATTTAAAGCGTTATTACACCATTCTTCAAATTTCATATACTGCTTCTCATAATTGCTACGAGATTAAGTGGGAAGTAAATCATTCACAGCATTTTTAGCAATTTATATAATTTCAGGTGGTGTACATGAAATATTTGCACTCATTTAAATTAAATTTAAGAAATATCAAATATTGAATATGAAAATCGCGATAAATTCAAATTTTGAATTTATGTCAAATGTCATAACATATTGCCAACCACCACAAAAATGACTCTACTTTGAAATTCCTATTATTTTTATAAAATAATGATAAAAAGAGGCAGATTAGAAAAACTAATATAAAGAACTCGCCTAATCTAAACTTGGGCTCGTGCAATAAGACTTGTCTTATGACACTCGTTCTTTAATACGCTATTAATATAGTTATTCATGTACCAAGTCAGTAAAGTGGTCCTTTATCGAACGAGTCTGATTTAGAGCCAAACGAACGAAGTCAGCGAGGCGAATAACAGACGAGTTCGATAAGGTACTTTACTTACGTGGTGCATACAAAATTTTATCGTCAACCTCAAAAATTTGTAATTTTAAAAATAAAGATATAATTACTTATGACATTTTATGACAGCGACAAACGATTTATGGTTAATGTCATACAATCATGTCGTGTTGATAGATATTAGCGGCAAGTAAAGTACTTTATTTTACAGTACGATAAACTGTTTGTTTACCTCCGTAAAACGCTATGGTAATGTATCGCTTTATTGACGGTTGACGATAATAGTTTTTTTCTATTCCGGTGCTATAAAGTTCACTTTACGACACCCGTTTTGGTTGCATAAAGTATTACTTTATCGCACGCTAATTTTATTTTTTTGAAGTTGGTAACAAAAAAAAATGGAACCAAATCGTATTTAAATGTCAAAATATAAGCCTTTAAAGTAACAAAAATGTGCGATAAAATTGTACAAAGAATAAAAAGCAAACATGCTAACATTTCACTTACTAATTAGCAATATAAATTGTTAAGCAGAGTTGGATAATAAGTTTTCGGATGCTACTATTGACATTTACTTACCATGTTGAATAGTACAACTGTTATAAAAGTTTTTTTTGATAAATATGTAGAGGGTTTGTGGACGAAAGATTTTGTAAATTGTCTTCTGCTATTTTGCGAATCTCTGGGGGCGTACAGTTATTTATTTCGTCCTTTTTGTTGATAATTTGAAATAATTTATTGCATAAATCAGTCTGAATTTTAAACACAATTACATATAGCACCACCGATATTCAAATATTTAAAACGTTCTACCTAAAAATCAGAGTAACCAACTTCAAAAAAGCAAAATTTCTAAAATATTCGAACAAAACATGTCTCTTATTTTAAGCTTTTTTGAAATTTTAATAACCGAAATAGAAAAAATAGTATAAAATACACGTTTCATAAGACATTTTGCGCACTTGTTCTTTAGAAAACTCGCCTAGCAGCTCGTTTTCTAAACTTGAACGCGTGCGCAAAAATCGTGTCTTATGAAACTTGTATTTTAATATACTATTTATCGCCAACCGTCAGTAAAGTGATGCGTTACCATAGCGTTTTACGGAAGTAAAGAAACACTTTATCGTACTGTACTATAAAGTACTTTACCTGCCGCTAATATCTGTCAGCGTAGCCATGACTGATGACTTTAAAAATAAATCGTTTGTCACTGTCATAAACTGTCATAAGTTATTATATCTTTATTTCTTAAATTAACAATTTTCACGGTTGGCGATAAAATTTTGTATGCACCACGTCAGTAAAGTACCTTTACCGAACTCGTCTGTTAGTCGCCGCGCTCGCTTCACTCGCTTGGCTCGTAAATCAGACTCGTTCGATAAAGTATCACTTTACTGACTTGTTACATAAATAACTATTATGTACCAAGTCAGTAAAGTGATACTTTATCGAACGAGTCTGATTTATAAGCCAAGCGAGCGTAACGAGCGAGGCGAGTAACAGATGAGTTCGATAAAGGCACTTTACTGAAGTGGTGCATACAAAATTTTATCGCCAACCGCAAAAATTTGTAATTTAAAAAATAAAGATATAATGACTTATCACATTTTATGACAGTGACAAACGATTTATGGTTAAAGTTATCAGTCATGGCTACGTCGACAGATATTAGCGGCAGGTAAAGTACTTTGTTAGAGTTCGTTCAGATAGAGAAAAGGACAGTACGTCACTTGCGCACGAACCAGTTTTACGCGTCACATTTCGCGCAAGTTCTGTGACGTCGTGTACCAATCTCTATCTGAATGCAGTCTACTCTCCGCCTATAAAGTGACATTTGGCGCATGCATCGCTCAACCAGCAAGGAGTACTTCCCGGTCGACACGACTGTAAAAATTGCGAAAAAATACTGGCTCTTTGAGACATTTAAAAAATATCGAACTTTATGCTGATAAAATTTAGTCTATAAAATACTACTTCCCTCGACTTTTCTTTACTAAAAGTTAGGGAAATGGCTAAAAATTCTTCCAACAAATTTGTTGGCGTCATCTGTTTGACGATCTTTCAAGCACTTTCACATTCGCATTTAATTGCAAACAAACCCAAAAAGCGGTAAATCCACGATAAATGTGTGAATAAAAACGTTATATGCAAGAATATAATAACTTAAACATAATGGAAATGTGAGTAATAGGTACGTACATGAAATGTTTAAATTAATTAGGTAAGCTATTTTAGGTTAGGTATGATATTAATCACTTTAATCAATAATATTATTTTAATTAAATGCTCGTACAAAAAATATTGTACAAACCACTTGCGTGAAGAAATCTTCTATGCATTCGCCCAATTAAAAGCACTCGCTTCCATTTGGTTTGTAAATAACTATTGTTTTACAGTACGATAAAGTGTCTGTTTACCTCTGTAGGACGCTAATGCATCGCTTTATTGACGGTTGGCGATAAAATATATTTCCTGCTAGTTACAGCAACAATTAATTTGATAATACAAAAATATAACGATTAATTAAAATATAAATAAACATATTTCATAGTTGTTAATTACTCACAAAATAATTTAAAATAGAATTTTTTGTCAGTGTTCATTTGCGTATTTTAATAGCTGCATTGCTTACTAATTATTACAAACCTCAATTTAACTGAATTAAAAACATAACAATAATAATTCAAATATAATTGAAACATACTGGAGTGAATTATTCATAATAATACAAAGTACAATTTAAGTCATCTATATTGGCAGATTCCCACGCACATAAAACTAAGGTTATGATCATGACCGTTGCGATTACGGAATTTTCATGTAAAATGCCGCCGACCATCCGAAATCGACAAAACAAATACGCCCATTCCGCCGTATCTACACAAAATACTGCCTTTGTCGGCGGACAAGTTACTACAATCGTAAAGATTCCGCCGACCAGCGGAACTCTCAGTTTATACGGGGCAAAACCATCGTCGGACATTTAACCACAGCGGTTTAAAAAAAAATGGATACTATCATTTGTATTTAATATCTAAAATAATGTTATAGTATAATATTTATTATACGTTTATAAGTAGGTGTAATAAATAAGTAATAGTCTAATATTTCAGCTTAACAAATTAAGTCATATCTTCGTAATTATTCCTCAATAATTAATCTGATTACTGGTCCATTTAGAATGCTTCTGTATCAATTTAAATTTCATTACGTTGCGCTACCATTAGTGCACGCAATCAATAATAAAAGTAAACCAGTAAATAATCCGTGAAATACATATATAAAGCACGCAACTAAATGTATATCTGGTACACGTTAGCATACCTTGAAAACATTAAGATTACTTAATATATGCGGAGATTTAAATTAAGTAACCGGGCGTAATAAAAATTTAATAAATTTACACACTTTTCCTTTTCAACCTGTTGCTCGCCTTCCATGGCATGCCACTTCGAGGCAGAATGTCTAGTGAAAGTGCTTACTTTGCGCTGGAATGAGCGGCAACTTCTCTGTTTATTACTTTACCGTCCATACATTTGTAGACAGATGATTATACACGTACATACAATAATTCTTGGCATAGAAACTCCGGTCATAAATTTTATAGTTAGGAAATATTAACGACAAACATCAATAACCATCTTTGATTGTCGAGAAGGAAATATGTACGGCTTTAATCTCTCCTAGTCTATTCCCCGGCAAAATTAAAATGTCAAAAAAACACAAGTCAGGGTCTTTTTTTCGCATAGATTAAGTGATAGTGCAAGCAACTGTTAGAAGAGGTAAAACAGGTTAGAAAGGGTCAGAGCGAAATGAGAAAAGAATTGGAGGGAAGCAATAAGGAAATAAAGGCGTTAAGAAATGAAATAAAAGAGATAAATCAGAAATGGGAACAAAAATATGAAGAGCTGGAAAATAAATTTAAAAATTTAGAAAGGAAATTGGAAAACATGGAGAAGGAGAAATGAAAGAATAATATAGTTGTAACCGGAAAAAAAATAGAAGAGAGGAACGGAGAATTGAACAGACTGATGGAGGAATGGATGAAGACGGAGTTGGGAATAGAAAGTAAAATTAAAGAAGTGAGAAAGATTAATCAGGATAAAATTTTAGTGGCAATGGAAACTTTTGAGGGAAAAATGGAAGTACTTAAAAGTAAAAGTAAATTGAAAGGAAAAGAAATATATATTGATAGTGATCTAACAAAGCAAGAGAGGGATGTGCAAAAGAAACTGAGATTAATGGCCAAGAAAATGAGAGAAGAGGGAAAGAATGTAAAAGTAGGATACATGAAAATAAAACTTGATGGAAGGGATATGTACTGGGATGAAGATGGAAAAACTGTGGTGCAAAAACTTACAAAAAACTAACAAAAAGAAAAGCTGGAGAGGGAACAATGGACTTGACTTGGCAAAGGAACGGACATGAAATATATAGTAAGATGGTAGTAAACGATGAAAAAATAAATAGTAAATTGGGAGGGAAGAACATGAACAACGGAAAGCGGAAGCAAAGAAATAAGAAAATCAGAATAAGCACATGGAATGTGAGGACAATGTTGGTACCAGGAAAAATGCAGGAAATCGCAAGGGAATTGGAAAGATACGGAATAGATGTGGCAGCAACACAGGAAACGAGATGGGAAGGAAAAGGGAGGATAGATAAAAAGAATTTTACAGTGATGTATTCGGGTGAAGAAAGGAAAGGACAGAAAGGAGTGGCATTCATGATACTAGGAAAATTAAGAAAGAGTGTACTAGAATTCAGACCAATAAACGGAAAAATGGCTTACATGAGACTGGATACAAAACCGCTCAAATTATCATTATTAAACATATATGGACCCACAGAAATAGCAGATGAAGAAATAAAGGACAAATTCTACGAAGACATGGAAATGGAAATTGAAAGAATACCAAAAGAAGATACCATTGTGGTATTGGGTGATCTGAATGCACAGATAGGGAAGGAGGAATCTAATAGAGAAGTAGCCGGGAAATATACAATACATAAAAAAACAAATGACAACGGATATAGATTATGTAACTTAGCAGAACGAACAAACATGGTAATTAGTAGTACTAAGTATGAGCATCTAAGACAACACAAAGTAACATGGAACTCACCAGATCAGAAAACGCAGACACAAATAGATCACGTGCTGGTCAATAAAAGGAAACAATCGTCGATAACAGATGTTAGGACGTATAGAGGAGCATGCGCAGATTCAGATCATTTTATGGTGACAACGACAATTAAATTGAAGATAAAGAAGACAATGAAAATTAAACAAAAGAGTAATGATTGGAATATAGAGGAATTAAGTAACGAAAAAGTAAGAGAGGAATACAGAAAAGAAATAGAGAGGCAGTTGATGAGCGAAAGAAGATACGGAAATGATACAGAAACAAGATGGAGAAATATCAAGAAATGTATTAATGAAGCAGCAGAAAAATGTATCGGAATAAAAGGAAAGAAAAAGAGGAATGAATGGTATAATGAGACTTGTCAATACATACTAGTCAGGAAGGTGGAAGCAAGAACCAAATGGTTATGGACGGATAAAAGTGAGAATAGAATCGATTATGAGAAGATGAGAAAGGAATGTAAACAAAGAAGAAGTAAAAGAGAGTGGATGGAAGAGCAGATGAAAAACATCGAAGAAGAAAGTATGAAGAAGAATACCAAGCGGTATTACCAAAAAATCAATGAACACAATAAAGTATATAAGCATAAAGGAAGTGGCATAAGGGATAGTAGGGGAAGAGTAGTTGAATGTGAAGAGCAATATAAGGAAGTATGGGAGGAATACTTTAAGGGACTACTTAACGGTAGGCAACGGAGTGAAGAAATATATGAGGAAGATGAGGACAAAGTTGTGGTACATGAACCAACATTGGAAGAAGTAAAAGTAGTTATAAAAGCTAGCAGAAATGGAAGAGCACCGGGAAAGGATGGAATAAATAACGAACTATTAAAATATGGAGAAGAACAATTACAGGAACATATATACGAATTGATACGGAAAATATGGAACGAAGAAAAGATGCCGAACGAATGGAAATTAGGACAAATAGTTACATTGCATAAGAGAGGAGACCAACAAGAATGTAAAAACTACAGAGGGATAACACTATTAAATACGACATACAAAATACGATCATCAATAATACAAAGAAGGATAGCCGACATAATGAGAAGTATTATGGGACAGTACCAGTGTGGATTTGTGAGAGGAAAATCAACAACAGATGCAGTGCATAATGTAAAACAAATAATGGAAAGAGCATATGAACACAATATGAAACTGGAGTTGTTATTTGTGGACTTTCAGCAAGCATTTGACAATATCAGAAGGAGAAAACTTATAACCGCAATGAAGGAACTACAAGTACCAGCGAAGCTAAGAAGACTTGTAATAATGACTCTGGAATCGACAAGGGCTAGTGTGAAAACATCCAAAGGAGAAACGAGAGAGTTCCAGATAAATAGAGGAGTCCGGCAAGGCGATGCTTTGTCAGCAACCTTGTTCAATCTGGCCTTGGAGTATGTAACAAGAAAAATAAACAGAGGAACTTTAAGATCAAGTGGAAGTCAGATAATAGCATATGCAGATGATGTAATGCTAGAAATAATAAGGGAAGGAGATAAATTGGGTTTGAAGATCAATGAGACTAAAACGAAGTTGATGAGAACTGGAATGAAAGGGAGAGAGAGCATAGGAATTAAAATAGAGAACTTGACATTTGAGGAGGTGGATAAATTTAAATATCTGGGAATAGTAATAGCAAACGACGCAAATAGGGATGTCGAAATTAAAGAAAGAATGAAGTCGGCAAATAGAGCTTACTATGCAAACAAGAAATTGTTGAAGGACAGAAATTTATCCAAAAAGAACAAAATAAGAATATATAATACCATGATAAAACCAGTGCTGATGCATTTGGCAGAAACAATGACAATGACCAAAAAAGATGAAGAGAATTGGAGAATATTTGAAAGGAAGATACTGAGAACAATAATGGGGCCAGTTAAGACAGCAGATAATGAATACAGAATAAGAACCAATAGCGAACTGCAGAGCGAAATAGGGAGAGAGGATATATAATAAAGCGACAAAGAATAAAGTGGTTGGGACATGTATGGAGATTTGGGGAAGAAGCTACAACCAAAATATTATTAGAATGGAAACCGAGTGGAAAGAGGAGGTCAAAGTGGCTGGAAGAAGTGGTAGAAGATTTAAGAGGAGCAGGCATTAATAACTGGAAAGAAAAAGTAAAGGATAGAAAGTTATGGAGGGAAATAAGCCAGAGGATATAAAAAGTAGGATGGGGGCCGATCCACCCCGAGACAAAGGATCTAGAAAGCTTCTAGAAGCGGTGTAGCTCCGATAGGGGCGTCTTAACCATTATATATATATATATATATATATATATATATATATATATATATATATATATGTATAAAAGAACAGTCGTATCCTTCAAAAATTTTTTTTTTTTTTTTCTATTAATAGTACGCTGTCGTCGGTCTTAGGATAATTATAACAAAATAAAACTGACAATTACATGTGCAACGTTTCGTTTATTCAATTAATAAACTTCTTCATAGCTCTGTAATTTCTTTCTTATTGTTAAATACATAATACTATTAACAATTACATGGCATCAACAAACAATGTAGCTATTCACACGTGTGTGCGTCACTTCGTAGTTGACGCACACACGTGTGAATAGCAAAATTGTTTGTTGATGCCATGTAATTGTTAATAGTATTATGTATTTAACAATAAGAAAGAAATTACAGAGCTATGAAGAAGTTTATTAATTGAATAAACGAAACGTTGCACATGTAATTGTCAGTTTTATTTTGTTATAATTATCCTAAGACCGACGACAGCGTACTATTAATATATATATATATATATATATATATATATATATATATATATATATATATAAGTGATAGTGTAGTTCAATTAACTAAATAGACTAGTTACGTAATTAACAATTACTTCGGTCTAAGAAACATTAAATTACAAAAATAAGTAATAATTAAAGTAATACTCTTCATTAAGTAAATACAGGGTGGGGCAGGGAAATATAAAATATAAAAGAAACTAGAAGAAGTTGAACAAGTTTATTATTTTGTTTCAAAATAGCAATATTAAAAGTTTGTTTCGTGACGTTTTAAACAAAATATCCTGCAAATGATGGCTCTCATTATCAATACACTGTTGCAACCGGATATTGAAGTTCCGCATCACTCTCTGATGCATGTCTCGCGGTATGCAGCCTATTTCCTGGCATATTGCTTTCTTCAAGGCTTGTAGGTTATTAGGGCAATGTTTATAGATCTCAAATTTGAGGTAGCCCCATAGGAAATTGACGCATGGAGTTAAATCCGGCAAGCGCGCGGGCCATGAAATGTCACCGAACCTCGAGATCAAGCGGCCGGGGAACTTTCCTCTCACAAGAACCATTGAAATACGGGCTGTGTGGGCCGTAGCCCCATCCTGCCGAAACCAGATCCCTTATGCAATTGTTCAAGATGTGGTGCAAAAAAAAATTAGATCATACTCACATACCGTTCAGATGTTATGGTAACCACACGATCATGTTCTTCAAGAAAGTAGAGTTCGACGATGCCTTCACTGCTGGCTGCATACCAAACTGTTGCTCTGTCACTATGTAAGGGTCTCTCTTCAATCTGTCTAGGGTTTACATCACTCCAGTAACTCATGTTCTGTTTATTAACGCAGCCGGAAAGATAGAAATGCGCCTCGTCGCTGAAAGAAACAACTTCAGGCAGTATTTCAATCAATTTTTCAAATGCCAGTTTTCGATCATTCTAATCATGTTGTGACAGTTCTTGAGTAACGACCATCTTGTAAAGATAAAAATAAAGGTCAGTGTGAAGAATTCGACGTACAGTACGGCTAGATAGGTTGGGGTGATCGCATGCTTCCACGGAGAGCGATTAGAGGCCGTAGAATCGATTGTCTCACTCGCTCTATGTTCTCCGGTGTTCGACTGGTCCTCTGTGTGTCAACTCTCTGTTTCGTATCATTTTTACTTCCACGAAAGTTTTCCACCCACAACAGAATCGACTTCCGAACGCAAACAGCATTTTGAGGAGGGATTTCGTATCGAATACGCATCGCACGCTTCACTGTGATTATAGATCTGTTTCGGGAAAAGTACGTTTCGACGGGAAGAGAGCGTTTCTCCATCGACCACACCATTTTTGAGGCTGAGAAGCGTACAGACCGAAACTTTCCGAACTACTGCGTCGCTTAAGCCTATTCCCAGGCTTCTACGAACTGTCCCTTTGTCGCATCTGTGCCCATCTGAAAGTAGGAATGCTTCCCTGATCCACCCTGTATATTATGTTACCGAAACTGTACGTAGTTACAATATAATTTGCAAGTATTTTATTCTGTAAAATTTCATTTGTGAACGAGCTTTTTTCTTATTTATTAATTTCATTTTTACTGTATTTGTACATATAAGATCAGTTTTCACAACTAAATCATGCGTAAATTGTTAGGTAAGCAAGCAAAGAAATCACTCGCTGATGTATTTCGAGCGAGAACGCACTAATAATGGCTCATTCTTCCTACTATCAGCAGTTTAAGACGTAATATTTTCTATTATGTATATTATAAACGTTGCAACACTAATATTTTCATTATAGGGAGTAGCAAATTCTGTAAATGTTCATATTGCAACCGTGAGTAGAATTTAATCTACATAAAAACATTTTAATATTTTTATTCAATGTGTAATTAGAAGTACAGTATATGACATATATAAAACCAGTAAGTCTACTGTTGATCCTAAGCGAGCATTTTTGTGTGTACTGAGGATGATAAAATCGAGCGTAAAAATACACGGCTCTGTGATCCGTATTAGGGCACAAAAATAGTTAGGGGTTTGTTAAAGTTTTTGGCAAGTGGTCGTATGAAGGGGATCTGTGCCCACTGGTTTCATAAAAGATTCTAGGGGGTGGTATGAAACAGTTACACTAGTATATACGAACAGATTGAGTAACTAAAGTAACACCTAGACAAAGTCTTTTTGGAATAGCTTTTTTAGTAAATGTGCCCAAAACCAAGACAAAAATTGCTCGAAAATTTACTATTACCGAAAACTTTTATGAAATATGTAAGTGATTTGCTATTTTTAAACTATCAGAACGGTAAATGCGCTGCCCAAAGAATTGATATTAATAAATTTACCAAAATGGGATAAGAAATTCCTGCATTTTAAAAATATCAAATCTAGAAAAATTTTCTAGACACAGTTTTCGCAGATCTTCTGCAACTCTACTTGTTGGTGCAAACGGTGACATAACAGTTTTGAAACACCATAGCGGATGGAAATAATCAGCAGTGGCCGAGGGCTACATAGACGGCTTTTTAGGAAATAAAACATATACCGCTGAAAAAATATCAAGGTCCATACAAATAAATAATTCTAATAGTGCCAGAAATCAAAGCATTTCTACATCAGAATATTAATTTAGACGTTAATTCTATTCCTGCAATTAACCTAACAAATTCTTAAAATGTAACTATCAACATAAATAATTAATTCTGAATTGTAATTAGTTATCAGTTAATGTTGATATTATTATTTTTCATGTTATAAATAATAAAAATAATGTTCCATAAATATTTGCCTCAATAAAAGTATTTTTATAAATACCTAGGAGTCGTGGATAAAGTATAGTATTCTACTCGAATATAATGGCTATTATTCACACGGGTAACTTGCGGCACTCGCTCGTGACGCAAACTTCGCCCTTGTGAATAATAGTTATCATTATATTCTCATTGAGTAATATACTATTATGCATTTATATTGTTATTCTAGTATATACATTAACCATTTATTAATGTATATATATCCAAAAATTATTTTTGAATCATTAATAAGATATCATATACAGGCTGTTTAATAAAAAAAACGTCCCATCCCCTAACGTCTTTATTCATTATCCGATTTCAATAAATAGAAAAAGTATAAAAATGGTTTTACAGACTCTATAAACTGCCCATATTTCCAATTTTTTCAACGCTGCCTTGAATACGTAACGATATTCAACTTTTTTTTTTAATGGACTCTGTAGTTTTTTTCTTTTAGTCTGGTAGATATTTTTTTCTGAATCTAGTAATGTTCACTTAGTTATCATTTGATTGATATTTAATTTTTAAAAAAATGATTTATCTGCAACCATTATCCGCGTACTATGAAAGTTTTAAGTGTGCCGTGAAAAAAAAAATTGCAACACAAATGCAACAAGTATGTCATTTAAACGTCTGTCATTCGAAAATTAGTGTGCATTTTAAAGCATTATTTCTTGTGGAATAACGATACCACCGCAATCATGAACAATAATTATCTCACCGATATGTATAGGTATGTTTGAAATTTACATTGAATATAATAAATATAGAAATCAAGCGGTCCAGCTTTATGACGACCGTTTTTCCGAACAGGGAATTTCCAAAGCCCCGTCAATTCAGGCGACTTGAAGAAAATTTGAGGCGATATGGATGCTTTTGAAAACCCGAATCGAAACGACTTGGCGAAAATATTGAAATGAATGTTTTTCCCAATGGGCAGCAAAATCCGCTTATTTCAACTCGAGAGATTGCCAGTAATTTGTCGTTTGTTAATTGTTTCTAATTTGTTTTTATTTTGATTATTACTGTTAATTTAATTTAATTTTTGTCCGTAAATCTCACTGATTTTTGTGTTTTGATTTCGAATGAATTACGAATAATAAATAACTGCTGTGGCAGTGTTTTGTAACAAATAAAAAAATGTAAATAACAGATGCTGACTTCCCAGCTAATTTTCGAATGACAGAGGTTTAAATGAAATATATTTGTGTTGCGATTTCTTTTCACGGCACACTTAAAGAATTCAATTTTTTTAATTAAACATCAACCAAATGAAAAAAGAAAAAATTACCTACCAGACTAAACGAAAAAAACTTCAGATGTCCTTTTAAAAAAAGTCGTAAGCTGTATTCAAGACAGCTTTGAAAAAAATGGGTTATGAATTGTTTATAGAGTTTAACAAATCATTTTTATTCTTTTTTTATTTAGTGAAATCGGATAATTATAAATGGGCCAGATAGGGGAAGTCGATCCGATTTTACTCAGACTAGACCGACTCGTGTTTTGTCGGCTCTCGGGAAAACCGGTAGGTAATACGGTACCCGAGAGCCGACAAAACACGAGTCGGTCTACTCTGACTGAAATCGGATCCACTTCCCCTATCTCGCCCATGTATACGGATAATAAATAAAGAAGATAGGGGATGGGGTGTTTTTTATCATTACAGTCTGTATAGCGTGAATATTTTCCATTTTGTACAAACTCTATAACTGCTATTGTGAAGTGTTTTTCTCACATTATACAAAAAACCTGCAATTGTTATTGTGAATTATTTAAATATATTATATACAATAAATTGGTAATAATTATTTTTAAGTTCATTGTTTCATTTTATTTTTACCTGCAGATATATTTGTGTAGCTCAGTTTTTTTTATAAATATAAATATCTTTATGGAAATATATTTATATATTTAAAAATAGTCTTTATTGTTAGCCCGCCCACAGCATATATTTAAAAAAATATTTAGCAACAATTAAAGCATTTACATTTTTAACGCTCAAACTGAGGGCTACAGCAATGAGTGTGTTGATTCGTCGTTCTTTAACACTATGTATAAATGAGTATACCTATTTTAAAATTATACAGCTCATCATTACTTAAAATTTTTGTAATAAATGTTTTTCACTATCTACTACATTACTACAGTAGAGTCGTTTTGGCAACCGACACGGCCGAAGTACGAACTAAAGACAACAATTCAATACCACTACAAATTTCGATCAGCCCGAACAATTTCAAAACAATAAAATTAAACTAATTAATTAATATTTCACGATATATACCTTCCCATAGGGAAATACTCTTACAATAAAGCCAGTTACAAATTATATATTATAAATAAAGCTATTAAATATTATTTTTTCTACATCTGTATTTTATATAACATTTGGCTATACTGTTTATGAGGCAAGCATTGTTGACAAATTTGTTATGTTTAGATGACAATTATAACAAACGTCAAAAGATATTTATGACAAATGTTAAAAGGTGTATGAAAATGATTATTTATGACAGTCTTGAAATGACTTTTGTAGGTTATATTACTTGACAGCTAAAATTTTGCAACATCTCAAATTCGACGCTATTTTAATTTAGTGGCGCATGTCGGTTGCGAGAGCGACTCAACTATAGATATAATAAGGAGTTTGTCGCTTCCCTGCAACCCGGTATACAGAATAAACTAATGTACATTGTGTTAATAATATAAAATACTAATAAGGCTATTAACACGTTTCTAATGAAATTACATTAATTACTCTCGCAGTGTAGGCTAGAATATTTAACAGCCACAAACGGATGTTGGGCATACAACTGTTATGTTTGCGTAAACAGTTAATGAATGTCGATATCGTAACCTCTGTAAGAAATGATGGAATACCAGTTGTTTCTGTAATTCGGTGTACCCAAATAAAGGAACAAACCAATAAAGCGATTGCTGGAGGTAATTTTCTTCACCGCAAATTGCTAAACAACGTGGATATTCACCTTGTCTTTGCGTGCATTCCCAACGTAGAAAACAAAAAGATTTTGCAATTTCAATCGATGGATAAATACATCTGACCGTTTACATAAATTCGGATTCGATTACTCATAGGCTAAAGTTGATGCGTGAGAGATTTTTAAACCGCAATCCTGTTCTTCCGCTGCTGTATTCCAAACATGTGGAATTTGCTAACGTCTGACATCACCGAGTCAATATGGATGAATCAATTTGGAAAAAACAGTTATGATGTCGACATTATTTGTATGTCGTAAGGTATGTACCATCTTGATATAATAGCATCAGGTGACGGTGTATGAATTCAAGGTTAAATAAGGTCAGTGCATATACTCTGCGTATTTGTTGGCGAATTATTTGCAGGTAATCTGCAGAGTTCATAAATTCAGAAATCGATGGTCTCTCCACAGAATGAGCTTCGAGAACGTAAGCTCGCTAAAATAAATATTTTTTTAGTGGGCATCTAAAACAATTAATAAAATATGTAGACAAAATGTTTAAGACAAATTTGAGATTAGGTAAATCAGAGTTAATGAGAGATAATTAGTAAGCTATACATACGTAAAGCGATGTTAAATATTAAGCTGACATAGACCTGTAATCGTTTAAACACACGTGAGACATACATTTATTCTGTAATATACCCAAGCAGCTTTACGCCAACTACAAGAGGCTTTGCGAATTCGTCAAAAGCAATGAAGAAAGAATACAGGGAAAACAGTAACACAATATTACATAATGCTAATTTACGAAAATGCAATTTATTGACAAGAGGAACTTCATTAAAAGTTGATTTTCGAAAAGTTCATTGCATATATCGTTGTTCCCAAAGTTTTCGGAAAAATTTTAGATGTTGATAATTTTCTCAAAACTGTTTTACTTCATAAACTATATATTTCAACAATTAACAATAAATACAACAATAAATACTTAATCTTTAAATTATTGATAGTGGCCCATTGTCCTTGAAGTTCCTCAGTTTTCTTCTGACTCGTCCCATCATCCTCTGGATAACAGCAGGATCAATTTCTCGCATTTTTTGAAAAATTCAACGTCGTAATTGGTCTTCATTTGCAGTTTCCCATCCAATTTCAAACACTTTTCTGGTCAACATTGACCAAAATTGGCTTGACTTACATCAGGAGGATTGTCTAATTTGACAAGAAAGTTTATGTTGTTTGCATTATACCAGTCTCTAGTAAGTCTAGCGTAATGGCATGGAGCTGGATCAGGTCAAAACATGATATCATCATTGCCATGATGTGTATTTAAAACTGAAGCAGTTTAGAAAGGCATCTTTAAATGTAAAATTTTGCAGTTAAAGCTTTTCCTTGAACACGATCAATGTACAGCTGCGAGATTAATCTCAGAAATTGCACACCACACTAAAATTTTCTCTTCAAATTTGGATTTACCATTGAATGTGACAATGCCTGCCTATGTCGTCGGTGTAAAAGCCGTCGATTCCCTTCATCTCTGACTGGTACTGATAAAATGGATGCGCCTTAGCGCACGACAACACCTGGGTATTCCTTCTAACTAAACCACGGTATATTTTGGTGCTTTCCTTCGTTTTCGAAACCACGTTATTTCGGGGAATTAAACAGTGGTCTTTGAAACGCCAAATCTTCGACCAATTTCCTTAAGTCCTTAAGGGTTTCAAAAATTGTCCGTTCCCTCACTTATAGATCAAAATTCTTGATTGACCACTTTTGGGAAAAAATTAACGCATGGTATTCCTTCTTCACATTCCCTTATGGTTTGATAAATTGTTAATAAAGAAACATTGTTTTCACGATAAATGGCAACAATATCACGCTTGGGCATTCGGTTTCCCTACCAGTGCAAGACGGACTGTTTCCGTGCATCCTTTTTATGCGCTTGTGTCAGTGTCTTCGTAGCCGTCTTCCTCATCTTATTATGTCTTGAACTCCGCATGTCTGCCTAATGTCATCATTTCTTACTCGATCCCAAAGACTTTTGCCTGCTACTGTCCTCAGAGTTTTCATTTCGGATGATCGCATTGTTCTTTTTCTAATAAGCTTTGATGTTTATTAGTGATTCTAATATCCATGATGTTGTCCGCTGTAAGTTTAATCGAAAGTATTGATTAGTGATTGGTAATTAAGGAGAGGTTCTGAAGTAGTAAATGCAACTTAATAATAGGATGATGCATTGTATTTAATCTGGCAGATACTTGATATCAGATAATAATTGGACTATACCATCATTACTCTATTCGTTGACTGAGAATACAGTATAGATAGAGTAACATAATCTTATTTGGTTTCTTGATATTTCTTCGATTCCATCATTATTTTCAATATTTTTATTGTTCTGCTTTAAATGATTAGTTGATTGTGTTTCAAATTTTCTACCTTATTACTGAACGAGCTAATGACATGCTTTTTGTTAGAGTGATATGTTCTTTCCGTATTTTTGCGTTGTTTTTATTTCTTCTTCTTCTTCTTCTTCTTCTTCTTCTTCTAGAAGATCTGTGGATCTGTTCTGTAATTGATTATTCTTGTTTTCCTGCGACAGGGCGTTACAACTGGAGGTCTTCGGGGAGGGGGGGGAGGCTCTCGGTTACCCTTCCAGTGCAGTACGGACTATTCTGTTTGTGTCCATCCTTTTTACGTGTTGGTGTCAGTGTCTTTTCCGCTGTCCTCCCCATCTTACTATGTCTTGAACTCCTCATGCCTGTCTAATGTCATCGTTTCTTACTCGTTCTCAAAAACTTTTGCTTGATATTATCCTCAAAGTCTTCATTTCGGATGATCGCATTCTTCTTTCTGTTTACTAGTGTCTGCTTTAGCTTCGATGCCGTAGGTCGGTACTTGTCACACACATGTTTTATAAACGCGGATTTTGCTTTCTATTCTCATGTGTTTATTCTTCCATATAACATCGCTTAGGCAGCCAGAAATTATGGCCGTTTTATTAACCTGGTTTGTAAATCATTTGCCAGATTGTAGTGACAAAATATGTTTACTCCTAGGTATTTAATTTGCATTACCCCTTTTATCGGCTTATCTCGAATTACCAGCTTTAATTCCTATTGTATCTGTATCGGTTCTGTAGCGAGATTTGACATTTTGTTTTTTCGACTGATATAGTCATATTGAAGTCATTTTATAGATTGTGAGTGATTGTATTTGTAGGTCGTTTTCTGTATCCCCTTTGTAGTGATCTTGTGGCGAATTTATAACCATGTGGGTATTTTGTCCTAGTCTCGTTTATTTCTAATTTTCTTTAATAGTAATTTTTTAATCTTTTCTGAGTTGAGATGACATTAATTCGTCCTGATCTATAGGATGATGTTAAATACGTTGGTTGACAACACATCTTCATGTCTTACTCCTCTTTTATGACGGATATATTTAGTTGCAATATTCACTCCAGCATTCATTTAATATTCTGTTCAACATACAATGTCAGTGCAATTTTGGATTGATTGCACCGAAAGTAATTGTGTAAATTTCATTTATAAGAAATTATGAATAATAAAGATTATGTATACCATTCATATCTATTTAGGTACATATACACATTTATACGCAAAACGTATATGCATATATACATGTGTTGGGAGACACACATACATCTAGTATATACGTTTTACGTATAAATATATATATGTAAGTAAATAGTATTTACCTCTTGATGTTAGTTTTAGCATCTAAGTAATTAACACTTTTCATTTTCATTCATATCTGTCAAACATTTAAAATAGTATTATATTAAAATACAAGTTTCATAAAACACGACTTTTGCGCACGCGTTCAAGTGCGCAAAATGTCTTATGAAACGGGTATTTTCTTTTGTACTATTTTTTCTATTTCGGTTATTAAAAGTTCAAAAAAGCTTACAATGACAGACATGTTTTGTTCGAACATTTTAAATATTTTGTTTTTTTTTAAGTTGGTTACATTTTAAATATTTGAATACTGGCGCTGTTATGTGTCATTTTGTTTAAACTGTAGTCTGATTTATGCAATAAATTATTTCAAATTATCAACAAAATGGACGAAATAAATAATTGCACGCCACCAGAGATTTACAAAATAGCAGATGACAATTTACAAAATCTTTTGCTAACAAAGTCTCAACATATTTATGAAAAGCAATACCAGCTCTTTTTAAGTTGGTGTAAAGAAAATAATATTGCGAATATTACGGAAAATGTAGTAATTGCTTATTTGGATAGAGAAAGCAAGATAAAAAAGGCATCGTCCTTGTGGTCTACATATTCAATGTTACGATGTTGTTTAACTATTTATAAAAGTATAGATATCTCAAAATTTTCTAGGCTTCTTACATTTTTAATAAAAATATCTGAAGGCTACGAGCCTATAGGTGCCAATCCACAATGAGAATATCTCATGAGATTTTTGTCTCATGCAACACAAATCGCAGGATAACTTCAATTTAATTGTGGAAACAGAGAAGTGTTCCCGCAATAACGTTAAAAATGTGGGAACAGGTCCCTGTTTCCACAATTAAATTGAAGTTATTCTGCGGTTTGTGTTGCATGAGACAAAAATCTTATGAGATATTCTCATTGTGGATTGGCACCTTAAGAAATCCAAGATTTTAGATATAGATCATATTAACCAGTTTATAACAGAAGCTGATGATAAAATATATTTAGCAATGAAAGTAAGTAAGAAGAACGTCACTGTAGTTGTATTTTAAAAATTTTCTACATTATTTTGTTATAACAGTCATATTAATATTCTGTTAGATTATCCTTATAATGAGCTATAATGGAGCTTGTCTTCGTTAAGAAATAACGAACATGACTTTGGATGATATACAGTTTAAAAATGATGACATAATGGTTGCAGTGCCAAAAACTAAAACTTATGTGCCAACACAATTCATTATAACACAAACATTATGGATCGAATTGGTTAAAAAATATTATTCACTTCGTCCCAGCCATGTTACACATAAACGCTTCTTCCTGCAATATAGAAATGGATCTTGCATGAATAGTCCAATTGGTATTAATACCATAGGAAAAGTACCAAAAAATATTGCTACTTACTTAAATTTAACTAATCCTGAGTTATTCACTGGACATTGCTTTAGACGTTCCAGTGTGACACACTTGGCTAATAGTGGAGGTAACTTAATAACAATTAAGCGCCATGGAGGATGGGAATCCTTAGCAGTGGCCGAAGGTTACATTGATAATTCCACCATGAAAAAAGCTGAGGTTGCTCAAATACTGTCTAGTGGACCTAATACATCCACTAAAATCATTCACAATCCATCGACTTCTGATACAATTGGTAGTAATGTGTCAGTCAATCTGAATCAACAGGAATGTACACAAAACATAGTGTGTTCCCAAAATCTGCCTGGAATCTTTATTAATGCACACGAATCTTCTAGTGTTACAGTAAACGTTTATAACAGTTGTAATATTCAACATGGGAAGTAAATTTCAATAGAAGCATCAAAAAACTTATCATCCCATATATATTGTTAATTAGCGTAAATAAAATGTTCGTGACTGTGTTTTTTATTCTCTTTTCTTACACATGTTTGTGATATTAAAGACTTATATTTTGACATTTACATATGACTTGGTACCATTTTTTTTTGTTAACAACCTCAAAAAAATAAAATTAGCGTGCGATAAAGTAATACTTTATGCAACCAAAACGGGTGTCGTAAAGTGAACTTTATAGCACCGAAATAGAAAAATAATATAACGTAATAAACACAATTTATTTATTATTTACTAAATTTCCAGATAGAAATTATTTAAAACAACCTCAACAGTAACTCCTTAAAATAAATGCCATTAATAAATACTACTCTTATAGTACAGGTACTGCAATAGCCGTTACTACAACTCATTGGTATGTTTACCGCGAGGGGGAAACCGCTGACTCAGAAGTGTACACCATAATCCCATCATATGTAAATAATCCCACATAATCCATTATAATTCCATACAATTCCAAATAATTCCATATAATTCCAAATAATTCCAAATAATCCCATGTAATCCCACATAATCCCATATAATCCCGATAATCCCAAATAATTCCTAATTATTTCTTTATATGTTCCACGAGTTCTGAGGATTTTGTGCACGTAAACACAGCAAAAGTAAAATTCATAAACTTAAATACTCCTGAAAAATAAAAAAAAAACGAAATAGACAATAATAATTAGTCTTTAACACAGGATTTAATCTCAGATTTAATGTTATCATATTTCTTAGAAATCTCGGCGTATGCGATTTTATCTAAATGAAAAGGTTCCATTTCGGTGGCAAATTTAACAGGGCCGTAAAAAATATATTTGCGATCAATGTCTTGTCTAATTTTTGGCCAGGTAAACATTTTATTTTGCTTCCTTTCAATTTCAATAATTTTGCCTATATATCACCGCTTATCACAAAATACAGCGTAAAATTTATTACACTCAATTACACTTAATAATGACCACTGAGTGATGGGTCTGTGATGAGATTTATTTTCCCTGCCCCGATTTTTTCCACCATCAGAAGATATCTCCGCATCTGAAGTATCAGTATATGATACACTGAAATCATTCCGATCATCGACCTCACTTTCTTTCCAGCTCTCTCCAGTAATATATTTCTAATCTTTCTTGCTTATTGAATTAGATCTCGATTTAAACATAGCTTTAGTCGCGACTTGCCTTTACATGATTGCGAAAATGACGGCAATATCATTTCTGCTGCTTTACTGTTATTTACGTTTATAAATCGACCAGAAGCCAACATAAGGGTGGCTACTTTATGACTACAGGTTTTCCATTGGCCTTTACTGTAACAAAGAGCCCAGTTTTATAAATTTTCCTCAAAGATTTCCCACCTCCTTTTTCGATTCTTGAAGAAAAATCTTTGAAATTGAGGTCATTCTGAAATTCAAGTATAGTATTTCCATCTCCTGATGTAGTACTCTGTTACTGGTCGTGTTCCGAGTCACCCAGGTCCGAAACTAATTGAAAAACATTATTTGACTCTTCTGTGCAGGTAACAATATTTTCATCAATTGCCATCTCACAATCATCTGGAACATTATCGGGAATATTAGTTTCCATCTCGGACTTCTCCATCACAACTGACATTGACATAAAATTTTTCAGCATGTTCTATCGAAGTATTCGCTTCAGAGCTAGAAATCTGATTAAAAAACCACTTAATATCTTTATTTTCACTTTTTTTCTTTGGATCACATGTCAAAGATGGATTTAACCTTGATTTTAGTGTTGGTGGTCTTAGGTACGGAACAAGGTGCAGAATAGGCACTTATATGTCCAGATAAATGCTTGTAAATATTTCCAAAAATCCATTTCTTCGGTTGGTCTGGCTGTTGCGCATATTTTTGAATTTTACAGGAACTTTTACAGTAGCATCTCATAACGCAATATAACTCATTTCGTATTCCATATTTAGTTTCGAAAAAGATTTAAAAAAAATTGGTTTTAAAAAAGTACCATTGATCGTAGCTGATGCACTTATGTTTAATACAGTTTCTTATAGTTCGTGAAACATGAGAAGTTTCTGCTGGGAGATTTGTAGCGATCTCGTTGGTAACTACCGGTTGTGATCCTGATGCACCCACTAATGTAGTACCTGCCTGCCGACCTGTACCTAAAAGTAAAGCAAAACTTTATTCTGAAATCCGTTCTTAATATTTCTTCATCTTCAAGAACGACAAGTAGAGTAGTACTTCTATTATCCGAATTAATGCGGACCGGATCGTGCATCCGATAATCAAAATCGGTATATAATATATAAAATCATAAATGAATGTTAGAGAAAGGTTTGGTCTCTTTTTCTAAATAATAATTATTCTACCGTTTTTTTAAATTTGGTATTTTTAGTAACCTCGTAACCAACCACGTAACTGACTTATGAATGTGTAATACTCTCGATGCACTAGACGGAAATTGAGTAATAGCGAAATGAATAGCACACTA
Source organism: Amphimallon solstitiale (assembly GCA_963170755.1). Taxonomy (NCBI): domain Eukaryota; kingdom Metazoa; phylum Arthropoda; class Insecta; order Coleoptera; family Scarabaeidae; genus Amphimallon; species Amphimallon solstitiale. The sequence continues at coordinate 55,767,501 of OY720681.1, read as the reverse complement.
ATTGAAAAGAAAAATAAGTTTACAAAATATTCACACCGATTTGGTTACAAAATATGCATAAAATTATGAACCAGGGGTCGGATAAAATGGAGTACGATTAACATATAAGAAAATTGTTCGGATAATCTGTGTTCTACTGTACATATTGCTGTGACCTCCTCTACTTTGATTAATAACCAATAGTTAAATTAATAAATTGATATACTTTAATAATCTCAGGGTCTAAATGTGAATTTCTTTGTTTTTATAACGGTTAATGTGTCGCAGCCTTTTGCTTATTGTGAGTTCTAGCTGTGATAGTGATGTTTACCTTCCTTATGTTCTCCTTTGGGATGGGTATAAATAAGTAAATATTGAACGTCAGCACAACTTATTTTATTTACAATATAAATTTACAAAAACATTGCTAGTAATTTTGTTATTATCATACAATACAATACTTTATTTTTTTGTTATGTGTTGCCTTTTTATTCATAGTACAAGCACCTTGCAAATCCTTTGTTCCTTATGAAAATTGTAAAAAAAAACTGCACGAATTCTTCATGTATGCTTACAAATCAAAGAAATTTTCTAAATTCACCTTCTTTACCCTTTTACCGATGTATCCCCATTGAATCATCTCGACCTGAGATTCTCACGTCAAAATCGAGATTTAAACAATGAAGAACTATTTGATGTTTCCCATAATATTTCAAATTATTGTTGTTCAAATGAAAGCGTTAACGCCTCGTTGAGTCGCCCTAAGTTGAGATTCGCACGTCAACCCAAGGCTTACTCAAAGAAGAATTTATTAAATATTTAAATAATATTCTAAAATTTATTGCTATCTGGGTAAAATTGTTGATACTCCGTTGAATCGCCTTAAGTTGAGATTCGCACGTCAACCCAAGGCTTACTCAAAGAAGAATTTATTAAATATTTAAATAATATTCAAAAATTTATTGCTATCTGGGTAAAATTGTTGATACTCCGTTGAATCGCCTTAAGTTGAGATTCGCACGTCAACCCAAGGCTTACTCAAAGAAGAATTTATTAAATATTTAAATAATATTCTAAAATTTGTTGCTATCCGATAATTTTTACATCACACACATGAAGATTCCTTTATTTATTAATTTATAGGATTGCAAGATGAACTTTATTTAATAGTGCTTGTACTTACTTTTCTTGATCGTATATTTTTTCGAGTTCTCCTTGATAATCCGGGCCTTCCATCCTACTGGAAATTTTCTTATTATGGCGGGCTTTGTATAGTCGAATAATAATGTTTCGCGCTTTTATTGTATATGGCGCGCACTTATCGTCTGAGAATACGTATCACGCGTTTTGTTCTTGCGACGTCTAGATCTTAAAGGCGTTTATGCCTTTTAGATTTTTATTTTATTTATTTCACTTGGAGCACTGTTCAACTTTTCTTTTCTTCTTGAGCCTTGAAGATCTTCGGATGGACTCCCTTTATTTAGCTGATGCATGCCCTTTTATACCATTTAACATTTGACAAACGCTTTATTTTGTTTTAAATTATGTTTGTTCAATTTAAATTTTCATCTACTGCGCCCTCCGTGTTTGTTATGGTAACTATCGATGTCACGTGGTCATGTGACCTTTCTTCCGCCATGTTACCGTTGTTGTTGTTTACATATTTTTATACTTGCATATTTTATGGACATTGATTGATTTTATCTATTGGTAGGTATTCTTAAGCTGTACCACATTATATACTGACTAATATTTTATTTATTTTTAGCCTGAAGTCTCTTGAAGTATTTTTATATGAATGAAATTATGTACTAATCGCATATTTAAATGTACATTCAACAATATCTTTTATTCTGTGAATATCAGTGAAAAATTGCATACCCAACATAATGTTTTATTTTTTTAATAGTGAACCAGGCCACAATATTTACATTCTGGATGTGTTTGTGTATAGAAACAAATAAATCATATACCTTTGTATGCATTTCCATGTCCCATACGGAAGAAAATACAATTGATCTTAGTGACTGTGAAATAAGTGGAATATATATTTATTTATGTATATAGACCTTTGTTCTAGTCATAGTGTTTATTATTATCGCAATATGCTGAATGCAGGCTTCTATTCACTGATTATTATTGCTACTAAAGAATGTGTTACCGAATGACCTACTTTCTATTAATCACTAGTAATAATGTTTGAATCGTTACATATCCTTTTTTAGACTGAGGTCAGTATTTAAGCATCATGTTTTGTATGATATTTAACATAATTTTTGTGCTCTAATTTATTTAAATTGGGGTCAACGCTTTTTAATTTTCAATGCTCTCATTTTTACGGGTATGCAACCCACATTGCATTGATGTGTATTCTACTGCATAGTTATTAATTTGTGTACTCACTATTACGTGACAATTTAAATTATATATATTTATATTAATTAGTGGATTATTCTGTATTTATTTGTTGAAATATTAATTATAATTTATATCTAACATGTAAATTTACATTTATTTAAAATAAATGTAGTGGTATTTTATTTTTGTTGACCTTTTATTTGTTTGGTTTCTTTATTTATCTATTTATTTATTTAAGTGAAAAAATACCACAGCAATATGCTATAGTATAGATTAACTGAGGTTTCGGCCGACATCTTCGCTTACCTAAAGTTCCAGTCTCGGTTTCAGTGCACCAATTTGTTGCAAGGGATTTATCTTGCGTTTCAGATTGTTGTAGAACGTTTTTTGAAATGGCAAGAAATCATGGTAATTAATTTTCTGTGACCTTGCATAAGTTTGAAATTTTCTGGTTTTTTCGAAAATATTCCAAAATACGATTCGTATTCCTCCTTGGGAATTAATGTTGGCACTGTCTCGGCCATAAATTTCTCCATCTCCAAAATGCCATCATCTGTGATTTGAGCAAGTAATTGTGTGTTAGTAAATCCATTGATCCTTAAAAGATTTTTTATGCAGACAGCCACGGAAATATTTAGCTTATTTTAAACTTCAGTGAAGAACTCAGCCCCTGTTTGTGAAACTTCCATCTAAAGAAAAACAACGGGCGGTTACAAATTACAATTACTCTCTTGGTACAAGACTCGGTAATAAATTTCAAGTGAGAATCATACCTTGATTTCAGCTGTAAAAATTATCCTCAAGATTTTCTGTGCAATAATTCAGTGGCAGCAAAAATAAACAGCATAACATCCTAGAATATCACATCATACCGCATTACACTGACCTGTATAAATAAAATGCCGAGTGGAACGCGCATGCGTTTAAATCTCGGTTCAAATCTGTTCAAACTAGTTTACAATCAGCAATTTACCGCAAAATATCGTATGATCAAGTAATGTGTCGTAAGGCGTCATTCGTTACTTACATTCGGCACTTTCTGTTAAAATTCAATTTGATCTTTACTACTGTGATCAAACTATGGACATGACGTTTAATTTGAAGGGATGATTTGATTACATACAGTATTGTTGATTATACAGGACAATTGATACAAAAACATTCTTTCTGATGACCGTGGAATCCCTCATAATTCTACCAAGTAATTCCGCATAATTCCACATAATTCCATATAATCCCATATAATCCGATATAATTCCAAATAATCCCATGTAATCCGATATAATCCCAAATAATTCCACATAATTCCAATAATCCCAAATAATTCCTGGAATTCCTACGGGGTGTACACCATAATCCCTCAGCGGTTTCCCCCTCGGTTTACCGATATTGCTAGTGAAGTGTAAGCCGAACATCTATCTTATGGTACATCTCATTTCCGTTGTTTCAGATGTACTAGACGAACAATGGATTACCGTTTGTCAGAAGAACTATAAAACAAACAATCACTACCTGCCAACAATTATTTCCACTCATTGTATTTGCTTGTAAACCTCATTCACGATTATTACTGTTTTGTATGAGAGAGGAGGATTTCACTAGTTCTATATTAATCGAATACTTTACCTTGTTACAATTTCTTTGTTATTTTTCAGCATACGTATAGAAAAGACATATTACTTAATGCACTAAATCATTTAAAAATGTAATAAATAAAACAAATTAAAAAATAATTAGATGTCTACTGAGTAAAGACAATTAGAACCACTGCTACTAAATGTGGAACAAACATTGTCACGGACAAGAAAATATTGTTTTATCAGTGTTGATCCAAAAAAAAACTCCTTAATTTTAATAGATTACGACTAAATAATGAAAATCAATTTTATCATTTTAATCATAGCATTATTAATTATACCCATTTGTTTTAACACAATTATATTTATTCATAAAATATAGAAATATGTAAAGTAGTAACTTTCTTCTAACAAAAATAAATTTAAAATGTGGTAGATACAAATTCTGCACCCGTTTTAATCTAGAACGTTAATTGTTTACATTATAGCATGTAATAAATAATTCGTGAATATTGTTATTTAAAATAATTAAAATGTATTAACAAACACGAAGTAAATGAAAGCTTAACCTTAACTCGGTTAGTGGTCGCATGGAATTATCAATAAAACCACTTTGTTTTTCCTGATAAAATTATAATTAATTATTTAAATTGGATAAGTTAACAAAAAATGCAATGTATAATAATACTAGGTACTTTAATATTTAAATGGGTTTTTTGTTATTAATATCGAACAAATGAACAGTGTGATTAAAACAAATTATTATTATTGGTTTATTAAAAATATTTGTTGTACTATTTATAAGTAAAACAGATATTGTAAATTTTCTAATTTGAAAGTCTTAATGTATTAATAAAACAATGATAAAGTCTGATTTTAAATCATTGATGGTGGCGATATCAAGTGACAAAACATGTTTATGACTAGGAGCTTTTAAATCAAATTGATTTCTAACTCTGTTAATTGTTTTAATTAAAAATTTGCTCCTTATCTTTTTGCCTGAAATTTCAATCCGGATATCAGGTGAACTTTTTTACGGTAATTAACCATGACGGTAAGAAAAGTAACGTTATTTCAAAGTTCACTTTACGATTGTGTTAAGTCTGACTTTATTATGCTCTAATGTTGGTTGGTAATCAAAAAAAAAGCAACCAAGCCAAATTTAAATGACAGATATTAACATTTTTGTGTAATAAACGTGTTAAGTTGAAATTATACAAAGAATAAAGATTAGGTGAAGGCACCACACGACTTGCGTATACGCATGTGCGTTTTAAATTATGCAAAAGTTTTTCCAAATTAAGTTTAAAGTTCTTTAAAAAAGGATACCTGTGAATAAATGTGTTACTTCAGGTCCGAATTGTAAAAATTATTCAAAAACCTAACCTAACAAAAAATGCAATGTATAATAATACTAAGTACTTGAATATTTAAATGGGTTTTCTGTTATTAATATCGAACAAATGAACAGTGTGATTAAAACAAATTATTATTATTGGTTTATTAAAAATATTTGTTGTACTATTTATAAGTAAAACAGATATTGTAAATTTTCTAATTTGAAAGTCTTAATGTATTAATAAAACAATGATAAAGTCTGATTTTAAATCATTGATGGTGGCGATATCAAGTGACAAAACATGTTTATGACTAGGAGCTTTTAAATCAAATTGATTTCTAACTCTGTTAATTGTTTTAATTAAAAATTTGCTCCTTATCTTTTTGCCTGAAATTTCAATCCGGATATCAGGTGAACTTTTTTACGGTAATTAACCATGACGGTAAGAAAAGTAACGTTATTTCAAAGTTCACTTTACGATTGTGTTAAGTCTGACTTTATTATGCTCTAATGTTGGTTGGTAATCAAAAAAAAAGCAACCAAGCCAAATTTAAATGACAGATATTAACATTTTTGTGTAATAAACGTGTTAAGTTGAAATTATACAAAGAATAAAGATTAGGTGAAGGCACCACACGACTTGCGTATACGCATGTGCGTTTTAAATTATGCAAAAGTTTTTCCAAATTAAGTTTAAAGTTCTTTAAAAAAGGATACCTGTGAATAAATGTGTTACTTCAGGTCCGAATTGTAAAAATTATTCAAAAACCTAACCTAACAAAAAATGCAATGTATAATAATACTAAGTACTTGAATATTTAAATGGGTTTTCTGTTATTAATATCGAATAAATGAACAGTGTGATTAAAACAAATTATTATTATTGGTTTATTAAAAATATTTGTTGTACTATTTATAAGTAAAACAGATATTGTAAATTTTCTAATTTGAAAGTCTTAATGTATTAATAAAACAATGATAAAGTCTGATTTTAAATCATTGATGGTGGCGATATCAAGTGACAAAACATGTTTATGACTAGGAGCTTTTAAATCAAATTGATTTCTAACTCTGTTAATTGTTTTAATTAAAAATTTGCTCCTTATCTTTTTGCCTGAAATTTCAATCCGGATATCAGGTGAACTTTTTTACGGTAATTAACCATGACGGTAAGAAAAGTAACGTTATTTCAAAGTTCACTTTACGATTGTGTTAAGTCTGACTTTATTATGCTCTAATGTTGGTTGGTAATCAAAAAAAAAGCAACCAAACCAAATTTAAATGACAGATATTAACATTTTTGTTTAATAAACGTGTTAAGTTGAAATTATACAAAGAATAAAGATTAGGTGAAGGCACCACACGACTTGCGTATACGCATGTGCGTTTTAAATTATGCAAAAGTTTTTCCAAATTAAGTTTAAAGTTCTTTAAAAAAGGATACCTGTGAATAAATGTGTTACTTCAGGTCCGAATTGTAAAAATTATTCAAAAACCTAACCTAACAAAAAATGCAATGTATAATAATACTAAGTACTTGAATATTTAAATGGGTTTTCTGTTATTAATATCAAACAAATGAACAGTATGATTAAAACATATTATTATTATTGGTTTATTAAAAATATTTGTTGTACTATTTTTAACTAAAACAGATATTGTAAATTTTCTAATTTGAAAGTCTTAATGTATTAATAAAACAATGATAAAGTCTAATTTTAAATCATTGATGGTGGCGATATCAAGTGACAAAACATGTTTATGAATAGGAGCTTTTAAATCAAATTGATTTCTAACTCTGTTAATTGTTTTAATTAAAAATTTGCTCCTTATCTTTTTGCCTGAAATTTCAATGCGGATATCAGGTGAACTTTTTTACGGTAATTAACCATGACGGTAAGAAAAGTAACGTTATTTCAAAGTTCACTTGACGATTGTGTTAAGTCTGACTTTATTATGCTCTAATGTTGGTTGGTAATAAAAAAAAAAAGCAACCAAACCAAATTTAAATGACAGATATTAATATTTTTGTGTAATAAACGTGTTAAGTTGAAATTATACAAAGAATAAAGAATAGGTGAAGGCACCACACGACTTGCGTATACGCATGTGCGTTTTAAATTATGCAAAAGTTTTTCCAAATTAAGTTTAAAGTTCTTTAAAAAAGGAAACCTGTGAATAAATGTGTTACTTCAGGTCCGAATTGTAAAAATTATTCAAAAACCTAACCTAGTACTCCTATTATCTTAAATCTATATAGAATGCATAATTTGCGAGATATTTGCAAGAAAGGTCTATTCGGTAAAAGTAAAAATGATATTTCCGGTCCGAATTTTGAAATTTCTTTTATACAGCAATTATTCCAGATTTAACTCTAAATACTTTTGTACTGATAAATCTGTATAGAATATATAATTTACGAGATATTTGCAAACAAAATTTAATCGATAAGAGTAAAAGTATTAGTTCCGATCCGAATTTTGAAAATTCTTTATTCGTATTTTTGAAAATTCAAAATCAAGCTCTAAATACTCATAATATATCTGCCTAGAAAGCATAACTTGTGAGATATTCGTTAAAAACTGATTTTCGATAAAAGTAAAAGACCTACTTCCGGTAGGAATTTCGAAAAGCTTTTTTATTAAAAATATTCTCAAATTCAATATTGAGTACATTTGAATTCTTCATAAATTTAGTTAAACTTATTAGTTGACAAAATATTAGTAATATTTAATTTTCTCACGGAAGTAAACTACTGCTTCCGGTCTACTGATTCTACTGAAAATCTTATCAGATATCAAGAGGAAGATTACGTTTGTTCTATATCCTTTTAATAAAATAAAGCTCTGCGCAAAAGTGTTATTTCCGGTGCAAATTTTGAATTTTCTTTTATACAGAAATTATCCCAAGTCCAGCTCAAGATACTTTTATTCTGTTAATAAATTTCTATAAAATCTATAATTTGAAAAATATTTACAAAAAGCCGATCCGAATTTGGAAAATTTTTTATACTTACAAAAACTATTGAAAATGCAGCTTTAAATACTTTTGCGTTCTTAATAAATCTGTACAGAATGCTAAATTTGTGAGATATTTGCAAAAACTGCTTCTCACTAAGCCAAACAGACCCACTTCTGGTAGGAATTTCATAAAAATGTTTATATACATTTTTTCTAGAATTAACTTTTTAGGTCTTCTTTATTCGTTAGTAGTTTGTTAATCTCAAGAGAAAGATTATACTCGTAAATGTAAAGTTTGGTTTTATATCTGTAACAATTTGGCCGCTATCGCGTCGTCAAAGATAGAGAGATGTAATATAATACCGCCGATATTGAAGTATTTAAAATGCTCTAGTTAATGACAGAATAACCAACTCCACAGAAAAACTAAATTTGTATAATTTTCAAACAAAACCTGTCTCTCTAAAATGTTGATATCCCAAATAAAATAACAAAAGTATAAAACACTTATTTTACGCAGTCGCTTTTTAGAAACTCGTCGCAACTAAACTTAACCTCATGCGCAAGAAACATATCTTACAAAACTTGGACTATTGAAAAATCTACAAGGTTCAATTCTTGAATTAACTTTAACCCGAAAAACGCACAAAGTGGTCTTCAATTTATATTATGAAAAATATTATTCTTACAAATTCTTCACTACTAATTCCTGGAAAATTATAAATAACTAATTATTGAATAAAAAAGTCGGTAACATATAGGAAAAAAATTAAAAATAGCAGAGAAACTTATTACTATAGTCTCGTATTGTCACGTTTGTTGGATAAACAGTCACACGTGCATAATAAATTATTCACAAGTATATTCCGAGAAAGGTTGGCTACAACATATTGTTGATATAAAATCATGAATGGGGTGCGGTAGGAATTTCACACGGAAGTTTTAGTTTATAATAAATATTGTTTGACGATATAACTTTTGGGATCTTCAGTTTGCAGTTCTTTTTTAGTTTACATTTATTATAAATATAGTATATAGATAATTATCAGTCATTTATTATTAAAATAATATTAGTTTTCCTAAGTCCATGCACTTTTCTATTTCCTTAAAGGCTTTAGATTGCTGATGTGATGTATGTACTACTGGAAACTACAGATGAAGTATCCTTGTGGAGAATCCTGTTAGCTACTTCATTTATGTTACATAAACTGTCACTAACATAACTTTCTGCAATCGTGGTGTTCTTTACGACTGACTGATTACAGCATCAGCCTGATTAATACCACATAATGAAGCGTGAATCATGTGTTTTAACTCCTAATCTAACAGTTATATATTTCTTGACAATTTCAAGATGACAAACACTACCTCGACGAGAAATAATTCTAAATGTATGTGACATACCGTTTTTATAATCTGGAATAGTAACAACAATAATGTGGTCATTTTTATGCATGACATTCTGCATCTTAAATTTGCATAACTCATTAGGGCGACATGCGCCTGCAATGTCTAAGATCACCACTACCTCCACAAGCAAATATGTATCATCAGATGCTTGCTGGAAAGAATTACTGATTTGTTCTTTTGTGAAACGCTGATTTGTAGCAGACATTCTTCCGTTTTAGAAATGCCATTTGTTTAGGATATTTCAATATATCCGTGTTCTCCTCTATGAAAGGACTTATTATTGAGTGCTCATACCACAAACTCGCCACTGACTCTAATGATACTGATTTCTTCATGAAGTATGCCAACAGTGACTTTTCAGAAACATAAGAATTTTTGCTCTGGCACCATTCCCTGAATGCTCTATACGCTCTTTCATAGCGCCCATTTGATTTTTCGGGTAATAAACTTTCGCAAGCAGCCTTTGCCTTCTATGTAGAATTACCGAACAGATGCAGTAGCAACAGCGCACGAGAAATGCGTCACTTGAACGTCATACGTAAAATAACGCTTACTATTGGTTCGTTTGCAAGGACGGCCACAAACGAACCAATAGTAAGCGTTATTTTACGTATGACGTTCAAGTAACGCATTTCTCGTGCGCTGTTGCTACTGCATCTGTTCGGTAATTCTACTATAGTTGAAAACCACTCACTTGAAAAAAACTAATTCAGAGCCAGCAAAACTACACCTTTTCCTTTTATGTTTTTAAACAACGTCTTAGTAACAACAACAACGACAAAATCAAAGCGGACAATTGAATCGATCGATGTTGGGTTAACCATTATCTTGAACAGATTATTTAGTTGTCATTCATGTTGACAGTTGAGAATTGTGACATGTCAAAGCTTTTTCGTTCGTTAATGCGCATAACTCACCGATTCACGATTTCACCGACAGCATTATTAAATTTCTACGATGCAAATGGTCACAATCGATTTCAATCAGTCGTATTGAAGGGGCTGACATGAGAATGACAGCAAATTATTGCGATCGATGCATCAGTTGAACGCGCCTTATATCGTCAAGAAAAAGTAATAATAAGTGTCACTGTCAAAATAAATTGATCAAAAATGTAAAATCTGATTTTTTATTTCGTGAACCATGGGCGTGGGAGCAGATAAAACGTTATACACAACATATGAGATAAATATATTGACCAGTCTCGGAATCATTTGCGCAAAATTATCCTTGACTGGTAAAGGTATTTACTTCCTTTGTGATGTAAATAATTATTATGACTAAGAATGTTGTGTTTTTCGATTTGTTAGTTAGTACAGATAGAGGAAACGCGTTACATTCAATTGTACGTCATACTAGATCCATGACGACTCGTCTTGCTTATGTTGCCGGACCTATTTTTATTTCTGTCAGTATCACAATACAATAACTATAACCTATTATATTTTGTAATTGAATGCTTCAAGACTTCAGTCTTTCGCAACATATTTGTTATATTGATTAATATTGTCGAAAAACCTTAAATTTTCCATAACGTATCCATAATAAAAATTAAAATAACCAGTACTTACGCTATTCACATTAAATTTAACAGATGATTATAGAAAAGTTTGTAAAAAGCTTCGACCGTTTACAGAAACCTTTCGGCATCATATTCAAAGGACGCGAATAGATGATAAACAGGATATACATGCACTTCTAAAAAGAACTGTTTTTAAACAATTTATATCAAAGCAAAAATAAATACAAAAATTTGACAAGAAAAATGTACACAACACACGCCTTTTTGACAGATATGATTTATCTGCCAACACCGAATTGAACTATTAGTCTATCAAAAATATGTAATAAAGAACTTTAATATTGAAACGGAAATTATGTGTTTATTTGCCATGAATGCGTATATTACGATCAATTTATACATTTTCTATTTAAACTAATGAAATAAATGCCCTCAAGTATAATTTAACAAAGTAACTTTTTAGTTTCTCTAATACAGTTATGACAACATGTAAACGTCATCGATGACGTGCAACTGAACTTAACGCGTCTCCAGTATATATACCGCATGTGTAAAATCATATTGGGGATAGGATATATGTATATTAGGCACACCGGCAACAACGCCCAATCGTGGCCGTAGTCATGGTACAAGGAAACAAGATATGCTTTTGCGCATTTCTGGATGACGCGCATTCGACCTCTAATACTACCAGTTTAATAAAGTTGTGAATTCACAGGACACTATTTCAATAAAGACCTTTTTAACAGAAATACAATACAACACAGTGAGAAAATAAAAGCACAATTCTAATTAAACATTAATTCTTAGTAAATTATTATATAAATTTATTAAGATCGGAATTCTAATGAAAATAAAAAATATACTCTAATCAATACTAAAAAATAAAATGTTATTGCATAGGTTCAAAAATGCCTGCTTCAGCAGCAAGGCATTGTCGGAGCCTATCATAAAAAGTGTCTCGCACATTACGAATCACATCGACTGTTACGGATTCAAAAGCCTCTATGATTAGCCTTCTCAAAATATCTAAGTTTCCTAGCCTGCCAACTTGTGCACTGTATATTTTATTTTTGATGTATCCCCATAAAAAGAAATCATTTGGCGATAGATCAGGAGATCACAGAGGTCAACGAATGTTTCCTGTTCTACTAATGAGACGATCAGGAAAAGTATTCATTAAACTATGCTTTACTCTGACCGCATTATGTGTAGGACAACCGCCCTGTTGGAACCAAATAATATCCCGATCTATTCCGGTATTATCAATAGCGGGAAGTATCTGATTCTGTAGCATATCGAGGTATTTGTCCGCATTTAACGTACCATCAATAAAAAATGGACCAAGCAAATGGTCACTCAAAATACCTGCCCAGACATTCACTTTCTGGGGATATTGGGTGTGTTTAACAAAATATCAGTGCTGATTTTCCCGACCCCAATATCGAACAACAGACGGATTGTGCTTTCCATTTAATGGAAATGACGATTCATCTGTGAATACAATATTTGCGAAGAAATTCTCATTTTCATTTGTCTTTTCCATTACGGTTTCATAAAACTCCATTCTTCTAAAATTGTCATCGAGAAATATTGCTTGCGTTTTCGAGTATTTGAAACATTTTAATTTATTTCGCTTCCAAATGTTCGCGACTGTTCTATTACTCACACCCAATTCCTCAGCAACACTTCTGGTAGAAGCGTATCCTCTACTTCGAGACTGCTACAAATCATTATATCCCGCTCTTCTCGTTCCTCAGCTTTTAGTGGATTTACCTCTCTAGGATTACACTTTGTGCAATTATTTAAACAAAAACATTTTTCAAAGCTATTCAAAATATGTAATATGCTTTGCTCCAGGGTACGGGTCTGTCTGCAAATATTTGCGGAAATAAATTTATGCAATCCTTTGCAGAATTACCACTATAGTACCATTTAATAATATGCAGTTTTTCTTCTGGTGTGTAGCGAGGCATTGTTACCATTGACCCCTCCTCTCACAAACACAGAACGACGCTGTTCGACGCAATCTCCAGATACAATTTTAGTTGTTAAAGGGAGGCTTGGAAAATGCTTTCTGTCAGTGAGTTCAGTCAGGGACTTCTGTCAGAGTTATCAAGTGACATTTTTTTCGATAAATGCGCGTCATCCAGAGATGCGCAAAAGCATACCTTGTTTCCTTGTACCATGACTACGGCCACGATTGGGCGTTGTTGCCGGTGTGCCTAGTATACATATATCCTATCCCCAATATTATTTTACACATGCGGTATGTGAATTCACAATATTATTGACCTGGTAGTACTAGAATGTCGAATGCGCCTCTCATACATGCACAGAGCATACCATCTATCAGATGTTTTTCAAATTATCTAAATTTGTCGTTAGGTATTGTTGTCAGTTGTCATGTATGCACGTTTTGTAAATGTTGGCCTTTATGTTTTACTGTAATTATTAATGTGTAGATTTTGTGTTTTCTGTTAAATATGAATAAACGAGAGAAGAATAAGGAAATTAAGGAATGGTCTAGAAGTTTACGACCTCGTAATTCAAAACCCCATACATTTGTAGATGCCGAAAAAATTTTACAAAGTGAATTCGACATTTCTGATGTATCTGCAACACGAAACAAATGGTGTAAACATGATAGATATCATGTTGGCAAAAAAATTAAAGAAAAGGCTAGAAGCAAGAAATTATATGAAATATCTGATTCATCAGATGAAGACTTTGATAATACTACTAAAAATCAATTATCAGACATTGGAAGTGGCGTAAATAATGTTTTTCAAGCCAGAAATGACAGTAGACTAAGTAACAATATTCCGTCAACAAGTGGCACAAATTTTGTGAACAAATTTCTAAAATCACATAAAGACATTAGAATAAACAGTGGTACACCATCATCAAGTGAGATTGCTTGTGATACTACAGACTTCGTGGATGATATATTAGAAACACATAAAGAGCTTTTAAATGGAAATTACGGTAAGTCATATGAAGACCTGTGTAAAGAGACAGATCAATTGCTGACCAGTTCTTTAGAACTCTTTAATGAAAATATTTTTACAGATGATCCTGTGATTTATGTTTGCGCAGATAAAAGTGCAATAAAGTCATCAGCCCAGGATACTTGCTTGCCAATTAAGTCAGCTATAGAAATGCCAGAAAACAAACCAATGCAAGCATGTCCCATATGTTTAGAAACATTAGGAACAGAATTAACAGCATGGTCCACCTTTTGTGGTCATGTATTTTGTAAAAATTGTATAGAAAACTGGCTTACATCACAAAAGAATTGTCCAACATGCAGAAAATGTTTGACAATAAAGAAGATTCATCAACTCTTTTTAAGTTAATATATTAATATATTATACATTGTTTAATAAAGATGATTAATTTCTCTTGTACCTATATATAAAAATAAGAAACATATGCCTAATAAAAAATTTTAAACTCGTTAGTTTTATTTATATTAAATATCATCAGATTGTCATATAAGTGTATTCGGGATAATTACATAATTAAGAAGTGAAACATATAACAGCATTCATGTTCATATTGATACATATGATTTTTTTATAGCAATTTATGTGTAGAGATTTGTAAGAAGAAAGTAGTATAAGTATAAATATGTGTTAAGAATAAGAAATAGCTATATGGAAATACATGTAATTGCAATTAATAATAATAAGATATTTTTATTGCCCATACAACGATATAAAATTCAGTATTAATTATAATTTGGAACTCCTAAATTAATATTCATTATATTACCTATACACATTGGCCAGAAATTTGCGGATAAACTTCAGTTAGAACGATTCTACTAAAATTGGTTACATTCAGCAGACGGACAGGGAACCGTTCCCTCTCCAACTGTCCACTTCACAACAGTTGAGTGTTCGCTGGACAGGACCGGTCACCATTATGTGATCGTCTGTCATCTGGTACTTTTCATTGCTGCCATATGTTAAATAATAATAAATTGTTTTTCTGCATTAATTTTTGGCGTAGTTTTTAGTGTAAGGGCTGGTTTTTCCAAACCCGAATATAATACTGGGTTAACTCCAATATTATAATACATTTATTTCTGCACAATATCTTTAATTTGCTGTTCTAGTAACTTTCTACAAAATTATGTATTACGTTGGTGTTGGAATGCATCAATGGCGCATGCGTATAGAATACGCTCACTAAGGCCGCTCGTCAACATGTTCAGAGTGAGCGGACGTCTACTGGGCATGATCACTGAACAGTTGCGCAACTGTTGTGTCTGCTGAAAGCATTAATTCCGAGTCAACAATCCTAATATAAAAAAATTGTAGGGTCCGCCGTTAAGCCACACGAATTACTTTAACGAAATGTTGGTTTGGCAACACCGTAATATATAGTTATACATATAAGCTGAAAGTAGTTCTAATCATATTTGAAAATCCAGTGCTTTTTATTAACTACTTTATTAAAAAGGTGATAAAACATATTTAATAGTCACATATAATAGCATATTCATTAAAAGTATAACGGACGGATCGGGAACCGTTTCCGCTTCAACTGTTCACTTGGCAATAGCAGTTGAGTGTTCGCTGGACAGGACCGTTCACATAGCTTTCATTCAGCAGACGGATCGTGAACCGTTCCTGCTCCAACTGTTCAGTTATCGCTAACACAAAAAACTAGGACAGCCTTATTTCAGCTGTGTAAAACCGACGGAAATAAACAGCTAACGTCAGTTAATTCAAAATTAATTGAAGCTGTCATTAATGATGCCACATTTCAGTTTGATTGATAAGGCAAGAATAATTACGTGTAGAGAAAATAGTTTGACAATAAGACAAATTGCTAATGACTTTGGCATTAACAAAAGCACTGTTACATCCATAATACAACGATGGGAAGAACAAGGCGATTTCACCAGGAAAGCTGGTTCTGGAAGGCGAAGGGTAACAACTGCAGCCCATGATAATGCCTTAACTGATTATTTGCACCAAGATCCATTTGCTACGGCCCGTAAGGCCGCAAACGACTGGTTCTTCCAACCCCAAATAAAATACTGGGTGAACTCCAATATTATAATACACTTATTTCTGCACAATACCTTTAATTTGCTTTTATAGTAACTTTTTTCAAAATTATGATTAGCCTTGTTTATTAATACTATAGTTATACAATCTAGAGAAAACTGTAAATATTTCTTATGTAGTAAAGTGTCGTCCTCTGATATCTTTCAAATGGATTAATATCCATGAATGAAACTGATCAGCCAATGAAATATTCTCAATCCCACTCGCACAATAAATATGTAAACGTATTTTGATATTTTCTATTAACTTTTACATAAGAGTATGGTGGTAACGCGTTACATTCAGTTGCATACTAGATCCATGACGACTCTAAAAATAAATTAACTAATTTCACTTTGTGCACTTTACTTACTTATTGGGATAATATCAATCGATATCTGTAAAAATGAAGTCAGAAAACAAATTGATCTTTATTAATTATTGTCATAGAACTTGATTGATATCATGCAATAATAACATTCAAATGAGTGTTTCTATCTTAAATAAGGAACATGATGCATATACGGTATCTCGGTTCAAAAATTATTTTTAGTAGGGAACAAGGTAAAAATAGTAAACACCGATTTTCCAATCTTATAATGAAGTACTCTCCCTAAAATTATGTAAAGTAGATATTTATGAGTTTTCGGTATTATTAGATTCTTAACTAATTTATTAAAATTGTAATTATTCAAACATAGTGAACGTTCTTTAAAACGGCTGATCATTATTTATGGTGTAATAATTACTTATGTATTAGCAAGATGTTGCTAACAAGTAATTTGGAGAACTTATCGTCAGATTTGACAGTACATGTTTTTCAAAGTGTATGGTGGAAACGCGTTACATTCAGTTGCACGTCATACTAGATCCATGACGACTCGCCTTGTATATGTTGCCGGATCTATTTTTATTTCTGTCAGTGACATTTGACATAACCCGACAGAAAAAAATTATTCACAATACAATGACTATAACGTAATATATTTAGTAATTGAAATGCTCTAAGGCATCAGTCTTTCTCAACTTATTTATTATATTGATTTAGATTGTCGAAAAACCTTAAATGTTTCATTACGTATCCATAATATAATTTAAAATAAGCAATACTTACGCTATTCACATTAATTTTAACACATTATTATAGAAAAGTTTGTAAAAAGCCTCGACTGCTTACAGAAACCTTTCGGCATTATATCCAATGGACGCAAATATATAATAAATACACTTTTAAGAAGCACTGTTTTTAAGCAATTTATATCAAAGCAAAAATAAACATGAAAAATTTGACAGGAAGAATATACACAACGCACGTCTTTTTGACAGATATGATTTATCTGTCAACACCGAATTGAACTATTAGTCTATTAAAAATATGTAATAAAGAAATTTAATATTGAAACGGAAATTATGTGTTTATTTGCCATAAATGCGTATATTACGATCAATTTATAAATTTTGTATTTAAGCTAATGAAATAAATGCCCTCAAGTATAATTTAACAAAGTAACTTTGTTAGTTTCTTTAATACCGTTATGACATCATGTAAACGTCATCAATGACGTGCAATTGAATATAACGCGTTTCCTGTATAGTATCATTTTATTGTATAGACCTGTAAACGGGTATTTTGTTGGTGAATAATGGTAACGATTATTATTATTCCAGAGAACCACAATTGAAAACTGTTAATTGAATACGTAATACCATTTCAAAGAAACTTATGAGTACAGTTAAGTTTTCTTGAAATTAATGATTATGCTATTTTCCAAATTAAACTAATTTTACAATCACCAATTTAATCAGATCACTCTGCATATCTTTCAAGAAGTACTCGTACCGAAAATTTTGACTATTTCAAGTATTAGTCACGCAAAAGCGATATGTAACTAAAAATATAAGGTTTCCCCAAACGATACTAATAATAAAGTAATCGCCAGCGAAACTGATTATATCTGAAAAAAAATGCCATGACTATCCAATTTGAATACACGTACGTACTTAAAACATTCTTATTCTTGCGGGCCGGAGTTACAAACAGCAGCGAACAATGGCAGATGTAAACCGGCTTTGGAATAACGGAGCGTTGTTTGGTTCGAAGAAACAACCTTGGTCGATTTTAAAAGTGAACGCGAAGTGAACGAGAAAACGAAAGGTCACGCCCGGAGCGAATACTCACGGCATTTATTCCTCCTGTGATACAACATATCGACATTTATTATCAATTAATAGTTCTTGCACTCGACACTGTATTCCCGGATCGTTTCTCGATTTCCTCCGCGCGTGTCTACTCGAAGACCGTAAATTTTCTAGAGACCATTCAGCCTGTTAATGTTCTTTCAACGGGCGTTACACAATGGCAAAAAAAGTTTTGCAGCACGTATCTACCCACTTACCTGTGCGTATGCCTACGCGTGTCGGTACACACACGTTTCTTAGGCATGTTTTAATGATGCAACGAGAATTTCATACACGGTGTGGTAAATAGGCTTTTCAGTGTTCTGGTGTAAAATTATAAACGAAATTATAATGAGAATAGATCCTTGACAAATAATACAGAATATCACACGGGAAATTCTTATTTCAATAAGTAGTAACAAGGATTTCTCAATCATATTTAAAAAATTATATTTAAGCTTTATGTACGTAGGCTATTTACAATATAACCAAAGAAAAAAATTATTCACAATGCAATAACGTAATATATTTAGTAATTGAAATGCTCTAAGACTTCAGTCTTTCCCAACTTATTTATTATATTGATTTAGATTGTCAAAAACCTTAAATGTTTCATTACGTATCCACAATATAATTTAAAATAAGTAATACTTAGGCTATTCACATTAAATTTAACACATGATTAGAAAAAAGTTTGTAAAAAGTGTCGACTGTTTACAGAAACCTTTCGGCATTATATTCAATGGACGCAAATAAATAATAAATACACTTCTAAGAAGCACCGTTTTTAAACAATTTATATCAAAGCAAAAATAAACATGAAAAATTTGACAGGAAGAATATACACAACGCACGTTTTTTTGACAGATATGATTTATCTGTCAACACCGAATTGAACTATTAGTCTATTAAAAATATGTAATAAAGAAATTTAATATTGAAACGGAAATTATGTGTTTATTTGCCATTAATGCGTATATTACGATTAATTTATAAATCTTCTAATAATAAAATGTCACTTTATCAACCCGGGCGTAAAGTGTTACTTTTTGCCCATGCATTGTGAGATGCTATCACATCAGGCTATTTTACCGGTAGACTACCCTAGACGTCTTGCTTACCGCCAGTGGTTTGCAAATATTTTAATGTAAGAAAATGACTTCCTAAATTTGACATTTTTCTCCGATAAATAGAGACCGGACCCTAGAGGCTGATGACACATCGAACACTATCGAAATTTTATATTTTTAGAGTTCTTAATTTTATTTATATAATTGGATAACAATTTGGTGATTTATAAAATACAAAATACATTATTATTTGTTCATTTTATAGTTCAAGTCGAGTAAACTCTCCGTACTTTATTTATCTTACGAAATATAAGGTAAATAGAATGAATTTTAAAAACTCCTCACGACTCTACCTACGCCGATGAAAAAAGGAATTTAACAATAAAATCGACTTTTTTGCTGTCCGTTATCTCGATGAAAACAGTCATGCTTTGTCGCTGACGGAAGTAATATTCAAGATATCGTCATTATTGAAAATTTCATTAAACCATTCACAGTACTGGGTACAACGAGGAAAATCCGGATGGTGTATGGGATGTAAATAAAGAACTTTTTTGCTAGCCTTTTGACAGGTACAAAGTGATAAATTTGTTTGGGCTGATAAGCACCGTAAATTTTTTAGGAATCGCATCTATTCTTTGATTAATATCCGCATCATTTAGAACAGTAGAATGACCTGTAGATTTTCTTTTCGCAACATTCCCTGTTCTGCGAAAACTGTCTATTACACGACGAACATGCTGCACAAAACAGTCATTCGAATATTCTACGTTGGGAAATTCTTCTTGAAATTGCTGGTGGCAATTTTGATAGGAATAATTCCATATTCCTTAATGATTGCGTATTAGTAAACAAAAATGTAGTTGTTGTGTAGATCTGTGAAAACCATCATTAACCTAAAAGCGAATGTTGATTACATTTGTACGGATTTATTATGACTACTTCGTCGCTTACCGATCACTAATATGCGGATGGAAAAGGTGGCAATAAGAAAAACCTTTCTAGTAATAAATAAGTAAGTAGATGAAAACGAAAATTTAAATAAACTAATAGGATAGAAAGACGCTACTGATCATTACTGGTATATTTTCTAGAAGCACCAACTTTCCGACAAAGAAAGAAAAATGAATGTGCTTAAAACCACACGGCAGAAGTGAAAACTTCATCAAGGCTCTCCCATGTAACCGTCGCCGAAAGAATCGCCAAATTGAAGACATATTAAGCGGACCACAAACACTCCCGTATCCAAAATTTCACATTCATCAATTTTCAAAAAACTCTTCTGCCATTTTGTTTTTGTTTTTCATTTTAAGTTTGGATTATTGCTCGGCGACCACAACCACCCCCGTATCTAAAATTTCACATTCATACGTCAATTTTCAAAAAATTCTTCCGCCATTTTGTTTTTTTTTTGACATTTTGACTTTGGATTCGTGATCGGCGATCTAAGACACTCCCGTATCTAAAATTTCACATTCATACATACGTCAATTTTCAAAAAACTCGTCCATTTTTTTTTTGACATTTTGTCATTAGATTCGTGATCGCCGACCTAAGACACCCTCTTATCTAAAATTTCACATTCATACGTCAATTTTCAAAAAAATTCTTCCGCCATTTTGTTTTTTTGACATTTTGACTTTGGAATTGTGATCGGTGACCCCCAAAACACCCATATCTAAAATCTCACATCCATACGTCAATTTTCAAAAAACTCGTGCGCCATTTGTTTTTTACATTTTGACTTTGGAATCGTGATCGGCGACCCCCAAAACCCCCGTATCTAAAATTTCACATCCATACGTCAATTTTCAAAAAACTCGCCCGCCATTTTATTTTTTTTGACATTTTGACTTTGGATTTGTGATCGGCGACCTAAGACACCCCCGTATCTAAAATTTCACATTCATACGTCAATTTTCAAAAAAATCTTCCGCCATTTCGTTTTTTTTTTGACATTTTGACTATGGATTGGTGATCGGCGACCTAAGACACCTCCGTATCTAAAATTTCACCTTCATACGTCAATTTTCAAAAAATCCTTCGGCCATTTTGTTCTATTTCGACATTTGAATTAGTGATGGGCGACCGTAAAAACTCCCAAGTGCCTAATTTTAATCAGAAGAGAGAGAAATTGATTTCAGCCGGCTCCGCCCACTGTGCACGTTTGCGTAATCGTTTAAATAAAATTATTTCGTAGTAGGGGCACATAAATGTCGAAAGCAATCCTCCTTTTCCCCTTTAAGGAAATACACACGTTCTGTAGTTGTCGTATTTTAATTTAAATCATTATTAAAATATTAATCGACCCCTGTATAGATAAAAATATCAAGTCATGTGGGAGACTGTTATGTATTGTGTGGAGTTGCAATTCGCCGGACCGTAATACATTGATCGCCAGTGCACATGAGAAACTGATACTCCTATTTATTTTTCGCCCGTCCGGAATACATTGATATCAGTGCACATTTACACGGCCATGTTTCTTACCAAATTCTTCTGCAAACGACCTTTAAATTGCCGGTACCTTCGATTGCGTGCAACTGCCGGCTTGAAATAAGCATACAAAAGGTCCCAAAAAGCCGGTTCATTAAGACCCCGAGTTTTGATGAGCCCTTGCAGCCTTCAAAATTTCGTATTTCACGCTTAAAAGCGAATCTATGGTGCAACTCAATTCGCCTGTCAGTTTGACGTTTCTAGGGATTTTTTGATTGTCACGTGAATCGTCATGACGTAAGCCATTTTGCCGGAAATTCAATGTCGCCCGTACACCAATGCCAAAGGGCAGCTTTCAATTTCGCGTATCCAGAGAGGAGTTCTTTGCCCAGTTTTGCCGATTTTTGTCGAATTTACGGTTCGTTTGGTAACCAAGGCGACTCGAGCGTTACATAGCCGAGCGTGACGGCTCAATCTCGTTCAGTGCCCACAATCAACGCGCCCATAGAAGTTTACACTTCAAAAATCATTGTTGAACACATTTTACATATGCAATTAAATTATGCACGTTCTCAAACAGTCAGCATTAGGTTCTGTAATAGATAGAGGGTCCATGAAGATATTACTAAGATTTTCTTTTTTTTTAATAATAGATTTCAACTGACACACGGCTGTAATCGTACATATATCTACATTTATTTGTTAAAAACCCGGAACTCTCACTACTGGCAATAGTCCAATTCACTTGAATATTGCAAAATCCATGACATAGCAATCGTATTGCATGAGTTATCAGTAAGGCGCGGACATGACTGGTTTAAACTACGACGAAGCTACAACGGAGCAAAGAAATAATGTAAACAACACACGCTTACTGAATAGCACTAATTCATATGGTGAACTGCAACATCTGTTTACGCCCGAGAAGTGCCCGAGAATGAGAGCAAAAAATGCCTATAAATTAAGGAATTTATGAGTAAAATCCTTTTTTCATCGGCGTAGATTGGAGCGTGAGGGGTTTTTAAAATTTATTATATTTACCTTATATTTCGCAAGAGAAATAAAATTTTCATTCATACTTACGTTAGTTTCGTTTTTTCATTGTTTTGACTGTTAATTACGTACTTCGTAATTTTTGTAATAGTCTGTTTAATACCGGTTTATTGCATCGAGTTCTCCCAATTATCTAGACGTAAGTTGGCACTGGATTTCTTTTAGTTTCAATAACATACGCGTACATTTTTAGTTATCATTTATTTAGATCTAGAACGTTGTTTATATTACCTTTTCTGATATGAAAATGTATTGTCAGTGATTCCGAAATTTATTACAAAGTCTGTAAAATATCGTTACAGAATGCCAAAATATCGCACGTTCGTCACTTAGCTTTGCTAAACCATACACAGAAATAGTTTTTATGCAGAGTATTTGGATAGTTTACAAAATTTCGTTACATGTTTAAATGACGATGCTCGAAGTATTTCTGAGTGCAAGAACTAACACAAATCCCAAATTTAAAAAATCAGTTGTTATTCCTTCAGGAACACTTTGGAAATTTGCCTAAACTAATCACATATTTTGAAAATCGAAATCTCAAATTAAAAGATGGATTAACCACATTAATAATGTCAAAAGTATTCCAAGTGAATTCGGCAAAAGTTAGTCGCAGTTTTTAATAGAAATCCAGATTTAATAACATTGCGGCAATTGTGTATGCTAAATATGCTGAAATAAAAGAATATTTCCAGTACGCACCTATAACCAGTTGCGATGTAGAAAGGACGTTTTCTACCTACAAGGATGTACTTAATTCAAAGATAACAAGTCTTACAGAGGAGAAAATGAACAAATAATAAGGTATTTTGTATTTTATAGATCACCAGCCACTTATTATCCCATTATATAAATAAAATTAAAACCTCTTTAAAAATACAACATTTCAATAGTGCGCCCATGGATGATGAGTCATCAACCGTACGTGTCCGCGCCCTAGTTATAAGTATCACTTATCTGTGGTACTACAAGGTAGTAAGTAAACCCTGCTTTAATATAGCTCTTTATTTGTATTCACTTGAAGCTATACTTCTTATTATGCATTCCACCCATTGTGTATACTCTAATCTAAATGCCATGCATTCTACTGCGAGTTAAATCGCCCAAAAAATGTCCTCGCTTTTCGCCTAAAAATAATACTCCAATAATTCATCCAGTATACAAGATACTGATTGACAGATTTTTTTTCTGAAATACATTCTTCACGCTCCTTTTTTTTAAGCAAGGCCAAGTATTAGTCTTGTTATTCGTTTCATGCTTGAAATGAATGTTCTATTTAACGACTTGCTAGGTAAGTCATTCTTACAACGAACAAAGTAAAGAGATGGTTAAATGAGGTAAGCCACTTGCGTCTACATATCCGGTATTAATGTTTAACTACGCAAATAAATAAACAAATCACATGAAAGATCTAGTGACATTGACACTATATACTGTTAACTGTGTATAAAGTTTCTAAAATGTGTGCGTTAGAACACGTACCAACATGAATTTTACACCATAATATGCATATCTCAATAAAGTCCATCATAAAATTAATAATATATGATACAGATTAATTCATGCAACATATTCAAAATCCATTTGAAATTTAAAAAATACCTATCTAAATTATATGCCTGTACTACCAATATCCACCAGTAACTGTTCTTTGTTTTCTGGTTAGTTTTTTTTTTATATATATAAGTCTTTGTTTATTTTAGAAATGGTAGCAAATTACATGAATTAAAATCAATCATGAGTTTATTTACAACCATACACGTAATCTTGACATTTATAACTTCTTAAAAGCATGGAAGTGTCATTTTCTTAACTTTGAGTATCAGCCCTCAACCTCAATGTCAATCAAATATTCATTTGTTTTAATTTTTGTTTAATATGTTAAAATGCCTTTAAACCACATTTTAATTAACAAGACGAACAAGCATTTATTAAACTAATTTATTAAAATTAATTGTTACATTAGAATTATTGGAAGCTGAGTCCATATAGATAGACCGCCCTGCTGATGCTGATCTGATGATTTAGTGATCTCTTGTCTTTCTCCAATCGAGATACCTAGATTGCTACGGGAGGACTGTTTCCTTCAGTTCTGGTAGAGTGTAGTCCTTGAAGTTTTTACTACTCAACATTTTTTTTATAATCTTTTTACCGAAAAAACGGTCGTTTATTTATTTGAAGTTTATGCAATAACATCACAAAGCTACCAACTCGATAAGTCAAAACCTTCACCGGAATTTTTATCACAAGTTATTATTTATAGCATGGTTGTTAAGTAGTAAGTAGTATACACACTAAGACCGGGAATCGAATACGAATAATTCAAATATTCGAATATTCAAATCTGAATAATTTCAAAACGAAATTATTCGAATAGTTAAAATTAAGCCAATTTCCAAGTGTAATAAATAGGTATTCTTTTCGTACAAGTAGTATATATAGTAGTATATAGTCTTCTTTCTATCCTCTTAATAAATTTTTGAGTAAAAGTGTTACTCCCAGTGCGAATTTTGTATCTTTTGGTTCACAAATTATTCCAAATCTAGCTCTAAATAATATTACAAATGAAACGCTATTGAGTACGCGGTTCTGCATTGGAAATATTTGGATTGTATCTATCTAATAAGCACCACGTTACCTCCACAGTCGGAAAATCGAACGACACTAGAAAGACGCATATGTCTGGGTTTTCGGTCATAGTGAATCGAGTTCCACAGGGCTCGATTTTGGGGCCCCTATGCATAAAAACAGTCGGCGGCAAACATCGTTTACATTTGGCTATTAGGTAAACTGTAATAGTATCACAGATCGCAGGTGTTTATTTACTTTCATTTTACGTTTCTGTTTCCGTTAAATCTGTTTTGGCTGCATTTATTCTGTTTTCTTTACGATATTTTGATTAGTATTTTTAAATACGCACGTAAGTAACTAGTAACCCAAAATGTTACAAATTCTAAGTAATTCTATTTTCTGGGTTATAATTCGACAGCAATTCAAATATTACTTCAATTTTTTTGTTTCCACCAAAGGTATATATATAAAACCAGTCTTGACTAGCCAGGTACATCAAAAGTTGACAGTGTTGAAACGACTGCAAAAGCGGCAGGTAGTATTTTTTTATAAGAAATCATAACAAACTAATTTTATTTCTATCAAATTTACAGGAATTACCATGCGTAGTGTTTATAATATATTGAAAGATTATGACGCTGAACACCAATTTAATCAACCAAAAAAAATATCAGGGGAAAAGTAGTGTTTTGGATACTGTTGATGAAGATATGAAAAACAGAATTCGAAGATGTGTTCATTCATTCTACTTTAAAAACGAACCACCAAGTGTGTAAAAAAAATTAACAGCTGTAAATGAAACAGAAGATCTGCCCAATTTTAAAATAACGACATTCAGGATGATATTAAGAGGGGCGTTTACCTATCGAAAATTAAGGCATCGCCATTTCGCGTTTTTTAAACTCATTTTGTAATTTTAAAATCTCAAATTTGGGTTAGTGATGCAAAAGGCATAAATTTATAACGTCAAGGTCAGTTTTTGAACTAATTTATTTTCTTAAGAAAGTTATGTGTTTTAGAAATAACCACAAAAATGCATGAATTTGATTAATGTCTACTAACTAAGGCAAAAGAAAAAAAACGACCTCTACGCGCCGCTGCACATTTGATGTACGAAGTTAGATATGAAGAAAAAATCAAATTTATGTAATTATTTTTAAAGATAAAAAACATTAAACAGTAAACATTGTCACACACATTTTACACGCGGTTTTTCGCGTCGTCTATCCCCACTTTACGGTATCTCTACCGGTCCTAGCTAAGACGAAAATCTATCGGAATCGGTCGGCTATTGCAGACTTAAATTCGAGTGACAGTTTAATTACAAACTGTCACTCGCATTTAAATGTCATATATACCTATAATATTCGAGTGTATAATAATATAACAGTTATGGGCAAGCGAAAATTGAAAGGAGCTAAATATTCGGTATACTATTTAAGTTCCGTAACCTGCACTTTGCTATTATTAATAAAGATGTTATATTTATAGTTATCAAAAGAAAAACCGCAATAGAATCTTGAAAGAAGAAGAAGAAATTATTGCATGGAGAAGAAGATTCCTACGTCAAATTATACATTTTCATCTGGAAAGAAGGCCTATATATTATTTGGAAGAAACGTGGGTTAATGCCGGACATACCGTATAGACTGATACATCTGTTATGACTGCAAGGCAAGCATTCATAGAAGGGTTGTCTATGAATGAAGGCGACTAATTGTGTTCCAATTCCTAAGTATACTGATATTATTATTATTATATTTGTACATCGATAATAAAAATATTTTATTTATTTAACATACTTGAATTTATTTTACGGTTGTAGCCACTTTGAGTGTTCATATGTTTTTATGTCTTTTAAACAACAGAGAAAATCACTTAAAATATTACAATAATACAGTTTTTTCATCTGTAAAATTGTTTATTCCTTCATATTGAGGAATACTATATTATGCTATTTTATAGAGACAACATAATGTTATACGTTTTGATAGAAAACACTAAATATGCACAATTCCTTATGTCAAATACTACGGCGATAACTATTTTACCGACATTGATCCTTGAATGCTTTTAAGTGCCTGTGTGCATACGACTTGGTTTATCACTGATCACTGATTGTTCGGCGATTCTAGTGTAGGACTACCTTAAAGTTACATTTTCCTTAAATACTAAATCAGTCAGAAAATCAACAATATTTAAAAGAAAAAGTAACTTAAAGGTAGCCCTCTATAACAATAATACTTTAAAAAGTCACTTAATTAATAACAACACATCGGGTATTTATAGTATTAATTGTAGTGGATGTGAAAAATTGTATATAAATCAAACAGAGCGTAACTTTAATGTAAGGTTCTTGAAACGCATGCGAGCTCTTAGGCCAAATTGTGAGAATTTTAATGATAAGCAGACAATTTGGAGGTCCTGTAATTTAAATAAATTTAAAAATTTAGTGGTTTAGAAGGTTACTATATTAACGAGGGTTTACTTTTGCATACAGGCACATTCTTAATGGCCAGACCCCGCTAATAAATCCGAGTATTGTCAAGTCAGTTTCCCCATTTCTAAAAGACGAAGTCATTAAAAAAAAATTAAACATACCAAGTGTTTTATTTATGCTATTTGCAATTTATAGGTACAAAGGAAGTATAAAGTTGTTTAGTTCAGTGAAAAATCAAATTTGACCAGTTCTTGAGTTTATGCAAATTTCTAAAGAAAACAAAATTTTAGAGTGTTATATCTCAAAAATTGTCCATTCTAAACAGATTTATTACATTATTTATTTATATTATTACTATTATAGTGTAAAAATTTTTAAACCTTAATTTACAAATGTACCACTTCTACTCTTATCAGATCGGATCAGCACGGATAATCCGAACATTTATTTCTTATATGTATGTATGTATACATACTAAAAAGATAACAAAATAAAAAACAGAATTCTACATAAGTAAACTTTTACACTAAATAAGAAAAAATAAACTCTACATAGGTAGGTTAACTTGCATTTATGTACATAAAGCAGAAGAAAAGCGAATGATTTCCAGGGATTCCCCTAGTACACTGCTGGCGATATCGATATTGCGTCATCATGCGTATGGCACGGATAATCCGCAGCCCGGATAATCCGCACACGGATAATCGGGGTTCTACTGTATTTAAAAATTAATTTAGAAAAATTTCTTATTCATCATCAAAGAAAAAAATATTTTCTAAAATAAATTCCGACAATTTTAACAAAATTACAGCATAATTCCCTGAGAGACAATTAGCAGCACTGGTGTCGATATACACCAGGTAAATTCATTGGTAACTTTGTATATATTTAATAAACAAGCATAAACGATATATAACTTTTGTTCAAACAGTACCCACAACATGAAAGCGTGCAATTTAAATTTTAGAGTGTTATATCTCAAAAATTGTCCATTCTAAACAGATTTATTACATTATTTATTTATATTATTACTATTATAGTGTAAAAATTTTTAAACCTTAATTTACAAATGTAGTAACACTTCTACTCTTATCAGATTTATTAAGAAAATAAAAGTACAGTAGAACCTCGATTATCCGTGCTCCACGGGACCGGACGAGGCACGGAAAATTGAAAAGCACGGATAATCCGAACATTTATTTCTTATATGTATGTATGTATACATACTAAAAAGATAACAAAATAAAAAACAGAATTCTACATAAGTAAACTTTTACACTAAATAAGAAAAAATAAACTCTACATAGGTAGGTTAACTTGCATTTATGTACATAAAGCAGAAGAAAAGCGAATGATTTCCAGGGATTCCCCTAGTACACTGCTGGCGATATCGATATTGCGTCATCATGCGTATGGCACGGATAATCCGCAGCCCGGATAATCCGCACACGGATAATCGGGGTTCTACTGTATTTAAAAATTAATTTAGAAAAATTTCTTATTCATCATCAAAGAAAAAAATATTTTCTAAAATAAATTCCGACAATTTTAACAAAATTACAGCATAATTCCCTGAGAGACAATTAGCAGCACTGGTGTCGATATACACCAGGTAAATTCATTGGTAACTTTGTATATATTTAATAAACAAGCATAAACGATATATAACTTTTGTTCAAACAGTACCCACAACATGAAAGCGTGCAATTTATTTCAAAAAAAATGTTTAGAATTTAATTTTAATTATTGCACCTACATAAATACCTACAAGTTTGTGGACGTCCTTGCCAAATAACTTAAAGTTTACAGCCAACGCATATCTGCAACAGGCATGCCAATATAATGAATTTTACGATGCAAAACAAAAATTGCAATGTGAGTATGTGATTAAAATAAATTTCGCATATTTTTATTTTATCGCATTAACCACATCTACATACGTATTGAGATGCGAGTTGGTATGAAAAACACAATGCGTGCAATCCATACGTGATACGTTATAAAAATGTAAATTGGTGGCGTGTTTGTCTTAAAATGAACAGCACTAAATTACAGATTTTTAAGACCGTTTATTGGAATTCTCCTGGTAAAATGGAATTATATATGTACTTATATTTACATGCATCCAGACTTGATATCCTTGATGCAGTATAGTAATATAAAATGCGATAAATGAAAATGTATTTTGGTTGCACCTCTTTTTGTGGTGCGGCCAATTATATAGTCAACATGTGCATGAAAACAAGAAAAAGAATGATTGATCTCTGAGAGATAATAAAACAACATATTTTTGATATACAAGTTCCCCCTGTCGTTCTCATCAATGTTTGAGGTACAGCCTAAAGTTAATATTATGGGTAAAATCACTAAATTTTTTCTTCTTTTAATAACACTGACCAACAAATTGCACCCTTTGATTTTAATGTAAATCCAACAATAATCAGCTAACATTAGAGGATTCCATTTGCCTTGATATCATTCTTGTACTTCCAAAATCTTTTGGTTCAAAAGTTTGCCGTGCTCATTGGTAACTTCGCCCATATTTTCAAGACCAAAATCCAAGTGAAAATGCATAATGTGCGTTTTGAACGGCATACTGCATCTAGCACCGTGAAATGCTTGTGTCACATCCATTAGAATTGTTAAATAAATTACTGCTTTTACTTCTTATACGTGATATAAGGAAGTATTGTTGTGATGATGAAAATTTTCGACCTCGAGATTTTTGCAGATGTCCACGTTTTGAAGTATCCTGATACCAAAAAAATTACAAAATTAAATTTGAGAAAAATTCCTACCGGAAGTCTGTCTTTTACTCTTATCAAAGATTAGTTTCTTGCAAATAGTCAGCTTTTTAGACGGGTACATTACGAGTATAAAAGTATTGAGACTTAATTTTCAATATCTTTAGAAAAAAAATTCAAAATTCGGACCGGAAGGAACACTTTTACTCTTATCGAATAGCGATTTTTGCAAATATATCGTAAATTATGCATTCTATTTATAAAGAGCACAAATATATTTAGAACTAGATTTGAAATTTTGTTTATATAAAAGAAATTTCAAAATTCGGACCGGAAGTAACACTTTTACTCTTAGCGAGTAGCACTTTCTTTGGAATGTTTCGCCAAGTATACATTCTATAGAGATTTATTAAGAGAAAAGAAGTAGTACAGTAGGCTTTTGTTTTCAGAAGAAAAAAATATTTAAATCTTAATTAGAACATTTGTATAATTTGACAGGCACACTCGTATAATAAAGTCGTGTGGTGGCCACACCTCACCTTTTGTTATACATATCAGATCATACACGCAGCTTTTTCACTTGATCATAATTTGGTTCTAGATTTTCAATCACTTTCTGTTTTTAGTATACGAGATCCAACCAAAAATACTATCTTTTCGTTTTTCTCTGCTCCTTGGGAACTTTTCTCGAAGGTATTTAAAACGCCACCTTCTAATGTGTGCTTTAACAAATTCTTTCATAAGCCCCAGTTTTACGTAGAGAGTTGGTATTATGATATTTTCATTTTCCACTAAAGCCTGATGTCGTACCTACATTGTCTTTTATGATGTAAGAATCCTACTCAATATACTCTCTCAAAGTATCCTCTTAATACATCTCTAAAGAGTTTATTATTGGGAAATATTTGCAAATAACTGCTATTCGATAAGAATAAAAATGTTCCTTCCAGATCGAATTTTGAAATTTTCTTTACACACAAATAATTCCTACAATAACACTTGGCTCGTATCACTATGAGTTTTATTTGTGAAATATTATTATAACATGTACGTTTAGTTTGTTACACCATTATCCAAGAGATGTACACACGTATACGTTAAGAGCAATATTTCATAAATAAAACTCATAATGAAAGGCGCCAAGTGTTTTAATCAGTTATTATTGTAGGAAGTTAAACATGTTTCACCAAGAAGTGTCTGCAGCAACAGCCCAAAATAACAAATAATTTCAAATGCAGCTACAAAAATTATTCCAACTCGAGCTCTGAATATTGTTGTATAACAGATAAATCTGTATAGAATGTATAATTTGCGAGATATTTGTAAAAAAAAAAAACTGTTTTTAGATAAGACAAGAAGGCCGCTTCCGGTAGGGATTTCGAAAAACCTCTTTATAAAATCTTTCTAAAATTCACCATATAGTATGTTGTACTTCAGAAGTTGGTCTAAACTTAGTAGTTGACTGAAGTAAACTACTACTTTCGGTTTACCGATTTTACTTTTAAACACAAAGTTCGGTATTGATAGCTGATGTCTTTTCACCGCTATCGTGATCACACACAGAGTGAGAGAGAGAGAGAGAGAGAGAGATGTTTGCAAAAACCACAGACTTTAAAACGTGGACATCTGCAAAAATCTCGAGGTCACAAATTTTCGTCATCACAATTTTTTTTATACTGTGTATAAGAAAGTAAAAAGAATATTGGCATTTCATAAATATAAATAGAATAAACTGTGCAAAGATTATTATTTTCAAAGTAGACTCTACGTTCAATGGAGTTCAGTGTGCATACAGTATGAAAGCCTCGCACTTAGAGGTGGGTAGTTCGTAAACGACCGATTCAAAAAACCGATTCTTCTCATACAACTAAATGAACTAGTTCGTAATTTCTAAGCGAACTAGTTCTCGGCGAACTACTTTTCGGTCAGACAAATTTAGTGCGTGAGGTTTTAAATTCATTCCTTATAGACCTGTTTGGAAAATATTACTAAAATTGAAAATATGTTTTATAAATAATAATTTTTATCTATATGCCAAATACATATGAGTATAAAATAAAATAAAAATAAAATTTGCATTTGCAGAATAAAATAAATGTTCTGTGCATTTCTAAAAACATTATTATTTAGATAAAGTGATAATAATTTATTATTTCAACAAAACACACATTTCATATTGGCGCAACATAAATAATAAAAACGTCAATGGATGAACTTAAGAAGTGAATTATCAATTATGATATGGAAGATAGTTTCTTTAAATTTTTTGCGTGTGAGTCTACTTCTTTTTTCGCATAGCACTTTACCCGCTTTAGAAAAAATTCTTTCGCAGGAGACGAACGTGGCAGGAACACAATCTTTTTTTACCAATTCAAAAACTCCCAGATAAACTTTTTCACGTTCTTTCACCCACAACGACGAGTCCTTTACTAAAATAAAAAATCTTAAACTATGAGGGAATCAAAGGGACCTTGTAGATTTACTAATTATAAAGAATCATTTTGTATTATCAAGCTTTACGTATGCAGTAATATACAGTATGTCCACGGATCGAGTTCCAAAGAGGAAAAACTTTTTTATTTTGCATTTTACAAGAAAAATGTATTCTTGATAAAAGTTTTTGCATGTCCCGAAACGGCCAAGTCAGTTTTAACCTTTTCAAAATTTCTTTTAGTTTAAGATAAAAATCGAAAAATTGGTCGTTTTATTTGAAACTTTTTTAAAGTCCCAGAAATTAAGTTGCGTTGTCATGGTAATTATCCATATTTAATTATCTAATTAACTGTCAGTTAGAAAAATCAACCATAATAGTTGAAAATGTTGTCAAAAGACCAACGAATTTACCTAATTCAATGCTATGGCAAAGGTAATAAAGCGATCCGTCTAGTTGTCGAAGAATTTAATCAAAAGTTTCCGGATATTTACATCTCAAATAGAGGTGCACGAGCATTGGTCAAAAAATTCCTATCCACTGGTTCCATACTGGATGTAAAGAAAAAAAATATAGCACGCGATGATGACGACGCCGCCACTCTTCTTGTAATGGATTCAGTACGGAACTATCCCAAACTTTCTTTGCGGCGCAGATCAGTCCATCTGGGAATTAGTAAATCGCTCATTCAAAAGATTTTGAAACAAAGGAAGTTCCATCCCTACAAGCCCATTTTTAATCATGCATTAGAACCCGGAGATCCTGCGAAACGTTTGTATTTTTGTCTGTGGATGGGCGCTCAAATTATGGATAATCAATACTTTTACCGAAATATAATTTTTTCTGATGAGGCCACGTTTTCTACTAATGGTACTGTTGCATCTCAACATGTGAGATATTGGAGCGATTACAATCCGAATTTTCGCATGCCTCACAATCGACAATATTCGGCAAAAGTTAATGTGTGGTGTGCAATTTCTTACCATGGTATCATTGGACCATATTTTTTTGATAATACTGTCAATCAGCATACGTACTTGGATATGCTGCAAAATTTTGTTGATGAACGTTTGGACGATCTACCGATTAATTACCTCGCAAGGTGTTATTTCCAACAAGATGGTTGTCCGGCTCATTATGCTAGGATTGTTGTTGAATGGTTAAATCAGCAATTTGGACAGAATTGGATAGGTCGAAATGGTCCCGTGATATGGCCACCAAGGAGCCTTGATTTAACAATGGCTGATTTTTATCTTTGGGGTCGTTTGAAGCAAATAGTTTATGCAAATAATCTTCCTCCGAACGTAGAAAATTTAAAGGAGAGGATTAGAGACGCTATGACGTCTTTAACTCTCGAAGAAATTCGAAGAAGTTATAGAGAATTGCGCCGACGGCTAGAATTGTGCGTTGAAAAGGGCGGTGAATGGATTGAGTAAAATAGTTATTAGTTATATCATTTTTGTTTTTGAGTTTATGAAAAAATTTTCAAATAAAACGACCAATTTTTCGATTTTTATCTTAAACTAAAAGAAATTTTGAAAAGGTTAAAACTAACTTGGCCGTTTCGAGACATGCAAAAACTTTTATCAAGAATACATTTTTCTTGTAAAATGCAAAATAAAAAAGTTTTTCCTCTTTGGAACTCGATCCGTGGACATACTGTATATGTATGAGAACCGCTGTACTCTTTGTTGTATCGTCTTATCATCGTGTTAAACTCTCTTGTACTATAATTTATTTTTTTATAATCTCTATAATATAGTGATTATTGGTTGTTAGTTTAGAAATATTATTGTAAAATAGTAGGTAAATGAGTCTACTTATAGTTTTCTTATAAATTTACGGATTTACGAACTATTCCTACGAACTAGTTCTATCATGTCGATTAGTTCGCATGAATTAGTTCACCGATTCGAACTATTATGCCCAATTGACATTACGCGTTCTTGAATTATAAATATCTAGAGAGTTCGTCACCACCACCCTAGACCATGATGCCAAATCTAACATATGACAGGCAACAACTGCAGGCGGCACAAAGTGCATGTTCATAGACAAGGTCTCTCGTTAGACATCCGTCTAGCAGAAACTACATGGTTATGTGCATAAAGGATCTACATATGTTGCTTCGATTTGATAAATTCTTCCACTAAAACCCCGATCGAGCAAGCGCTAACTTTGTCGGATATTTACAGTTGTTGAACTCTAAGTGCGTTGGATAAGGAAGCTATGCACATTTGAAAGTAGTACATTTATATTATCGTGGCTTACTTTTAAGTTGTTTTTAATAGCTTTTAATAAACTAATCTTCGATTTGTTACATGGAAAAATTCGCTGTATATTCCAAGTGATTAAAAGAATTAGCTCCTAACAAAAAAGTGGTCTGCATAATAGCATAATTAATTATCAAAGAGCGCAATTTAGGGAGCAGAGGTTCTAAGATGCTGCTTTGTTATATTCCTTGATTTATAGCCTTAGTCTTAGAATACACTCTTTTACCAATTCTAGTGGGCGTAACCCGTTGCTGTCTCTTTTATGAATAAATTCTGAACCAAGCAAAAGCAATATCTATTTCCGTAGAGCTCCGGCTTTTAAAGTAAACATTAATGTTCGATCAGAGAATAACGATCAACGATATGCGACAATATAGTCGGATATTGTTTCCTGTCCTACTTCGCCTCGCCGAATTTACATGGTAAACAATAAATTACACTACAATCATTTGAGAAGAGACACCACGGCAGACCAGTGACCATGTGGCATTGGTGACAACGACGATTAAACAACCACGCTCCCCTTGCCCACCCAAGCAAGGGAGACGCGCTTTTAACGTCTTTGTCACTTCTCACTGATCATTATTCTCTGTCAAAAGATTCTGATTGATTTAGATATGTAAAATTAAACAGTGCCGTTTCTACACTTTACCTCTGAGCAAACTATGTTGAGATTTATTTATTAAGTTATGTTTTACAACAAAATTGTGCATGCTCTGATTTTTCAAATAATTTAGCAAAACCCGTCAAAAATCTGATCGGTCCGTAGTTATATTATCATAATAGAAATAAGTACAATATTAGCATATTTTGAATAATCTGGAAAACAGTATGTCATGAAAGAATGGTTGAGTATATAAGAAAGGGACATAAGAAAGTGTCGGCTCAGCTTTTGAGGAAATTTCTTAGAATACAATCTATTCCCGACTAGTTAGAATTACTTATTAATGCTAATTAATAATTTTGAATTATTAACTAATGTAAATATATTATCCATCCAGTAGTGTTATTTCCGCCGCACCAAAAGGAAGGTTTTGTAGAATAACTGCTATCAAAGATGTTTTATAATCATATTATTTCATGATATTTTCTTACTACGAGATATTGAAACTTTTGTATTCTCTATAAATTTGTCTAAACATAGTAGTTGACGAGATATTAGTAAATTCTGATATTTTAACTGAAGTAAACTACTACTTCCGGACTGCCGATTTTACTGAAAATCTAATCAGATCTCAAGAGGAAGATTATACTCGTAAATATAAAGTTTGGTAATGGTACCTTTTGCTGTTTGGCCGCTATTGTGGTTACAGACAGAGAAAGAGGGGGAGAGAGAGAGAGATGTTTGCAAAAACCACTTTTTCGGTGAAAGTGAAAGAGACCTGCGGGCGGAGATTCAACCACAGACAATGAAGGCGACACAAGTAACCGGGTATCTAAACACAATGGTCACCAAGAAAACTAAACAAAAAATTGAAACGGTAGAAATGAAGATTCTCAGAAAAATAGCGAATGTCACGTTACGAGATAGACAGACGAGTAGATCCATAAGAGAAGGATGCGGAGTGCAGGATATGGTGAAGTGGAGCAAGCGAAGAAGGAAGAAATGGAATGACCATGTCGAGAGAATGCAAACCAACAGACTAGCATATATATGCAAACATGAGAGACCAAAAGGAAAGAGACAACAAGAACGGCCACCCAAGAGATGGGGACAAAGTTGGTTTTCCTCATCCGCTGAATAGAAACAGTCCAGGCAAACAGGGGACGACCCTAGCTAAAAGAAGAAGAAGAAGAAGAAGAAGAAGAAGAAGAAGAAGAAGAAGAAGAAGAAGAAGAAGAAGAAGAAGAAGAAGGAGGAGGAGGAGGAGGAGGAGGAGGAGGAGGAGGAGGAGGAAGAAGAAGAAGAAGGAGGAAGAAGAAGAAGAAGAAGAAGAAGAAGAAGAAGACGAAGAAGAAGAAGAAAAAAAGAAGAAGAAGAAGAAGAAGAAGATTTTGACGGTATCAGTGGACTTCAAAACGTAAACATCTGTAAAAATCTCAAATTCAACAATTTGCCTCATCACAATATTTCCTTATACGACGCATAAGAAAATAAAAAGGATCTTAAGTAGATAATAAAGTCAATAAAGTGTAGATGGCTTGCAAGGTGGAGGTAATGTAACCAAAATAAGTAAATGGAAGAAAATAATAGAAAACATAATTGCTTATGGAAAAAACAGAAAAAGGTAAATAAAGGACTAACTCACCGCAAAATTCGTGTCATAGGGTGTATGCGGCTAAAATTTTACTGTTGAATGAAGAGGTCAAATGTGGAAAAAATTAAATATGTATGTATGTACATATTACATGTAAGTATGAATAACACCTATATGAAGATGATATTTACCAGTTGCACCAAAGCAAAGCTAAATTATCAAGCATTTAAAATCTATTAACTAATTCTTAAATGAAAGTAAAGGAAACATACTTATTCTATCTTCAGCGACTTTGTGGAAGTGCTAGTTTTTATGATTTTATACATCTGTTCAACTTATTTGTAGCTGTGTGGAGGTTTTTGAGACCTTACTTCGATTGGGATCCGATTTTCTACCACACACCTCAAGGAAGGCAATTCAGTAAGGTCGTCAAAACTACACAACTTTTCGAGGAAAGTTATCGCTGACCGATGTATTTAAACTACCTATAATTACGATTAAACTTATAAAAAAAATGAGTTCATAGATTGATTTACATTTTAGACTTAATGAAACTCTGACAGTAAATGTAGCTAATAGATCTGGATATTACTTACAGTAAGTAAATTTATACCAAAAATAATTTATATTTAATTATTTTGCTAGGCCATTTAATCAACATTCAAAGTACATGCATGATGCGTCTTCCTAATTTTATTGTAATGCTAAAAAGAAGGACTGACGATAGGAAAACACAGGCAAGACCACATTGAGTTTATGATTCTGTCGAGAATCAGATGATAAATGTATATGGCAATAAAAACACCTAGAGCATTTAATGTTGTTTAATACATTTCCTCCTACTTTCAAAAAATATCGAACGTGTCTCTTTACAAAAGATCCTGTTCATAATTTATTGTATAATTTACAATCATCATACAGTGTAGATGAATAATTAAGTGCACTCCTATAAATTTAATTTTTTATTGCATTAAATTCGATTAATTTCTTCTTGAAATTTTACCTATATAATTTGTACAGGAGGCAATAAAACAAACAGCGTCATCATTATTATATAAAATCTATTCTGGGACTGCCGTGTACTCAATTGTCTTAGTCCTGTTAGTAGCGTTCATTTTATGGCTATTACTGTTTCGTAAACCCACAGCGAACATCCAATTAAGATATCAAGATCTTTCTACGTTTATTTCATACCACATGCCTTCGTAATATTAAAATATGTCGATGTGATGGATGATGCGAGGCGGCTAATGAACAGTAATAGAATAACATCACGTCCAGACTAGCCCCATATAATAAAACAAATACAGGTGGTACGGTACTTTGTAATTGCTATTACGGTATAGCATCCCACTAACCGGTTCACTATACCACAACATAATCTACTACAGTCTTTTGACCGCATTATATGCGTTATAACATACATATTATTATTAGTTCTCCTATCTGTTTTATCGTCAATACATTTTATTTGTGTATGTATTTTACACGACGTGTCCCAAAATTTGCGGAAAAAGTATGGAAAAAATTCCATCGCTGTTAATTTCAAAGAAATTAATATTCAAAATTAGCACTGTAGATGTCGCTTGTCTAAATTACTGTAAAACATTTTAAAGATTGGTCAATGAGATAATAATTTTGAACAACCATAACCAGGTTTGTAATTAACCACTCTTCTAATTATATCATTTCCAGAAAATCATTTGACGCTAATTTTCCCTGAAAAAACATATGGCAACGTTGTCCTGAATTTACACTTAAACGAAAAATAATATCGAAATCAAAATTGCTTATTAATGTCATATTGACGTTGTCAAATTATCCTGCTTATTTCAACCCTATTAACACATTATTCATTTTATCACAGTTGTTGCTACACTGTATAAAGTATTGTAAATTTCTTGTCTACGCCGACGACACAACTGTATTATTCGTTTCGTCCATCAAATTGGCGTTCTGCGGTCGAGAGTATTAACACTGACCTTCAATGCCTCTTCGCTGCCTCCTCCTTCTTCTTCTTATAGTGTCTTCAAGTCAGGCCTTGGGCCTTTTACTTATAGTCTGTTTATGGTTTGATCATGGCTTACAAATGTTGAAGACTAAACTTCACCGGAGGATTAATTGTTGTTGAGGGCGCGGCGAGGCGGGGCCGCTTGATTGGCCGGTATTCCTGCGGGTAGTAGTTCATAGCAGCTGAGAGAGCATTGTTTGGGTGATTTTCCATGTTATGGTAAAAATCTGTTGTGAGGCTTCTTATATGTTGGTCTATTGTCGGCCTGTTGGTATCCCTGTGTGTTTGTGTATTTCGAATGAACCATGGGGCTCGCAGCACCATCCTGAGAGAGGTGTTTTGAATTCGTTGTAGTGTTTTGATGTGTGTCGGGGCGGCGTTTACCCAAATCTGTGCGGCGGATGACATCATCGGTCGAATCACTTGGATGTATATTAGATGTTTCAGTTTACTTGAAAGCGTGCTGGCTGCGCCCAGGAGTGGCCATAGTCTTCCTCTAGTTGTTTTTGCTTTTCTACAGGCATTCCTGATATGGTTTGAGTAGGTTAACCTACCATCGAGTGTCACACCAAGGTACTTTACCTGTGGTGTCCATGGGACCTCTTGGTGGTTTATGTAGAGGTTTCCTTTTAGTGGTTTAACTTTCCGTCGGAAGACTATGGCCTGAGATTTTTCTCCGTTAATGGATATTCGCCAGTTGTGGCACCAAGCTGTAATGATATTGCCGGCATTTTGCAGATTTCTTAGGGCAATTTTGGGGTTGATGGAGCTGGCGAGTATAGCGGTATCATCTGCGTAAGTGGTAAGTAATGAATTTTCAGTTTTGGAGATGTCGGCAGTGTAGATGGCGTATAGATGTGGGGAGAGGGCTGAGCCTTGTGGTGCTCCTGCGATAATGATTCTAGGGGTTGAAATTTCGTTGTGACTTTTAATTGAAAATGTTCTGCGATGCAGATATGATGAGCTGATACGGATGAGGTGGTCGGGGTATTTTTTGGAAATCATTTTGTAAATCAGAGCTTGGTGCCAAACCCGGTCGAATGCCATGGCGATATCTAAAAATACGGCAGTTGTTGTGAGGTTTTTGTAGAATGCTTCATGAAAGTGTTCAGTAACTCGTGCCAGCTGTGTGATGGTTGAGTGGTTTGACCTGAAGCCGTGTTGTTCTTCAGGGATTATATTGTGAAGGGTGGAGTGATCGGTGATTTTGTTTAGTATAGCTTTTTCTGCTATTTTGCTAATGGATGACGCTGCCTCCTCAAATCATTGCCTCCACATTAATCCGGTAAAATCACAGGTTACTTTGTTTGGCTCTAAGGGGATATGCCGCAACTTGAGTAACGTTATAAAAATTAAACTTAATGACACTATATTACCCATCATCGGGAAGGTTAAAGCTTGGGTATTACATTCGATTATACTTTTCGCTATCGAGATCAAATTACAAAGTATATTAAAAATCCATACATAAATCTAAAACAGCTCTACCCGTACAAACACATTTTAAATGAGCAAGTCAAGATGAATCTATGTGACACTTTCATCTTATCACATTTCATTTACTGTTGCTCTATATACCCTGATGCCTTGGATGGGATCACCGCGCTTCGTATTCAGAGAGTACAGAATACTTGCCTCCGTTATATCTATAATGTGAGAAAATATGATCACATTTCCCATAGTCTGAATCTTAGACCGTTTATACATATAGACACGCCGTTTACCGTCCCGCCTTGAAGACGAACTGAAGCAAACATAACGCAGGCATGTGACGTCACGGGTGGGCTTGTTTCTGCTGTTGTTGTATGTCTAACGTCCATTTTAACGTTATAGATACAGTGTTAATATTGATTAAATCGTTCTAATTTTAATAGTGGTACAATTCTGTAGTGCATATAACTGCAACGAACGACACAAACGTGGGACAGATATATCATTTCATCGGTAAGTATAATAATGCTGCTATTAAATAAAGAAAAAACCTGTAGCGTCTAGTGTTGTGAGTGTGATAATTATCATCAATTATTGTTAATTAACTGTTAATATAAATGATGAAAAATGTGTTAATTATTATGATAATTATTACTTAATAATTAACGTATTAATTTACAGCACTAGTAGCGGTAAAGTCAGTAGCAAATAAAATTTGAACATTGACTTCTTCGAAATAAGCATCCACTTGATAAAATTAATGTGTTTGATTTCCTCAAGATATAATATTGAAAAAGCAATGGATCTCAGCAATGCGCCGTAAGAAGTTCAAACAATTGAAATATTCTAGAATTTGTAGCACGCAATTCACGCCAGATTCGTTAAGTACTAGCCCTTGGTGTTCAATTAAAAATCTTAAAAATCATGCTGTACCAAGTGTTTTTGATTTTCCTGATCACTTGGTGAAGAAAGTAATAACCAGGAAACTTTAAAAAATGTCTGTGTGTGTCTCTCTCTCTGTGTGTGTGTGACCACGATAGAGGTCAAACCGCTGTAGATATCAATTCAAAATTTTGTATTTACGTGTATAAAATCTCCTTCTTGAGATCTGATTAGTTTTTCAGTAAAATCGGTAAACCGGAAGTAGTAGTTTACCTCAGTGAAAAAATTGAATTTTGCTCATATTTCGTCAACCACTAAGTTTAAACAAATTTAAAAAGAATTCATACGTACTCAAAATTAAATTTAAGAAAAATTTTATTATAAAGGTTTTTTGAAATTTCTACCGGAAGTAGGTCTTTTACTCTTATCGAAAATCAGTTTTTTGCAAATATTTCGCAAACCATGCCTTTTAGACAGGTACGTTACGAGTATAAAAGTATTTAGAGCTGGATTTGGAATATCTTTTGTATAAACAAAATTTCAAAATTCGGACCGGAATTAATACCTTTACTCTTAGAGAGTAGCATTTTCTTGCAAATATCTCACAAAGTATGCATTATGTGATATTAAGAGACTAGAAGTACTTAGAATATGATTTTAAATAATTTTTGTATAAAAGAATTTGCAAAATTCGGACACATTTACTCAAAAGGCGTATTTTTTAAGAGGATAAATGTATTTAAAGCTTAATTTAGAAAAACTTTGCATAATTTGAAATTCATATATGTATAAGAAAGTCGTGTGGTGCCCACACCTCATTTTTTCTTAATAATAAATGTATACCATAAATTGCTTTGAGTTTTATTTTTGAATAACCAAATGTAAATGGAATTGACTGGTCTTTACAAAAATTTATAGTTGTTTGAGATAAGTACGATAGGGTACAATACACGAAATTTCTGGGTTACATATTCCGATTTTGTTTTACAAATATTCTTAAAATATCAAGATCATAATGTTTATCGCCAACCGTCAGTAAAGTGATGCGTTACTATAGCGTTTTACGGAGGTAAAGAAGCACTTTATCGTACTGTACAATAAAGTACTTTACCTGCCGCTAATATCTGTCAGCGTAGCCATGACTGATGACTTTAAAAATAAATCGTTTGTCACTGTCATAAACTGTCATAAGTTATTATATCTTTATTTCTTAAATTAACA
Source organism: Amphimallon solstitiale (assembly GCA_963170755.1). Taxonomy (NCBI): domain Eukaryota; kingdom Metazoa; phylum Arthropoda; class Insecta; order Coleoptera; family Scarabaeidae; genus Amphimallon; species Amphimallon solstitiale. Next base: position 55,724,354 of record OY720681.1, on the reverse strand, counting down.
ATTTTCACGGTTGGCGATAAAATTTTGTATGCACCACGTCAGTAAAGTACCTTTACCTGCCGCTAATATCTGTCAGCGTAGCCATGACTGATGACTATAAAAATAAATCGTTTGTCACTGTCATAAACTGTCATAAGTTATTATATCTTTATTTCTTAAATTAACAATTTTCACGGTTGGCGATAAAATTTTGTATGCACCACGTCAGTAAAATACCTTTACCGAACTCGTCTGTTACTCCACGCGCTCGCTTCACTCGCTTGGCTCGTAAATCAGACTCGTTCGATAAAGTTTCACTTTACTGAAATAAATAAATAACTATTTTAAACAAATATTCTTCAGATAAGAATATTGGTGTTTTTAATAAATTAAAATAGAGGTACGTACATAATTGAATCGTGCCCACCCGTGACGTCACCCGCCTAGAATCACGTTTGCTTCACTGCTTGATAGTTAAGGCGTGTCTATATGTTTAAATGGTCTAAGGGCTGAATGATGCTGGCTGGTTGAATATGTATAACCGTAGAGAATATCTGACTTTATGCCTCTTCCATAAGATAATGCTTTACAGAACGCCGCCATATCTTTATCACATGTAAAATAAGATTTAGGTCTGATGTTCATCATCTTGCCACGAGGTTTCGCGGATGAATATCTCCTCCAATGCATAGAACATCACTATTTCAAAGGTCGTTCTCGTACCTGATTTACCTAAAATATAACCAGGTTTCGTCCGAAACAAAACTGTTGGAAATGTCTAGGTTTAAACGAGTGCTCAAGGCAAAATTCTTGAATGTGACGCACCCTTGACACCTACCCATAGAATAGATGACTGTTTCCATTTTTGCCTTTTGTTGAATATGTATCTTCTCTATGTTAGTTATAATGTAACGTATAGTTGCGCATGGTCGAATGATTTAGGATAGGCACTTTTATTTAATTAATTGTTCGAATTAAGAAGGTTAATTTAGCAGAGTTTTCTTATATTCGCCTTCAGCTTGCAAAATTAAAATTATATCTTTGTTTAATCTAATCTTTGATGTAACATTGTTTGATTTCATTTTACTTTATTATATTACACTCCTATTAGTGTTTTAATTGTTATCTATTATGTACCATGTTATTGATTTTGGAATAAAGTCATTTATTGTTATTATTATTATTATTTTCGTTGCATTTTAAATCTTCAAGTTTTTAGCTGTATTTTCCGTTGATTAGATCTTTAGTATTTGTGTAAATTTTCGAGTTTTGCTGTCTTGTGCTGGGCGAATGCGGAAACAATGCTCCTGCAGCTGCTAGAGTGTATCGCGAAAGGTATCCTCTGAGAAGACATCCTAGTAGAAATATCTTTACACGTTTAGACCGAAGAATAAGAGATACAGGAAGCATATCACCAGCAGATGCCTTTTATGGGGATAGAGTGGTTCAAAAATTACAAGGACCCCTGAAGCAAAGGATGACGTTTTAAATTTATTAGTAGATAATCCAGCAATACCACAGTTCAGTTGGCCGAATTATTACGCATGAGCAGTTTCACCCTTACCATTACAAAAAAGTTCAAGCTTTATTACTTTAAGATGTTCCACGTCATGAGAATTCTTGTATCTGGTTTTTAGAACAAATACAAAGAAATTTTCAATTTTGCAATTTTTGTGGACAGACGAAGCTTATTTTTCTCAAAATTCACATTTTTATGCTTTGGAAAGTCCTGCTAATCATCAGCATAGGTTTGCCGTAAATGTCTAGACTGGTATTATCGGGAATCGGTTAATCGAGCCAGACATTATTCTTAACAGGCTGGCCGGGGACAACTTTTTAGAATGTATGGTAAATGGTTTTCAAAAACCATTTACCAAACCATTAGCGGTAATTAATAATATGTGGCTACAAATGAATGGTGCTCCTGCTCATCATGCGGCACCGGTGAGAAACTGGTTAAATGAGCAATTTGCCGAAAGGTAAATAAGAAGAGATGGACCCTTCCGTTGGCCAGCTAGATCTCCCGATCTCACCCCTTTGACTTTTTCTTTTGGAGTCACATTAAACAATTGGTGGTAGAGAACACCAGTTTTAAATGATGCAGATTTAACTAACCGAATATTTAAAGCAGCTCTTCAGTAGATGGAGAAATGCTCGAAAGAATGCAGGGGAATACAATTAGAAAAGCGGAAATTTGCAGAGATCAGCACGGACATAATTTTGAACATTTATTATAAATTTATTATTATTATTATTTTATCTCGTTGACTCTTTTGACATTTATCGTATTTGTCATTGACATTAAAATTTTTAATTCATTATTCTCTCTTATTCCCATGGATACTACTACCTATCCATTATTAGGATAAATCAAGCGTGTTGCCAAATTTGCCTTTACAAAAAGGTCAATATCTTCTAGAATGAACAATGTGGATTTTTTTAAATAATTTTTCCGTGTTTCTTTGTCGCACTTCAAACAGTAGTGTGGAGCTGTTCCACGAATTCTGGGACACGTTTGAAGATTTCACCGTTTCGGGATCCCTTTTGTTTCGAATGAGTTTTTGAGCTAAATTGGTACAAAGAAGTATTAAACTGCTAGTTTTAGTAAAACTTATAATGAATATTTAAGTGCGGAATTGCCACTGTTTGATCTGTGTTGATATAGAGGGTTCCGAAAAGATTTATCGCTAGCTCATCATCTATTTCTTTGCACCGAAGGACCAGTTTGCTTTTGGGATCATACAACGATGAATAAAAACACCTTCTCTGAGTTTACTTCCTTTAATTATAATAACATAAACTATTTCCTTAACAAACACAGAACTTATCTAAATGTAAAAGATATTTAACATAAACAGAAAGAAAGAAATCACAATAGTTTATGTATTAATTATTGACTTGTGATTGTTGTAGGTGTTAACTTGATCAATACAAGTTGATACCCCAGAGGTCTCGATTAGACTCTGGTGCACTAGTAGCCTTTTTGGTACAGGAAAATATTGAAAGTAGGCAGAGTACAATATGCTAGTATATAACAATCTCTTACACTACTGGTCACAAAGGAGGAATAGTAATCTGTAATATATGTAACAAAGTCTAGCAACTATGTCAGAGGTCTTAGAGATGCGGTTTTTTAATACCTAACGTGTCTTGAATAGATGCATACCTTTAGGGACTAGACCAGAATAAGTATGTTTATAAATTTAGCAAAGCTTACTATAAAATAATAATGGTGTTAAGGTATTGATAACTTGAGGAAAATTTTGAATCTGATGTCCAACTACCTCTAATAAAAGAAAGTTGTTTGAGACAACCTTGTTTCCAAATTCGTTTACATGATTTTTTCGACTTAAATAATAAACACATATTATATTTTGAAGGAATCGGAGTCAGTTTTACAGTGCAGTAGAGTAATTCATAGTGTAGAATTCAACTGCACTTCAACTTTACAAGCATGTACACTATTCATCCAAACCCAGCCGAGCTAGAAGTACGTAAAGTGCCTGTATGAGCTGCTTAACCTGAACCCAACGACAGTTTCTGTAGAATTTCTTCTATGTTTTTTTTACATTTGTAATTTTCAAATACACAGAGTTGAAAATGAGCAAACTTTCACGAAAACTGCTTATTAATTTCGCTAACATTTTTTTGTGTAAGAATTGACTCGTTTGAATTGTATAAGTATTTAACCCACATTCTTTAGAAATTTGAACAATAAATGCAGTGGATTATGCCACTAAACATCTACTTTTTTAGTATACATGTACCCCATTATTTTACAAGATTCGGCCAAGTTTGTGTTCATTGCCAGATTTTGTTTTAATATCCAATTAACTACAGAAAGATAGTATCTGCAACTCCTTAATACCTGTAGTCTAATTAGCCACATAGCATTGCCCTTTCTGTATTATCTATATGTAATGTTAAATATTTATGTTTACCATCGCTTCCGACGAAATATGTATTGATGTGTTTATTTTGTTCCTGTATTGTCTTTCCGTAAAATTAGACTTGTAAATGTATTCATTGGTTAATTAATTGTTTATATATAATCTGATTGGTTCGGCTTTGAGTAAGGTTCGACAATCAGAGGTACCTTGCAGGACCGGGCATAAATGAATAATGTAATTCAAAATTGGGCACAGTAATAGTGACGACATAACTATCAGTCCTGCAATGTACTCCTGATTACCGATCCGTAATTATTGCATAATGTTAAATTGCCAATTTCTTATGTTAAGTTATTGTCATTTTTACTTATGATTATAGCACTTGTTAGATTTATTATTGCTGTCATCGGTGACATATTTATTATGAAGTTAGTCCTATTTTGCCTCTTTCGGTTCAAATTTCATATGTATCTACATATTAAATATTCCTTTGTGTTCTCATTGTCGGATAATACTTGTGTTTTATTCCCCTGTGGTGAATCCAACTGTATGTATTTGTGTTAATGAATCAAATGTTAATAAATGTATATTTATAAATATGTGGTTTCCTTGAAGATAGGACTTTGAAGAGATCATTGATCTTCTTGTTTATTCAATAATACCTAACAAATACTTGGTTAAGTCACAAAACAAATGACGCAGTTTCGGGCTTATAACTTTTGTTAAAATACAAAAGTCATGCTCTCCTCTAATTGAGATGATTAATCCTCCGAAGGAGCTCCAGGAGCAACAGCTTGAAGGCCATTAGCAAGCCCAAAGTAACGGTAAGTGAATGCTACTATAACACACTTTTTTTTCATTTATCGTGAATTCGGATTAACTATTTTAATTAATTAACTACGTTAATTAATTAATTAATATGATCAATGTAAATAAATATCTCAAATTCCTTTATTGGATATGCTTTATTAAATAATAGCAAAGCAATGTAATTATGAAGCTAATTAGTAGTGCCTAATAAAACTTAATATCAAGCAAACAACAGAATAAAAGGAGTAAATTTTAAACTCGGCATTGTTAAACATAAGTCCATATAGTTCGCCAATATCAAAATATTATTGGTAGTAAAGAGTTTATGGCATGAATATATGTGTTACTGTTGTGAAAGTAATGTACTATATATATCAAATATCGCTGGAAATCAGTTCCTACTTTCTCATTGTTTCAATATTTTAATCAAATTTGTGTATGTGTGTGAATGTGAAAAGTAATTATCATTATTTTTCACATTCAAATTAAAATACAAGTGTCCTAATTTGCTACAGTCTATTGCGAAATAATTTAAACTAAAAAAAACCAGTAGATCACAGTCGCTTGAATAAATATGCGATATATAACAGGGTACTACAAGAAATGCTGCTAAAAAATTAAATGAATTTAAATCTTATTGTCGACCAACGCAATACGAGTAAAAGTAACATAAAGTATTACTTGGATCTTATATAATAGCGAAAGGTTTAATGACATTTTATAGTTTACAATTTCTTTTTCCTGGCAAATAAATATGTATATTATTGAAACTTTGTCAAATGCTAATACGTATATTATTACAATATGATATAATTTTGCATAAATTAGTTGAGAAAACGATTCCGTATATGATCAATTTTCGAGAACCCGTACCATTATTCAAAGGCTAAAGAAAAGTATATGCTTGTATTTACATAATCCAAGAACATGTGGTAAATTCTGATTTGCAAATTCAGGCGACACTAATTACGAAAGGAGAATATTTATAAAAGATATTTCTAATACTTTAAATGCATATCCTATTCCGATAAAAAATACAACATTTCAAAAATAAAATAGAAAATATTAACGAAAAGGTAGGTACATAATACTAAAAGACTGACACATCTCACATGTTATACTATGGCAACACATTCCAACCAGTTGATGATATGGCTATTTATAACCTAATAAACAGTATAAAATCTGTTTCTACTGGGTATATGATAACGTAAACATTCCTATGTTAAAAATATGTTATCCCACACAGTTACTATATCTTACTCATATTATTGATTCGTGCATAGTTCTTTCTATATTTCTGTGATTTTTGGAGGTATACCTTGTTGCGACTTTTGCCAAAAATAGCTGTGCCAACTCAGATTAAGAATCTCAGACCTATTAGTATATTATCTATTATATCTAAAAAAATTGGAATGGTAATATCAAATCAATTAAAAGATTTCCTTGTTACCTGCTACACAATCGGGCGTTCGAGCAGGATTCAGCTGAGAAACGGCGTTGTTATTGGTGACTGATGACTTGCTAGCAGCGGTGGACAAAGGTCCTATTTCTGCCTTGTGTTGCTTGACTACACCAAAGCATTTGATATAATCAACCATGGCATTCTTATGTCTGTGTTGAAACACACTGGTATGAGTAGCAGTACCGCTTCGCTGATTAAAGAATATTTGACTGGCCGTAAGTAGGCTGTAAAACTAAACAGTAATGTATCTACTTATCTTCATCTATCGCGAGGGGTTCCACAGGGATCCGTTCTCGGACCTGATTACTTTCAAATTGCTTTCATATGTTAAGTATTGCAAAACTCATATATATGTGGAAGACAGACAATTATATTTTTCATTTGAGCTTTCAAATTGGCGGACAGCCGAAAATAACATTAACTCCGACCTTAGGACAGTACATAGCAACTCATTAAACCATTGTTTGCGTTTGTATTGTTCAAAATCACAAGCGATTCTGTTTGGGTCGAAGAAAACATGTCATAATTTAAGTAAGATCATAAATATTACTGTAAATAGTAATAGTATAGCTATTGCGGATAAAGCAAAAAACCTGAATTTATATCTTGATCATACTTTTAGGTACAGAGAACCAATTTCTAAATATAGTGTATTGAAATAAGCCCACAAAAAGAAGCAGACATCCGGGCGACGACAAAACCGTACCGGTAAATAAGTCGTAAATCAACTGCACTCATATACTGCGTCAGCGACAGAAAGTCTGGAATATGGTAGAAGAGCGCCAGAATTTGCTAGACCTTTTGTCTGCACATATAAATGCCGCCGGTGTGATAAGGAATTCATTCAATAGTAGTCGCGCGCGGTATTTACTGAACAGTTCAAATAACATAAATAATGTGAGTAGTGCAGTTTTATTATAGTTCACAAAATACATAAATATTACTGACATAAATAGTAGTGATAGAAATAAATACGTGTGTTAATTTATTTGTAGTAGTTTTAAGTGTGTAAATATACATACTGTTTCAAAACATTTGCACGAGTTGTTCATTTCGACCCCGAAAACGCTACAATAGGTATTAAAAATTGTTATCTTAATTTATAGAAACTTTATCCTTTCAGAGAAATACTTAACGAATGTACAAAAAGGAATCTATGCGATACATTTGTATTGTCACAATTTACTTACATCATGGTGCCTTACATCAATTTACATCATGTCGAATTCAGAAAGTTCAGAATGCATTTCTTCGATACATTATGACTTAAGGAAATATGATCATATTTCTTAGAAAATTTGTGAGACTTGTTAGTTGGGTATGTATTGTTGTAGGCAATATTTACTGTGTAGTCTTTTCACAAAATTATAATACACAAAACTCCTGCATACTTATACAATCGAATAAGATTTAGAACTGACGTTCATAACTTAACACCTCCTTTGACTGGTTATTTACCAGAGGTCATTTACTTACATGATTTATCAGTATTATAACGGAATTCCTTCGGAACTGAAGTTGCTTGCGCTCACATTTCTTTCCTCAAATACGTACTACATTTTTTCCTACTTGACTCCTTGTATCACCCTAGAATTTTAGGTTAAGATCAAGTTTAGATATTGTCTAATTAATACATTTGTAATTTTTTTTTGCAAAGTCAATTAAGCAGCTTAACTGTGATTCGCCTTGAGGTTGGGTTCTGTGATTTCAATATGCTCTATACTTAAATTTAGTAACATTAAATTGTTATTACTTTTTGTATTATAATTATATGTGTATTGCATCATGGTATCCAATAAAGACATATTATTTTTAGTATTAGAATTATTCAATATAAACCACACACAATTCTGATGTTATAAATAGATCGTAATCACAAAGGTCTGCCATGAAAAAACTGTCTTCAAAGTAAATGTTTTTTCGACGCCAATTATATTGGCAAAATAATCACCGTAGAGTTTTATCTCAAATTGCAGACTTAATTTTTAGGAATTTTGTATGTTTAAAATTCAATGTTGTACTACTGATGATAATTTTAATCAAGAGCTATCCACAACTATAACTAAAAAACAACGAATACAAAGAAATCATTGTAAATAACATCTTAAGAAAAAATGAGATGTGGCCACCACACGACTTTCTTATACGTATGAAAGTTCAAAAAACTTTTATACTCGTAACGTACCTGTCTAAAAAGCATAACTTGCGAAATATTCGCAAAAAGCTGATTTTCGATAAGAGTAAAAGACCTACTTCCGGTAGGAATTTCGAAAAACTTTTTTAATAAAATTCTTCTCAAATTTAATTTTGAGTGTATATGAATTCTTTACAAATTTGTTTAAACTTAGTAGTTGACGAATAATTGGCAAAATTCGATTTTTTCACTGAAGTAAACTACAACTTCAGGTCTGCCGATTTTACTGAAAATCTAATCAGATCTCAAGAGGGAGATTATATTCGTAAATATGAAATTTGGAATTGATACCTATAGCGGTTTCACCGTTATCGTGGTCACACACACACAGAGAGAGACAGACAGACACACAGACATTTTTTTAAAACCACTTTTTCGGTATCAGGGGACTTCAAAACGTGGACATCTGCAAAAATCTCGAGGTCGAAAATTTTCATCATCACAATACTTCCTTATACTACGTATAAGAAAGTAATAACGAGTTATAGCACTATATTAGCAATAAATTTGTAAGTTTCGACTTCTGCTTTCACGCCATTCTAACAGCATGCTAATAATGAGGATATGCACATTGATAATTTCTTGTATGCACCATGTCAAATGTCACTCCCAATTAGAGCATTCACATCCAGAGAAGTAACAGAGAAAATTAAATTGATTAAATGAATTTGCGTAAAGCGCCATCTTATTACTGGAAAAATATTAAAGTGATTACCAATGAAAAGCAACCATATACAACGGTAGTCTCCGATTACCTTATTAGCCTGTAATATGGAAATATGCACGTATTATAGTAGTAAACAAACCAGGAAAACCTATCAATGAAACCATTTCACATCATCCCATCAATCTACTTCCCACCCTACGAAAAATATTCGAAAAACTGCTAATGGGTAGAATTTAAAATGATATAGAATTATCGACCATAATCTTCAACTACCAGTTTAGTTTTAGAGAGCATCATTCGACACATACTGAGAAATAGATTTTTATTCATCATAACGTTTATTAAATGTTATAAGTATTTATCATCATTTGAATTAAATCCAGTTATTATAAAACAGATAAATGAATTTGAGTATCTTTAAATACATAGCACTAGTAGTCAATTTTAAAAATAATCTGTACGTTGCATTTTGGTGGAACACCTGTACATACAACACATATATATGTGGTAATGCACAATGAATGCCTACGACAATCCTTGACATTTAGTGTTATTAAAACTAGTTATTTCAGTTATTTGCGCTTTGCTTCAATCGCTAACAAATAACTTTGATGAATCAATGTACTTTTGCTGAAAACAATGTTGTTATTATTATCGGTAAATTGTTCGTTTACGGTATACTAATTTACTTTCTAATCGTAATTACGTGTTTGACGATTTATTAATGTTTTCTTTTAGTTACATACAGATAAAGAACTAACAATGGGTTATTACAGTCTCTTAGACAGTTCTTCCTGTGCGGCACGTTAAGACAGTTTTTATGTAGACCATATGAAAAAACTAAACTCGTTGTCCTTCATTAGCTAAATTATATTTAAAAATATCTTTGGTTTTATTCTTGTATGTATAACGACTAATCCAAATTGTACTATTAAGATTTCGTATAGCCATAAGTATTGTATAGTAATACACTAAAGTTTCAAGCACTTACTTCCTGCGCCAGATTTGAAATATTTCACTGTTAGCGCACAAAACTGTATGTCGATCCACTTTCATATACTTCCTTAATATATCCCTCATCTCGTATATACCGTGTACAAAATTAAATGTTAATCTTGCTGTACCAGTGATAAAATAATATACAATGTGTCAACATTGCACATGAAACACATTAGAGGCAAAATAAGCACACCGCTAGCAAGTATCTTCAATAAATGTCAAGGTGTTTTTTCCAAATCAATTAAAGATTGTCAAAGTGAGCCCCATACACAAAAGCGGTAATACTAACATTGTCGAAATCTATCTTCTCCCAGCAATATCAAACATTTTCGTGCAGCTTATTGCTAATATATAGTAATCCAATATCTTGAAAAAATACTACGTTTGTAAGGCATTAAACACCAGTATGTTTGTGGAAATGAGTTTGCTAACCTTAAGTGGAACGTTTAGCCCTACCATATTACTGCAAAAGCTTGCATATACGTGGCCTCCACTAAAACTAATCTTTCTTCGTGGTTAGAATGGGAATAAATAAATGGAATAGAGAGACGGCTGATCAATTAAAACTCAAATACGAAGTACCTCAGACACAGATGCTTGAACCAATTTTATTTATTTTATATAGACCTATACAAAAACGAGAAAAATGTCGGGTAAATTCCGCTGTAGAGCAACCGTAGACACGTGTTTCTGACTAATTGGTCGTCATCAGTACGGCGTAGCCTTGTAGTCTTCAAAACCGAAGATCTTCTAGCCGAAGCTATAAATGATAGTATGTCACTTGATGGTCTTCCGTGTAGCTTACATATCCCACCTTATTCCTTGGCTACGCCGTACTGATGACGACCAATGTGTCAGAAACACGTGTCTACGGTTGCTCTACAGCGAAATTTACCCAATATTGTTCTCTTTCTTTTATTTTATGTATCCTGACTAATTCCTCTTTTATCATCAAGAAGAACTAGAATAGCTGGAAGTAAGATTTGCTGCTGTCACCTAAAAAGTAGAAGGCTCGTTTGCAGCAAATCAATTAAAAATGAACCCAAAGAAAGTACAAAACTTAAAATTGTCCACGATAACATTAGAAGAACGCGAAAAAGCCAAATTCTTGGTTCTGATAATGGATTACGTATAGATAGCCTAGTTAGTAGACTAACGTCCGCAGTATTCGCAATTAAAACACGGAGACATGTAGCAGCAAAAGCGAAGTTCTTTTAGTAGTTTATTCCCTCTTCAGTTGCAAAACTCTCTTTTGGGGACAAGCGACAGACGCATACAGAATTCTTTTTCTGCAAAAAAAGCTATAAGGGCTCTGAGAGGTATAAAATACAATGAATCTTGCAGAGATCGTTTTAAAGCAAAGCAAATTTCTTGTTACTGTAATGTACGTCTACACCAACAAACAGATATTCGATCCAAATGTAACCATGAGTACAAGATCCGTAGAATAAATCATCTAAGAACCAGATGTCGGTGTAGATCATTAGGGTCCGAGGCTGTATAACCACTTGAAGGAAGAATTCAAAGATCTACCAGTAAAGTGGTTCAGGAAAAGGGTGAAAGAATTGCTAATGAAAAGAGAATGCTGCACTGCCTGTCTTTAGTTTTATTCAATTATTCAATCGGGGTTTTTCTTTATTTGTTTATTTATTTATCTTGTCTTATCTTGTTTACATATTCGTTGTTTGTCATTACATTAACGTAGTGTTCTTCATTATATGCTTATTAATTTGAACTCATTTGATACGATTTATGTTCAACATGACTTGTGCATTAAATATGACAAAGATATGATAACTATTACAAAACTATATGATGTTGTGTCGAGATCTGTAATATTGTGATTACACACATTTGTCTTTATATAAAATACCATAAAAGCGTTAAGAAACAAGAATTACCACCAGAATAGTCTCAAAAGATATCCAATTGAGCAATTCATAAATTTAAGTATCTTCCAGAAATATCTCAGCATCACCAATACATTGCAGCATCTTTAATAGATAATTATGAAGAAAGAGGGACAACTACATGGAAACGTCGCTCGTTTTCTTGTTATAAAGATATATTACCTTCATAACGTCAGATGTTCTGGTTTGACACAAGGTGTAACTATTACCATTCAATAAGTAAGACAAGGAAATTGAAAAATGATTGTAATATTGTAGTATCAAAACTAGCGAGAATGTTTGGTTGGTTTCGGCAGTACAAGATTATAATGCTTGTATCTTAGGCATTTAATAAGAATTGAAAAATATTGTGCAAGTTATTAGTGACGACCAGAAAATAAGTAGATATTATATGTTATTTTCAAAGATTACATATTCCTTACCACCATAACTGCATCTTCATATTTCGTCTCGAAGGTTTGTAGTATAAAACTGAAATATTACAAACTACTGCTCCATTGCTGCTTATATACGTATATTATGTACCTATAATTTTATCTACTTTGTGACGTCTGGTTGGCAAATTTATAATTACTGCCGTATACACAACTTAGTAAAGCAGTAAGACAGGGTATATTAATAGCTTTTTCAGGTAATATTATTCTGACAAAACCACTGAGGTTAACGTATTATAATGTATTGGGTATATAATTTCAAGGTTTTCGTATAATACGTCAACTCTGCCGTTGTATATTAATTAGCATCGTCCCAAACTGTGAATTCTTTTATTCTTCTCTGATGAAAATTCATTTCATTTCTTTGTGTATACCTACAGTTTTTAGAAAACATATATTAAAATAATCTTTAAAATGCTAAAAAAAACTAACCCATGAAAAATGTTTAATATAGGTATATGCCATGTTTTCTTTTAGGTGGTCCCGATAATATTTTTTGTGTCATGGTGAACCGCAGATGGTTTTTGATTATTTTTAATTTAGAAAAATTTCTTTCACCACTTGCAACTGTTACTGGTAAAGTCGAAAGAATTCTGAGAGAAATACTGATTATTGATATTTGAACCAAAGCTTAAATCTTTAATATATCCGAATAAATAATTATTTATGCCTCCAGTAAGTACAAAATTCATAAAATTACTTTTTTAGTACCCTCCAATCGCCCTCAATTCTGCCGCTCTGGTCGTTTGCCCGGCTGCCTCCCCCAAAGGTACTTATAGTTCCATAATCCATTTAGAGCGCATGTAGGTTTGTTGTAGACAACAGCAACATTAAAGACTGATTTGTAATCTCAATATTTGTTTTGTTAAAAATGACTTCTGCAGAATATGCTATATTTTAAATCTCTCTAGCTCTAATAGCCCTTTTTGCAGAAAAAACAATCTCTCTGCGAAAGATTTTCAACATCTCAGAAGTCATTACAGAATCCAAACATAATTGATCCGCAATTAATTTACTATTAGAAAGAATTAGAAATGTAAGTAAAATTGTTATTCCTGAATTACCCAATAACTTAATTTTCAGCAACCCTTTTTGAATTTTATTTTGTTCTATTTTATTGTTTTAAAATAGATATTAAATGTTGTAAAGCCAATGTTTAAAGTGTAATTTTAATATTTATTGGGAGAGAGAAATATTGAGAAACCATTCTCCTTAGGTTTATTATTCTACTACTATAGATGGCGTCATATAAGGGACGATATTTTGAGATTAACAGAATCAATTTCAACAATGTAAATCGAAGTTATTTTACGGCATCACGCAGCGATAGCAAGCTCTAATTGCCCATTATCCTCTTGATATTGGCGCCAATTATATTACTTCAATAAAGTTTAATATGTAATGTAATATTATAAAAAACAACAAAATTTGGAATTTGCCATCACGTTAGTAGTAATTTGACAAGATGTAAAATAACGTGCCATTCTAAATCTTTTCAGATTACTGCTTCATATAATCACAAACAGAAGAAGTAACAATCTTAAAATTGTCAATTCGAATTGTGGATAAAACGTTAAATAGAGGAGTCAAAGACGCGGTTCATCCACAAGAAGTGAAACTGTTTTTAATTTATTTAAGTAGTTGATTATTAATAAAATTCTGTTAACTTCAGGAAGCAACTTATTATGTCTTTTATTTTTGGTAAAATATTTAGGATTGCTTGAGGCAACTACAAAACTCGTTGGGTCACGTTGCAAAAAGATAAAGGCACGCCGACCTATAAAAAAACTCTTCATGTATAGTAGCCAATTTGTATACAAAACAACCTAACATTCGTTATTCAAACTTCCATCTGTTCACCGAACAGACTATAATTCCATCACATCGGTCAGTTGCGTGCGGTAAATTAATTGTACCAGAAGAATCACAGTAACAGTTTTAAAACGTAGAGAATAGAGAAATAAAATAAACAATCGACAGAGAACCGGTGTTCAATATAAATAACAATTCTTGCATCAATAAGTAATCTCTGAATTGATAACATAACCCACCATCGTCTGACTTTTACCACACCCTACATCTCTCTTTGTATAAAATATATCGCAATAACTTTAGATATTCCAAGGTAAAATTACTTACGCGCACACCAAGAAGGGCATTTTTTATTTGCGCTTATTCACTGCTCTCTCTCTGTGTGTGTGTGAGTATTTATTGTATATTGCACTGTCTATATGGGAGCTACCTATGGCATGTATATGTACAATATTTTTACGCAATTTAATCGGGAATAATGCAACAACTTCTCTCTATTATATTTCAGCAATTTCTCTGACACCTATGCGCGTAGGCATCGTTATTGTTCTAAGTAAATACAGTCTTAAATTGAATTGCTACAATTTTTATTTGCTTCTTTCTCTTAACGTGGGTTTAGACATCATACATGCATCTAATAAAGAAGTTTGATGGAAGTTCGGTAAGGATAAATATTAACCATCATATCTATGACAACCGTTTTAAGAATTTCTGTTGAACTTATTGGGGATCAACGACTATTTCCACAAAACGCATCATCTCTCTAAATATATTGTGAGTCTTACAATGCTTATGTGATCGTTATGCAAGTCCACATAATTTAATAATATATTAAAATACGTTTTATAAGACATTATTTTTGCGCACAAGGTTAAATTTAGGAAACAAACCGCTTGCGGCGAGTTTTCTAAAGAAGAAGTCCGCAAAATGTCTTGCAAAATGTGTGTTTTGTACTATTTTTGTTATTTCGAGTAGTAAAAGTCTAAGAAGACAAAATAAGAGATACATTTTGTTCAAACATTTTAGAAATTTGGTTGGTAACATTGACTTACATCTACAACATTTTAAATATATGAAGTTTAAAAATTTTACATCGAACTGTGTTGAACGATTAATAATAATTTATTTTATTTCTTAATACTTAATACACTGCAACAAAGTAGGTACTTAGAGTAAAAGTAAAAGAAATACGTCATATATAATACAAAGTTATTTAAAATAATTAATAAAATCTAATACATTGTAACAACAAATTTGAAAATGGCCACATTTGTGGGATATGCTCAGATTTCATTTGGCAAAACATTAAATAATTTACAACCCACAAAAACCGGGGTCTTCTGAAAGGAAGTTCTTATCGGAGGTAAAATATAATCATACTGACGAGTTCAATAGTTATGCGGCAAACTAAAATCAAAACTGCTGCGATTACTATATATACAGGGTGGGGCACCTCATACCCGTCGGTTTATATACGAAAAGCGGTAATATGTTTTATTTTTATTTTTATTAAAGGTTGTGTAGGTTAATTAGGGGCACGTTTTAAAATTATTTTGAAATATACAGAGTGATCCAAAAAAATTTGGCACACCAAAGTTATGAAAATTTAAATGGAACACCTGTATATTATGGGATATTTTGATGCTATAGGCTAAATTAAGGCCACTTACTGTTATATTCTCTATACCTAACTCAACCTCTTTTCGAGATATTTCACTATTTTTGAAAATGTAGATCAAAATTGCAGAGACATTGCTGTCTTTCATATTTGAGCGAATTATTTTAAGTTGTATTTAATGTATACCCAAAGCATTAGACTCTAAGATAAACTAAAGTTGATATCTAAAAATTATACAGGCTGTTTAAAAACTACATTTGTCTTTTGACTAACATTAAAGGCAAATAACTTTCTTATTTTAAATGGAACACCCTGTATTTATTGCTATATTTAGATCCTAATTTTAATTGTTTTTAAAACTGTATTAGGGTTTCCTATACCTATCTCTTATAGTTTTTTGGTAATTTAGGATTTTCAATTTCAAACACTAATTTCTTGCAAAATATTTTTCAAAATTCTAATATGTATTTATTAACCTATCGAATTGATTGGCTTTGTTTCACATTAATTAAAAGGCGTCATAACTAGGTAAATAAAAAATACATACTTTATTAAACAAACAACAAACTTAAATTGTAAAAGAAAACTAATGTTTTAACAAGTGCTCGAAATGATGTCCATCTGTTTCAATGTATAATCGAATTCTCTCTTGAAAGGACTGTTTAACTCTTGTTAAAATATTTGGTGTTATAGAACGAAACGCTATTCTTATTCGTTCTCTCATATCGTCGGGTGTGGTTGGTGGTGTATCAAAAATGATATTTTTGACATATCCCCATAAGAAAAAATCGGGTCTCGTTAAGTCTGGGGATCTTGCTGGCCAATTCTGTGGACCGCCGCGTCCTATCCACCTATTGGGATATTGCCTATCCAATTCATTTCTTACATTTACTTGAGCTGGCGTACCGTCTAGTTGTAACCACATCCTTTGACGTATTTTAAGTGGTATATTTTCCAAAAGTACAGGCAAATTGTCTCTTAAAAGTCGAAGAAACATGGCGCCGTTTAAGTGACCATCAAAAAATAACGGACCTACCACTTGCGTTCCAATTATTCCACCCCATACATTGACACACCATCTGTGTTGCCTATCAATAGTTCTAAAATAATGGGGATCTTTGTTACTGTAGTAATGAAAATTATGTTTATTAACTAATCCGTTATTGTGGAATGATGACTCATCCGAAAAAAGTACAAAATCGAAGAAATGTTTATCTTCACTAAGCTTTTCTAAAACCCATAAACAAAATACGAGTCGTCTATCGTAATCTACTTCCAAAAGTGCTTGGTGTAATTGAATACGATACGGGAAGAAGTTGTGCCTTTTTATAATTCTTCCGACGCTCCGCCTGCTTATTTCAGTGGTTTCACATATTTTTCGCTGACTTGTATGCGGATTTTCTGCCGGAGATCCGATAGCAACAAAATCATTTTCTTCATTTCCCGTAATTGGTCTTTGCTGATCTGGTTTCTGATAACGCACACTTCCTGTTCTTCGTAAAACTTGCAATAAATTTTCTAATGACCGCCTGTCAGGATGACGCCTGTTAGGATATTTTTGAGCATAAACTCTTGATGGTAGCAAGCAATTTTCGCCACACTCTCCGATTACTAAAATCATATCCACCTTTTCGTTTTCAAAGTAGGTTCTCATTTTAAATAATTAAAATTATTTAAACGACGTCGAATAGCGTTGATGTCTTAACTAATATGTACTGTCACTGTCAAATAATTTATCTGTTTGAAGTATTAATAACAGCGGCAAAGCCTACTTTTGGAAAAAATTGCAAGAAATTAGTGTTTGAAATTGAAAATTCTAAATTACCAAAAAACTATAAGAGATAGGTATAGGAAACCCTAATACAGTTTTAAAAACAATTAAAATTAGAATCTAAATATGGCAATAAATACAGGGTGTTCCATTTAAAATAAGAAATTTATTTGCCTTTAATATTAGTCAAAACACAAATGTAGTTTTTAAACACCCTGTATAATCTTTAGATATCAACTTTAGCTTATCTTAGAATCTAATGCTTTGAGTATACATTAAATACAATTTAAAATAATTCGCTCAAATATGGAAGACAGCAATGTCTCTGAAATTTTTATCTACATTTTCAAAAATAATGATATATCTCGAAAAGAGGTTGAGTTAGGTATAGGGAATATAACAGTAAGTGGCCTTAATTTAGCATATAGCATCAAAATATCCCATAATATACAGGGTGTTCCATTTAAATTTTCATAACTTTGGTGTGCCAATGTATTTTGATCACTCTGTACATTTCAAAATAATTTTAAAACGTGCCCCTAATAAACCTACACAACCTCTAATAAAAATAAAAATAAAACATATTACCACTTTTCGTATATAAACCAACGGAAATGAGGTACCCCACCCTGTATATACATAACATAGAACCTCAAAAACATGTACATCATAAAATGTAGTACATATTTACTTTAAACATGGCCACATCAGCAGCACTAATAACATCGTCAACATTATTCGATGAAATTACTAAATTTATGTCATCGGCATATAGTCATATAGCATCACCTTAAAAGTACCAATTAGGCAGTTAGGCAAGTCAATGATAAAAATAACGTTGACCCCAGGACAGTGCCCTGTGGAACACCCATACGCGTACATCAGTGTTATAGTGTTATAAGAGTCGATGCTCATTCTCTGTTTCCTTCCCGACAAATATGATTCGAACCACTCCAACACCATTTATATCGTATCTACCAAGCTTATGCAGTAATATTAAATGGTCAACACAATCAAGCGCTTTAGACTAGTCTGTTAAGCATACTTAAACAGAGGAGAGTGTGGTCATTCGAAGTATCTGTCGATGGAAAAGAAAAGCCCTGTTGATTTTCGGACTTTAGTTTAAAAGGATGAAAACAATCCATTAGTCTTTCATTTACAATAAATGCATACACCTAGGCGAAAACGGACAGTATACTTATGGGATGGTAATTGTTAATATTATTTGGGTCACCCTTCTTGAACATCGGGTATACCATTGCATGTTTTAACTCTGACGGAAATATACCATTCTCTAAAGAAATATTTATTTTTTAGCCAGTACACCCACAGGAAACATATAAAATGATTGCGGACTAGGTGACAGAAATCTATCAGTTTTACCAAAAGAAACACTATCAACCTTATAATTAATTGAAAGATATTAGATTTCCAGATGATGACACAAAATTCTGATTAAACTGCTCGCCTAAAGCTGATTTGTCAATAGGTAAATCAGGGAAACAACTGTTTTGCATAGTTACTTCTTTTATTATTAACAATACGCCATGCAGCCTTGGTTTTATTATCGGCTGCCATAAAAAACGCATTGTTAATATCACGCTCTCTAACCCGTAAGATATCATTATACTTCTTTTCACAATCCAAAAATAAGGTGTGGCCACCACACGACTTTCTTATACGTATGAGCGTTTCAAATTATTTAAAATGCTATTATAAGTACTTCTATTCTCTTAATAAACCTCTATAGAATGCATAATTTACGACATATTGGCAAAAAATCGCTATTCGATAAGAGTAAAAGTGATACTTCTGGTCCGAATTTTGAAATTTTTATTATACAAAAGATATTGAAAATTAAGTTCTAAATACTTTTATATTCGTAGCGTACCTGTCTAAAAAGCATTACTTGCGAAATATTTGCAAAAAACTGATTTTTGATAAGAGTAAAAGACCTACTTCCAGTATCAATTTCGAAAAACTTTCATAATAAAATTCTTCTGAAACTCGATTTTGAGTACATATGAATTCTTTATAAATTTGTTTAAACTTAATAGTTGACAAAATATACACTTTTTCGGTATCAGGGACTTCAAAACGTGGACATCTGCAAAAATCTCGAGGTCGAAAATTTTCATCATCACAATACTTCCTTATACAACGCATAAGAAAAAAAGATTCTCTAAAACATGGGAAACTTTTGGAAATATCTTTCAATCATAACATTTGGTTCTTGAGATTTACGATATCTGGCGTAACCTTGTGGTATGTATGTCTGTCGGAAGTAATAGGAACTTTAACGAATGGAAAGCACTTTTTAACATAAAATACAAATACGCTTACAAAAATTTTTCAAAAGCAAGTTATATATAGATATTCTTTGTACAATTTCTACTTCACATGTTTGTTACATTAAAACCAATGACAACATTTATATTTCATATTCAAATATGGTTTAGTACTATATTTTACTTGTTACCAACTTAAAAAAATTAAAGTAGGGTAGTATAAGGTAAGACCTTATGCAACCAAAACGAGTTTCGTACAGTGAACTTTATAAAACCAAAACAGTAAACAAATATAATGTCACACGGAAACTTACAGGTATAAAAGAACTTATTATGATGTATTTGTATAGCCTGAAAGTGTTATTCTATACTTTGAACAAAATAAAGCTGGTAATGCTGTACGTGTCCTTTATTTTTAAATGAATGTAAACAGACAATACATGTAGGGAGAAATAAAGTTCAGATAATTATTGTATGAATCAGGCGTATGATATTCATAATTATTTTTCAATGGTAAATACAAAATTTAATTTACCCCACGTATACAATATTTTAAATAACTAACCATAATGTGTCAAGTTATGTGTAAATAGTGAGATTCTTCTTTGTAGAATCTCTAATGAAGTGAATTTCTAATGCTTTTCGTCCAGATATTCTCATTATTAAACGCCGTCTTAAAATTTTATTCATCTTCTCCACATAACATTACTATATTATTTATATTATTGATACACACAATATTATAATTATATATTAGACATAAACACAATATTTTACTTGTAACTTCGACATATATATTTTTCAATGTTGACTTCTCCAAAATAACAGGTATCTATGATAAGATCACTATGGACGATATTTCAATGCTTTAAATAACCGTTAAAAATCTTGAATATTAGTCACTTTTGTTAGTTTTTTTAATTACGTCCCAAATTCACTTGCTATCTGAACTTTATTATCGGTGGGTAGTACGAT
Source organism: Amphimallon solstitiale (assembly GCA_963170755.1). Classification (NCBI taxonomy): domain Eukaryota; kingdom Metazoa; phylum Arthropoda; class Insecta; order Coleoptera; family Scarabaeidae; genus Amphimallon; species Amphimallon solstitiale. The sequence goes on along the minus strand of OY720681.1, from coordinate 55,703,542 downwards.
TATATGTGTATAAAAAATAAAGAAAAATATTTATCTAAGTGAAGTTAGCCTCAACAAATGTAACCAATATCACCAAAGAATATCACACAGAAATACTATTACATTAAAATTGCACATATGTGACTTAATGGTACTAAGAATAGTTATCCAGTAAGATTATGTTGGTTTTAACCAAATTTTGAACAACAAATAAACAACAAAATCTTTGTAATGTTTTTTGTCGGTCGTCAAGGAAATAATTCGTTTTCTATTATTTATATGCGTTTAGTTATTCGATTATAACAGTCTAGAGTTGTGAATTAGTATATTACGTTGTCCAGAGTTCGCAGACTACCAGATAATCACCAACAGATTGGAAAAGGGCATCCTTAGACTATATAAGGCGGGTATTGCAGTTCGTGAAAACAGTACGATCCTCATGTACCATGGAGATACAAACGCCCCCGGCAGTCCATCATCCAAGACATTTAAACTGAAATAGTGCATCATCAACCCTAAATCAAGATCATCCTCATTCCGATTAGAAATAAAAGGTCATAGGCCTAACTCACAATCAACTATGAAGAAGAAGAAGTGTGAAAAGAGTTAATGGAGTGCAAAGAAACAGTGCAAGAGCTAGACTGGTCTCAATGAGGTAGGCAACACCGTAGAAGACGACGAGAGAAACCTCCAATCAACCTGACAAAAGTTGCTTACTCATTCGTTTGAGTTGATTTCTTTATCATCCGAGACTAATACTTCCTCTCACAATCGGCATTATGTCCTTAGATTAGAATTATGTATAATATACAATACACGCACATTGGGATGGAAAGTAAAACGATACTGTTTTCTTAGACGAATCTCGTTCTTATTTGTGGCCCTGTTATAGTCATAGATTATTCCGACGTCAAATAGCAGGAATCTAGTTTTTGAATTTTAGACTTGAGACTACACTGCCCTCCTACGAAAAACCCCCGTATCTACATAAACGAAAGATATTGAGATTTAAGCACTGGTCGATTCCGCTCTATTTATATTACGTAATTACTTAGTCAAAAGCCCGTAAATGCAAGAACGCTTCATAATATCGAGAAAAATGTGTTCACCGTAACTGCAAATTAATACAGAGTTGCTTGTTAAAACACAGTATGTACTCTAAAGCTTGGTTAGAAGCACGCATCTGCACTGATCTCAAATGTACATACGTTGTTATAACTAAGCAATGCACAGATACGTGGTTTTTACTAAATATATTTGGAACATAATGCGCAGATGCGTGATTTTAAGTGAGCATGCCTCGTTTTTAATAGTCTATTCTAGTCTCTGTGTTAGTAAGATTTCCCGCTTAAATTGTTACTTCCAAGTGCAATAATAAGTTTAGTAATCAAAGTGTTTAGTTTAAATTAATCGAAGTAACTTACATAGGTAATTTACAACAGGTAAGTCCTTTTATTTTTATATGTTTATGTAAAAAGGCAACTTCAAGTTCTAATAATTCAGTAAAATTTAAAGGTGCAACCAAAACATAACCCGCCTTTTTAGTACTATAGGTAGAATTTATTTAATTATGCACTAAACTAATTTTTGGTAGTATGTTTAAAGTCTTAATTTTACTTATAGATGTGTAAAAAATGTCGACTCGTGGAGATAAGCTGCTAGCTTTGGCGCTAGCTAACATACGCCCTGAAGACAAAAAATCTGACAAGATTCAAACTAATAATAATATGTTAATGATGCCCGACTGTGGTATAATACCAATTTATACTGAAGATAATATCCAGGTTGGGGAATTGAGTCACGATAATAATAATAATGCAAGCAATGCATTGGCTAATAACACAACTGGAAGTATCATGGACGATCCTCCTTTTAACAGTATAAATAACTCTCCCTCATTGAGATTTGACGCAATAAAAAATGTGATAGTACATAGTAGAGGTGGGCATTTTTGGCATTATTACGGCCCGGCCCGGCCCGGCTCGGCATAACAGTCAGTCCGGCCCGGCCCGGCTCGGCATAACCGTCGGCCCGGCCCGGCTCGGCTCGGCCCGACAGCCCGACCCGGCTCGACATGCCGAGCTCGGCCCGACTTGCCGAGCCGGCTCGACTTGCCGAGCCGGCCCGACATGTCGAGCTCGGCCCGACTTGCCGAGCCGGCCCGACATGTCGAGCTCGGCCCGACTTGCCGAGCCGGCCCGGCATGTCGAGCCGGCCCGGTTCCATTTGCCCAGTCACAACGTATGATGATGTACTTATTGAACGTGCACGGTCAGCTGACATGTATGTGCACCGTTGTTATCTGTTTATTTAAATATTATAGCTGCGTGTTCGCCGTCAAATAATATTTATTGACACAATAAAAAATACAAAATATATAAAACAAAAATAGCAACACAAAGTATGTATATATTGCAACAAAACATTGCTAAATAATTAATATTTAAAAAAAATTAAAACCTTTAATATGTATAAATAACAGTTGGAGAATTGATAGCAGTATATTTGTGCAAAAGTCAACGTCAGGTTTAATTAATTCTTAAATAGGTATGGAAGGTATCCCTATTCTTTATTTTTTACTGCATGGTTTTATACATTTAAAATTCATATTAGATGCAATTTCAGGAGATTTTCTTCGTTTAAACACATTTTTGAAAAATATTGCAAATAATATATATTGTAAGAGTTTTGAATATATAAAATGTAAACAAATATTCTATATAAGCACATTTATAATTCCTTACTACCTAGTATGCAAAAAAAAATAGTTACAAAAAGGACACCTTAATTATTGAACATAAAAATAAAATTTTATAAACATTGGGTGGGTTCGATTAACTACGTTGCTATTCTAATGTTCGTCCAGCAATAGAAAATGCCCTTTTACTGAGCGTAATAGTAGCAGGTTGGCTAGTACATACTGTTTATCAAGTTTAAATAACTGAGGAAATACTTCAATTTTTATCAAAATTTGGGGTAATATTTTTATGATGATTAATATATGTCAAATTCATTCTCAATGTTAAAACTGATGAATGCAGTTCGTTTATCTGCGTATCGAAAAAAAATCCTGTTAATGTAGATGTTGATAATTTCGACGTTGAAGGTATTTCCTCTATTCTTGTTAATTTAAAATATTTTTTCATGGGCGGATATAAACATGTACCTGTTTTATGAACAAATTTGATAGCATACTTTTCTCTCAAACCTTCACTTATACAAAATTTTAAATTTTTAATATGTACGTTTTTATTGGGTTGTATTATTAAGTAAGCAGATAGTTTTTTAAACCAGGGTAAAATTAAACTATTGTGGGAATTTGATCAAAACCTACTTCTAAGGTGGCTCTATTAAATGACTCCAGTAAATTAATTACATCTAACAATATTAGGTCTACACATTGAATTTTCTAGAGTTCTTGTTTCTGTAATAATAATTCCTCAATTGAATGGAAAACTAATAGTACCTATGTATGTTAACGTAATTAATATTCCATCTAGAACGGCTTGTTTTATAGATTTCTTCAATTTTGAAGTTAAACCTGCTTTTTTAAAAAACATGTCTAGGTCTTTGCAGTTTTGAATCATGACACAAACTGGATCGGATGCAATTCTGCTGCTGTCTATTTTAGACAATTATTTATTATTAAATTATATTATGTCCAGCGCAAGAAATTCTTCAGTAATTCTTGAACGCACTACAAAGGTTTGAGGCATTATTTGTTACAAAACCTATGTAATCCTGTTGAATAACTGCACTAATTCAAAATTCGAAAATTTAAGGAAATCCTTTTTAATAATAAATAAATTTTCTTATTGTTCATTATCTCCAAAATAATTAAAAAATATTTCAAAGCAAAACCTTGTTTTATGATATATCCCGTTAAAGTAATATAGAATATTTGCTTGTATAGCCTCACCAAAAATTTATGGTGAATGGTATTTCATCCTCGTAGAAAGCTTTATACCAAATTTTATTACTGATTGTTTATTTATCAAGTTTGTTACAAAAACTTAATTTATTTCATCATAGTTATTACAACGAACGACAATTATTATTAGTAGTACGAGATTATTGGTGTTTTGCCAGCGCGAGGTCAATAATACATTGACTGTACATATTGTTTTATATTTCTTCATTTGGGAAACTAAAGAAGATTATATTACTGCCTATATAACTAAACAAATATATTTCATTCTACACTTAATACTTCTCTTTGCATATCAGATAAAGCACTTATGAACATTTTTTTACACACGAGCTAAAGAGTAGGTATATTTATGTGACATGTGAATATAATCTTTCCCACGTATACGCATATTTCTGTCTCTCTAACTTCCAACATTTCTTTTTAAATTTCTCTAGGTATATGCATATCAGAGTAATATAGTTCATGATATTTACAAATTCCTATATTCAACATAATATACATTTTTGAAAATAACCTAATTAGTTTACGTGTCTAAAAAAAATTAGCTATAGCAAGTTTAAAAATATTTGAAACACTATAAAACATTATGCCTCTATGTCATTTATTAGATTCCAAACTATATCGTTATAAACTAATAACTAAAGTAAGCATAATATAAATGTGTGTAGATTGTACAATCAAAAGAAACCTAATATCTGCCCTCATAAAACGTATTGAGCTGAGTACTATGTACTATACACGGGTCACGTCGGCCCGACATGCCGAGCCGGCCCGACATGCCGAGCCGGCCCGACATGCCGAGCCGGCCCGACTTGTCGAGCCGGCCCGACATGCCGAGCCGGCCCGACATCCCGAGCCGGCTCGACTTGCCGAGCCGGCTCGACTTGCCGAGCCGGCTCGACTCCCAGTATGTCCAGCCCGGCCCGGCCCGAACAACAAAAATTTCAGCCCGGCCCGGCCCGACATGCGGGCCGGGCCGGGCCGAAGCGGGCTTTGTCAGCCCGATCCCAACTCTAGTACATAGTAATACTGTAATATCTACAAATCAGAGATCCCATCTTTTGAAGACTACTACTTCAGCTAATGTCACTGTATTTGCCGATAAATCTGCAGAAAATTTACACACGGAATATTCTCCTATGTCTGAAGAAGAAAATGCAGTGTTTCAAGAGCTAATAGATGATGAGAAACTTCCACTACAACTGGAAGAATTTATTGACTGCAAGAAATCTGAAAATACTCAAAACAATCAAGAGGAAATGAAAGACGACCAAACTGGTGATTTGAATCTTAAGGATTCTAAACAGATACTAGGTCAAGAAAGCGGTAAGTTCTTAATGTTTTATTTGTCAAGTAATACAGGATCATATCTATCATTTTAATTTTTAGATGTGGTGCAGTTTACGAAAACAGGTACTATAAGACAAAAAAAATTGTGTCAGGAATCAAAAGCTATCAGAAATTCTAGAAAAGAAGAAATTCAAAGGAACAAACATCGAGTTCTAGAGCGATGTAGTTGCAAACAAAAGTGTATCGAAAAAATTGATGAAGATAGAAGAAATCAAATAAGTCGATCCTACTGGGAAGAAAATTGGTTAGCCAGAAAATACTTTGTAGTTAATAGTATTTCCAGAAGCAATGTTCAAAGGCGTACAACTAGCACCGATAATTTTTTAAAAAACAACACTGAAGTATTTTTTAAAAGATAGCGCTGGTGAAAAACAGCATGTGTGCAAAACTTTCTTTTTAACTACGTTAGGTTACAAAAAGACAAACGACTGGCCCATACATTTTTTTTTAAAGCAAAGAAAAAATTATTTTAAAGAGTGTTAACAACCAGAGTCTGACAAAAGAGGAAGAAGACCTTCTCAGAAAAAAATTCCAACAACAAATATAGAAGAACATATTGAAAGTTATAACCCTTGCATTTCTCATTACCGTCGGGAACATGCACCCAACAGACGTTATCTACCAAGTGATGTTAACATAACAGCAATGTACAAAGATTACCTTCAAAAGTTTTCTGAGAAGTGTTCCTATGAAGTGTACAGAAAAGTAATTAAAAGTAAGAATATATCTTTTGCAGCTTTAGGAAATGAAGAATGTGAGTTATGTGAAGAATTTAAGTTACATAGTGACCATGATGCCGAAAATATGCAGCCAGATTGCGACATTTGTCAAAAATGGTCTAATCATATTAACAGAGCTAAGGAATCGAGAGAACGTTATAAGCAAGATGCTGAAAAGTCTGAGAAGACGACTGTTTTACGAGTCTCGGTCGATCTGCAAAAAGTCATAATGTTACCCCGAATAGACATGTTCAAAAAAGTAATTTTTACCCAAAGAATTATAGTTTATAATGAAAGTTTTGTTCCACTGGGTTCAACTAAGAAAACAAAACCGTTTGCCGTGTTATGACATGAAGCTTTGGCTGGTAGATCAAGAGAAGATATTGCCAGTACATTTTATGCTTTTTTCTTAGCAAACAGAGACGTTGAACACTTTGTTCTATGGCTCGATAACTGTGCAGCACAAAACAAAAACTGGACTTTCATCAGTTTTCTAGTGTACGCTGTAAATTCTCCTCAACTCTCTGCAAAAACCATAACTGTGAATTATTTTGAACCAGGACACAGCTTCATGTCTGCAGACAGTTTCCACCATCAGGTGGAACACTCTCTGAAAAAGCAGAAGAAAACCTACGACTTTGATGACTTTGTAGCCGCGGTTCAAAGTTGCAACTCTGGTAGAGTTTCCACAAGACTGATGAATGTTGGAGATTTTTTCGATTGGCAAGATTTTTCCTCTCAACAGAAATTAAAGAAACAAACTCCTCGAACTTATTTATGTGACATTATCCAGGTGACAGCTCAAAGAGGTAAATTTACCTTAGAGTATAAGAACGCAAACAATGATATTGAGGGTAATTCAGTATTGAACTTTTTGCAAAATAAAATATTAAACAATGGCATGAAGTTACCGAAGGCACGTTCTTCACCACGTGGAATTCCTAAGGCAAAAAAAAGAAAATTTATTGAAAACCTTAGGAGGAATAATACCTCAAAATCGAAAAGAGTTTTGGGAAACACTACCGTGTTGTCCTGAGTAACGTGTGCTCACATTGAAATTATTATATCATTCTAAAACAGCTTTATTTAGTCTTTATAATATTAATACTTACGTTGTGTTTTTTGAATTTTGTATGGTTACAATATTTTAGATTTTATTTTTGTTGAAGCTCACATTTATTTCTGTATTGTAGTCTATAACAAATTAATAAAAATTTAAATTAAGATTTTTTCTTTACGTTATACGATGTTTTAATTAAGTTGACATAGTGAATGTAAATTTGCGGGGTTGCCTAACGAAACCACCGCATAAGCACATACGGTGTTTTAACTAAGCAAATCACCAGAATTTATAAATTCAATAATTGGTATGTGTATCATTAGTACAAAAAACCAAAGCTAACATTTAACATAAGCTATTAATTACTGAAATTAATCAATATTGATATAACTACAATTCGGTTTTAATCCCCTTAATGATTTTTGTAAAAATGTAGAATGTAAAAGTTTCAACTTCATTTAACACAAAAGTAGGTTTATTGTATATACGGGTGTATTTCTTAGGAGGACAGTACACTTAGTAGAGAATTGGTGGTTTAGGGTGCATATAGCATAGAAAGTAAGAGTTATTTAGTATTCTTTAAAATCCATTTAAACACTCAAAGGTAGATTTACAAAATGCCATATATAATCATACAATATATCCAAATACTGAATGATGTCACATTCTAATAAGACTATGTCCTAATGCTACAGCTGTTATATGGGAAATCCTGTCCGATTTCAGGCAAATAACAAAATGTATTCATATACAAGAGGAACCATGTAATTCTTAATTTTCTCTAAAAAGGGTACACAGAAAATTTTCAATCAAAATAAAATATGGATATGATTTTGCTGGGTGTCACACAGTATATAATACACCTACGCCATTGCACGTGAAACTCTCGCAGTTAACGAATTTACTTTAAAACATTTATGTAAAATATGTTCCCAATAAAGTAAAATTGTTTATTTATATATTTAACAGTTTATATTAAATTAGAAGAAAAAGCGAACAATTTTAAAGGAAATTTTTAATACATTCTGAAGCAGTGTTTTAATAAACACAGCGACACACTTTCATGAATTATTTCAAAACAGTCATTAATATTTTGGCCATTTGCGGTTTACTCTTTTTCATAATAGTAAATATAATATTGTGTATTTTTCTCGATACTCAGCCTTCCGTAGTGTGTCAAAATGATTAATTTATTTATTTCCTCTTAATGAGTTGCATATTTTACACTTTTTATGTATTTTATACACGAAAGTATTAAAGTTATTCTAAAAAACGACTCATACTTTCCAAACCATTTCCACTATATATTTGGACAGTCTTCTACATTTACAACTCTCAAATTACAAACAGAAGCATTCATAAACGCTTCCAGTTCACTTAGTGTTCTGAAAGATATATAAAATATCTTCGGAGATATGAAATTGAACTCCAACTTCCAGAGCAATGCATAATTTACAGTGTCTTAGATTCGCATTTTTCGTTATTTTTGATATTTTTATTTAATATCAATTACCAAATACATCAAAGAGAGGAAATGTTCTCCAATACCAACTAAATGAATTTAAAATATCGATGCAAACATTTTTAAGATGTTATACCAAATAATAAAGGTATTTACTTTACTTTAAGTACATCATCAGCTTAGTTAAAGTTTGCTTGGTTATCTTCTTAATTTTTCTATTAATCAATATTGAAGTGTCTTCAGCATAAATGCATATACTGCATGACATGGAAACTGCAACACCAAGAAGGGGTGCGGATTTTTTGACCAAACTTGGTAGAAACGTATAACTAGTCAAAGGCAATAATTGATTAAAATTTCAAAGAAAAAAAACAAAAGACTAACACAATTTAACATAATTTTTATTAATAATGTGTTGAACCGCCCCTATTAGTGTCACACTCCCTCACTCTTCGTGGCATTGATTCGACTAGGTGGTCTATATCCTCTTGGGGTATGGTGTCCCAAGCAACCTGTAATTTATGCCGGAGAGCTATTAGTGTCTGCGGGGGATTGGCTAAATTCATAAGTTTTCGTCCCATAATGTCCCACACATGTTCTATTGGTGAGAGATCGGGGGATTTGGGTGGCCATGGCAAGATATTGACATGAGCCTCTTCCAAGCGATTTATAGAAATTCTCGCTACGTGGGGAGGGGCATTATCCTGCTGGAAAAGTGGGTCTTCGAGCGTTTGAAGATATGGTAGAATATGGGGTTCTACCACCTCATCAATGTAACGCTGGGCGTTCATGGTGGTTTGGATGAACACCAATTGAGACCTACTCCCATATGCTATAGCACCCCATACCATAACACCCACTGCTCGATGCACATGCCTTTCAACGGAAAACTGAATATCACGACGTTCCCCACGTCTTCGTCTGACCCTCATACGGCCATCATGCATCCCTAGACAAAATCGAGATTCATCACTGAATACCACCCTGTGCCACTCCACGTTCCAGTGCAGTCGCAATCTACACCACTCCAAACGTTGCTGTCGGTGTTGAGCCGTAAGTGGTAATACAACATGTGGACGATAAGATTGTAAGCCGAAACCCCTAATTCGACGATAAACGGTTCGAAGGGTTACAGGACGACCAATATTACCTAACCACACGTCAGCAATTGATCTGGTACTGGAAAACCTGTCTCTTAGTGCCATTAAGCGAAGGCGGCGGTCCTGTATCTCATTAGTTCTTCTTCGGCCTCCGGTTCCTCTTTGGCGTCTTTCCTGACCTTCCCTAGTCCATGATTGATAACAGCGCATAATGGTGGATTGGTTCCGGTTAAGGCGATTTGCAATTTCCCTGTATGAAAAACCACCTTCTCGCAAACCAACAATTCGACCTCTGTCGAATTCGCTTAATTGGCGATAATTTCCACGTTGCCGCACTCTAGGCATAATAAAACTCTTTAAACACGTTAAACAAAGGTATAATAAGACAAAACCGTTGAAATTAATTTCAAACAAACAATTAATACACCACACATTAATGTCAGCGAAAACTGAATGAAGTGTCAGATGTGTCATGACCACTTGATCTATCGCAACAAAATTTTAATCAATTATTGCTTTTGACTAGTTATACGTTTCTACCAAGTTTGGTCAAAAAATTCGCACCCATTCTTGGTGTTGCACTTTCCATGTCATGCAGCATATATTTACTACATTCATGTCAATAAAGAAATTGTTCGTATATATATTACAAACAGCAAAGGTCACAAAATCGATCACTGAGGAACTTCAGACTTACTCTTCAAGCAACTTTGATGCATTCTATGTCTCTGTCTAATACCTGCCCGTCAGATAGGATTTAATTGCATCATGCTGCACTTCTCTTAATCCAGAAGAATAAAAATTATTGAGTACAATTTTATGGTTACTACAATGAGTGCTTAAGGTTCAATATTGTTATTTGTGCTGTTTAGCCATTGTTAAGAGTTTAATAACACCATTTTTAATTGAGAAGGGAATATCCCATAATTACTACATCGGAACGTAATCTTCCTTGTCGAAGATGGGGAAAAAATCGAGATATCTTACAAGTAACCTTATTGAACATAACAAATCTATTTTAACACCACAACCCTGTTCTTTTTGAAAGATATTTAAATACAACAACTCAAACTGAAGTGAACAGTCATGCGTTCCACCGAATAGGTTTGTGATTTAGCTTTCTAAACTTCAATAAACTTTCGATATGATAGTTCATCAGTAATGTTGATGTTTGAAGTCTTAGTAGTAGGTAACAGGTTTACAATAACAAAATTGCAATAATAAAATCTCAAATTTGATCTGTCTCCTGTTGGTGTCTGTCTATGTGTTAATTTCTAATATAATTCTCCTTCCACTATCCTGTCGTTCTATTGACAGAGGAAGAAGTATTCGTAGTACCTGTCCACGCGACCTGACTGCAGAAAACTGATGTAAGATGGATATTTTAAGATCAAAATGGAAGCAAACGGGAAAAACGTGTAACTTGTCGAAATAGTGATGACCAGCTTTTTGGAAACAAGAAACACAGAATGTATAAATCTCAGATAGAAGAGATGTTGACAAAAGTGAAGATTTAGAGTGTAATATGAGTTTAAAACTAGGTAGACGAAGATTTCATCAAGGCATAAAGGAAGAAATTGCAGTTAGCATGCTGTAATTTCTTCCTAGAGGCCTAGAAATAAACCTCGATCACTAATTAATCAAAAGGAACGAACATTGAGTACCAAAATTCAAATGGAGAAAAAACAGAGCCAAGATACCTAATAGCTATACCTGTAAGAGAAACAATTAGTGCCCACAGACTAAATAATACAGAAACAGTTTTGAAATTGCAGAGATGTAAAAACGAGACTCGAGGGCATACTAACAGAAAATATGACCTGGCACGAGTGTGGATGACACTTAAAACAACACTGATAGCAACGATTAAGACAACATGGGATTATACAAACGTAAACAAAAATGACAAGCAACGTGCTAGGTGGAGTGATGAAGCAAAAATCAAAATGAAAAAATCGTCTTAAAGGTGGAACAATTAAACGGCATATCGAATATAAAGAAAACATCAACATAAAAAAAAATTATCATGAAAGCAAAGCAGAAATCCTGAGAAACGTTTGAAAGAAAAATGAAAGAAGACTACCATGCTGCAAATCAAATACTATTTTGTCGAGTAGTAAAAAACATAAAAAAGAAAAATCAACAGCAGTCCAGTATGCAATAACACAAATCAGAAAAACAGAAGGAAACATGATTCATTAAAGACAACACATTATGGAGAGATTGAAGATATAGTTTTATAAATCAACTGAACCTTAATGGAAATATGGAATACAATATGTGACACGAAAGCAGAAGCGAAGAAAGTAAGGCAAGGAATTAAATAGCTAAAAAAAGAACAGCTGCAACTTTGATCAGATCGCTGAGAGAATATTAAAGCACTTTATAACAGGTGCTTGAACGAGAAACTGGGAAATAATTGTCATCATCCCAATCTTCAAAAAGGGAATCAAACATGACTATCGAGGAATCGCCCAATTAAGTATGTCTTAAGTAAAGAAAAAATACTTAAGCAAAGACTAAACAATGAAAGTAAACCAAACATAATACCAAAGCGGGTTTAGGAATGGAAGATCTACAAGACCACTTTTCACCATTAAAAGAACGTACTCGTGAACATGAAAAAACTATCTCTTGCTTTTGTAGACCTATAAAATGCATTGACGAAGTTCATGACCATGACCTGACAGAAAACTCATTCATGATGAATACGTTGCCAGCAAATTGGACGAAAACGAGAGAAAACCCTAGATTTGTTTCAAGATAGTGGTGAAGATTTTTTGGAAACGAAAGAGACCAATCTACACATCTCTGGTAGAAGATATTTTGACAAACTTGAAGATTTTGAGGTGTAATCAAATAGAGTAGGTTTTAGGTTTGTTAAGTGCAGTCATCGACCAGTTGGATGAAAAATTTCACGAAGACATAACGATGGAATATCAACATGGTAGCCGACTACTGCTGGTTAAAACAAGATCTTCGGCAATTCCATAAGAGGAAACGCAGAAAAAAAATTAGGAAAAAAAGTATTCTGCAATAAGGATTTCTACTCTTTTTCATAAAATAATTTTTCATTGTAATAATGACAGGAACAAAGATGTAAATATAAAGTATGTATTTCTAAAGTGATAAACGAAATCATGAACTGCTGAGTTAGAACATAATCCAGAAAGATCATGCATAATGTTTTATGTTAATGTTAAATAACACAAATAACAGCAACTGTAAAAATATTGTAAGCTACGAAGCTAAATGTAATAGTAACAGCATTAAAATATTTTGAGCGGCAGTGGCTTTATATCATAAAAAAACATAGCATAGATTTAAAACTTGCTTACAGGCTAACTTAATGATACTATAGGTAAGTTAATTAATATTAATGAGTCTTTTAATTGAGCAGTTGTAGGTTAATAAATGCACATTCTAAATTTGGGAATTAAAAAATAATCAGTTGTGTAACCTTTGGATTTGAATTCGATTTTTTTGAATAGCTTTGAATCAAATCATACTCATATATACACCATATTATGGAAAGCTGACATTTCTATGACGATTAAATTACATTCAAAATGTTGCATAATAAGATCTAGTAATTTTGAGATTTAAACTACTACTTTCAAAAAATTGAAAAATTCCTAATCTCGTAAAAGTCTTACCTTGTGCTTTAACATTCAGACAAAGCGTTCCAAGAAAAACACATATTACAAACGAAGTTCCTCCTATCAAACTCATTCTTAGATGGAAGAAAGTTATTTCCGTGTAAAATAAAAAAAAAAAAATTGGTAACACCACACAACTCACATTTGTCTTAAAAAAAATAAACACAATTACTCTTCAATATCTATACCAATATTATTTATTTGTCCGTTCATTCTCGCATATAAATAAATAAATTAAAAAAAGAATCACAGTATTTTCCGGATGTTTCCCGAAACTGTCTTTTTTTCGTTTTTCATCACCATACCTATTATGTATCGAGAGGCGCAAAATAGTATTTACTTTCAGGCCGCGAGCTAGTATGTCGAAACCTGGCCTATGACGTTATGCTAGACTGCATGTTTTAGAAAGTGAAAACTCTGTGAAGACAACGCTGCGAACCGTCTTGTGTCGGTTAGTCGACTGGCCCCCGTGCAAACAACCTACCTGAAGAACGGGTATATTGGCGGTCGTGAACTGAACATTGCGTTGGAGCTATTTCGGAGGACTTCTGTGCAATTTTTCACCGATTTGCAAAAAAGAACGAATTCGAGATGCATAATTGTTAGTCATAAAATTTAGCGTGGCTGTGAACCTTCTTCAACGCTATTTATAAGTTAGTTACTTTTGTTTTAATGGTCTAAATTAAGAGTGAAGAGTTGGATGGAAAAAGGACACTTTTGCAAAATTGATATTTTGAGTTATTACTGTTTAAAGTATGTTTAGAATGATCAAAGTTTTACTATTATAAGGTAATCTGTATTTACTTTGAGTTTCTCAAAGTAAATACATATTTGAAATCGTTAAAAACGATTATACGTAATATGATGAAACTTTCGGCCTGGAAATTTTTGCAGATATCCACGTTTTGAAGTCCCCTGATACCGATAAAGTGGTTTTTGCAAACATGTCTCTCTACGTGTCCCCCCGTCTCTCTCTCTCTCTCTATCTCTCTGTGTGTGTGATCATGATAGCAGCCAAACGACTACAGGTACCAATACTATACTATACTATAGGTGAGTTAGTAATATACTTTCATAGTATTTAGAGCTCGAGTTGGAACAATCTTTGTATTTAAAAAAATTTCAAAGGTCACACTTTTACTCTTATCGAATAGCAGTTTTTTGCGAATATCTTGCAAATATGCATTCCATACAAATTTATTATAAATGCGAAAGTATTTAGAGCTTTTATTTTGATACAATCTGTATGAAAAAGGAATTTTAAAATTCGGATCGAAAGTAATACTTCTACTTGTATTTCAAGCTTAGTTCACATCTGTTTTTTTCAAAGAAATACTGCTGGAATCCTGTGAATAGTATCTTTATATTAAGGGGATGAATTCTCAAAATACTTTCTTTTGGATTTATTTTGTGAGGTCTGTTTCCATGTTGCCTCTTCTGTAGGGATGGCAACGATATATCGATATATTTAATATATCGATGTTTTTTCAAATATATCGATATAATAGTTTCGATATATCGCAAAATATATCGATATTTTTGTTGAAATATATCGAAAAATTAAGAAAGTGTGAAACTCAATGAAACTTCAATTTAGTTTGTTTTAAAACCAACATTTGTTAAGTTACTTAATAGTAGTACCCTCTAGCGTCGAGGAGCAAAAGTAACTTAGTTACCTACATTTCATACGATAGGTATCAGAATTATCGGCTATAATCGGGATTCCTTTGAACTATTGCAACAAAATCAAGTTCTTCCCCGAACATTTTTCTCGGAGAATTACCATACAAAGTACAAAGTTTATAAATAAAGCTCGACTTTTTCCGCAGTCTCCAAAGAGCTACAAAAGTGTTCACTGTGAAAGAGTATAGTGCGATTGTTCAAAAGTTTAATGAAGTGGAAATTGAAATCAACTTTATTTATTAAATACTAAGTGACCGATTATTAGTCTTGAAAATATGGCTCCTCCGAGAAGTAACATTTGGAAGCATTTTAAAAAAATTGCTCCAAATACTGCTAAATGCAGTCTGTGTGCTAAGGTACTGAAAACTTCGGGCAATACAACAAATTTAAAAACACATTTCAAACAAAAACATTCCTCCGTTCTACAACATTTAACTGAGGAGGAAAAGAAGGCTGATGAACCAAAAAAGAGAAAAGGTCCATTCCAACCCGAAAGCCGAATGGATGTAGAAACGGCTGGAACTAGTAGTTCACTACCTCAAGATGAGGTAAGACCAATATACCCCTAATTTTTAATAAATTATTATTAAATATTTATAGGAAAATCTTATTGTTTCACAAGAAAGTGATGATCATTCATCAACTTCAACAATGACAGTTTCTGAATATGAGGCTGAACCAAGCACAAGTAGAGAAATAACAAGCTCGTTATTCAAGCAAGCTACAATTGTGTGTGCCTTCAAAACAATTTCATCCTTCAAAGGTAAAGCTGACATTTTTAATAATCGGCATGAATTTCACCGTTTATTTCTATTTTTAGATGGTGGCTCTAAGAATGTGAAACTAACGGAAGCATTAGTAAAATTTGTTGTTCAGGATAATTTGCCATTTAATATTGTAGAAGGTAAGGGTTTTCTGTCTTTGATGAAAGATGTGGCAGCTTTATACAAAGTACCAACCAGAAACGACTTTCCAAATTATTATTTCTGAGCTCTTTGCCTGATAGCTTGCATTTATGGAACTGATGTACCCACAAATGCAGGCAAACAGCTTACTTATTGTCCTGTGGCTATGAGACAGTTATGATTTGTAAAAAAAAAAATACATTTAATTTTTCATAAAAAAATTCAATTTTGTAGAACTGGATATTTTACCTACTTGTAAGTTATGGTTAATAAAAATTACTTTTTTTATTACATTATTCTTGAGTATTTTCTCGGTAGCTATTAAGAAAACTTGAATTTTGGAAATAAAAAAAAAATATATCTACACACGTACATATATTCGATTTTTTCATATATTGATGTATTTGTTCTGATATATCGTATGTATCGATATATTTGTTCCGATGTATCGCATATATCGATATATAGCTTTCGATATATCATATGATGATTATATCGATATATTTATATTTTTTGCCATCCCTACTCTTCTGTCGTTAATAGAAATATTTTCTTCTTGTAAGCTCTTTTTATGAATTATCCATTTGCTTTTGTACGAAGTTTTAAATTAATTTTAAAAAAAAAGTTTTGGCACAGTTCTTTCTTAAAACTGTTTATTTTAAGAACGTATGTCCAGTTAGTTCTTAACTTGCACTTGGGAACTGCAACTCTTCTTTTTGGTACAGATGGAGACATGCTACCAAGCAAAGAATTATGTTGTTCATTCTTATCTGCCAAAGCCCAAAACTTTTCAAGAAACTCTTGCTGTCGTCTAACTGGTACAGCTTCATAACACTTTTATCTACAACACCACAAACCACAAGAAAACTATTTGCAGAGACTGTGGCACTTAAACAATCCAAAAATTTAACTCTAACTCTAGTTACATATAGTATTAGTAAGTATACTGTTTTCAGCTATTCCTTGCTATTTTTCTCTTGTTGTCTTCCATTGCTCCATATTTATTTTTCGCTTTCTCCAAAAAGCTATTTATTTCGCTATCAGCTTCCGAATCACTGGTTGCTTTGTCCATATATACTTTCTTGAATCGCTTTCAGAACTCGTTTTTTTGCACTTTTCCGAGTAAAACAGTATTTTAAAAACCCCTTGTATACGAATGCATATGTCACCGAAATAAACACGTCTAATTTAACGTTCTATGAAGGGACACATGTAACTGTTGACAATTATTTTGACTACGCCACTTGTAAGCGAAATATAAAAGCACCAAACAGTCTGCAGGAAAAGAAAGGTTCCTTTTACGATATTAAGTGATTTACTGGAAAAGAACACTTCGGCGGAAGTGCCCTTTTTGAACCCCGCTCCTCAATTATAATGTTATAAATAAATTACCTCTAGCTGCTCAAATTTTAAAATCAAATGTAATTTAAAGCATAATAATTTAAGTATCACAACTAGGTTATTCTATTCACTTTCTTGCTGTATTTCTGGAGTATGTAATTCAAATTGAGTTTTTGCTCCATTATTGTTTTGAACAGCAGAGGGTAGTTGTTGGTATTGGTATTGTCTTTAAAGACTTTGTGTTCAAAATAATAATCACTTTGTTGACTTGGTACATACATAACTATAAAACTCAATTTTTAACGATATCTGCTTTTAATTAGTTACTGCACTGTTTCCCAATATATTTGTATAGTGAGTTCTCTAAAGTCGTATTCCCCAGATTTATGTGCTTATAAGAAAACTAGCAGTCAAAATTTCGAATCATCAATTTGGGCCGATTTGGGCTGCACGAACAAGTCAATTATAAGAAAAAAATGAGGTGTGGCCACCACACGACTTTCTTATACGTATGAAAGTGTTACTTCCGGTCCGAATTTTGAAATTTCATTTATACAAAAAATATTCCAAATCCAACTCTAAATACTTTTGTACTCTTCATAAATATATATAGAATGCATAATTTACGACATAATTGCCAAAAATCGCTATTCGGTAAGAGTAAAAGTGTTACTTCCGGTCCGAATTTTGAAATCTTTTTTATACAAAAGATATTGAAAACTATGTTTTAAATACTTTTATACACGTAACGTACCTGTCTAAAAAGCTTGGCTTGCGAAATATTCGCAAAAAACCGATTTTCGATAAGAGTAAAAGACCTACTTCTGGTAGGAATTTCGAAAAACTTTTTAAATAAAATTGTTCTCAATTTTAATTTTAAGTACATATGAATTCTTTATAAATTTGTATAAACTTAGTATTTGACGAAATATTGGCAAAATTCGATTTTTTCACTGAAGTAAACTGCTACTTCCGGCCTACCGATTTTACTGAAAAACTAATCAGATCTCAAGAGGGAGATTATGCACGTAAATACAAAATTTGGAATTAATATCTCCAGCGGTTTGACCGCTATCGTGGTCACACACAGACACACAGACACACAGACACACACACAGACATTTTTTAAAAACCACTTTTTTGGTATCAGGGGACCTCAAAACGTGGACATCTGCAAAAAACTCGAGGTCGAAAATTTTCATCATCACAATACTTCCTTATACTACGTATAAGAAAGTAAAAGCAATAATATACTTTTTGACAAACTTTAACGAAAAAATTCTTCTTCTTCGATTATATCAGACTCTATTTGTAAATTAGTATTATTACTAAAACGCCAAGAATTCGTGAACTACCAAATTATTGCCAGTGAGCGACTTTGAAACGGATAATACCGTTGGACTACAAGGTATGAGTACCTATTGCATTTTGTGAAAAGACTTGGCATGTAAAAAGATATATTGCAACAGTCATCCTTTGTTGGAGAAATATGTCTCAAAAAGCCAGGGGACATCGCAGAGAAAATTCTGAATGACCTCGTAGATTCACCAAACGAGAATATAGCAGAATAAGATTGCTTGGTCTATTGGTCTCATAGTCCCTCAAGATCTGTAGGAAATGTTATTTAGTTCGTTTGGGTTGATTTCGCCCCCCCCCCCTCCCACCAATGAACTTGTAACAGCTACATGATGCCGTAATAATTACTTGAAATGAGCTCTTTAACTCTTTGCTGCACGAGATTTGATACAATTTCCAGACTCTTGCTCCACGAAAAATTGAAATGCAAAAAAAGTTAATTTTTATGGTTTAATCAATGACACAGTAACAAAATAAAGATTTATAGTACAAAAAATATATAAAATATATTGCCAAAATGGCCATTACGAGGTGGTCTATATTGTGTAGCATTGTGCAGTCTTCAGCAACATTTACTAATATTTTTTTTCCACAATCAGGCAAATTTTAATTGATTTGAATCATTATTATTACTACCGTGATATTTTTGAAAACAATATTTGTTTTTTCCAAGACACAGCGCAACCTCACATATACTACATGCTCAATCGGATCGCACTGGATTTGCCTTGGTACTGCAAAGTGCACATCTTCTGCGGGTAGATCGAACGGGTTGATGAGATAAAGATGTAAATCTAACTTTTGAAGGCACCTTACGACTTCTCCTCTGAATAAACCCCCAGACTTTTCGTCTGAAGTCCTTAAGAGTCATAGGAGGCAATTTGTTTAGTTTATATAATGCATAACTGTTTATGACGGCGCAGCCTATAAAATGCCAAAATATCCTCATATACCATATCTTGCTTTTCCTATCAATTTCGTAAGTGGATTTAAGTTGATCGAATACAACCACACAAGGTAATTTTGTCTAATATATCGTCAGAAATTAGTAAATTAAATAGATTATATGGTGTACAACTATCATTATCATGTTTTTGAACTTCGTCTGTTAAACCGTATTCCGACAGGAGATCAGATGATGGCCTTATCAAATGAATATTGCCTATTCGCCAAGTTACGCTACCACCTTGCACTTGGTTGTCATTTACAAATGCAGATAACGGCAGGTCATCTTCGGAATTTTCCGAATCAGTGATAATCTCGTCAATATCCCTTGGTTCATTAGTATCATTTTCTTCCCCATCTACGTCGCCAATGTCCGATTCTAAACCACTCGGTATATACTCAGCATCATCAATATTATCTATCAAAGTATATGCTTCATCAGAATTCAATCTGTCTAACTTAATAACTTTATTGGAACCCATATTACAGTCAAGCTGTAAAAATAAACTTCAGATTAAATCGTGCTTAGCTGCATAATGGTTCAAAATTTAGACTCGCAGAAAAAAGAAAATAGTAACTAATTTTAAATAACTTTTGACTATATACATAACAAAGACCAACTACAGATGTAAATAAACGATTTTAATTATACACAGTGGCGTAGATAAGGCGCCCGCAGAACCCGCAATGCGGGGGGGGCAAAAATTCAGGGCCCCGCACTAGTAATGAAATTTACAAAACTATTTCTGTTTTATCCTTCATGTATAAAAAATGTGTATGTTATTTTATATGTACTTGTTTTCTAGTATTAAAAATTATAACAGTACGTGTATTTGTATTTTTTACTCTGATAACGTTCGTCCAGTTTTATTTTTTTATTGTTCGTATTTCTCTTTCAGTTCCAAGAAAATATCACATCTGGTATTGAAAATTTGCTCTTTCTTAAAAAGAAATCAAATATCTCTACTTATATAGAAACCCACAGTATGACTACATTTTCTGCCTTAACACAGGTCCATATAAAAAAAGGTTCATGTTTTTACCTAACTTTTGGCCTGCACAGTCTTACAGTTTTACAACAGATGTCACAAATGCTTTCTAACAAGTAGGTATTATATAGTCCGTATAAAATACCATGCTTTTATGAGCTAAAAGAAATTGCAAATTCATTAGAGACAGACAACGATAATAATTTTGCATTTTACATGTACTATGAAATTATATGACTATGTTATGCATATAGATTGTAGGTACATAAACTAATACATAAAACTTGAAATTACGAAATTATGAAAAGGCACGTTTATTTCATAAAACTGCATTTGCACATTTGGTTTAATGACCTAGTTGTAAAAAAATATTTTACTGAATAAATACGAAGAAAAATTATTTCCATTCCTTCACTTTTATTTTAACAGCGAGTTTGTTCGAATTGTGAAAATAAATTCTATTTGCATTAACTTTTTTGACGAATTAGTGATTAGCATATGTACGTATACTAATTTAATTTTATCAAAATTTAACTAAGTAAATTAACGTGTACCAAAGTGTATAGTTCGAGGTATTCAAAATAAGATGAGCGAAAGAAAATATATGAGTGGTGCACAAAAAACGAAAATTGAAACAAGAAAATGTTGTAAAATTGCGTAAATTACCGAAGATTAGCAGTTTTTTTGAAAGTGCTTCAACAGCTAGTACATCTGCATCAGATGAAAATGTTGAACCATACGAAAATGTTATAATCGAACAAAAATTAGATATAGTTCTGGAAAAAAATGAAATCGATTGCAATCAGGAGGATTCAACATATTTTAACACCGACAGAGCCTTATTTTCGGAATCACTTTCCGACGAATTAAAAAGAAAAATTATTACTGCAGGGCCAAATAAGCCTATGGGACCGTTTCCAAGGAATAAAGACGATAATACAGCGTTCAGTAGTGATTATTATACCATTAAAACTAAAACTGGTCAAAAAATCGATCGCTTTTGGTTATGTTATTCCCAAAAGTTGAATAGTGTTTACTGTCAACCGTGTTGGATGTTCTCTAGTAGTGAAGCATCCGTAAATTGGTGTAAGGGCACAATTAATGACTGGAGGGGTTTAAGTAAAAAAATTAAAATCCATGAGGGAAGTGATGCTCATTTGCAAGCATGCATAGTTTATAGTACTTGGGAAAAAAACAAAACCAAATAAGTGGTCATGAAAAAATTAAAGAAGTTTTAATAAGAATATGTGATGTGATAAGAACATTATCAATTTACAATATGCCATTACGAGGACATCGTGAAAATGTTAAAGAAATTGGAGCAACAAGTGGTAACTTTTTAAATATTATTGACTTGATAGCACGTTATGACCCTGTTCTAAAAGCTCATTTGTCAAGCACTAATATTCGAAACAAATACTTAAGCCCCGATATTCAAAATGAAATAATTGTACATTTGGCTAAAACCGTTTTAAAAAAATTAACTAAAAATATTAAGAAAGCTCCTTTTTTTCACTTATAATTGATACAACGCAAGACATATCCAAGAAGGACCAACTAAGTCTCGTTATAAGGTATACAAGTATGAAGAAAAATTCAAATAAACAAAACACTCTAGAAATAAAGGAATCATTTATTGGATTTATAGAGCTAACCGAACAAGATTCACAGAGTTTAGAAGCTGTTGTTCTAACTACTTTAGAAAATTTTCAAATTAAAATAGAAAATTGTCGAGGGCAAGGATACGCCGGGGCTGCTAATATGTCTGGAAAATATAACGGTTTACAAGCCAGAATTAAGAATCGAGTTCCTACAGCTGATTATATTCATTGTTCAGCTCATAATTTGAACCTAGTCTTAAATGATTCTGTCAAAAACATCATTAAACTACAGAGTTTTTATGATCTTTTGCAAAGCATGTATGTGTTTTTGAGTGAAAACTTGCCACGCTGGCAAGTCCTTCATCAAGCTGCACCACATGGAAGTAAAATTAAGTACACACTGAAAAAGCTGTGCGTAACAAGATGGTCTTCTAGATTTGAATGCTTACTGTCAATAAAATATAATTATCAGCCTGTAATGCAATGTTTGTCAAATTTTATCCTGGTGTGCAAAAAGCAAAATGACAGAAATGAAGCAAAGTCTCTGCAGAATAAAATGGATAATTATGAGTTTATTCTATTGCTAGTTTTCCAGAGTAAAATCCTCGAAACTGTTAATTTAATTTCAAAGTAACTTCAGAGCCCTTCATGTGATTTAGAAGAGACGTGCAAATTGCTTAATAATGGTCAAGAAAACTTGACAGAACTGCGACAAAGTTTTGATAAATTAGAAGAAGAAGCTAAAAATCTCGCAGAATCTTGGAATATTCAGCCTATGATAAAATATAAACGCCAGAAGAGAATTAAAAAGTTTTTTGATGAATGTGAAAACGACTGTGTAATGCCTAACCCGATAAAAAAATTTTAAGTAGAAGTTTTTAATGCGTCACTTGATATTATTATCAACCAATTATCTAGAAGATTTTACTCCATAAATGAAGTTGTAAACCTTTTCTCGTTTCTTAATCCCTCAAAATTTGTTAAGTTAACGAATGAAGGAATAGTGGAATACGGAAGACATATTCTGAGCAAATATGGAATTGATTTTTCAGAAGATTTGCCGATTCAATTAATTAATCTTAAGACTGTTTTGTTTAATGAAATTAAACAAAAATCTTCTATTAAGGACTTAGCCAATTTATTAATAGTGGAAAATGCATGTTTAGCAACTAGTCTTCCAGATCTATGTACACTATTTCAGTTATATTTAACACTACCGGTAACATCAGCAACAGCAGAAAGATCGTTTTCGAAATTAAAATTAATTAAAACCTATTTACGCAGCACCATTAAACAAGTTCGGTTAAGTGCCTTGTGGCTGTTATAAGTATTGAACATGAACAAAGTAGGTCCGTTGATTTGGAAGAGTTAGTTGAAAATTTCCTACTATTGAAAAAAAGACGTTTCGGCATTTTGTCTTCTAATTAGCTTTTTTTTGTGTTTTCAAATGTATTATTATAAAATAAATAATTAAATATAATTTAGATTTTTTTATTATTATAAAATAAATTTATTATAATTACTCCGATATTCACATTCTATGCTACTATCTCTAAACAAGTATTTTGGAAGAGCCCCCTAAAAATTTTGCGGGAGACCTAAATTTTTTATCTACGCCACTGATTATACAATAATATTTTCAAACACTAACCTCAATTTTTCTTCAATACTGAATCAGTAACCACACCCTTGCAACTGTTTGCCTCAAGTACTTTTCTATTAGAAAGAACTCAAGCGTACTAGTGTTCTCCGTTCATGCAAGTCCTGTTAAAAGGAAGTGGGGATATGTAGCCCATAATTTGTGTTGTTGTGCAACTACATATAAATGATTTTGTAGGTGGTCCATTTTGTGGACCGATGTGTCACAACTTGCTGGAAGTTGATGGTTCAAGTTGCAATCCCATATGCAGCAAAGAGTTAAGGGTGTTGTATAGGTACATTTTCAAATATTTACAGATTACATCCTACCTTTAAACTTTATGCAAAAATGATTTAGATGATATATTCTTATAACGTTAATCTACACGTCCCTGGGCATTTTGTTTGTTCGATTTTTTAATAATTGTTATAAAAAACTAAATATAAATAGACAATCGAAAAATAAAATGCGTACCGACGTATAAAATATTATTGTGAACATTAATTTCTAGTGAAATTTTTTTGTATTTATTAAGATAAATGTGTAATTTGATAAGTACGAAATGCATTTTTGGCACTGTTTTAGTACTCCACCTGCAGTCAAATATTTGATATATCCTTGCAATCCAAGACAGGGCGGAGCTACTTTGTTTAGGTGGGGATTCACTTTACGAGCGATATTCGGAATAAAAATCGTTCTGTTACGGTTTTGAGTAGATATTTGATTAAATATTATTTATATTATTTTACATTTCATAAAATTAAAAGCATTATCTAGTAACCTTGATTTAACTTTATAAAATTAATGTATATTTTCTTTTTGTAAAATTTACTTATATTATATTGTGTTACATTTCATAAAATTGTAAACATTCTCTGGTATGCTTTGATGTGGCTTTGATAACTTTTACATAAATACAAACTTAAACAAAAACATTACATATGATTCATAAATAATACTAGCTTTTTTAGTTCTTCCACTATTTTACATTTATCAAGATAAAATACTATTGACATTTATACGGGAGTTATAGAAAATTCGTCAGAATCTTTATTTTCGGAAACTTCACGCTACAGAATTCTATAAGTGATATGGGTGTAATTTTGTAACTTTGTTTAGAACAAGATTTCGATTTTTTGGCGATATCTTTTATCTACAAGAGACATGGTTTTGACAAAAAAAATAAACAACAAAAAAGCAACATACGAGTTTTTATTACAAACCACAATGCAATTTATAAAAGTAACGCAATAATAATTTTAATGTAAAGTAAACATATGAGTATACAGGTGCTTCTCACTTAACGACCAACAGCTTATTAAGTGTATGCCCGTACAAATAGCACAATTATTCATTTACGTGAACCGCCAATCAACTATAAATTTTTTCTACAAATAATACAAGTTTTTCAATGATAATTTAATCACTTATTATTTTCAACAAATTGTTTGGACACAATTTGGTTTAAAAATATATACTTCTACTGGGTATCTTATTATATTTTTTTTCTTTTATTGAACACTTCAATTTTATATTATATACAATCACATATTTTAAACAAGCCAAACGTCTATGTCAGTGTACAGCTTTATAATTCGCAATAATAAGGTTAGCACTCGAATTAAAGAAAAAATATTATGTTATTAATATAAATATTTTTTAACATTTTCAAGAGCCAATTTCGTGACACGAATACGAGCGACACTATTATTTTAATTAGACAAATTCTTTCATAAATTATGCGAAATATAACATTGCATAAATCATCACAATACTGATTTCATCAATTTTTATCATCCTTTGTGTATATAATCGACTCAATTTGATGTTTTTTTATGACAAGAGAACAAAATATATGTGCAAATTAAGCACACCTGAATTACTAACGCAACTGGAATGTTTTCGTTTCTTCTGTCGAAATGAGAATTGTTGTGTAAGGCGGTGTAAACACCTATGCATAAACTCGATGCGGCAGGACCACGAAGTGAAATACCTGCACGAAAGAGAGTCAAGTTGATCGCCTCAAAGAAAAGAGATGCGGCTTCTCTAATTCTGTCTGCATACATATATCGTCGCATGTATTAGTTAAACTTATGTCAATAGTACCTGCTTCACAAGTACCTAGTGTCAACTGAAGACATTGACACAGAAATTGCAACACTGTATTTATTTAATAGTATGCTGTGAAATATACCAACCGAAAGGTTAATTTTGTTGACTTAATAGTCGTACAGAAGATTCATGTTTGATTATTCCTTCAATGTGATTGACAACTTCTAGTGTACGTTTCATAAATGATAGATTCCGTTTTCGTTAAGAACTTTTAGAAAACTGTTACAACTGGTCAATAGTTTTTTACACTTGAACAGTATATATCGTCAGAGGCTCTTGCCACTGTTAGAGGAATCCGGTCCTATTTTAGTTCTCTATCACACTTCCCTAACAAAATTTGAATTTTGCGGGTGTTTTAAGTTGGCTAAGAAAACAATCGGATATAATACAGGTAGGCCAATTCACATTTTATTACGAAATTACTAAAAAAAAAATTCATATATGCATGCATGAAATGGATGCACAACCTGCCCTAGAGTCGACATTACAGCAATGAACACACTGTGTCAGTCTACTATAACTTCGTCAGTGTGCGACGTGCTTGCTCCAATGCCAATGAGCTCCGGACCCCCCCCCCCGGCACATCCGTCTCTTCACATAACGATGCCTATTAGAAAATCTCAGCGACCTCTGTCATGCTAAAGCAATGCGCCAGGGGATGTTTTGCATGACAGACCAGTTATCGCTAGACCATACCCCCCTAGCGCGCTGCTTTTGCATGACAGTGGTCGCTGGGATTTTCTCATATAGGCATCCTCATGCGAATAGACGGATAAGCGGGGGCTCTGGACCTCATTGGCATTGCAGCAAGCACGTCGCACACTGACCAAGTCATAATAGACTGAAACACTCTGTCTGTGCGTTGGTTGTAGATTGTGCATCTATTTCATGCAGGCATGTATGAATTTTTAATTCGTACATGTATGTCTATGGTGTTCATTATTTATTGGAGATCTAAACATACAAGAAGCAAGCAGAAGAAGGTAAAAAAATTGATATAGAAATATTTTTGATAAAATTACATTTCTATTCACTGCTTTTGCAGTGAAATATCATCGAGTACACCTTTTTATATTATTCTATTGCGTCCAGTGTAAACTTAAAACACCCGCGAAATTCGAAAAATGTTATGGTTGGCTTCTAACCGCCGCTCGCCGTTAAGAACGACTGATGAGAGAAAAAGGCTAGTCTTTATCGACCTAAAAAAAGCTTACGATAAAGTGCCAAGAACAATGATGTGAAACACAGAGCAAATAAATATAGATAAAAAAAAATGCAGAGTCAATATAGAACAAATAATTAAAACAAATATAATCATTTACAAAAACCTATATACAGGGTGAGTCATCTAAGCGGGTAAGGCCAATTGCGCCTTTATGAGTAAAGATATTTAGAAGCGGTTTTCTCCTTGTGATAGCTGTTCATTAGGAACACATTTTAAAAATATTTTGTATTATACAGAGTGTTCCATAACTTGGTGGCTAACCATAGTTATATTTTTTTAAACGTAACACCCTATATATTATTGCATTTTTGTATTCCCCGTATAATTTTTAGTCAAAAAGTAATAAGATAGTATAGGCCTAAAGTGTAAAGTTTTGACTTATTTCCATTTTTCTGAAAAATTCAATGTTTGTATAAAATTATATTTCTCGACAACGACGTATTAGATGGACAAATTTTTTTGCAGTATTGTTTACAATAAGAGGTCCTAATAGAAGCATGTTTTATTATTTTACAGTTACTAACTATATGTGCAGGAAACTGGATTAAAATTAGATGGCAAGTTTTTGTATAAAAGTCAATTTTTTTAAATGGAACACCCTGTATATCAATTCATTTTTGAATTGTTTATTAAATTTCATATCAAAAACATGTAAGACGTTAATACTTTAAAAGTGATTATTACTGAGCTACTGTCGTTTTTTGATATGCTTTTGTTAGTTTTTGCAAAAAAGTCAATTTTTTCAAATGGAACACCTGTATATTATTTCATTTTAGAACTTCTTATTAAATTTCACATCAAAAACATGTAAGACGTTAATACTTTAGAAGTGACTATTACTGAGTTATTGTCTCTTTTTAATATAATTTTGTCAGTTTTGTGGTTTAATTAATATAGTGTAGTACTGTTCCGTTTGAAAAAATTGACTTTTTTGCAATAACTAACAAAAGCATATCAAAAAATGACAATAACTCTGTAATAGTCACTTGTAAAGTATTAGCGTCTTACATGTTTCTGACATGAAATTTAATAAACAATTCAAAAATGAACTGATATACAGGCTGTTCCATTTAAAAAATTGACTTTTATACAAAAACGTGTCATCTAATTTTAATCCAATTTCCTGCACATGCAGTTAGTAACTGTAAAAAAATAAAACATGCTTTTATTAGGACCTCTTATTGTAAACAATACTGCAAAAAATTTTGTCCATCTAATACGTCGTTTTCGAGAAATATAATTTTATACAAACACTGAATTTTTCAGAAAAATGGGAATAAGTGAAAAACTTTACACTTTAGGCCTATACTATCTTATAACTTTTTGACTAAAAATTATACGGGGAATTCAAAAATGCAATAATATATAGGCTGTTCCATTTAAAAAACTATAACTACGGTTAGCCAGCAAGTTATGGAACACTCTGTATAATACAAAATATTTTTAAAATGTGCTCCTAATGAACAGCTATCATAAGGAACAAAACCGCTTCGAAATATCTTTACTCATAAAGGCATAATTGGCCTTACTCGCTTAGATGACTCACCCTGTATACGGAAATATTTTATAACATTATAACAAGGTGAGTCAACTCCGTTGGGAAAATAAATTGTGACTTTATGAGAAAAGATAATTCAAAGCGGTTTTTTCCTATGATAGCCACTAGAGCACTTTTTAAAAGTTTTTTATTATACAAAGTGTTCCTTAACTTAATGGCTAACCCTAGTTATAGTTTTTTTAAATAGAATACCCTATATGTTATTAAATTTTTGTATTTCCCGTATAATTCTTAGTCAAAAACCTAACATTTAAAGTTTTCGACTGTCTAAAAGTCACGTTTTCAAATGGAACTATACAGGCTGTTTCTTAATAACATGCTAATATTTAAAGGGGTTATTCTTGGGTTCATTTTATGAAAAAAAATGAGGTGTGGCCACCACACGACTTT
This sequence comes from Amphimallon solstitiale, assembly GCA_963170755.1. NCBI lineage: Eukaryota > Metazoa > Arthropoda > Insecta > Coleoptera > Scarabaeidae > Amphimallon > Amphimallon solstitiale. The sequence continues at coordinate 55,674,538 of OY720681.1, read as the reverse complement.
CTTATACGTATGAGCGTTTCAAATTATAGAATTTTAAGCATTTTTTTTTTACAAAAATTATTCAAAATCCTATTCTAAGTACTTCTATTCTCTTAATAAATCTCTATAGAATACATACTTTGCAAGATATTATCAAAAAGGTGCTCCTCGCTAAGGGTAAAAGTGCTACTTCCGGTCCGAATTTTGAAATTTCATATATACAAAAAATATTGCAAATCCAGTTTTAAATACTTTTGTACTCTTGATAAATTTATATAGAATGCATAACTTACGACATATTTGCAAAAAATCGCTATTCGATAAGAGTAAAAGTGGTACTTCCGGTCTGAATCTTGAAATTTTTTTTATACAAAAGCTATTGAAAATTATGTTTTAAATACTTTTATACCCGTAACGTACTTGTCTAAAAAGCATGACTTGCGAAATATTCGCAAAAAACTGATTTTCGATAAGAGTAAAAGACCTACTTCCGGTAGGAATTTCGGAAAACTTTTTAGATAAAATTATTTTCAATTTCAATTTTAAGTATATATGAATTCTTTATAAATTTCTTTAAACTTAGTAGTTGACGAAATATTGGCAAAATTTGATTTTTTCGCTGAAGTAAACTGCTACTTCCGGTCTACCGATTTTACTGAAAAACTAATCAGATCTCAAGAGGGAGATTACACACGTAAATACCAAATTTGGAATTGATATGTACAGCGGTTTGACCGCTATCGTGGTCACACACACACACAGAGACAGAGAGAGAGAGAGAGAGAGAGAGAGAGAGAGAGAGAGAGAGATTTTTTAAAAAACACTTTTCCGGTATCAGGGGCCTTCAAAACGTAGACATCTGCAAAAATCTCGAGGTCGAAAATTTTCATCATCACAATACTTCCTTATACTACGTATAAGAAAGTAAAAATGCATATGAATATATGTCCTAAATGTCTTAACTTTTGAACTGTAGGGTGCTAAAGTTTAAAAAAAATTCAATCATGTGCAGCGACCACTTATGAAAAAAAAACTATTTATGTAACTTTTGACACAACAATTTATTTAACAACAACATCCTTCCATGTATGCTTGAAAATGTTCGTGCATTCGGAATATTTCTAGTTGGAAAGCGGTCTTCATACAACCGCCTGGCTTCCAGTGCATTACCAACAGCTAGCCCGCACATGTAATGCGTATCTGCATACTCAAAATTCGTAAATTGAACAATGTTTTTTTCATAATAGTTAATGTTTAACGACCTAAATACGTGACAAGTATACTAGGTAGATAAATGTCAAAACTGTTTATGATTAAAAATAAAATCTGCTTCTTACCTACTAGATCGTTTTTAATCCTTGTTAATACCTAATTTCATAACATCGTGCACATGAATGAATTTTATTTTTTTAAGCGAAAACTGTACGTCAAACAAAAAAAAAACAAGAGATTAAATTTTCTCAGAAGCAATAGGGATTTAAAAAAAAAGTATTTTAAGAAAAAGCAATGGCGTAACATATGTTTCTTCAATAAGATTTAAAAAAACCGTACAGACACCACAGATAAAAATTATAAAATTAATTGTACATCAGAAAATGCATCTTGATGCATAAAAGGGGTGTACAAAATTTCACTGAAATATCTAGCGTAATACCAAATTTAAGAAAAAATTTTTTTTTTCTTTTAATAATATTCAATAATATTGCGCGAATGCGTGGAAGATGTCTTCACGCAAGTGGTTTGTACAATATTTTTTGTACGAACATTAAATTTAAAAAATATTATTGATTAATGTCATTGGTATCATACCTAACCTAAGATAGATTACCTAATTAATTTAAGCATTTCATGTACGTAACTATTACTCACCTTTCCCTAAAATTAAGTTATTATATTCTTACACAATGCAAACATGAGGTATTTATTCTTATATTTATAAATTTATAGTACATTTATTGCGTTTTTTGGTTTAAATACAAACAATTCCGAACTGCCAATATGAATGTCGATGTGGTACAAATAGATGGCGCGTGAATCTTGCTTAAGATGTCGCTTAAAATATCGTCAAATAGATGGCGCCACAATTTTTTTCGATGAATTTTTAATTATTACTCCTATTTCCCCAACTTTTAGTGAAGAATTAGTGGAGGGAAGTAGCATTTTATAGACTAAATTTTATTACTACCAAGTTAGATTTTTTTTTAAATGTCCCAAAGTGCCAGTGTTTTTTTCAATTTTTACAGTCGCCTCAACCAGGAAAACGTATTTCCCAGTCGAGCTACACGTGCGCCAAATGTGACTTTACAGGCGGCGAGTACAAGAATAACTATTATATAATTGGATAACAAGTGGGTGGTGATATATAAAATACAAAATACATTACTATTTGTTCATTTTGTAGTTCAAATCGAGTAAACTCTCCGTACTTTATTTATCTTAGGAGATATAATAAATTTGGAAAAACCCTTCCAAGAAAGGAATTTAACAGTAAAATCGACTTTTTTGCTGTCCGTTTTCTGGACGAAAACAGATGTTGCAGTTCACCATATGAATAGCGCTATTCACTAACTGCGTGATGTTATACATTATCTCGGCCTCGTACATCCGGTCTGTACTTATTACTTTTTAACTATTATACGAGAAACACCAAAATGTAATAATATACAGAGTGTTCCATTTAAAAAACTATAACTATGGTCAGCCACCAAGTTATGAAACGCTCTGTGTAATACAAAATAAATTTAGAAGGTACTCCTAATGAGTGACTATCATAGGAGGAAAAACAGCTTCGAAATATTCTTTCTGATAAAGAGACAGCACAATATATATATAGTACATGTACAGTACATCTAAGTTATTTTATTTCTGCTTTTTCTTCGAGAACTAGCATTACTTAATTTCGTTTTTGCCGCTGATTCGTGTATTACGAGATACAGGCGAACATCAAATCCAGCAAAATGTGTTCAACATATAAAATTCTCATTGAGATCAAAGGGTTCACACTATGTATACATTATTCATACGGCATATTTTATGCTATTAACTTACCGAAGATAAATAATTCACAGCCCGTAAGAATTATTTATTGCCTCCGTCCAAGCTATGCAGTATTAATTTTCTATTCTTCTTTCTTCAGGTGTAGGGATGTCACTAGAAGTCACCGGTCACCGCGACCTACCGGTGTAATTTATTGAATCTAACACGGTGTCATTTGTGAAAGCCTGGGAATGTATGTAAGGGCCGCATTTATTCATTTGATGTATATTTACCACTTTATCACAGAACTTCGCGTGCATTATTTCGAGATTTACGTATGTACACATATGTACAACTGGTTTCTTATGAGATCCTCCACTGCTTTTTCCCAGAAGGTCGCGAAATAAATCGCCAAGATTGTAATAAGGAATTGTCGCACAAGATGTTCAAGACATTTTAACCCGATATGTACGAAGATTCGTGAGTGTAACGTAATGAATAATTACCGGGTATATTTTAACAACAAGTAACTAACTCAAGACGTGTGATGGTTGACGATGGAGTGTAATTTAAGTTAGTGTTTGGTCTATTTCCATCGTTATTCGGATTTTGGAACCCTGACGTTTCAGCAGATAATCCTCTGTCGTCTTCAGAGCAGCCGTGGGAAGAACTATTCTTGACAAAATCTGAATATATTGGTAAGTATATAGTTCTTCCTCGATTTCTTAGTGTCAGCTGTGAGGCTAGAACTTGTTATCTGACATAGATTTTCGCTTCAAGTGCACTAACCACTAAGCTATCGGAGTGACAGAATATACTTCTTTAAAACCTGTATTTAAACTACACTTGTATGCGCAGTAGTTACATTTTTGTGTGCGTCATGTTGGATGCGCAGCAACCTAACCGTGTCCTGCGTGTTCCGTTCTATACTCACATAGATAGATTACTATCTATAATGGTTTGTATTTGTGATCATCATTTCTCGTTTTATTTTAGCATCTTGATTATGCAAAATATAAATACCAACACCAGAGAATTCCAAATAATGTATAGTAAGTAAAGGTAATTTACATGCATATAACTACTTTTGCTTCCAATGATGTATAATCAATGGTAAGAATAATCGTTTATGGTTAATAATTTCGTTTGTGTTATTAGAAAATAGATTCATAGAACAGGGACCTAATTAATTCATTTTGGGTGTATTGTTTCCTGTCTGAGAATGCTTAAGAGGAGCGTTTACCTATCAAAACTAAGGCATCGCCGTTTTGCGTATTTTTAATTTATTTTGTAATTTTAGAATCTCAAATTTGGGTTAGTGATGCAAAAGGCATCAATTTATAATGTCAAGCCCAGTTTTTGTACTAATTTATTTTCTTAAAAAAGCTATGTGTTTTAGAAATAACCACAAAAATGCATGAATTTGATTAATGTCTACGAAGGCTGGTACACAAAAGAAAAAAACAACCTCTACGCGCCAGCTGCACATTTGATGAACGATATAAAAAAGAAAAAAACTTTATGTAATTATTTTTGAAGATAAAAAACATTAAATATTAAACATTATCACACACATTTCACACAATGTTTTTCAAAGCTATTGTGTCGTCTATCTCCACTCTACGGTATCTCTACCGGTCCTAGCGGAGACGCAAATCTATCGGAATCGGCCGGCTATTCCAGACTTAAATCCGAGTGACAGTTTGTCATTAAAAAGAAATGTCATATATACCTACAATATTCTAGTGTATAATAATATAACAGTTATGGGCAAGCGAAAATTGGCTTATTATAAAACATCAACAACATCAACAGTCCGTAAGTACTCATTTTTGTACATTATGTTTCTCATCTATAGTATTCCTTTATCTATGACAGAATCTGTGAATAAAACCGAAGCGCTGTGATCGAAACCGAATATCGTCTACCTCCACCTACTCACACCCCCTTGCGTTTACCCGTCCCGCGAGTAATATAAGTTGCATACTATTTGTTAGTAAACGCCCCTCTTAAGCAATATTTTGTATATTAGCAACGCTAATATACACAACGTAATTATTACTAGGGCGCGGACACGAACGGTTGATGACTCATCGCCCATGGGCGCACTATTGAAATGTTGTATTTTTAAAGAGGTTTTAATTTTATTTATATAATTGGATAATAAGCAGCTGGTGATCTATAAAATACAAAATACCTTATTATTTGTTCATTTTCTCTTCTGTAAGACTTGTTATCTTTGAATTAATTTATATATCGCAACTGGTTATAGGTGCGTACTGGAAATATTCTTTTATTTCAGCGTAGTTAGCATACACAATTGCCGCAATGTTATTAAATCTGGATTGCTATTAAAAACTGCGTCTAACTTTTGCAGAAGGCCACATCCGAAGTCACTTGGAATACTTTTGAAATTACTAATGGCCACATCTAATGTGGTTAATCCATCTTTTAATTTGAGATTTCGATTTTCAAAATATGTGATTAGTTTAGGCAAATTTCCAAAGTGTTCCTGAAGGAATAAGATTTTTTAAATTTGGGATTTGTGTTAGTTCCTTGCACTCAGAAATACTTCGAGCATCGTCATTTAAACATGTAACGAAATTTTGTAAACTATCGAAATTCTCTGCATAAAAACTATGTCTGTGTATGTTTTAGCAAATCTAAGTGACGAACATGCGATATTTTGGCATTCTGTAACGATATTTTAGAGACTTTGTAATAAATTTCGGAATCACTGACAATTCATTTTCACATCAGAAAAAGTAACATAAACAACGTTCTAGATCTAAATAAATGATAACTAAAAATCTACGCGTATGTTATTGAAACTAAACGAAATCCAGTTCACACTTACGTCTAGATAATTGGGGGAAGTCGATTCAATAAACCGGTATTAAACAGACTATTACAAAAATTACGAAGTACGTAATTAACAGTCAAAATAATGAAAAAACGAAACTAACGTAAGTATGAATGAAAATTTTATTTCTCTTGCGAAATATAAGGTAAATATAATAAATTTTAAAAACCCCTCACGCTCCTATCTACGCCGATGAAAAAAGGATTTTACTCATAAATTCCTTATTTTATAGGCATTTTTTGCTCTCATTCTCGGGCACTTCTCGGGCGTAAACAGATGTTGCAGTTCACCATATGAATTAGTGCTATTCAGTAAGCGTGTGTTGTTTACATTATTTCTTTCCTCAGTTGTAACTTCGTCGTAGTTTAAACCGATCATGTCCGCGCCCTAATTATTACTAAAGAAACTAGTGATACTAACAAGTAATCATTAGTTTATAAATCGTAAGTATTTTTATCTATATGAGGTTATATTTGCATGCTTAATATTATTCTATGAAATGTACCATTTTTCGTAGTGTGTGTTTACAGGTTTCTCATTTATCTTATTCTAATTATTCAAATTAGTTTTGAGAAACATTTTTCTTATTACAAAAACCTTTCGTAATTGCATTTTTATAAAAGGTGTTTCAATAAGAGCGCAAGATTTGAATTGCCCGCCATGTTTGATAGTTATAATGATGCAATAATCAAAAAGGTGAAAGTTTGATTGCCACATCCTATATTCGGTCGACAGAATGTTCGTAATTCAGCTACAGTGAAAAGAATAATCTAAAAATTCGAAAGGACTGTTGCGGTTAGTGATGTGATACACACGACACTAGCTCGTAGAGGTCGTACAGAACAAAACATCACTCCAGTTCGCGAGAGTGTTGCCGAAAGTCCAAAGATGTCGATTCTTCATCGTGCACAACAATTGGACATTACAGCAGACACTCTTCAGCTATCCTGATTCAAGATTTTCAACTCCTTGGCTTCGTTAATCGGCAACACTGTCGCATTTAGGGCTCAGAAAATCTACGAATGATTCATCAGAAAGCAATACATCCGAAACATGTTACTGTTTGATGTGCATTGTGGTCTGGAAAGGAATAATTGGACCGTATTTCTTTGAAGATGCAGAAGGTAATGCAGTAACGGTGAATGGCGAACGTTATCGTGCTATGATAACGCAGTTTTTTTTTAGCTCAATTGGAAAATATTGCTCTTGACGACATGGGGTTTCAGCATGACGGTGCCACATGTCATGAAACATTGACTGTCTTGTACGAGTTTGCTCCTGGTCGTGTCATTTCTCCCCACCATTGGATTTCTGGCTGTGGGGCTGTCTGAAGTCACGGGTTTATGTCGACAAGCCCGCGACCACCGAAGCACTGAAGGCCGAAATTTGACGCTCTATCAATGAAATACCGGCACATGTATACAATAATGTTATTGCGAATTTTGTCAAAAGACTACGCGTGTGCAAGCAAAGTCATTTACAAGATATTTTCCCAAATGTATACATTATAAATCAATAAGTATTTCAATACTTTGCTACAGAAAACCATGAACCTTCAAATCTTGCGCTCTTATTGAAACACCAATTATATAATAAATATATAATTAACACGTATTTGTTTATCCATCCTACAGAATAAGATATAAAATTCTTTTAAAAACAGGAAGTCCCAATTAATAATACAATCCCGCGATCCCGGCCGTTTTTTGATCCCGAGCGAGAACATATACCAGAGTTAACAAAGAATGAAGACATTAATGAGCTTATAAAGGAAAGCCGCAAAGTTGTAGTGTATTTCAAAAGATCGCCATTGAAAAATGAAATAGTACTTCAAAAATATGTGAATATTGAACATGAAAAAGAGCTGCCACTTCTTTTGGACTGTGCAACCAAGTGGAATAGTCTTCTAATCATGCTGGAACGATTTTCTCTTTTAAAACCCTGCATTCAAAAAGCTCTTATAGATCTCAATCATCCAATGTGTTTAGATGAAGCTGATTTTGACTTGGTAAATAAAATTGTTGATGTGCTGACCCAAATTAAATTAACAGTAGAAGCAATCTGTCGGCGAGATGCTAATTTATGCACACGGTGCCGCTTTGAAATTTCTTATAAAACAATTGTCTAGCAAACACTCAGCACTCGCCAATAAAATGAAAACATAGTAATGGAACGTATAAAGCAACGATGAAGTGATGATTTAACTAGTGTGTTGAATTATTTTATTTACAAAATCCACGAAAAGATGATGAAAATTAGTTATTATTGGAATTGGAATGGCTTGACTTATTTCCAGTTCTTACACAGGCTTTATAGTGAGGAAGCAAATAAAGAGTATTGTTAAATGACTAAATAGTCGAGATGACACGGAAGAGGAAGAAATGTCAGGATCTCAAACAGATGATGAGCCAAGACAACAAACCTCCCAACCCCAATTGACACTAAAGAAAAAGTTACAGCTGGAAATTAATAAGAGCATGGAATCCCCAGATTCTGAAGTACAAAATGAATCAGGGTTGGTAAATAGTATTAGACGCGAAATGAGCCTGTTCGAAAATGAAGGAGTTCGCGGATATCACTTAGAATTAGCATATAAATATCTATTGCCTATTCCTCCAACCAGTGTAGAACCTGAGCGAGCGTTTTCAGCTGCTGCTTATGTTGGCAATAAAGTATGAAGCAGGCATGGAAATCAAACATTGAATTTTGTAATTATTTTAATATTTGTCAGGATTATTTAGATATTACATTTTCTTCCGCAATAAATGTATAGTACTATTACTGTTATTATGATTAAATTCAACGACTTTTTACTTCTTATTTCTCACAAAAAAAAATCTGTTGTAAAATTTGCCCAACTCTACTTATGAGAAACTTTTATTTTAATTGGACGCAAATGAATTTAAGAAAAAACATAATTTATTTCAGTTCGTGCGTTGTGTAAGCCATAGTCGAAACATCCACACGTAACAATCGAACGAGACTGACCTCGCAAGCCTTCACACTCGTACTTAGTACCTCTTGCATACCCTACAGTCGTATTAAAGTGCAGTGGCGCGACGAATATTTTAAAAATATCTTTGTAATTTTTAAAATTTGAATTTGCGCAAAATATTTTGGATTTGAGTCTAATAAAATTAAATCTTTCCATTAATCATACTCTGTCCCCCTATTTCAAATACACCCTACAAAAATCGTGAAATGAAATAAACATACGTTGTATTTTATACAAACAGAAATAATAAATAAATAAAATTAATAACGCAATACCTAAATCCTCTGAAATTTAAAACACAAACATAATAGCTACCACGCGAACGCATTTTATAATTATATATTATATAAATCTCAAACATCACTGGAATTAAATAGTAATTTATTGAATGTTGCCGATCAGTTACTCAGGCAGTAAAAGAAACAACAAATATAACACTGTTTTTCATTGTAGGTAATAATAGGATATTAAATATAAATGATACCAATGTTGTTTTCAATTCCTTTTATTTATAAGAATCTGTACACATTTTAATTGTGGTAATAATACATTTTTATGCAAAAGTAATACCTACGTATTAAATAAATTAAATACCGTAGAATGAGGTGAATAGGATCAGAAAGTGGGATTTTTTCATAATAACCACAAAACCTAAATAAGTCACACAATCCTTTCTGCTTGACCTGAATTGCCTTTGTATATTATAGTCACATAAAAGTTGGTAATATTTCGTCACTATCAGTTGGTAGTATTGAAAACCAATGCATAACTTAAAAACGTTGTTAGTCAGCTGTTTTAGTGGGTGCAAAAACTTTGTCTGAAACTCCGAACATAAACGCATATATTCAGAATAATTAGTGTAAGTGACTCCAACAGGTTAGTCATTAAGACTCACGAAATAGTTTAAGTTCATTTGTATACAAAAACATTCTGGAAGAATATTACTAATTCGTTGTACGTTTTTTGCTTTCTTGGGGTGAATAGAATCAATACTTATGTAAAAATGCCTAGACATTATAAACCTAAACTAGCGGGAAAACATTACCGAAAACATAACCCGGAAATAATTCAAAGCGCTAAAAATGATGTCATTAATGGTTACAGTATAAGACAAGCCGCGATAAGACACAATATTGCTTACACCGTGCTTCAAAGACATCTCAAAAATGAAAATGTAAAGAAGCAAGGCGGTCAGACAGTGTTAAGTGAAGCAGAAGAAAGAAGCATAGCAGAAAAATTACTCATATGCAGCGAGTGGGGTTACCCCTTGGATACATTTGATTTAAGATTGCTTGTCCAACAATATTTAAATAGAGTTGGTAGAGTTATTCCTCGTTTAAGAGATAATCTTCCGGGTAAGGAATTTGCATATGGCTTTTTAAAAAGACATTCAAATATGCTATCAGAAAGAATGTGCCAAAATATAAAACGGGCTCGCGCTGGTGTTACTAGAGGAACCATTACAGAATATTTTGAACGTCTTGCTACAGAATTAGAAGGTATTCCAGCCAGTCACATCGTAAACTACGACGAAACAAATCTTTGCGATGATCCGGGTCGCAAAAAAATAATAGCCAAGCGGGGATGTAAATATCCCGAACGTATTATAAATCACAGCAAATCGTCCACCTCAATCATGTTCGCTGCTTCTGGTAGTGGAGAATTACTACCATGTTATGTCGTCTATAAAGCCATAAACATTTATGACACTTGGACAGCTGGAAGACCACCACATACCAGGTATAATCGAAGCAAATCGGGATGGTTTGATAGCTATTGCTTCGAGGATTGGATACATTCAATTGCCATACCATATCTGAAGAAGTTACCTGGCAGGAAGATACTAATGGGTGATAATTTGTCGTCTCATCTTTCAGTGCAATCAATAAAGGAGTGCTCGGAGAACAATATTAGCTTTATATTTTTGCCGAGCAACTCCACCCATTTGACGCAACCTTTAGACGTAGCTTTTTTCGAACCACTGAAGGTTGCATGGAGAAAAATAGTTGAATCGTATAAAAAGGGACCGGGAAGGAAGGAGTCTGGTATTCCAAAAAATGTCTTTCCCAGTTTATTGAAAAAGCTACTTGTATCTATTGACGCTAATACGTCTCACAATATAATTGCTGGCTTCAATAAATGCGGAATATTACCCTTGAATGCTGATCGTGTGTTGCGCATGCTGCCTGTGGAAGATCCAGTAAATGGAATACAAGAAAATGACATAAACAACTCTTTTGTTAATATTTTAAAGTCCATGCGATTTGATGAGAATCAGCCTAAACAGCGAAAAAAGAAAATTAACATCCCTGCTGGTAAAAGTGTGGCAGTTGACGACGTTGAATCTTCTGATGAAAGTAACCAACATTTTAGCACTCACGATTCAAATTCAGATATGGATCCCATGTCGGAACGTGAAGAAAATGAAGAGAACCCTGCTGCCGAATATGAAGAGCTTTTTCAGCCGTCACCTATTATCTCTGTCATGTTAAATAAATTGCACCAACAATCTGTTTCTAATAGCTTGCTTCCTGTCAATAGAGAAGACATCAATATTGATGACTGGCTACTTGTAAATATACCTTATAGCACCACTAAGAACAATGGAGAAGGTACATCCAAGACCTTTAATAGATTTTTTATTTCACAAGTTATTCAATTAAATAAAACCGGGTGCAAAGGAAATTTCTTACGTGAAAAAACCACTAGAGACTATTCTGGTTATGTCTATACATTTCCAGATGTTAAAGATGAATATGAGTTTACCTTCCAGCAAATTGTAGGAAAATTACAAACTCCTGAAAGATATGGAAGAGGTCTTCTTAAATTTAAAATAAATTTATTTCAATATAATAAGCAATTCAAATAGATAGATGTAATTCCTAACAGGTAATTATAACAATAAATGTTTGTAATTAAACTTTCTTTTTAATAAAATTATATTTATATAACAAAAAATAACGTTTTTTATTCGTAGTTGAAGACATACATGTTCCTATAGGGAAATTGCGTGATCCTATTCACGTTAGAGAAGTTTAAATAGGATTATACAAGATAAAACCTTCTGTGATCCTATTCACCACATTGGCAGGTGAATAGGATCAGAGAATAAAAATAATTATAAATGGCAAACTAATCGGCATAAAAAAATGTTGACATCGTAAATGAATACACTAGGTATAAACTAATATTTTGGTGTGTATAACAATATTACGTGTCCCTTACTTAGGAAGTTGCACAGGTGCAAAGTTTAAAAGTGATCCTTTTCACCCCATTCTACGGTATTTTATTATTTATTTCTTGCACAGCTACATAAATCGTAATAGTTTGTTCAATAATTTGCTATATTATAATAACAATAACAACATATTTTACGCAAAACGTATTAAGTATGAAGCTTATTTCTTTCATGATAACAACGCTTACAAGCAATCAATAATTTTTAAAGACACTGGCATATCATATCACAGGCCTCAAGGACAGGTTGCAAAATACCTCCATTTATTAGACTAGAATTCATAATCTAAAATGCATACCACAAAATCCAAAGGAATTTATAGTTCAGATTGTAGCTCATACTAGATTGTAATCAATTTTAACGCAAAGTTATCACATTAAATAATAATTCAACCCTTTTCAAACTTTCCTTTCAAATTTTCATTGATCGCGAAATGTAAATTTATAACTAATAAAGTGCAATGATCAACCGTTATACAGCAAATAGTAACTGATAAATATTGTTCTGTGAGTTGATCTTGCTTCAGTGCTTGAGAATAAGAATAAAGAAATGCTATTGTATATAGAATATTATGAGAATTAATGTTTGAAATCGATCTCTATCGAAACCGTGATAACACCCAAAGGATATAATAAATATCAACACATCACAGATCTGTTTATAAATAAAACTATCGTATCTGCAATTTGTTTTGATTGAATTGTATAGATACCACAAACGTGATACTATCTTTATCAATGAATAGTAGATAATTTCATATTCAAATCAGTAATTGATTGTTTCCAATATATATTTTTTTATACGATACGCTCATACCTAAAAGGCAACATGTAGTACACTAAAATAGAATCTGCAACAGTGAGATAGGTTTATCCATCAGATAGCAGATAGAATAGAATAGAATAGAATAATTTATAGGTCCACAAGTTATACTTAAATATATTGGAAAAGTCATGTTACAAAATATAAATGAAATATAGACTACATATATAAATATAAACATCACTCAATGTAAAGGTTAACTCTTCTTGATACTGTTAATATAGATTTAGAACTTACAAGTAGCTACGTATATACATAGTATGTGAAATTATAGTCTAAAATTATAATCTAAAAACTCCTGCAGGGAGTAAAAGGCGGCATTTATAGTCATATTACAGCAAATAGCAAATCATTGCATGTCGACATTTCTTTCAGAAATATCAGAAAAAACAGAAGCAGAAAAAGATTCATGAAGAGTAACCATGAGGAATATCCCGTTGTGGCAGCTGTGTTATTTTTATTTATTATGTATTAATTTTCATTATATATTTGATTATTTATATGTATATATATATATATATATATATATATATATATATATAATCACTTTATGATGTTGCATCATTACTGCAAATATACTAGAAACAATCCTTTCAAATAGACAATGTAATCCATTCTGGTTACAACATAACCTCAAAAGCAGAGTACATACAAACTGGGCGCACTAGAGACAGTCCACCAAATCTCACCAGAAAACATATCAAAATCGTAAAGTCAAAGCCTTTAGAAAGGATAAATCAAAGATCAAACACTTGAAACGGCTTTGACGCCGTTAATACTTTTAAAGTAATAACTCTCCACATCACGACGTGGTCTTTTTGCAATGGCACTGTATCGATGTTTTTCACACTACACGAATTCAATAACGTACGAGTGGGCGTTGGTATATCTACCAATTTTACAAACACAAATTACCCAGCGATGAATCACTTATACTATGGGCAATGAAGATGACTATAAAAACCTACTCCCGAACGAAGATTATTAAGAAACCATTACACCTAAGGGTGTTGTTATCCAATCGGATCAGATATTATCCACCATTAATGCAATAGGAAAGGTCAAAGTATACGAGAAACTGTATACACCAAGCCTCGGCAGGAATAATTTTTCACAAGAGATGGCATCTCATTTCCGCAAGGAGAGCAGAAGAATTGTATCATCTTTGGTGTAGTACCTATACACCAATATATATTTTTTTTATTTGGAAATAATTAACTTCTAAGTAACATATATTCTGCCTAGGAATTAACACACGCTAAAATCGAATTGAAGATATATATAAATAGAATATTTCAATTATTTTGATTCTTTATTATTAACAGGTACATACATTATCACACCTTTCATCTTAGTAAAATATATCAATACCTGTTTATTTATTTCAAAATAATTAACTCCTAGTAATAACTAGGAGTTAATAGCACAGTCATTCTGTCTAGGAATCAACACACGCTAAAATCGAATAGTGATAACAAATATAAACAATGCCTCAAGTTTATTTCCTCATAGTTATTTTATGTTTTATTTCATTATCTGTAGATGTCTTATCATATCATTATATATTTATTTATTTCGAATTGATTAACACCTAGTAATAACTAGGCGTTAATAGAAGAGGTAGTCTGTCTAGGAATTGACACATGCTAGAAACGCATATTGAAAACACGTATCAATAATCAAGTACCAATATATCATTATATATTTATATTGATGTAATTAGCTCCTAGTGATACCTAGGAGTTAATGGAAGAGGTATTCCGTCTAGAAATTAACACATGTTAAAATGTTAAAATCGAATGTTGACGACATATACACAATGTCCCAAACTTATTTCATGCTTATTTTTTATACAATTATTCGTAGATAGGGCACATAATTACCATCTTTGTACCTAGTACCAATATATCATTATATATTTATATCGAAGTAATTAACTCCTAGTAATAATTAGGAGTTAATAGAAAAGGTATTCCGTCTTGGAATTAACAGACGCTAAAATCGAATATGGACGATATATGGAGAATGTCCCAAATTTATTTCATGATTATTTTATTTTTTATTTATTTGTAGGTAAGCACATAATTACCATATTTGCACCTAGTTACAATATATCATTATATATTTATATCGATGTAATTAACTCCTAGGAATAACTAGGAGTGGATGGAAGAGGTATTCCGTCTAGGAATTAACACATGCTAAAATCGAATGTTGACGACATATACACAATGTCCCAAACTTATTTCATGTTTATTTTATGTTTTATTGAAATATTTGTAGATGGGCACATAATCACCACTTTTGTACCAAGTGCCAATAAATCATTATATTAATTAACTCCCAGGAGTTAATAGAAGAGGTTTCCGTTTAGGACTTGACACGTGCTAAAATCGAATATGGATGACATATACCAAAAGTCCCAAATTTATTTCATGTTTACTTTTTATTTAATTATTTGTAGACAGGCAGATAATCACCATATTTGTACCTAGTACCAATATATCATTATATATTTATATCTAAGTAATTAATATAACAGATATTCTGTCTAGGAATTAACACACGCTAAATTCGAACAATGAATACATATATGAAGAATGTCCCAAATGTGTTTCCTCATATTTTATTTTATTCATTTATTTTGTTATTTAAGTAGGTACATAACTCCTAGCGTCATCTACACTCATTTGTTATAATAACATTCGAGTAAGTTCAACAATCCTCCACTAGAATACCTAGTCTAAGAGCATTAAACATTTGGCTATTCAAATTGCTGGATTTCGAGGCCCGTGATATTTTTAAATAAGTACATTAAAGTCTTATTTTAAACACTTTGGAAAATCCGTTTATTTGAAGTTATTGGTGATGTAGGAGAGCTTTAGTATAGAGATATCACTCATCTTAGACACCTTTTATTTTGGTTCCATCCTAACCACAAAAACTTATATGAGCGGTAATTATGAAATAGTGTGCTATATTACCTGACACAAAAATAAATACTTTAAAATTAAGTATATTTTCAAAAGAAGCTGGGTACATTTAAAAATACAAAAAAAGGCTAAAACCGCATCGCTACAACCTAAAAAGTGGAGTGCGGCTGACATAAAAAAAACAGTGATAGCAGTTAGAAACAAAAGAATGGGTTATTGGAAGGCATGTATAAAACGATCACACTTTCGAAGTAGGGTGGAATGCCAAACAAAACTAGGGAGGAAACCTATTTTGCCAGACCATCTGAAAAAAAATCTAGTAAAACATTGATAAAATTAGCTAACAGGATATGTATGTAATATTGCGTTCCAGTTAGCAAGAATAACATTCCAAATTCTTTCTCATTGCTAAAAAGCGGCTTGAAAGAAGTGGCTAAGTATTTTAGAGTGAAACATAAAAATATGTTTAGTCTAAGAAAGCCAGCAGGAACGTCATTTGCACAAGCACTAGGTCTTAAAAAAAAACATCAACGATCTTTTTGATCTGTCAAAGAAATAGAAGAGAACATTTTTCATCTAACCAAATTTTCAACGTCGATGAAAGTGGTTTTAACATAGAACAAATAAAGTGCCGTGTTTTCTCAAAGAGAAAAACAGCAAATAGGAGCTCTGACATCTACAAAGCGAGAGTCTCTGAAGACCCCTTTTTGCTTATATTTCCACACAAGAATTGCGGCAAATTGATAAAAGGAGCTCCACCAAGAGGTTTGCTTGCTTTCCATATATCTAGATGGTTTCAGAACATTTTCAAGCAGTGGTTCAACCGCTTCATAGATTATGTAAGACCAAGTGCCAAAAACCCTGTCCTTTTGATTTTGAACGGGCATCACCACTAGAAAAGTGGATGCTCCACTACAATGAAAAAATTCACCAATTTTTAAGGCAAAATAATCACCCAAATTATCACTTTGACATCAGTGAACTGTTCGGTAAAACTTATCTGAAAATCAAAATTGGCGTAAAAGAGCACTTAATGAATTTCGACAAGCAGGTCTGCTTGCAGTATACACAAATATCTTGAGCAAAGATATCCTTGTGCAAGCACGCAAAAATTAAGTACTTGTTGAATACGAAAATCATATAAACCCACAGCGTGCCCAGGAAGATCGACGGATGAACAACCCGTTTTATCGAAAGACAATTTTTATTTTTATACTTAAAAAACGGGGCCAAGAGGTCGAAAATCGCGAAGAGCCAAAATTTTGACTTCAACCCCAAACAAGAATTAACTGGAAGTCACTTATATTGAAAATTGAAAAAAATAAAAGTAAAAACAAATATTGGGTTCGAAGGAAAGCCAACGGATAATACAAAACCACCAGCAAAAGCAAATTCGAATGATGTAAACCGATAAAGAAATTGATAAAAAGACAACGAATGTTCGGTTTATTCAGATGAAGGTATCCCTCCCTTAGATGTCTGCAATGGTGAACATTTTCCGAATAGTAAGGGTAACCCAAAAGATGATGCAGAATGTATTTTCTGTTCAGTACATTCTACGACTGATTCAAAGGGGGAGAAATTTGGATACTGTGCGAGCTTTGGGAATACGAATTATACCTCAATCCCGAACAGAATTTCTATATTTGCGATTTTTATCATTAGAATTATTCAAATCCAAAATAATAGTATTGCATATTACCTCATATGCTTATTTCATATTACCCAACCGTTTTTTCAGCAGGAAGAAACGCACTTTTTTATTATCAAACAACTTCTTTTATTTTATTTTTACTCTGTCATCATGATCCGATGTTATAAACCCTTTCCCGAAGTCATCGGCTTTTCTTTATTTATATAAAAGAGGTATTCCATAATCCCCACATTTGACTCCATTTTTTTTTATTTCATTACAGATTAAATTCTGGAGATACCTACACAAAGTATAAAATCGAACCAAACAATTTTTCTCATATTCTTATGCAAGTAATTTGGATCTAAGATACACAGTATATATTTTGAAGAACTAGATCAAACAGGAATACTAATATCAATGAATAAGTTGCGTAAAATACGCAACTGTTTATTTGGCAAATTTAATTAAGATTATGCCCTAAGATCTCTAATACATTTCGCACACCTAATATTCTACCGTTTCTTAGAGTTTTGCACTTAACAAATTCTGTCTCTTATATTTAACATTATAATTCAGCATCTGCCTTATCTACGTCATAAAATAAGTTCCAAAAGCTCAAATGATCTAAATTTATTCTTCAATTGATTTGTCTTTTGTTTTATTAACTTCATCAGATTGGTAATTCACTTCTCTGTTATAGTGATGCTTCATTTATATAACTTCTTTATCAAATTAATATGCACAGTGGTGATATATATATTGACCTATCCAGTATAGTAAGAGTGAAAGAAGTATAAAATAGTTCTAGAAACTATAGCTTGAAATAATGTCCGTTCATAGTGAACTAATCAGCATTTAAATTGTTAATGAAGAAAGCTAGTCTTCATAGACGAACTGAGAAGAATATAACGTTCCTATCGTCATCAGACTGCTCATTCAGTATCATTTGGAATCCTATGAATGGTATAAAGTGGATTT
The DNA here is from genome assembly GCA_963170755.1 of Amphimallon solstitiale. NCBI lineage: Eukaryota > Metazoa > Arthropoda > Insecta > Coleoptera > Scarabaeidae > Amphimallon > Amphimallon solstitiale. The sequence goes on along the minus strand of OY720681.1, from coordinate 55,656,118 downwards.
AAGTCAAAAAAATTGCGCATATAGATAAAAGACCAAACTGTATTTCACGACAAAAAGGTTTTTAAGTGAGAATTTTTAAATAACTAAATGAACTGGATAAAAAAAGACATAATGGAACCTAAATGTGGATTGAACAAGACGAAGTATAGCAGCAAATAACGCTGAAAACCTAGGTAAACTTAATTGTAAGAATTCTTAGAATATGTATAACTTATTAAATCCTTCGTGTCCCGCATTTTTTCAATTACCAGATTCATAGGCGTTTACTTCCAAGTTCAGTAAGAACTCTACTTAATTCAAGCACTCACCCTGAAAGTAACTGGCCCATTCATCCAGAATTGCCAGGGTAGACAAAATATTTTCATGTTTATTTATAATATATAATAATGGCAGCTATTTGTGTTTAATACATTTTATATAAAAGTTATGCAGTTAGAAATGATTGTAATAGGCAAAGCAAGATAAGACAGCAGACAAAAAGGGTACAGTAGAGAATGCTTTGATGTATTTCTTTGTTAGCAACATCTTGAACAAGAAAAAAAAATATAAACTTGTATTCTGCATTTAATATCAATGACAAATTTTACAAATTTACATTGTATTTCCCTGATGACCATATGCTTTAAAGTGTACTCTGCATTAAGAAATGATTGGAAGCCATGTGACCTATGTGATATAAGTTGTCTACATCAAAGTTATCATTAAAAATTTACACAAGAGACAGAAAGTTCTTTAACGATATGTAACATGTTGAAATAAATTAAAATTATTGTTATATGAATTGTATCAATCAACATAGAGAAATTTTTTTCTCAAGAGAACCTAATTTGAAAAAGTGCCAATGCATATCTTCATCATTGCCAATTAACAGGAATGCTTTAAAAGAAATTTGAGAGAGAATAAACCTTAATCCTGACAGATCAGGAGCGATTCAGATTCTCTGGATGGATTTGCTTAAAATCCACCATTATTGCATTTTCCTAGTGATACAATGATATGATAACATCAGTAATTAGACTTATGATTCAAATATACTTAAAATTGAAAATTCAATACTCAAAAATGGTGAGAATAGGCAGAACTGCAATAATTCAAGGAAACATAATAAATGCAAAATATCATACCTTGATTATTATATAATAAGTGCCTCTATCATAATCGTATTATTGCCAGTTAATATTTATAAAAGAAAAATTACTCAAAATATTTTATTTTGACTTGTTTTTAACAAATCCCAAAAATGTAAAACCCTTCAATTTTTCATGTCACACCATTTTTAACCATTTATAAATACATTTAGTCCTTGAATTATGTTGCAAATCCTGAGTTGAAAGATTTAAGTACTTTTATAAGTATATCTTTAAACTGAACTCAATAAAAAAATATGTAAGTCTACATATCTTTAAAATTCTTCTTGATATATGCAGCGATAGTTCTTCACCTTCACGAATCTGGAATTCCACTGGTGGATTGATTGCTAATTTATACTTATATTGGAATGCAAGTAGATTTTGTAGTACGGAAAGTGTCCTAATCGAAGTGGACAAACTGCAACAACAGAAACAAAAACGTTGACTTTTCTACCAATATACGTATGAATAGCAAAATATTAATGTAATATATTCACAATTATCATATAAGTACACAATCAACATATGAATATATGCTTAAATTATATACCAGATTCAAAAAAATTCCCAAATTCTTAAAAACTGATTGTTTTATATTTATATAAATAATATTTATTAAAATCAAGCAAATACCTATTAATATGAATCTACAAAAAAGTATATGTTACGTACATATCTATTACTCAAATTTGATGACATCTGATGTGTTCATATTTCCAATTCATTATTATTGGTTGAAATTATAAAATCATGCGAATTGTATCAACAATTTTACCATCGAAGTCATTTCTAACCATATTTCTAACTACGAACCTGAGAATCATACTTTGGATGACATCGTGTCATATCATAACGGGTGTCAATAATTGATTTTGTCACTGCATGACAATGACAACCTAATTGTGAAATTTTATATTAAAATTCCGTAAGCACAGTGTAAGGAGTTTTTGGCAATGCTTTCATTCAGCAGATACAACAGTTGCGCAACTGTTCAGTGATCATGTCAAGTAGACGAGCGCTCACTGTGAACATGTTCAGGAGCGGTCGCCATTTTTGTGAGCGGAAAAATTCTATGCTCACTTAGTGAGCGTATTCTGTACGCATGCGCCATTGCTTTCATTCAGCAGACACAACAGTTGCGCAACTGTTCAGTGATCATGTGCAGTAGACGAGCGCTCACTCTGAACATGTTCAGGAGCGGTCGCCATTTTTGTGAGCGGAAAAATTCTATGCTCACTTAGTGAGCGTATTCTGTACGCATGCGCCATTGATTCATTCCAAGACCGACCTAACACATACTTCTGAAGAAAGTTACTAGAAAAGTAAGATACAACAAATTAAAGGTATTGTGCAGTAATAAATGTATTATAATATTGGAGTTCACTCAGTATTTTATTCGGGGTTGGAAAAACCAGCCCTTCCACTAAAAACTACGTCAAACCTTAATGCAGAAAAACAATTTATTATTATTGTTTATTCGGTTTAATCTCTATAATTTTAACATATGGCAGCAATGAAAAGTACCAAATAACAGACGATGACATAAAGGTGAGCGGTCCTGTCCAGCGAACACTCAACTGTTGTGAAGTGAACGGTTGGAGCGGGATCATCCCGATCCGCCTGCTGAATGAAAGCATTGATTCATTCCAAGACCAACCTAATATACTTCTGAAGAAAGTTACTAGAAAAGTAAGATACAGCAAATTAAAGTTATTGTGCAGTATTAAATGTATCATAATATTGCAGTTCACTCAGTATTTTATTCGGGGTTGGAAAAACCAGTCCTTCCACTAAAAACTACGTCAAACCTTAATGCAGAAAAACAATTTATTATTATTGTTTATTCGGTTTAATCTCTATAATTTTAACATATGGCAGCAATGAAAAGTACCTGACGACAGACGATGACATAAAGGTGAGTGGTCCTGTCCAGCGCAGAGTTGCCAGATTTACCGATTTTTCGGTAGATCTACCGATTTTATAGTTGTCTTACCGAAATACCGATTAAATATAAGATTCTACCGAAAAGTTACCTGTAATTTAATCATTGCCAGAATTTCCTCAAAATATCTCTCAGTGAAACAAAAAATTAAAAACATTCAACTTTCTGTCTATTTATGGCGCCCTCTATAAGTCAATAGCAAACTATATTCATAGATAGGTAATACTACTCTGTAATTCCCATGGTACGCATCGGTTTCTACATTTTACCAACTTTTTAAACAAATGCACGGGACTTTTTATAATTTCTTAATCGTTAATCGGTAAAACCCCGGAAAAAATACGTAGCCCGAGGCTATAAATGGGGGTAAACAATTTTTCGCGTCACTTCAACAGTGAACTTCTTGGTTTCAATTTGATTTTGAAGCAAAGCGTGTAAAATGAGTGATTCCCCAAGTGATAGTGGAGGTGAAGGTACAAGTGCGGGTACAATTAAAAAGAAGAAATACGAACAGCGGTATAAAAAAAACTGGGAAGAATTACCACAATTTAAAGGCTGGTTAATTGCAAGTAAAAAAGGAAACCATTTTGGAAAATGTAAATGTTGTGATAAACATATCAACATTTCCTCCGGAAAAGACGCATTGATTAAACACAGCATCGGGCAGTTTCATCAGAAAAAAGCTAAAACTATTTCAAAACAGACAACATTAACAAGTTTCGCAACTGGAGGGGAAACTAAGAAATTAGATGATAATATCAAAGAAGGTAAGTTTAAAAATTGTTTCCAATAATAATTAATTTTGATTTTTCCGAATTTATAGCATAATGTTCTTTTTTTTTATTTTAAGGTGAAATCCGATTGAGTGCTTTTCTAGCAGAACACAATCTGCCATTTTCGATAATGGATCATTTAGTCAAGACAATTGCCAAAGTTTGTCACGACTCCAACATCGCGAAAGGTTTGGCATGTGGAAGAACCAAATCAACCTCCATTGTGAAAAACGTGCTAGGGCAAGACAGCTTTAGATCCCTGTGTACTGAGCTCCAGTCGCAAAAATTCTCGTTAATTGTAGATGAATCCACCGACAGGACGGTTGAAAAACATCTCTGTTTAATAGTGAGACACCTAGATAATAATACTTATAGAGTTAAGGACGACTTACTTGGCATGATAAAACTTTCAGGAGGTGATTCTACTACTTTGTACAATCATATTACAACTTTTTTTCAAAATAACAATATTCCTTATAAAGAAAATTTACTAGGATTCACTTCTGACGGTGCAAATGTTATGATGGGAGAGCATCATTCTTTAATGAGTCTGTTAAGGAATGATGTCCCATCTTTATTTGTTATGAAGTGTATTTGCCACTCGTTCCATTTATGTGCTTCCTACGCCTGCCACAAATTGCCAAGATTTGTGGAAGATTTAACTCGGGATATATACAACTATTTTGGTTCTAGCCCAAAAAGAGTATCTGAATTTTCCGAATTTCAAAATTTTTGTAATGTAAAAATACACAAAATTTTGCATCCTTCACAAACGCGTTGGCTATCGGTTCATTCTGTCGTTTCAAGAATTTTAGAGCAGTATCGTCCTTTGCAATTATACTTTACGGATGCTGTTGCCCAAAACGATATTTTGGCAGCAGAAAATATATTAACAAAATTGAATGACCCAACTGTTAAATTATTTTTCCAATTTCTTGATTTTGTATTGCCTTTTTTTAATAATTTGAACCAAAATATGCAATCGGAATCGCCAAGGGTTCACGTAATGTACAGAAATGTTTGTAATGTTTTAAAAACCATCTTTGATTGTTTTATCAAACGAGATTATTTACTCAATACGCCAATTGAAAATATTAATTTTAAAGATCCAGGTAACTATGTTCCTATTGAGGAAATTTATTTTGGTGGGAATGTCTTGAAAACTATTTCTGAGTCAAGACTTTCTGCAGAACAGTTGCATTTTTTTAGAGTTCGTTGCTTAGATTTTTATGTGGAGGCTTGTTCACAAATTGTTCAACGGTTTCCATTAAAAAATAATTCTTTGAAATTATTAGAGTTTCTTGATCCTGAAGTTGTTAAATCTGGGTCCATTTCATCAATTTCGACTATAGCTGTTAAATTTTCGAATTGTCTTGACACGTCAAATATCCAGCCATTAGATAATGAATGGCGTTTATTAAGAAACACTGAAGAAGTGAAATCGCTAAGTAGTGACGTATGTACTTTTTGGCAAGAAGTCGAAAAACTTAAACAGGGTGATGAAACGCCGATGTTTCCCACTCTAACTAAATTTGTTTTCAAAATTCTGTGCCTTCCCCACTCCTCAGCAACAGTGGAAAGGGTATGTTCTGCAGTAAATTTAATGAAAACTAAAGTGAGAAATAAATTGAACAGTGACACAATCTGTGCATTACTTCACACTAAAAGATTAATTTCAGATAGCGCCAAAAATAATTGTTTTGAATTTTCAATTGACAAGAAATTGATAAACAGTATGACTTCTAAAAATTTATATCCTGATCAGTTTGACCAATAATTTTCAATATATGTATATATCTTTAAATTTGACTACTTGTAAGTTTCTAGTACCTAAATACATGCCTACATAATTTTATACATATAACGTATCTACTTAGGTCATACATTTGTTTTACATTGTGTGTACATATTATTTAGTTTAGTATATTAGGTAGTAGGTATCATATTTATTTCCTAACTGATTATTTTAAGCGTTACGTATGTACCAATACTTATTTATAAGTAAGTAAGTTAAGTATGTATCAAGTACGTATTAATAAAAATATGTTTTTTTTTGTTTAATTATGTTACTTGAATAAAAATCTAAATCTACCGAATTTTAACGAAATCTCCCGAAAAGTTACGACTCCTTCTACCGATAAAATATGCACTTCATCTGGCAACACTGCATATAACGTATCTACTTAGGTCATACATTTGTTTTACATTGTGTGTACATATTATTTAGTTTAGTATATTAGGTAGTAGGTATCATATTTATTTCCTAACTGATTATTTTAAGCGTTAAGTATGTACCAATACTTATTTATAAGTAAGTAAGTTAAGTATGTATCAAGTACGTATTAATAAAAATATGTTTTTTTTTGTTTAATTATGTTACTTGAATAAAAATCTAAATCTACCGAATTTTAACGAAATCTCCCGAAAAGTTACGACTCCTTCTACGGATAAAATATGCACTTCATCTGGCAACACTGGTCCAGCGAACACTCAACTGTTGTGAAGTGAACGGTTGGAGCGGGATCGGTTCCCGATCCGCCTGCTGAATGAAAGCATTGATTTTAAACATCATGGACATAAACTACTTTGATCGAATATTAATTTAAAATGACAGGTTATTTATTCTATTCCATTATATTAGCAATGTTATAATTGGATGTGAACATGATCATATGATTATAGATTGTTTTTTTTTGCAAATTAAATACTTTGGCGACAGAACAAATAAAGGAAGACGTTTTCAAGTTGCCAATTTATGGTTATAATAGGTATTCTTTATTTGTACAACTTATTCATAGACGTTCTGAAACCACGAAATTTTTCTTCACAAAGACAAAAACAATTTTGAAAGCAGATAAATGTGATTTTATCATTTTTTATAAAATTTTAGAACCAAATATCTGCTAATTCATAAATTTTGCTCTAAAGGTTTGTTCGAACCTGCAGTTCCGAACGGTTCTAGAACTAGTGCGCATGTCATTTAAGAAAAAGACTGTTCGGACCATGCAGTTCTGGAACTGCAAATTCTGGGAACTGGTAGTTCAGTGTTCGGTCTTTCAGAACTAGTAATTCAAGAACCGTTCGGAACGGTTCTAACAGTTCTGAATGATGGGCTAGTATTTGAAATTCTGATAAATCCGGAGCATGCGTAATTGTCATTCGTATCAGCTTTCGCATTTTTCTGGTTATGTTTATCGTATTTATGTTGAACTTCAGAGTTGTAGGTTAGTTTTTAAGTTGTCATTCAAGTACTTATTTGTTTTTTATTTTAGTTTGTGATATTATTAGAGTATTGGTGTGATCCGGTTTATCAAACCTATTTTTACTTTTTTTTCAGTTTTTATTCACACCCATTACATCAATTTTATAATAGCCAAAGTAAACAGCTATAAGTATGTAACTAAACATTAGTTTCTTCAAATGGTGGTTTATTGTTTTAGAAATTACTCCATTGACTACCATGTTCTTGAGTCGAGCAAATCATTCTTCCTCTAAGAATAAAGAGAATGTAATGGTACAATTATAGGAACTTGCGAACATGAAAAAAGTTAATTTATAATTATCATATATTCGTAGAGAAACTAACATATTTGTTAAACTTAGACAAAATAGTATTTAATATTATGTATACTAAACTTACAATTTTTGATTCGATGTGGCCCCCTTGAGATTTAAGCAAAATAAATGGAATCTGTGATATCAATATATTAGATATCCGAACAATCTATTATATGTATGTATTTGTACCTGTTATGTCATGAAAATTATAATAAATTGCAAGTTAATGTGACTCCCAGACTTGTGACACAAAACGTTCAGAGTCTGATTGATGTAAGTACCAAATCATGTAGGTATCACAATTCAAATTACCAAAAAGGCTTTAATTCTCCAAAATGGATTGAAAGAGTGTACTACTTCACAGATTAAAAGAAAAGAAGAGGAGCTGACTTTAAACGTTGAAAATGTATTGTAATATATTTCTTTAAATTCATTATGATTGTTGATTTTATAGTTATGTAATACATATTTATTAATGTGTGTGTGCATTTGAAGCACGTGCCTATTATTAATAACAGCTTGTATTAAAAATCCTTGTTTTATTTACCCGGTTTATCAAAAATATCCATTACAAAATATTGAAAAATGTACTTCTGACAAGTTCTTCATTACTTTTTAAATCCTGTTGCAATTTTGAGATGTAACATTTAAATGTTCATTACGATTGACATTTGTCCACCAGTTTGGTGTTTTTTTAAAAAATGCAGAAATATCCATAGGAAAATTTAGAAAAAATTATTTCTTATAAACAACTTTTTGACTACTTTTTAAATGCTGTCGCAATTTTGGTGGTTAGATGCAGATGCAGTAACATTGATTGATTGGTTGATATTTGTTCACCATTTGGTGTTTTGTAATATATAAATATATTGCTTATATAAAAAATGCAGAATTATCCATTACAAAATTTAGAAAAACGTTTTTCATATAAACAACTTTTTCATTACTTTTTAAATCCTGTCGCAATTTTGGTAGTTAGATGCATTAGCTATTAAAAGTTCATTACGATAGATATTTCTTCCAATGAGTTTGGTGTTTTTTAATATTACTATTACTAATGTTGGTAGTACAAGGTAGTACAAGTTTCCCTAAAATTCCAATTTTAAAACTGTTCGAACCTTCTACGTTTGTAGGTAGAAATTCAATAAGCAGGTAAAATGACCTTGAAATGTTTTTAGATCTTTTCTTCAGAATTAGTTTAGTTTGTTAGAATCAGAGATAATACTGGTTAGAATTAACATTGTGGCGCCATCCAATTATTACTAGTAGTACTTAAGAAACGCTAAAATCTTAGATACGAACCGAAATGGATTTGGCAGGATTGAAACGCACCCATTTCGGTTCGGAACTAAGATTTTCCTGTATCTTAAGTACTACTAGTAATAATAGGATGTCGCCACGGTATGCATTCTAAAATTAAATAGCAATTACCTCCACACATTTCAAGGTCATTTTACCTGTTAAATTTCTACCACTACAATTCTACATACGATTTGTAAATTTGGTCTGTGCGACTTTCTTTGCAATTTTATATTATGCGTATGAATCAAATCGACACTTGTCAACTTTCATGCAGAATTAGGGAGAAAGACGCGCGAACTTTAAGCATTCATTTGAATTTATTTGTAAATTGAAAAACTTAATACATATATATAATATAGTTTGACATATCCTCAATAAAATGTTGAGTGCATTATTAAATACATAATTTAAATTAAATTACTTTTTATACATTTACAGTCAGTTACATTTATTTTATTTATAGATTTAGTTAATTTTTAACAAATTCTTAAACGCTGAAGGTACGTGATACTCATCCATTCGACTTTCTTATTTCATATAAAATTATACAATAAATAAACAGCATATTGTGTTTGCGTGGTGCCAAATAAAACATTTTCTTTTACTTGATACATTTGTAATTATTACAGGCTACTGCATCTGTGCGGTATCATATCTTTGTTGATCATATAGAATAATAATATGCAAAACAGAAATATAGTCATATTGTCTTCACGTACTATCATTAGTTCAACATTCTATTAAATATGTTTTACCCGATAAAAATACGGGTAAAGTTAGTATTTGCAAATCCTAAATGTCAATTTGCCCGTTCGTTTGATTTATATAGTCTGAATTTTCGGTCTTTTTATTTAGTTCATATTTTAACTTTTCAATTCAAATATCGCGCCGAAACGCTACTATTTTTAACAGATTGTATTGGTTCCTGGGTAAGCAAATTTAACAAGGAGATATAAGTATATGGGATATCTGTTATATTTTATAACATAACCAAGCCGTAACCTGTGAACATTCTCTTGCATTTTTGTTTTGATTTATTATATTTTAGTGTGTTATTAAACACTATCTGTAAGTGTAAGTACGTCACGAACATTATAAGGCGCTTCCAACCACACCGTGAAATTCACCAACCAAACAGCGTCAAGTATTAGCACAATAAAAACGATAAAAACAGTTTTAAATATGTACAAAATTTTAACTCAAAAACAAGAACCAAAATTGAGCCTAGCAGCATTTTTCGAATTTCACCAGTGTTTTATGTTTGCACTGGGCGCAATTGAATAACATATAGAGGGGTACTCGTTATATTTCACTACAAAATTAGTTAATAAAAATATAATTTTGTCATTAAATGTTTCTACATCTATTTTTTGACCAATCTTTTGTTTGAGTACACGGTGTGTCTAGTAATTTCGCAATAAAAAGTGAATTAGCCTACCTGTATTCTACTCGATTGTCTTCCTAGCCAACTTAAAACAACCGCGAAATTCGAAAAATGCTGCTAGGGGCATTGTGCTAGGGGAACAGCAATTGTAGTAAAATCTTCAAAACAATAAGTAAGGTAAAGGTATTACTTTAATATTAATATATTATAAATAATGAGGCTATTATAATATTATTGTTATTATTAAAAACTAAAAACCCGGCGAACTGACCTCCGGCATTTCAAAGTTTTGAAAATTGCTATCAAATAAAATGTACCTATATTTACATTTTAAGTAATTAGCAACAACTTTAAAAAAAATTTGAAAAAAAATATAGAAGGTTCTTGTCAACAATTTCTTCTCCACTTCGTAAATATAAAACGGCTACTAGGCTTTTATCGGCGTAAAAAAATCCGTAGGCATCTTTCAATTAAAGATAACAGAAAACTCCATATTTTAAAATGATACAATTTGATTAAATTGATAAATTAAATTATGTAGTTACTTTTTATGATTTGTGGTGCCCACCTGTGATGCCAACTGCTCATTGTCTATTACGTACTTTCAAATAACTCGTAACATACTCAATTTTATAATTAGTAACCGCAAAAATTGCTGTTAATTATAATTTTAGATTATAATAAATAATTAAAGTATCGTATAACACACAACTAACCTCTAAATAATTGCAAGATAATAGCGCCATCTATACTATATGTGCTACACTATAAGGCGACGTAAATGTAACAGATATCTGTAATGTATGTAAAGACCCTCCAAAAATGTAAACAAATTTTATTTCATGGATCACTTAGAAAATTACACATATATTTAGCTACTGTTACTATTTTTACCTTCCAAATATAAATACCGAGTGTACTTGCTATATTACATATAAATTTACCATGTAATTTTTAAATGTAGCCATTTTTTCTAGTACTTGCAAAACCACTAACTTCCCATTTTATTTACGGCTTATATATTAACTTAATTTTAAAAAAAATACGTCCGTTCACCTCGTTTAACCTTTATCTTCATGCTTAATGCATAAAATTTACATGTTTTGATATCATACGCCTGAAAAAATGGAAATAAAAATGGTATTTTTCGGGTACATTTCTCTCCCGCCAAAACGTTATCAAACGCAGCTGGCGTTTAGTTTTCAGTTTGGTGGTCCTGAGGAAAATAAATGTGGGGGGTAAGATGAGGTGCCGTAATGTGGCGGGTTCATGTTGGCAAATAGTCGAACTTATTGTAGACAGCTACAGAAATGTAGATTCCTTTTACAGCAACAAATTTATATCTTGGGCTTTTAAATGAACTCGAACCACAGATAAATATCCAGATGGCCCATGATTAACAAATTTTTGTAGCCCTAAAATGGTTACGAACACCAGGCTACGCCACCGTCGCCGGGTTACTCCCACCAGAGGCGCTGAATATTTGATAAATTTGTATAATCTGCAGTTTAGTTGTAATTTAAGAGATTGAAACCTACAATTGGTATTCTAGTTAACGACAGATGACGCTTCTAAAGAAATTATTATTTTAGGTAATTTATTTCGGTACTGAATAAATTAGTTTACATATATTTTTTTCTGTTATTTGAAAATATTATAATTATTTTTGTCTAATAATTGACAAAACCATTTTTACTAAATATAGGATTCAAAATTTCATTTAATTTCTACCCATATGATCATAAGACTTAAGGTCTATAGTTGCTTGCAATCATTTCTGCACAAAAAACTGTTACATCAACTATGCACACAAAGTTACCTTGCGTACTTTTTTTTTCTATTTATATGATTTATTGACTATAAATTCCAAGAGCTCCTTCTTTGAGTAAGATTAATGTTTGGGGGAATATTAATATAAAAATACAATCTAGGAAGACGATTAATTTTAGTGAACAAACTGGAAAATATCCTAATGTAAACACTTATATGTATAGGTAGGTATAGCATAGATAATATACAGGCTGGCGCACCACATTTTCGTCGGTTTATATATACGAAAAGTGGCAAAATGTTTTAACACTTTGCCACATTACGGGCACGTTTTAAAATTGTTTTGAAATATACAGAGTGATTCAATAAAATGTTGCGTACCAAAGTTATGAAAATTTAAATGGAACACTTGTATATTATAGCATATTTTGATACTATAGGCTAAATGAAGGCTACTTACTGTTATACTCCCTATACATAACTTAACAGAGACATTTAACTATTTCTGTCTTACATATTTGAGCGAATTATTTTAAATTGTATTTATTGTTTACTCCTAGCATCACACTTTAAGATAAGTTAAAGTTGAAATCAAAAAATTATACAGAGTGTTTAAAAACAATATTATTATTATTACTTCAAACAGATACATTATTTACTATTGTTACTAAAAATTATATTAGTAATTTAGGATTTTCAATTTCAAACTTAAGTTTCTTGCAATTCATTTTTTAAACGGATAATATTTATTAACCTAACGGTTTGATTGGTTTTGTTTCACAATAATTAAAAAGCATCATAACTAGGTAAACAACAAATACATACTTTATTAAACAAATAACAAACTTAAGTAGTAAAAGAAAACTAATGTTTTAACAAGTGCTCAAAATGATGTCCTTATTTTTAAATACATAAACGAATTTTCTCTTGAAAGGACTGTTTAACTCTTGTTAAAATACTTGGTGTTAAAGAACGAAACGCTATTCTTATTCTTTCTCTCATATCGTCTGGTGTAGTTGGTGGTGTATCATAGACAATATTTTTGAAATATTCCCATAAAAAAAAACGGAAGTCGTTAGGTCTGGAGAATTTGCTGGCCAATTGAGTGGACCGCCGCGACCTGTCCACCTATTGGGATATTGCCTATACAATTCATTTCTAACATTTACTTGAAAATGCGCTGGTGCACCGTCTAGTTGTAACCACATTCTCTGTTAATTACCATCGAAAAAGAACGTATCACTAGCGTTCCAATTATTCCACCCTACATATTGACACAACATCTGTCTTGCCTTCGAGACTTCTAAAAAAATGAGAATTTTCGTCACTGTAGTAGTGAAAATTATGTCTAATCCGTTATTGTGGAATGATGACTCGTCCGTAAAAAGTACAAAATCCAAAAAAATTTCATCTTTCTTAAACTTCTCTAGAACCCATAAACAAAATACGAGCTGACGATCGTAATCTACTTCCAAAAGTGCTTGGTGTAATTGAATACAATACGGGAAAAAGCTGTGCCTTTTTATAATTTTTCCGACGCTCCGCCTGCTTAATTATTCCACTGGCTTCACTTATTTTTCGCTGACTTGTATGCAGCTTTTCTACAAGAGATTCGATAACAACAAAATCATTTTCTTCATTTCCCATAATTGGTCTTTGCCTTTCTGGTTTCTGATAACACATGCAATAAACTTTCTAATGACCGCCTGTCAGGGCAATGACGCGTGTTAGGATATTTTTAAGCATAAACTCTTGATGCTAGCAAGTAATTTTTGTCAAACTCTCCAATTACTAAAATCATATCCACCTTTTCGCAATGAGAGTCGGTTCTCATTTTAAATAATTGAAATTATTGAAACGACGTTGAACAGCGATGACGTCTTAATTAATATGTACTGTAACTGTCAAATAATTTATCTGGCTGAAGTAATAATAATTCCGCCTACTTTTGAGAAATAAATTGCAAGGAATTAGTGTTTGAAATTGATATTCTTAAATTACTAAAGAACTGAAAACTCTTATAGCTGCGACCATCATCTGACTAAAAACTTGAACAGAGAATTTTACACTCACTTTTTAAAAGGAACTGGGTGGTATATCGTCGGCTTAGTAAGAAAAACGCGTAACTCCAATTCTTTGACAAATTGACATTTTGATGCCATCTGGTAACAAAACCTCAAACCTAACTTGTCGGAAATCCACGTAACTCTCCGAACAATATTCCCGCTTAAAAATGCTACTAAGCAAACTACGCATCTCCATGTATCAAATTTATGTCGAGAAATCCACGTAACTCCCAGTTTCTTATAATATTTCAATAGTGTGTCCATGTGCTTGCAAGAATTCAACGATAGAGTGAAGAAATAAACATATTTTTGACCAAAAAACGGTTTAGTTCGAAAGGTAAGATTGTTAGTTATAGTAGTTTGATAAGTTTAATGAATTAATAAGAAATGTATTTACTTATTTTGTGATTTTTTAATCGGCTATGGACATACGCGGTTTTCCAAATTCAATACTTTGATGTTGTGTACTTACGCGTTTTTCTTATAGGAAAGATGTAGGTAAATTTTTCTTTTTAATTCTTATATTATCTGATTTCAGTTACTTTACTGTAAAGCTAATAAAAGTTCGTTTTTTTTCAATTTTAGGATATCATCCAGAACAAAACACATAATGGAACTGGTCAAGCAGCAGTCACGCATTTCTTATGTAGATGCTGTCGAATATACAGTTGAAGAAGATGGATTTTTGTCTCCTTTTTCCACACAACTGTGTAGTAGTAAAAATGAAACTCCTTTAAATATTGAGGTTCCATCACTGACAAACACGGGATACACTTGTGAATTAATAATAATCCAACTAGCTTTGACCACTTGGAGTTACCGATAGTTCCCTCAGATCCCACAACCGGAACAGAACAGACAAATTGTGGATAATATTTCTGAAAATGACTTGGATGCTTCTTACGTTCCAGAGGAATGCGATTCTGATAATAATTCTATTAATGACGATAATTACAACGTAGGAGGACATGAGCCGTCACACAATAACAGCCTACATAATATAAAAACTCGAAAGAACAGAAAATGTTCTGAAGAATGGAACTATAATATAAATAAACATAAACGTTTAAAGGGGCTGGCGTATCAAGGTAAAAAAAAAATTGGAGAATCTTGGAACTACAACATAAACAAACCACGCAAATTTCTTCCAAATCCGTGCAACTGTACTCTAAGTAAGAAAAAATCTGCTATTCAGTGTCAAAAATTGCCGGAAGAAAAACGTTTAAACATTTTGGAATAAAATGACTTGGAGTGAAAGGAAGCTACAAATACAAACTTTGGCGCAATGCGAGAATGTTAAGAAAAGAAGAGGGCGGACAAGATGTATCGAAAAGTAAATATTCTATTAAGTATTTTTTTAAAATAGACTTGGAAAGAATTAGAGTTTGCAAGAGTATGTTCGGAGGTACACTAAGGTTAAAAGAAACAATGGTATTAAGTTGAATAAAAGAATTTGCCATTGCTAATGGCAAAGATGGTATAGAAACGCAGACTGTCCACAAGGTCAGTAGAAAAAGTGAAATAAAAGAACAAAATTTGCAGAAAAAGTATGGCTGTTTACCAGTTTCATCAATCGTTACTAAAAATGGAAAGCCACTATTGTAGGTCTTCCTCCAAAAGAAATTACCTTGAACTACTTTGGCGTTCAAATGCCGAAGTGTATAATTTCTTCAAAAAAAAATATTGCGTCGAACATCACTTGGAGTCTGCATCCATATATACGTTTATGAAGATATTTGAGGAGCTTAACTTGTCACTATACACGCCAAAAAAAGATATTTGCGACGTGTGCGAGGCATATAATGCCAAAAACTTATCGGAAGAAAAGTTAAACATACATCAAACTTTCAAAGAAGAGGCGCGTCTAGAAAAGGAAAAAGACAAATCTAGTAGTGACACAAACAGTAAACGTTTATGCAATGGATTTACAGTGCATGCTGTTAAGTCCCAAATCGACAGTTTCTGCAGTGTATTATAAAACAAAACTTATAGTACTTAACATTACTATTTACAATCTAAAAACCAAAGAGGGATTTTGTTTTCTGTGGAATGAAAGTGAAGGGGGCTTAACTGCAAATGAATTTTCCAGCATCATTTGCTACTTTGTTGAGTAAGAGTTAAAAAAGAGTGACGGTAGTTGACATGAAATGATTTTCTTTAGTGATGGTTGCACAGGCCAAAACCGCAACTCAACATTAGCTAATGCGTTTGTAAATTTAGCTGCCTAGCACAACATCGTACTCACCCAGAAATATTTATTCAAAGGACACACCCAAATGGAAGTCGACTCTATGCATGCGACTACTGAAAGACAGATCATAGTCATAAACCTTCCCGCCGACTATGTATATTACTGTCAGAAGGCAAGATCAAGTCCATCTCCGTATAATGACAAGTATATCACTCACACATTCTTTAAAAAATTTGATGGTCAAATTTTATACTTCAATACGTACGGATATAAAAGCCCTGAGATATTTACCAAATAAAGAAATTAAATTTAAAATCAGACATACTGATCCATGGCATCTATTACACCAAAGATTGAACAAACAAATTACTCTCTGCAAGTTTGATGATTTACCCTCATTGTTTACAGAATGCAGAAAAATAAAGAAAGAAAAATATCACCTGCAAATTCTAAAATTAGGTCTTTTAGAAGATTATCACATATTTTACGATGAACTTCCATTTTTTGTAAAACGTAGTTTTTTAACCTTTGTAATTGCTTACTTTTTCGTTTAAAATAAAATAAGTTTTGCCTTGTTTCCTGGTATGTTTCATTTCCGAAAAGCACGTATCTCCAATTTTTGAGGTAATTTTTTATAAGAAAGTAGCGTAACTCCATTTTAAATTACAAGAAATAAATTATTTTTACATTTTTATTCAAAATATTAAATGTCATGGGTTATTCTTTATTCATGCAAAATCAAAATACTCTGTCACTGGTATGAGGGTTAAAAAAAAGTTTTTTGCGTCTGCTGTAAATTTTAGCAAAATGGAGTTACGCGTTCTTCTTACTAAGCCGACGATATGCGCATTTGTTATTTTTGTTAGTGCTCCGCTCTTCTTGTTTTTCTGATCAATACTATAGGTCTCTTTTATGTCACTGAAAGAAATAATTTTATTATACATAACTGCCATTTAGTAATTTATTTCGAAAATTCTTAAATAAATGAGGTGCAAATCTTTCACCGGCTCTTGGACACACTCTTTGACGGCAGTCATTTGGACACTTGGTGTAAAACCTCGACTCGATCATTAGTAACAGGGATATTGCCTCATTGAATGTCTAATAAAGCTACTAAGTTGATGTAAACATTTTTTGTTAAATAATCTGCTAAATAGGTAACCGAATAACATTATTATGTTTCAGTGAAAGGCACAAGGACAATAATTACAGATTCAGAATAATCTAAGAAATTATGATCAACGGACTTCCGTGAAATCATTCCGGGCTCTTTTTATGCTTCATTCAAAGCGAGATTGTAGATGGTGATGCCATTAAGCAATTTATAGGGCAACGTATGAAAATAATTCTTAATATTCTAATACTGGGATTTATTTTATATTCAATTTTCTTATGGCATGTAAATGTTTTATTGTAAACTGACTCAGCGTTAAAAGTAAAATGACGATCCTCATAACTAAGAAAAAACATACGCATACTGCTTCTTTGTACATAGGGCAAAATTGATTTAAAGAGTGCTAAATTAACAAGTCATTACTCCAATCGTATAGAGTGTAAATTAATTAAACATATTTTAACACAAAAAATGATTTAATCCGTGCCTGAGGTGAACATAAAATTTAACAGCGTCCCAAAAGAAATGTTACCCATGCAATTAAAATTGTTATCGGATTTATGTCAACTACTTTTCTAAGCTTTTCTTATTGGGAAGTGTTTGTAACTACGATCATGATGATTGGTGGGTACACAGATATACTCTATTTGGTTTATTTTCTAATATAAAATCTCACTTGGAAAACCGAAAATAATGCTTGAATTTATATCATCTGAAATTCAAGAATTCATAATTTATATTGATAACTTGATAAGTATGGTGTGTTTACATATGTATATGTTTTTTGTCGTTCACTAACAAAACTGAATGGGTTTTTTGTTGTCAACTCAAGGCTAAATGTGTTTGCGATGAGATGAATAAGGAGATTGTATTCTTGTTAAATATTAAAAATATAAAATAGATCTTAATTCAAGTTCCCCAATATCGTCATCTGGTGTCGGTTAGTTAAACTTAAAAGGTAACTTATAACAAATCTTAATTTCATTTTTCCAGCAAACATGTGGTTCAAATATAAAATAATGGTAAATTCTAAATCGTAGTGTCCTCTATTTTCCTTAAATGAACTAAAACTGAAGGGCTACAATAAAGCTTATCTCATGGGCTCTCTGTTCTTTCTCTGTGCTCGAACATAGACAGAAACAAAAAAACAAACACGCACAAAAAATTATTAAAGAAACACCATGAACACGTTTTTGTTTACATAGTATTTTAAATTTATGCGAGTATTTATTAGGAACCTGACCAACTAAAGCATAGGAGTAATATATATATAGAAATAATGTCAACAGTTAAGCATCAATAAATACAAGCATTCATTTATAGCATTTTATAAAATTTCAATAAAATTTCAAATAACGCCTTATAAAATAAATAGGAATAAAACGATTCAAGTTTGGAAAAACACATTTTCTGAAGTAATATTAATAATAATAATAATAATATTTATTAGTTCATGTGACCATAAACATGGTATAGAACAAGTGAATAAGTATAAAAATGAAGTAATAGAAACATTTCATGCCGGTCACCTTTCGGAATGGGATACGTCCTTATATCATTTAAACATTAAAAGACAGCATAAGAGTTGTAGATACATATAAAAAAACTAGAACTACAGTTTGATTACATGGAGGAGTCATTGAGGTACTCATCCTAAGAGTAGTAATCTTTTAAAGGCAGAAGTTTTTTAATATCATTTCTAAATTTTCTGTATGGCTACACTTTAAATTTGTTTGGTAATTTATTGTAGACTCTTATAGACACGTACATTGGACTTTTGTCACTGAAAGAGCATTTGGCCGTGGTATTTCTAATAATAAATTATTCCGTGTACTGTATGTATGAAAGCTGGTCAATTTAGTATACTTGTTTGCATTTTTCTTTGCATATAATAATAATTGAAATAAGTAATTGCAGGGCAATCATTACGTGCATCCGTATGAATGCATCTCTACAGCTTGTTCGTCGACTGACACCACTCATTATTAAAAAACTACTCTCATGACGTTTCTAATCCATGTGTCATCATTTTCACTAGCTGTTTGAAGTTTTCTTTCTCGCTTAATTTGAATGAATTTTGGATGGGTCATTGTAACAAGAATGTTGGACAATGCCATCAACCTTCTATTGCCGCACAAAAACTGGTAAAAACCAATGAAAATAAAATATTTATAAGTGACATTTTGTGTGATGTGTTACAAAGAGTAGAAAGATGAGAACAGTTGACCATAGACTGCAGTTTTATTCTAAACAATGTGTAATAATTCGGACATATGAGGCCGAAATTATGACGAACAAAAGAAATAAAGTATAACATCACACAGTTACTGAATAGCACTATTCATATGGTGAACTACAACATCTGTTTTCCTCGAGAAAACGGACAGCAAAAAAGTCGATTTTAATGTTAAATTCCTTTCTTCATGGACGTAGGTAGAAGCGTGAGGTGTTTTTAAAATTTATTCTATTTACCTTATATTTCGTAAGATTAATAAAATACGGGGAATTTACGCGATTTTAACTACAATATAAACAAATAATAACGTATTTTGTATTTTATAGATCACCACCCACTTGTTATCCAATTAAAATAAAACTGAAAACTTTTTAAAAATATAAAATTTCAATAGTGCGCGCGTGGGTGACGAGCCATCGGCCGCTCATGTCCGGTCTCTGAACATATGAACTAAAACTGACAGCATATATTGTGATTTTCAAAACTCTAACTGTGTGTGTGTAGGGGATATGATTCAGAATGTAACCAGAAAAAATCAATAGGTATTAATTACTTACGGTTGTATTTTAGTCCACAATTAATTTTTATAGTAAATATTTTCAATTATAGGTTGTCTATAGGTGACACTAGTGTTTTTGGCAAAAATCAGCTGCACTCCTTTACTTAACATTAGTCATATTTTATTATCTTCATCTTCTTAAATAATATTGGAGATGGGCAACATTCAGAAGAGAAAGTAATTATTTTAGTTGTTAAACGTACCTGAATATATTTTACCAAATTGAAGTAAGTTTGTAAAAATAAGGTTTAGATTTTTCATATTATCCAAAGATGACATATATACTCTTATATTCGTTTAATAGACTTACCTAATATTGCACTATTAATAACAACATAAAGAATTTTCGGTATAAACCACCGAAAAAGAACCTATCTACCTGACGAAATGGTTGAACATGCAGAACACATAATTTAAGCCTATTGTGCCATATATTTATATGGTCTACCAAATCTAGTAAATTCAAGAAATATCTAAAACGTAGAATATTAACTTTCTGTGATAGAAACATCACTGATGTACATATACATAGAATATACATAGGCTTGCCAGACGTCCCGGTTTAACCGGGACAGTCCCGGTTTTCAGGCAAAATCCCGGTGTCCCGGCCGGTTTACTTCACGTCCCGGGACATCGGCACCATGCAGTTGTTCATTAAAGACAATAGTCTTGATGAACAATGCATAGACTGATGATAGGGGTTTGATGAAGGAATC
The DNA here is from genome assembly GCA_963170755.1 of Amphimallon solstitiale. Classification (NCBI taxonomy): domain Eukaryota; kingdom Metazoa; phylum Arthropoda; class Insecta; order Coleoptera; family Scarabaeidae; genus Amphimallon; species Amphimallon solstitiale. Next base: position 55,635,377 of record OY720681.1, on the reverse strand, counting down.
TACGGTTAAAGGCTTGATGACATGTAAAATTAATATCGGATTAGCTTGTGAATATTTTTACAAGATTAGAACCAAAACATTAAGTAAATAAGTAAATAAATATTAACATGTAAGAAATAAAATATTTAAATGTATATGCTTGTCATTTATTGTTTGCCTCATAGCATTAAGAATAAACTACCCTCTAAAACACCCCAAAAAACCGCCAAGGGTGTGTACCATTGAATACCCACGACGATGGGGGGCATTCCGGTGTCCCGGTTGAACATTTCAGAAATCTGGCAAGCCTAAATATACATATAGTCCAGTCAAACTATACCAAAAAGTCTCGCATGGTTACACTAATTAGGGTAGTTTTGATTTGTTGATATGGTGTATGGATTGGCAGATTGTTACAAAGTCCCAAGTTTTCTTATTTCCGCCACCACCGCGAACGCCGCCATCTTGAAAAAACGGCTAAATGTTTTGGCCTGTTTTTACAAAATATCTCCTAAAGTATTAGTTTGAGCAAAAAAACCGTTTAAGCTTTTATTAAACTAGAGAAAATTTTCAACAATTTAATACAAAAACGGGATATTTAGCTCCAATACTTCCGGAGATAGACCTCTTCGAAATTTGAAATTTTTTTTTAAATCGGTTTTTGCTCGATAGTAAGTAAATGGTGTTTTCTACGCCAAAATCTGACATCGCATTTATAGTAGAGGTAAGTAGCTAAAGTTTAAGACCAAACTGATTCTTCTAGCTCGTTTCGACTATGATACAATCTTTTGAATATTTTTGTAGATTTTTAGGAAAACACGAAATAACTTAATACTTAGAAAATTAATGAAATTATTTATTAAAAACAAAAAGGTTCATTTATTGCTAAGTTTGTACATCACATATATTCACTAGGTCTGTGAATAATATATCATAAATTTGTAAGTAAATAAATAATTGATAAATAATTATAAATAAATTATATACTACATAAGTTTCATCAACCAAACTGATAAATAAGAAGCAAATGGTGATATTTTGTTATATACAGACAATATGTGCCTGGACGACAAGCCACATTTGGAGCTTTGGATTCACTATATACTTACGATCGAGCAAAAACCAACTAAAAATCTGTGATTTTTACATTTTTAAGAAAAAATCTCTAAATTTTAAGATATCTATCTCAGTCTCGTCGCAGACTTCAATAAATATGTGCATCAAGAATTATTTAATTTTCTGAAGTAGACTAAATTAAATATACCTATAGTTGGTATACCATCTTCTAGTTTATCCATGTTTATGTGTTTAAGTAAAGTTTATTTGGATATTATATTCTAAAAATTTAACATAATTTCTGATAATAGTATGAGCAGAAGTATTGTTTAAGTCTTCGAGATTATCAAGATATAAGCTAGGTACCTCTGCAGATTTTACTTATTTCAGTACAATTATAAATACACATGTATTCATAATTAGATAACATTATAAGAAGTTAATTATATCATATATTAAATCAAGAAAGGTTTTCACTTTTTCACCAGTTATCACAACATACATATTTCAAATAATGTCAAAAATTCAAAAATTACTATAAATATACATCACTCGAAAGTAAACAATGTGTAAGATTATTATATTGCAAATTTATCATCGTTTTTGTTTTTTATAGGTAGATATATAATTTATATTACATTCCGCAAAGTGTTAAACGGTTGAATAAATAATAATAATATATAACTGTTATTATTATTTGACAAATAGCAAATGAGCAATTGTACTTTTGCATAAATAAAAGTAGCTATCCTTTAGAAATTTTTAATTAACAATACATATACGCCCTAATTTGCAGTGCCACCTAATGTCCAGAAGCTACACTAATATTTAAGTTCCTGACGTGATAATTCTACATCTTGACGGTTTTTCTCCACACTATAGTTGAATTGTAACCCCATTTTCACATAATATCCACGCATTTTTATTTTTGATACCATTTACAAACGAAGATATTATTTTCGTTGCACTATTTTTTGTAACAATGCAAACTAATTTTTTGAGGTCCTGGGGGGTACAAGAATGCTATACTTTATTTGAAAATTGCAGATAAAAAATATTTATTTTTACCTCTAAAAGGGGTATTTTATTCACAGTACACAGGTTCAAAACAGCCCAATTAGACATTTAAAACCCCCCTACGACCTCGAATCAAGTTTCCTTAACATAACTGTGTACTTTTTATAACAATTAAATTAATAGTTTCCATTTCTTATCAAAAAAATGTGAGCGTGTTTTCAACGTGAATATTGTCCGGTGTATCGTACGATACGCCAGCCTTAAAGTAAATGCGTTTCATAATGGTATTGGGATGTCACTTTAGCTAAAGTTAATTTCCATGTAATGTTTCTGTGTTGGTTGCAATGTATTATAGTTTCTTTTTCAATTTTACGAGTTTCTATTGGCTTTCCTGATAGTTTTACGCGCCTTTTATGTTTGACAATATTGTGTAACTATAGCTTGAATTCGCTTTCGATATTGATAGTGACAGTTTATTATTAAATATATTGTGCAAAATGTGTGACCACAAAGAAAATGGAAAAAAGCAGAATAGAGGAACTAATTTTAGCAAGGAGGAAGAATTGTTGCTCGTGCAGGAAGTGGAAAAAGAAAAACTTTATATAGAGTGCAAAACAATAAACAAGATTTCAAGTGCCGAAAGCTTTGAAAAATAATTAAGAGACTATAATTATTATATCCTATAAAATGCCGTTGACTTTGTAGGAAAAAGCATGGGAGAGGAGGATAACTGCGAAGAACAACAATAAAACTTTCCATTGCACGAAGCTGTGACCAGCTTAAGCCAAAGTATAGCACTTTGATATATAACTTTGGTATATATGGAATAACTCCTTAAGAAAACAGTGAATTAATTGTGTTCAATTTTTTGTCAGTTGTTTAAGAAATTTGTTTTGTTTGATACAACTATCAGATATACAAAAATAAAGCAATGAAAACACTTAAATTTACTTTTATTAAATAAATATAAGACTAGAAAGCAGAAATAAATAATTTACAATATTAATATATGTCTGTACTTGCACTTGTAAAAAATACAGTTATAGATGAATTAAATTTCATTTCAAAAAATTTAGTATGGCTTATCATTATATTACTTATATATACTTTCAATATAAAGTTTCATGCTATGGATTTAGCAAACAACCTTTTGAAGTATTCTGGTGAGACAGAAATTTCAATTTCATATAAGTTATGGGTAGTATGAAGAAGAAAATATATGTACATATTACAAGTTATTAAAATGTTTACGATTAACAAACGCTCATTCCTAGCCTTCCGTTAAAATTATTAACAACTGCCTCTATGTTATCTGCTTCATGCACACTTAAATCAGCCTCCCATTCATCTGGTATTTCCTTTTGCATCTCAATTGCAATATTGTGTAGTATGACTATATGCATTCTCCACTAAAATATATCATTTATTAGTAGTGATACAATAACTTCATGATAATACCTACCAATTTGTAGGAAGTGAAATTAAATGTTCGATTCTTAGTTAGTCTGAATCTATTGAAAAATTCATTGTCATTGAATTTATTCAAACCGTTCTCCCTATTTCTATAAAGTTTACGTCGGTCGCCTTACGACTACATCAACCTCATCTTCTGATGAGGAACTAGAACTCGTTTGCAATATGTATTGGTTCATTTTATTAGATAGTATTCGAAATAAATACCAGTGTATATCTATTTCCAAATTTAACAAGGTATTCGTCAACAACGCAAGTATATTATAATTATTATGTGAGGTTATATCGTACTTGTCGTTAAAGTAAATAGTTAAAGTTGGTTAAAGCTGGAAAATCGTGACTTTGGCTTAAAGTGACTTTGTCGTTCACTTTAAAGTTAAAGTGGAATTATGAAACCGAAATTGAGATCTAAAGTCAACTTTGAAATTTAAAGTTACTTTAACTTGATTATGAAACCGGCCGTTAATTTAATAAGATAATTGTTTAATAAGAGCACTTATAGTCAAATTTTAATTATACAAATCTGCTTGTTTGCCCATAACGGCCATATTGAATTTTATTTGACAGGTCGTTAGATGTAGATTGCCCTATTGAAAGTTAAAAGTTTCGATTAAATAGGTTATGAAATTTGTCATTGTTATTTAGGTTATAAGCAAGTGGTAAGATTTAAGAGTTAATTGATATAATTGTTTATTTATTATTCATACAGACTTTTGTTATTCAAAATAATTTTAAAAATGAATATTTCATATAAAACAACAAGGGTGACAGCAGTGTCCTCTATCGATCATCTTCGTGAATTAACATTAGACAGTAATTACAGATACCATATTATGCTTATACATAAATATTTTCAAAGATACTACACAAAAGATGGCACTCTATAGCTCTTATAGATACATGTTAAGTATTTTAGTTTATTACATTTTTGTACACTGCCAAGTTATAAACAATCGACTACGTTGACCGTGCTATTTTATATAGCTAATTTTTGCAAGGGGTGACGCGACGTTACTAAACGACCAACCCCCTATTTACGGAAAATAAACATATGCGACACGTAAATAGACGAGCGGCTAAATCACAAGTTGCGTTCCGTATTCCATCTCTTTTTAATTATGTGTTTTGTTTATTCTAATTCCATAGTCTAGTTTGTTTGTGGTCTGGTTTCCTCTAATTTTTCAGAAGATCATAATTATTTGTTATAAATTGTATTCTCTTTTTGTTTTTTACCAGCATTTTAAAGTTTATTACACATATCTATTGGTTTAGTTAGTGTAGGTATTGTAATATGATGAAATAAATTATGTAATACATTCATTACATTCTCTATTTTTTACTTCCAGAAACTTTTAAGAATAGCTAGAACAAATTTTTAAAAGTCTTTTCACTCATTTGCTTGATTAACTTGGGCTGAGTTCTTGTTAATCAATCTGCAAATTCGTGAAAAAAAGTATGACTTTCAAAACTAGTTGTACAAATAACTATTACTTAACAAACACCCTAATTAAAAGAAAAGGCCATTAACACATTGTTATTCAAAAACGAAATATTTGCGAATATAGTTTTTTCCCTTATTTTTTAATGTAGAATTCGTTTTAGAATTCAGGAAACAATATTTTGCTGCATATTATTTTAGATGTACCTACCACAATTTAAAAGATAAGTTTATTGAAAAAAATATTAAAAAAGAAAGATACAAAAATTATTTCCGATCAGTTACAAACATCAAAATACAGTATTTTAAAATACTGAATTAAGGGGATATTAAAGCGGTCGAGAAAGCAAGATATCGAATTTATCAGTTTTTTTTACTATTGTTCAAGATAGAAATGTGAAATTTTCTGTACAACTCCAATATAGATATGAGTACACGGAAAGGTTGTCAGATTATGTAATTTTTTGTCACAACCACCTATTTTTTTTATTCCAAATTAGAGTAAAATGTACGTGTGTTTCTCCGTCAAAATCTGAAAGAATTAAATGAAATTGATCAAAACGGATGTAATTCCCGTGTAGACCAATGTTTTCTTGTGAGATATAGCTTTTTGAATTGCGGAAAAAAGTTTAATTTGAGTAATTAAATTAAGAAATTCCGGAATGCTGCGATACTGAATTATTTGTATTTTAGCAGCGCCTTTAGCTGCTACGGATATGCACCCAACTTCTTGGCCCCGCCTAATAGGACTGTCCGAACTTTTTGCGGTTGTCTGGAGTATTTTATTTCACTTTTTCTCACTCCAATTTTACGCATTCATATTATTACCAGTTTCGAAGCTATATGATTTTACCATGCAAGTATACATATACGAAAAAAATTTTTCGTATATGAATAAAATAATGTATGAATACATTGTATTGTATATGATTTTAATGACAATACAGAAGTAGGTATAGATACAATTTATTTTTATTTTGGTGATTGACTTATTGCGATTTTGGTTAGTTCTTTAATTTGTATGCAGAAATAGCGTTGCAGTAGCATTGGAACATGTTGCTGCATGTATTATGCTTGTATTGCCTATTTAGCATCCGCTATAGTAAATTAATGAACTTAGAAAAATTTTTGAATTTTCTTTATAATTTCGTGGCGCGTAAAAGGACACAATTAAATTGACTTTTGGTGATTGACTTATTGCGATTTTGTTTAGTTCTCTAGTTTGCATGCAGAAATAGCGTTGCAGTTGCATTGGAACATGTTGCTGCCTATTATATTTTTCGCAACTGTTAAAATAATTTATGGACTTTGAAATTTTTTTAAAATTTTTAAAATATTTGTTTGAGTTGTGTAATAGACATTTTATATATGTGATTTAATGATAAAATAATTGTCATATACATATATTGATATCGCCTGGCTTTTCTACGAACTGGATATTTATGCCGCAGAAATTTCCCAGTTGACAATATTAGTGCCCGATGAATGAAGCTCCGCATCAGTATTCGTCTTTTTTTTAATTTGGGGCGCGTATTCCAAATTTTGTATTTAGTAGTATAATCTCCCTCTTGAGAAATGATTAGATTTTAAGCAAAATTGGCAGACCGGAAGTAGTAGTTTACTACAGTGAAAAAATCGAATTTTGCCAATATTTCGTCAACTACTAAGTTTAAACAAATTTATAAAGAATTCATATGTACTTAAAATTAAAATTGAGAATAATTTTATTTAAAAAGTTTTTCGAAATTCCTACCGGAAGTAGGTCTTTTACTCTTATCGAAAATCAGTCATGCTTTTTAGACAAGTACGTGACGAGTATAAAAGTATTTAAAACATAATTTTCAATATCTTTTGTATAAAAAAAATTTCGAAATTCAGACCGGAAGTACCACTTTTACCCTTCTCGAATAGCGATTTTTTGCAAATATGTCGTAAGTTATGCATTCTATATGTATTTATCAATAATACAAAAGTATTTATAATTGGATTTGCAATATTTTTTGTATATATGAAATTTCAAAATTCGGACCGGAAGTCGCACTTTTATTCTAAGCGAGTAGCACTTTTTTGATAATATCTTGCAAAGTATGCATTCTATCGAGATTTATTAAGAGAATAGAAGTACTTAGAATAGGATTGTGAATAATTGTTGTATAAAAAATTCTTAAAATCCTATAATTTGAAACGCTCATACGTATAAGAAAGTCGTGTGGTGGCCACACCTAAGTTTTTCATTAAAATTTGGGAAATCATTTATAAATTCTTTTTCACAAGATAACATAGTAAGGGCATTTAATCTGTCTTCTTTCATTGTATTTCTCAGGAAAGTTTTTATTCTCTTCAGCCGTGAAAACTGGCGTTCCGCTTCAGAACGTTGTCATTGGGATTGTAATGACAATTTTTAAAAGCTTAACAACTTCATTAAAGGTGTCGCTTAATCCATCCAGCAGAAGGCCTAGCAGACCTACAGCACTGACTTCTATATTTTGCCTAAATTCTTCTCTAGAATATTGAACACTTAATTCAGTTCGTAGTCTGCTTGCATTGAGACATGGATAAAATTTTACTGCTTCTTTAAGGCAATCTTCCGGAATTTTTTTTTTGAAAAGAGGAGAACTGTTTAAAAGAAATTAAGTTTGCTAATATTAAGTGCCCTGTATACCGAAATCTAGTTTTTATTTCAAGCAAAATAATATCGCACACTTCAATAGTTTCCCTCCGTCTTTGGCTACCATCAGTTACTCTTCGTCGAGTTGATGGTCGAGGAGTCAGTTCTGAGTCATTTTGTTTAACCAACTGATTATCTGTGTCAGCGATTTCGGTTCGAATTTTCGCGTTCAAAATTATCTAAATTATTCTTGATTTTTAATGCATCTGTATTGACATTTTGTAATTGATTAAACAATATGTCTACATGTGGCATAATTTTATGAAAGGAAGTTAACCAATAGATAAAATTTTCCTCCTTTAAAATTCGCAAATTGGCACCAGCTTGATGAATGGTAGTTTGTAAACTAGCTTCTCCCTCGATTTGTTCTAGAGCTCGGTGCTCATATATTGTATTCACTGTCCTAGAATTGAAGTTCCATCTTATTTTTGAAGAACGAGGTAAGCTTTTTCTCTGAAGGAATTCTTCCAATCTTGCAGCTCGTTGTGGTGAAGTGGAGAAAAAAGTACATAATCCCGTCAGATTGGCAAAAAAAATCTGCAATTACTACTGCTCGCTGTAGCATGTGACATAATAAGATTTGTCTGATGTGCGTAACAATGTACAAAATTGGCCCTTGGATACTGGTCTTGGACATGTCTTTGCATGCCGTTAATAGCACCACTCATGACTGCTGCCCCATTATAGCTATGTGCAATCAGTTTTTCTGGGTCATCAACAAGCAAACTAATTTCGTTAAGGATGGAGGCAGATAAAGAAGTAGCATCATGTCCACTAGGCAGAAGAAATTTCCAAAATCTTTCGACCGGTCTCGCGTTCACAATATATCTTAAAACAACCACCAACTGAAACTGATTGGACACATCTGTGGTTTCATCAGCTATCACAGATATGAAGTCGGTTGCTTTAATTTCACTGGAAACTTGTCCATGATACACGTTCAACATTGCATCAAGCAGCTCATTCTGTATCGTTTTTGATAATCCCTTAAAAGCCGGTGCTGCTTCGATGTGATCTCTGAGCGATTTATCCAATTCTGCCGTAAAATTTATCAATTCCCGAAAAATGCCCTTGGTATTCGACGTTTGCCGTTCATCATGACCCCGAAGTGCCAGTTCAAACGCGCCACAAAATCTAATGGAATTTATTATTAAATTTAACACATGCCTATTTTTTGTTACCTGCTCATTGTGTTATTGAACTGCTTTTCTACAGTGTGTCCAGATTTCGATGCTCACCATTGGTATATCGCTTATTAGAAGAGATAGAGGAACGGTTAAATGGGGAATGTTTTGCAGAATTCAATGCTAGCAACAAATCTCATTTCAAATTCATTCGGACTTTTTACAATTTTCAGATATTTTGAAAAAACCAATATTTGCCGATTTCAATTTTCCTCAATAACTCGATAACGCCTAATGCTATCGCTTTTAAACTCTGACATTGTTCAGACACTTTTTTAAGACAAATTTTTTGGTGTTAACAGTAACCCCCGATTTTCATTTGTTTCCAAGTTCTCAGCGCTATCTTTTGTTTTTCTTATGGCGGCCATATTGGATTTTTAATTAGTTAGATAGTCCTTAAAAATAGCTTTTCAATAATGTTCAACATGCCTAATAAATCTTTATTTACACGAGAGATATGAACACTTGAATAAAATTTCTTCACTCTAATACGGAATTAGTTGGCTATGAAATTAAATGGTAGTGTAAAACAGACGATAAATAGATAAATAAGCTCAGTCATTGTTGACATGTCAAAGTGCAGTGCAGTTGGTGGGAGATTTAGAACTTTGTTTTGTAATTATTGATAAGTAATTACCGTTAAGCATTGCGATTAGATAAGAACTGATAATGGCACATACATTTTCAAATGAAGAAAGGGTTGGATATGTTAGAAGTTTATTTCAAAGTAAATAGAATCTCTGAAAATTCTTGCACAAATTACGATCAGCGTTTTCAGGAAAGACCACAACCACACCGGACAATTTTTAACAGAATAATCAGAAATTTAGTGGACTATGGAAGCTTCGAACAAAAAAGATCCATCTATCAAGTTAACAATGCTGATGTACGTCAAAATAATATTTTGCAAAATGTTATAAACAATCCAAGTACAGCAGTACGTCGAGTAGCTCGAGAAACTGGAATTCCGAAATCTAGTGTTCATGGAACGTTGAGGAAAAACAAATACCACCTATACAAACCAACAATTGTACAGGGTATTAGCGATAATGACTATCAGCGAAGATTACAATTTAGGTGATATCAACAAAAATGTGACGATGATACTGTTCTTCCTAGGAATACTTTGGACAGATGAAACACGGTTTACCAATTGTGGAGTGTTCAACAGGCATAATTATCATCACTGGTCAATTGATAATCCACATTTGGCAAATCAAAGAAGGTTTCAAATTCGAGTTGGTTTTAATCTCTGGTGTGGTTTGATTGGTACGAACTTTTATTGACAAGTTCTTTGTTGTTTGAGTTTTTGTTTTTTCATTTTAGATAATCACTTAATAGGTCCTTTCATCTTTGATTACAATTTAACTGGTAATAGATATTTAGAGCTACTAACGAATAAGATAATGCCTGCCATAAGACAAATTATTAACCCTAAAAACATGCAAAACGTCTAGTTTCAGCAGGACGGCTGCCCTGCCCATAATGATCGTCACGTGCGACATTTTTTGTGAGAAGATTTCAATGAGAGAGTTATTTCAAATAATTGACCAGTACAATGGCTTTCGAGATCGCCCGACCTTACCCCCCTTGATTTTTATTTGTGGGGTGCCACTAAAAACGAAGTATTCAATTTTGAACCATCAGAGAATCGAGAAATTTTAGAACAACGAGTGCTGGATGTGCTGCAGATCATTAAACGAAAACACACTACGTAGAGTTTGTAACTCAGTTAAAACAAGGTACCAAAAGTGTGTGGAGCAGAATGGTCACCATATTGAACAGTTTATTTAAGTAAATCTGAACTTGTAATTTAGTATTAGAGTGAAATTTATTTTACATGTTCATATCTCTCATACAAATGAAGATTTATTTGGCAAGTAGTACATTATTGAAAAGCCTTTTTAAGGACTATCTAACTAATTAAGAATGCAATAAGGTCGCCATAAGAAAAACAAAAGATGGCGCTAAGAACGGGGCAACAAATGAATTACTTATCAATAATTACTATACAAAGTTCTAAATCTCCCACCAATTGCACTGCACTTTTACATGTGACTAATGACAGAGCTTATTTATCGTCTGTTTTACACTAACATTTAATTTCATAGCCAACTAATACCGTATTAGAGTGAAATTTTATTCTAATGTTCATATCTCTCGTGTAAATAAAGATTTATTAGGCATGTTGTACATTATTGAAAAGCTATTTTTAAGGACTATCTAACTAATTAAAAATCCAATATAGCCGCCATAAGAAAAACAAAAGATAGCGCTAAGAACTTGGAAACAATTGAAAATCGGGGGTTACTGTTAACACCAAAAAATTTATCTTAAAAAAGTGTCTGAATAATGTTAGAGTTTAAAAGCGATCGCATTAGGCGTTATCGAGTTATTGACGAGAATTGAAATCGGCAAATATCCGTTTTTTCAAAATATCTGAAAATTGTAAAAAGTCCGAATGAATTTGAAATGGGATTTGTTGCGAGCATTGAATTCTGCAAAACATTCCCCATTTAACCGTTCCTCTATCTCTTCTAATAACCAATATACCAATGGTGAGCATCGAAATCTGGACACACTGTATATGATGAATCTAAGACATTCTGAATGTTATTTTTTCCTAACATTCTTAGACTAAATATATTTTTCAAATGCCCTTCGGAATTTTCATGTTTCGTAATTTTAGCACTAAGATGAATTAAGTCTTTTATTCCGTTCTTTGACCAAGACGGTTCACCACCAAACAAAAGACACGGAAAATAAAACAAAGTATTTTTAATTTCACACCCACAAATCCAGTCATTTTTCTGATAAATATTCATTTTAAATTTTCTTATAACGTCTTTACCTTTAACAGATTGTTTATTTTCTAAACATAATTGAGGCACCGGCCGTTTAAGATCTTTTATTGCGATTTTTTCATCATACGTTAACCGCGAAAACGTGTTATTCTGTAATGCAGAGACGAAGTTCATCTTACAACAGCGGTGAGCAGACTGGAGATCTTGCTCACACGCTATGTATTATACGATATGGAAGTAGAACAAAATAGTTTTCCCCACCTTCAATGTAATGTTATTGGCTTAACGGAGCAACGGTTGGGCTTTGCTCATGGGTATGTTTCTCTCGGTGGAAGGGGTAAACATTCGAATAGTTGCTCGTGCGCTGTTAGTCGTCATTATATCTGTGACGATGATCGATGCATGTAGGTTGTTACGCGAGCCGCACACGCCACGTTCCTGTTCAATAACTATGAATACGTAATAAATAAATACTTTCACAGTTAGTCGCCGCTTGGTTTGTTTTGTTTCAAAATTCCAGGGGGTGCAATTGCTCACTTGCTCTCATTAAAGAGCCGCCACTGACCGGAAGTATCACTTTTACCTTTATCGAGTAGCACTTTTTTGCAAATATCTCGTAAAGTATGCATTCTATAGTAATTTATTAAGAGAATAGAAGTACTTAGAATAGGATTCTGAATAATTTTCCTATAACAATTTTTTTTTTGTAACACACTTACAGGTTTAATTTTTTAAGAAGATAAAACTATTTAAAACTTATTTTAGAACAACTATTGTATAATTTGAAACGCACATATTGCTGTGACCTCAGTAATTTGAATAATATTTAGAAAATGATTTTAACTCTTGGAAATAAACAATCACAGTTATATTGCTAAAAAAAAGGTGGGTTAGCAACTTCGCAGTGGTCTTATTTGCTCCTCTTATCTTTAACAAAATCTCTTCCCAGCATTTACTCAATATCATTACACTTCAAAGTGGTATGGCAATTTATAAAGCAAAACACAAATTTTTCAAAGAACAAATATAATAACTTTATTTAACATATAGTTCTACAATATAAATTAAAACCTTTATTTCAACTTTTATTTAAACATTTACAAAATATTAACAAATAAATTTTATTACCAAAAATGTATGTATATTAGAATATACAATAATATTTCAAAATAGAAAATATTGAAAAACAGATATGCCTAAGACAATTAAATAACACTCAAAAATTATGAATCTTAATACAAGTTTCAATTTAATTAGTAAAGGTATTGTCCTATCCACATGTAGGCCTTTTAGCATGTATAATTATAACCAAAATATCTAATAAAAATGTTCAAAAAACAAAATAATTCCAGTCTAAGTTTTATTATACTTAATTATGATGTTCGCATAATCACAATTAAATACCTCATTCCTAGGTCGAATATATAAATCAATCCGACACACATCCTCAGAAATTTCTCATGATTTTCGCAAGAATGGATCGCATTCACGTTACTTTTCGCTGAAATTATTGACTAAACTCCGTAACTACTTTCACAATCGAAAATTAATTTTTTTTGGATTGTGTTATACTTATGAAATAACAAAAGAGAAACACGCAAAATGTGTACTAAACATGGAACAAATGAAATAAGAATATTAAACACACACAAAACGATGATATAGATTGTTTTTTTAATTTTTCTACACTTTTTCGGATTCTACAAATTTGTTCTTCTGCCTCAAATCTCGGAAGGGTAGATTTTGTGGATGTTGTGGACCTATGAGTTCTGGTAGAACGCAATTTTCATAGAAATCTCGTAATTGTAACTCCATATGATTCGTCCAGAAGTTGTCATCTCTGTAAATCTAAACGGGTCGATTAAGTAGTTAACATATTTTTATTCCTAATAGTGTTTCCAAACCTGCTCTACTTCCATTCCCAGTGGACTCCACACGACAAAATAGCACACATTCCTTTGAGAAATGTGTAGTTGTCCTTGGACCTGGTAGTAAAAATGGGCTGTTTTCTTCAAATGAAAGATTCCATCATCATCAATTATTGCAAATTTGATTTTTTTCTGGTTGACGGCATCACGAGGTGACAAATTACAAATGGACTTTGGACACTTAATTTCTACGATCGCTTCGGTACCGATTAGTCCGTCTGGCGAGGCACCAAGAAAACCAAGCACGGAATCTACGAAAAGTCCACATGAGGACACTTCAAGTCCAAAATGTTTTTCAAATTCCTTTCTAGCAATTGGCTCGTGGCTAATACCCCACTCGGTAGCCTCGTTTCCTGTAAAACTACTATACACCAAATCTTTAACAGTTGCATTACAAGACGTGGTTGACCTCATTCTGCATATTCTGCCAAAACTGGAAGCAGTCAGTCTATTGTGACGTTCGGTTCTCCAGTCGTCATTGCTACTTTGCCCATCAGTTTTTTCTCTAAGTCACGAATTTGAGAAGGCGTTTTTTGTAGATTTTCCAAAAAATTTTTTTTCAGGATTTCATAATTCTCCGGCAGTTCAGCAGGAAGAAGAGCCGCGACAGGCCCGTAATCTTTGTCTGCGGGTGCCTTAGCTTTCAACTTCTTGCGATATTTTTCAGGGAATAAGGTCTTTCGGGATTTATGGTAGAGGTGTTGCTTTTCTCTTCTGCGCATTAATTTTTTGGTAAATTGTCCAGGGCTTTTCTGCGATATTGTCTTATATATTATGCCAGGATAATTATGTGATCCTGCTGAAAAACTCACACTTGCTGCTTCGCATCGAGTTTGGTAGGAACCTCTGCTGGATAAATTCAATCTTTTCCCACCCACAAATTTTGCGACAACTGAATTGTAGCACTCTGCAGCATTATTGTCCATATTTAGGAGAAGACTATCAGCATTGTGCACTAAGCGGTACAACAGAATTTCAACATCTTGCAAAAGACCACTTTCCGTCATTTCATTCACCCAGTTGCGTTCATCCTTACCTACATAATATATATATTAAATGATACACTATGAAAAATCCACTTCCAGAATACTTACCTTGACAAAAATATTGTTTACAATTCGAATGCTCTCCAAATATATGTTTGGATGAATTGAGAATATCAGAACGCAGTTCCCTCACTTTTTGCTCATGTGAAATGTCTTCTTTAATCCAGTGTCTAACAGCACATTGTACCGCAATTCCGAATCTGGTTACATTCGACTTTAGAAACTGTCTTTGCTCCAGATTAACAATTTGCCGTTTACTGCTTACTCTTTTTGAAGATAAATCTGTTAAATTAGACCGAAAATTTCGTAACAGATGATTTCTACATTCTATTTTTTTCACAAGACAATTTTTGTAAGGGCGGGCCTCAGCTAATTTTCTTGTTACGCTGCTATCCCCGTCTCCTATAAGATATTTATATTTCAGCCCGTGCATTTCAATGCTGCTTTTGAAACCCTCTACAATTATTTCTGCTTCCATTGCAGTAGACGGTTTGCACCAATTTTTGAAACAGGTATGAGGTTTGACATCTTCTTGTTTTTTTTCTGCACGGGAACACATACAACAATATTTGTTCTTGATACCAAGATATAATATTTTTTTGGATTTTTGCCCAATAATAACTCCCTAAAAATGAAATATTATGTTCTCAATGTCTTCATGGAAATACATGTCAAGCAAAATTGAGGAAAGTACTAACAACACCTGATGACGCACTGTAATTCGTCCGATATGAACGCTTACACCAGGCTCCATCTGCTATTACAGCGATATGTGGAATGCCATCTTGATCCACGTCTCCTACTTCCTTTGCGAGTTGAGCCTCTTCCTTTCCTGCTGCCTCCATTAAATCAAATGCACTTCCACTAATGAGAGGAGAAATTTCATCCTGAGTTGCAGCAAACTTTGGAAAACTCATACAAGGAATGTTACAAAATGCAAGAATTTCCTCCAGCTGCGAAAAACCACCTCCTGAGGATATCATTCCCAAGACTGCTGCTTTGTTTATATCAAGCGAATTTTTTGATGCACTATCTGTGCTCACGGATGATGTTTCCTTGCACATTGCACATAGTAAATAAAAAATACTATTGAGACCAAGTTTCTTTTCATTTATTATTTTCAAATTCTCAGTACTGCACGAAAATAATGGATTATGTTTGAACTCCACAATTGATTTAAAGAATTGTTCAACATCAATTATTCTTCTACCAGAAACACAGTATTCAGAATGTGCACTCTCTTTTATTATTTCAATTCTAAAATAAACTCAAAACGCCATTAATTTATAACGAACAGCTCTGTATGTGCTTATGTTTACAGGATGTTTCCAAAGACAAGCCTAAGAGCTTTTGTTTACATGAAAGACCCCCTTTAATTTTTGACAAGGAATCACCCTCTAAAAACTTTCGAACTTATTTGGAAACATCCTGTATATAACTTGCTTTATAATACAAATAATAATTTAAATATTTGCTGGAACTGCCTACTTTGAAATATTTTCATTTGATAAGTCAACTTCAGGTTCACGTTCACTCGCATGTAATACATCCATGTAATCTTTATCAACATCCTCATGACTAACCGAACTTGAAAGAAAAAAAAATAAATATAATATAAATGATTGAGAAAGGTAGGTATTGAATTTACGTTTGGCAAACTTGAACGGTTGATGATGGATCACTCTCATTGCTCTTATAGAGTCTTTTTAACACTTGCCTGCTTCTATTTTTCCGCTTTGAGGATAATCTTGGATATTTCTTTAAATTTCTGTTGCCTCTTGCCATTGTGAACACCTTTACGTCACACTCTACTTCGGCACTCAACACCAAAAAGTGTCAAAAAATTAATTCTCCAAATAATGAGAACAGCGAACAGCCCTAACTAGTATTAACTGTATGTGCGAAAAGGATCGCGATATAACTATACTTATCACGGAAAGAAAAACTTTTATTGAGTTGATTGCGTAATTGTGGAAAGTGTCTCGTTCACATATGCACATACAAATATTTTATTGCAGCAAAAAAAATTGTCAGTTTCATATACATTCTTCGTACATTTCGTAGAGATGTCTTTGAATACATTTATTGCACTTCTTTGAATGGAATACTTTAATTTTTGTTTATATATAGTATTTCCCAAATATTTGCTTTTCTAAAAGAAATAACTATAGCGAAATAACCTTCCTTCATGCAAAAAACGCTAAAATCAAATAAACTTAGGAAAAATACAAACCTCCTTGTATGAGCAGACTCTTTTTTGTTATTATAATCGACCATCGTATTTGTCACGATATTCTGATGCCGTTGATTTGAATAGTTCAGTTGTTTCTCTGTATTCGGGTGACGGAAAACAACACATTCATTTCAAATATGTGAGAATGAGATGGCTTGCACTTGGCTCCTCCTACGGGCCAACACCTCTAAAAGCAATTATAGTCAATTCCGAAATACAAATCGACTTTAATATCCCCTTAACCTTAAAAAAACTTTCACTACGACGACGGGATCTGTGACTAAGGCGAGGCGAAACCGCCAATCAATCATCGAATAGAACGACCAATTGGAACATGGAACGCAACTTGTGATTTAGCCGCTCGTGTAAATAGGTCCTTTCTGTCAAGGCTGCAAATGTGTTGTATTAAAAATGGGGGGGCCACTTTGAACATTTATTATAAATATTGCTTCTAAAGTTCTAACTCTAACTAGGGATGGGACATCGGTAGGTAAACATCGATGGTTGCAAAATTAGACTACCAAACGTCGATAATTTTATTTATAGATTTATTTTTTGGCAGTTTACGTCCTTAACAAAATGGCATAAAAGATATCATTATTCATAAAATTAATAAAAGACACGCGGTTCATATACATACATTTATAATATGTAGAGTTAAGGGTCCTCGCTAGTGAATGGGAAATGTAATATTGGTTGCATAGCACATAATTTAATAAGCCAAGGATGTCCGAGTACTTTTACACATAGGAAACATATAATAAATATTTGAAATAATAACTCTATATCTAAGCGAATAAAAATTCATTTATGACCAACTATTTACACATTTGTAACTGCGGGAAATATTTATAGCAGAATAACAATTCATTGTAATGTGGGTTGCCTAATTTTAATTTAATTTATATTCATTTTAAACAAAGTAAAGAATAGTTGAACGAAAAATAAGTGTACAGCCGGGTAGCTTTCTATTCAATTTATAACGTGAACCCAAGCAAACAAATCTCCTCCTAAGGATTATTGAGAAAACTGGTTTTTAATATTTTGACATATTAATTAATTTTCTGTAATCCGATATTTTTTTCTAAATTTGATTCTTCAGCCGGGTTGATTATATAATTCTTCATAAGTTGACGTTGAAAGGTTTTCTCCATCTTTAAAATCAACAAAAATATCTGGATTCTAAAATCTGCTATTTTGCCATTGTTGACAAATCCACTAGCGAGGACCCTTAACGTTAGAAACTACTCAAAAAAAAACTATATAAAAAAAACAATAAGCAATTACGCATGAAACAACTTAAAAAATATATACATTTACGTGTATCAAAACTTTTAAGAGAACGATTTCTATTTGGGATTTTATAGTCTTGCATTTTTTTTGACTACGCAGGCAAATACTGAGATACATATGGATATGGTTTTATATTTGTGTCATCTTGCATCTATACATGTATCGTGTATGATTGTACGCACTAGGGAATTCCCCAAAGAAGTATACATCGGTAATGTCTATCTCCCTTCTTTTTCTATGAAAATACGTTTACTACCTCCTTCACTAATTCTGGGTACATACATAATTTAACTCTTATTCTGCACATTAAAAGTACTATGAATTTATGTATTTAATTATATATTATTTAAATATTTATACTGAGTAATATTTAAAAGAGCCTGAAATGGAATATTCGAATTTGTGAAATTTAAATACTTCTTTCGTAGACAATCTTACATCTATCGGTAGAAAGTAATAAGTCACAACATCCTCTTAAACAGTGCCATCTAATGTTTGTCCTTGAATTTTAAAAATACTGTAGCGAGAGTGGCTACGTCTAACCGGTAGTGGGACTCTATGTACTTTCGACTTCCAACGATTCGAATCGATTATCGATATCGATTATCGCTAACGATTCTCGCTTTGATTGGTACTCTGTGTAACTATCGATACGCGCTCGGCAAAGATCGGAAGAATACTACCTTGTTTAAAAATATTTAGCAGTGTTTTAGGGAATTTGTTGAAAATTTAATTTTTTTTTGCATTACCCGGAAGTATGAATGAAGTTTTAGCTGATTTTAATCATGGTAATCAGAATGATTAAGTACTACATAAGATTTGATGTTAAAAGATATGGTGTTAATAAATGATTTCATTTAAAAATAAAAACCTCTGAATAATGTTTACTACAGCACGGAAGAATTTATGAATATTTTAAATATTTAAGATAGATGTTATTATAAAATAGTTTTACTCTTCCTTCATGTTGTAAGTATATAGTATTGTATAACAGCCTAGTGGTTTAATTGTTTTAGGTATAGTATGCTTAATACTTTATATTTTTAATTTTAACGAATGTAAAATCATAAATGTTCTGGAAATATAAATAAATTTTAATTTGTAAGTGTATTAATTATTCACTGTTTATTTTACACATTTTATGAAAGCACTGTAGTACAAATTACAAGATTTGCAATTCAGTTATATAACTTTTAATGACATTATTAAAACTGAACACTAATAAATCAACTAAAGAAGCACTTTAACAGTATCAATTTATTTATTGAAATAGTAATGGTGATATAAAATATAAATGATTCTTTAATGAAACATTTTAGCTTAACCCTAGAACACTAAACAGTCGTAAAATTTACGACGACCTCTGTGCGATTCGACAAGTTCGGGTACTTCCGCTTGTGCGAATTCAGTGATGCTTTCAGCACAGTATAGAGCTGTATAGACACAGTAGTTTCTCTCGCCGTCGGCACCTTTGATGTTTGTGTCCCAAAATGGTACTGCGCATTCACGCACGCACAACCAGAGGCGTAGTAAATTTTTCTATTCAGGAATAAACCAGTGACGCAGAACCAAATCGTTTATGAGATAATTATGTTAATCTATTTTTAAAATTATGAAAAAGCTATATCAATAATACAAAAAACAAGGATAAAACACTGCTTTTTATTAAGTACATATTACACACGCATTTAAAATGTAATACATTATACGTACAACACAAAAAAAAGGCTACTCTAACATAAAGATTACTTAAATTTCTTGACACAATTCATCAATGGTGTTGTTAAATTGTTATTTTATTTGAATTGCCACTAACTTTGAAATTTCTATTGCAAAATTTCAAAGTATAAAAAATTCTTACACGAATAAATAGCTTTATCAAAAATTCAGTAGGAAAATTTTCGCAGGGATGTTTATATGATATCTCCTCCAACTTCTTTTTTAATTTAAAGTTAACATTTGGTTCGAAGGAAAATTATACTGAAATTATGGTCAGGCGTTGCCAAATTAGTAAAGCTGTTTCACAAAGTTAGGACATGCCTTATATAAAATAAGTGTAAAATTTGAATTCATTCATTTCTTGTGTTTTAAACGTATAATTGTTGGAAAACTACGCTTTTCAAAACATTTGTGTCCCAAATAATCTACAAAATAAGTGAAGGCATTTTGTTCAGTTATATTTTCCCATTGTCGGTAATCAATCTTCGAAAATTAAATTTTGCGTTGGTGGTGGTGAATTTGTCATGAAGTTTGAGTAATTATTCACAACTACAATAAACAATATGCACATTTTAACAGTTGAGGACAATTTAATGCGCGTGGGAATCTTACCGCATTGGTTTTTTCGGAAACCTGAAAAAGCTTAATTTAGAATTGTTCGAACTATTCTTGCACCGAGGTGCACAACAATAATGGGGCATTTTTGTTCCAAGTATTCGCGAAACGAAACACTACAATTATTGATAAAACGTTATGCTGCGTGCACACTAATTATAAAAAATAATTTGTTTGTCAAAAATGTTGGAAGTACGTCAGCATCCATTAAATTATATGGAAATGTTTCAAGGAAATGCACAATAATCAAACAAACATTTTTGACACACATTTTAAACACAAATTCTAAATTAATAATGTGTTAATAAATTTATTTGACGTTAATTATAAATGCCAAAAGAATGTATAATTTAGTGTTACATATGCCTTGTTTAATTTGTGTACAACTACCCATTAATTTGTAAAATTAGTGTTCATAATAAATTGTTTGTCAAACATTTTGTATAATTGCCGAGCAGTCGCATCTAATAATCCCGCCAACTCAACAGTTGATGGCTGACTACTGCGCACTCAGAAATTTTCACGCACGCGTCGGTTCAAGGTCGTCGGTAGGAGGACAATTATTTCCCTCGAGAGAAACTACTGTTTCTATTATATAGCTCTATACTGTGCTTTCAGTAGCTGCATCTTTTATTGCAAGCCAGTCGTATACCTAACGAAAGTAGCGTAAGTTCATTTTTAGTGGAGTTACTAAGTGTTCGTCGTCAATTTTACGAGTATTTATCGTTTGTGTAACTTTTCACGTCGTTTTCGTTACGAATGTTTAGTATTTGGATCCATTAGGTAAAATCTAAATTATTACAATGTGAATCAAGTAAGATTTGTGGATTAGTTTTTAGGAAGTAGTTATGGCGTTGTCTAAAAAATGGTTAACACAAGCCGAATTAGAAGCCGAAGCAAACAAAATAATGGATGGAGAAGATATCAGTGACACAGAAATTCAAACATCCGGAAGTGAAGATGAAGAAGATGTTGTAGAAGCAGAAGTTGTTGATTCAACCGATGATGAAATTTCCGAAGACGAAAATCAAGCAACTACAAGTCACTCCAATCAATCAATGAATCAAACAACACATCAATCTGGAAGTAGTACTACATCTGTTTTGAATAGTGACGATGAATCAGATGATAACATTCCTTTGTCTTCAATTGCTGACAATTTGAGGCATATCATTGTTCCCCAAAATCCCTCATGGAAAGGCAAAAATGGTCATAGATGGTCGACAATAGAACCACAACGACAAAGCAGAGTTCCTGCTCGGAACATAGTTCATTTTATTCCTGGGAGCAAAGGACCTGCTTCCCACATGCTGACGCCAGGGAGCTGTTTCCAACATTACTTTAGCGATAATATGTTAGAGAAAATTGTAATTCATACAAACGAAGAAATCTCTTTGAAATCGGCCTCTTATAAAGAAAAAACGCTCACCATTTCAAACACATGCAAAGAGGAAGTAATGGCACTTATTGGACTACTAATTTTTTCAGGAGCAATGAAAAACAACCACCTAAATGTTAAAAGGATGTTTGACCCAAAACTATCGGGAAATACTTATAGGGCTACAATGAGTGGTGATAGATTTTTATTTCTGTTAGATTGTTTACGTTTTGATGATAAACAAACTAGAAATGACCGAAAAAAAGAAGATAAATTTGCTCCAATACGAGACATCTGGGAGGAATTTATCGCCACTTGTAGATCCTCATATACTCCATCCAGCTATACAACTTTGGATGAACAACTTTTGGCATTCAGAGGAAGATGCGGATTTCGCATGTTTATCCCAAATAAACCAGCCAAATATGGCATAAAGCTGGTTATGTTATGTGATGTAGCCTCAAAATACATGATTGATGCAGAACCATATCTTGGAAAAGGAACTAAAACAAATGGATTGCCCCTAAGTACTTATTACATCAAGAATTTAACAAGGAGCATTCATGGTAGCAACAGATGTGTTACCATGGATAATTGGTTCACTTCAGTAAGTGTCGCTGATGAGCTTCTACAACCTCCTTACAAGTTGACTCTTGTTGGAACACTGAGAAAAAATAAAGCTGAAATTCCACCAGATATGTTAGAAACACGAAAAAGACAGCCAGGAACAAACAAAAAACTCTGGTATCATATTTATCAAAGACAAAGAATAAAAAGCTAGTGATTTTACTATCAACCGTACAAACAGATAGAAGCCTAAACAGGATAACAAAAAAACCAGAGATGATACACTTCTATAATGGAACCAAAGGTGGGGTAGATACATTCGATCAAATGTGCTCTAATATGAATTGTGGTCGTAAAACAAGAAGATGGCCGATGTGCGTATTCTATGATATGATAAACATTGCTGCAATTAATTCTTTCGTTATATATAATTCGAATATGAATAAACGAGGAAAAAAATCTGTGTCTAGAATGACATTCATGCTTAATTTGAAAGACGAGTTACTGAAACCACAGACAATACTATATAGACAAACCGTCTTTAAACATTATTAGGCAGCGCTAAAAAGAATGCAAGCGTTAGGCGTCGCCACTGTATTTTTTAAATTCCACGAGCAAACTTTAGGTGGCACCACCAAAGAGGATTATGCTGACTTATTACTTTTAACCGATAGATGTCATTTTGTTTAAGATTAAGAAAACAAAATTTAAATTTTAGAATTAAATAAAATATAAATTCAAATATTCCATTTTAGAGACTTTTGAATATTACCCAGTATAAATATTTAAATAATATTTATAAATATACTGCATTTTTAATGGGCAGAATAAAAATAAAATAACTTGGCTAATATAGATAGAGATAGATGGATGGTACGTACTTCTTCCAAACCGAACTTCAGAAATTGCACCAGACAGACACAGTTCCCAAAAGTAATTTATGACCGCGAAAAAAATTTCTTTTACACAGTCCCGTGTCCGGACGGTTATAAAAAGAGTTAATGTAAATAATGACTAAATTCTCCGGAAAGAATATGATTTAAAAAGCTTTAAAATCCAAATACATTGGATGTTATGATGCTTCCACTTATTATGATATAGAACACAGGCAAGAATAGAGATGCATAGGTATATACAGGGTGAGTCATCTAATAGGGTAAGGCCGATTATGCCTTTATGAGTAAAGATATTTCGAAGCGGTTCTTTCCTTGTGATAGCTGTTCATTAGGAGCACATTTATAAAATAATATACAGGATGTTCCATTTGAAAAAATTGGCTTTTTTGCAAACACTAACAAAAGCATATCAAAAAACGACATTAACTCTGTAATAGTCACTTTTACTGTATTAACGTCTTACATGTTTCTGACACAAAATTTAATAAACAATTCAAAAATGAACTGATATACAGGCTGTTCTATTTAAAAAAAATAACTTTTATACAAAAACGTGTCATCTAATTTTAATCCAGTTTCCTGCACATGCAGTTAGTAACTGTAAAAAAATAGAACATGCTTCTATTAGGACCTCTTATTGTAAACAATATTGCAAAAAATTTTGTCCATCTAATACGTCGTTTTCGAGAAATATAATTTTATACAAATATTGAATTTTTCAGAAAAATGGGAATAAGTCAAAAACTTTACACTTTAGGCCTATACTATCTTATAACTTTTTGACTAAAAATAATACGGGGAATTCAAAAATGCAATAATATATAGGCTGTTCCATTTAAAAAACTATAACTATGGTTAGCCACCAAGTTACGGAACACTCTGTATAATACAACATATTTTTAAAATGTGCCCCTAATGAACAGCTACCACAAGAAAAAAACCGTTTCGAAATATCTTTACTCGTAAAGGCAATATCGGCCTTACCCGCGTAGTTGACTCACCCTGTATATACATAGATAAGTACATAATAATGAACAATTATTAAATTTTTGATACTTTATATTAATAATAATAATAAAACAATGAAATTCGATTATCCATATAGAGATTATTTAATATTTGTGACTTTTTTATAGTATAAGAAAGTATTGTTATGACGAAAATTTTCGACCTCGAGTCCCCTGATACCGTAAAAGGGGTTTTTAAAAAATGTCTGTGTGTCTCCTGTCTCTCTGTGTCTGTGTGTGACGGTCTATAGCGGTCAAACCGCTATAGATATCAATTCCAAATTTTGTATTTACGTGTTAGTTTTTCAGTAAAATCGGTAGACCGGAAGTAGTACTTTACTTCAGTGAAGAAATTGAATTTTACCAATATTTCTTCACTTACTAAGTTTAAACAAATTTATAAAGAATTCAAATGTACTCAAAATTAAATTGGAGAAGAATTTTATTAAAAAAGTTTTTCGAAATTCCTACCGGAAATATGCCTTTTACTCTTATCGAAAATAAGTTTTTTGCGAATATTTCGCTAGTTATGCTTTTTAGACAGGTACGTTACGAGTATAAAAGTATTTAGAACTTAATTTTCAATACCTTTTGTATAAAAAAAATTTCAAAATTCGGACCGGAAGTAACACTTTTATAGTTATCGAATAACGAGTTTTTGCAAATATGTCGTTAATGATGCATTTCATATATATTTGTCAAGAGTACAAAAGTATTTAGAGCTGGATTTGCAATGTATTTGGCATACATGACATTTTAAAATTCGGACGAGAAGTAACACTTTACTCTTGGCGAGTAGCACTTTTTTTATAATATGTATCTTGCAAAGTATGCATTCTATAGAAATTTATTAAGGCAATAGAAGTACTTAGAATAGGATTTTGAATAATGTTTGATTAAAAAAAATCTGAAAATTCTATAATTTGATACGCTAATACGTATAAGAAAGTAGTGTGGTGGCCACACCTCATTTTTTATTCCTAATGTTTTATTGAGTCGCTATGACTTCAGGTAGATCTCTAATCGGTATATTTCTTGTGTAACGCGAGGCTACTTGTTCTAGAAGTATACAGTTATGCATAGGCGTAACTAGACCTTGACCATAGGGGGGGTCACTGCAAAGATATGCCATGATCGTCCATTTTTCAAACCCGTTTTCTTTCGCATTTGTCAGTACTGGTAGTAGTTCTATTCCTTTCCATCAGAGTGTGTAAAAATAATACATTTGTCAAGACTTTTAAAAAAGTACTTAATGACCCAATTTTTCTTTTCTTTTTTATGATGGGGGCGGGGGGTTCTAACCCTCAAACCCCTCCTCCCCTGGTTACGCTTCTGCAGTTGTGAAAGTTTGGAAGTCACAGACCCTAAATCTAGTTTGCAAAGCATTTGCAAATATGTTTTGATGGATTGTTGCAAACAGTGAAAGGAGTGCTACAGCTGTTTCAAGGAGAAAAACAGTATATTTTAACTAGTCGGTTAAATCAAGACGTAATTGAAAATTTTTTCTCGGTTGTTCTACAAAAAGGTGGTTATAATCGTAATCCAACTGCAAGGGGGTGTCGCCATTAACTCACTGATGAAACCACCCCTCAAGTGCAAATTATGAACCTGACACTGACGAAATGATGGAAATAATGTCTCTACCCGACTATGATGAAGTCCACTGTGAATTCTCTTCTTTTTCTTCTTCTTCTTCCTCCTCTTCTTCTTTTTCTTCATCGTCACCAGTTAAGGAAATGTCAACGTTAACTGGGCCGACTACTGAAGCATATCTACAAGAATGCGCTATTGTTTATTTTGCGGCCTATTTAATTAGAAAGTGTTTGGAAGAATTTAATTGTTTGTCGTGTAAACTATTTTCAACAACAAACTTACACTTGAACGACGCTACAAAATTACTTATTTTGCACAAAACTTACGGTAACATAAGCATAAAATCTGAACATGGTCTTACAGCACGAGCACCAGAATTTATTGACATTATCGATAGATGTTTGTCACTATTTGAAAGATATTTTACTGCCATTTATTATCAAAAGAAATTAAAAACCAGATTACTGAAAAAGATTTATAAAAACTACCAAAGTACTGGGCATAACAAATTAATTTAAATTAAAGTATATACCGGGTGTCAACGAGATCATGTATCAGCACGCCATTTATTTATTAGTTAAAATAAAACTTTGAAATTCGGACCGTATATATGAGTGATTGGGGGGCTTCTTCAGGTACACTCAGTTTTTCTATAGCACTTCCGGTCAAACCGGAAGTGACGTTAATTTTGAATTTTTAAATACAACATTTATTATTTCTGTTCATATTCTGTTTCTTCTGAAAATTTGCCATCTAGTGCAGGTTAACTTTTGACATTTCTGTCAAAGATGGCGGTATCTGTTAAATTTATCCATTAAAGTGAAACTGCTTCGCAACGATTGTCGAAATGTAACAACCATCAAAGTTAGCTTTGAAAACAATTAAGAAACGTATTTTTCACATTTACACGCATTGGCGAAGGAAACATGTATTTCACGTTGAAATTACTAAAGAAAATAAAAAAAAAAAATTTTTCATTTTCAAATGACAGGTACTCGTTTTTTTAAATAGTAACACCTATTTTTTATTACAGTGCCATATTGGCATAATTTTTAGCTTTCAAGTGATATAAAATATGCTGTGGTTTAGTGGTAGACAGGTAGTACAAAACATAAAATGTTTTAAAAGTAGTCTAATTCCAAAGACTACTTTTAAAACATTTTATGTTTTGTACTACCTGTCTACCACTAAACCACAGCATATTTTATATCACTTGAAATCTAAAAATTTTGCCAATATGGCACTGTAATAAAAAATAGGTGTTACTATTTAAAAAAACGAGTACCTGTCATTTGAAAATGAAAATTTTTTTTTTTCTATTTTCTTTAGTAATTTCAACGTGAAATACATGTTTCCTTCGCCAATGCGTGTAAATGTGAAAAATACGTTTCTTAATTGTTTTCAAAGCTAACTTTGATGGTTGTTACATTTCGACAATCGTTCCGAAGCAGTTTTACTTTAATGGATAAATTTAACAGATACCGCCATCTTTGACAGAAATGTCAAAAGTTAACCTGCACTAGATGGCAAATTTTCAGAAGAAACAGAATATGAACAGAAATAATAAATGTTGTATTTAAAAATTCAAAATTAACGTCACTTCCGGTTTGACCGGAAGTGCTATAGAAAAACTGAGTGTACCTGAAGAAGCCCACCAATCACTCATATATACGGTCCGAATTTCAAAGTTTTATTTTAACTAATAAATAAATGGCGTGCTGATACATGATCTCGTTGACACCCGGTATAACAAGATCACTGTATCAACTATATAATCAAATAATAAAAAAGGATAGAATGTTATATACTTCAGCAGCTCGCGTTAACTGCCAGAAAATCTTCGACGCCGTAGTACTTCCTCTCCATCAACAGCCCTTTGACCCTTTTCTTGAACTCGTCAGGTGGTAGGTCTTAAAGTTTTTCCTTCAAGTGGTATTGTATAGGTACGAAGTGCTGGTATACTTGCGTGTGCGAGTATTTAGTAATCCAAATAATTCTTAATTACTCACTCTGTGACATATTCCGGAAATTCGAAAAATTCTTAACGATACACGCACATGTCGTTTTAGTTTCACTTTTGGGTGTGTGAAGTTAGACCTCTTTTTTCGGAATTCGGAATTGTGACGGTTGTTCCAGGTTGCTCTAAGTTGGTTCTCAATTGTTCCAAAGTATTTCAAAAATAAATCATAATCGGCCGAGAAAATGGGAAAAACAAAACAATTTTTTGCCAGGGCCCCTTTTTTCGAAAATCAAAATTCTGACGGTCGTTCCAGGTTTGTTTTAAATTGTTCCAAAGTATTTAAAAAAAAATCTTAATTGGCTGGAGTTAATAGGAAAAGCGATTTTCTTATAGCCCCTCTTTTTGAGAAAATTAAAATTCTGTTTCAGGTTGTTCTAGATTTATTCGAAACACTGTTCTATAATACATCAAGACCGTATCTCATATATCAAAAGATATTGCCAAAAAACTATATCCAAAAGTGAGAAGTTGGCCCCCCTTTTTTCGAAAATCGAAATTCTGACGGTTGTTCTAGGTTATCCTAGGTTTGTTTTAGCTTGTTCCAAAGTATTTCAAATAAAAAATCATAATTGGCTGAGTTAATAGGAAAAAATGAGGTGTGGCCACCACACGACTTTCTTATACGTATGAGCGTTTCAAATTATAGTTTTAAATTTTTTTTTATACAAAAATTAATTAAAAACCCATTATAAGTACCTCTATTCTCTTAATAAATCTCTATAGAATGCATACTTTGCCAGATATTCGAAAGAAAGTGCTACTCGCAAAGAGTAAAAGTGTTACTTCCGGTCCGAATTTTGAAATTTCGTTTATACAAAAATATTTCAAAACCAACTCTAAATACTTTCGTACTGTTGACAAATATTTATAGAATGCATAATTTACTACATATTGGCAAAAAATAGCTATTCGATAAGAGTAAAACTGATACTTCCGGTCCGTATTTTGAATTTTTTTATACAAAAAATATTTAAAATTAAGTTT
The DNA here is from genome assembly GCA_963170755.1 of Amphimallon solstitiale. Lineage (NCBI taxonomy): Eukaryota > Metazoa > Arthropoda > Insecta > Coleoptera > Scarabaeidae > Amphimallon > Amphimallon solstitiale. Next base: position 55,606,479 of record OY720681.1, on the reverse strand, counting down.
TAAATACTTTTATATTCGTAGCGTACCTGTCTGAAAAGCATGACTTGCGAAATATTTGCAAAAAACTGATTTTTGATAAGAGTACCTAAAAGACCTACTTCCGGTATCAATTTCGAAAAACTTGCTGACAGTCGTTTCAGGTTGTTCTAGGTTTGTTCTAAATTGTCCCAACGTATTTCAAAGAAAAAGTCGAAATTGGCCAAGATAATAGGACAAAACGATTTTGCAAGGGGCGGAATGACTTGCACTTTCTGCACATTACAGTGTTCAAGAAAGTTTTTGTTGATGCAGTTCAATAACAATACTTTATTGTGATTTATAATAAACATCTAATATAAGCAGGGTTTATTAAATATATATTTTCTCAAGTAATATAATGTTCTATTATTACAAAATGATATTGTTACCAAATACTGATAATCTATTACAAAGAAAAAATCAAAACTGGCTGAGGTAATAGGAAAAATTCGCACTATTAGTGGCCTCTTTTGGCGTATTTTTAAACTAAATATAGAGTTGCCGTTTGCTAGGTAAGGACGGTTTGTCTGGAAGTATTGTCTGTGCTGAAACCTTGGTTGCAGCTACGAATTAATACTCCTACTTTGCACCGCCCAATTCGGCAAGATATATGCAATATCCTTAATATTGATATGACGCCTGAAAGGCCAGTCGAAGTAGAGAAGAAACGTGCCATTTGCTCTTTTTGTCCGTCACGTCTTCGTAGGATGACCACAAATTATTGCAGCCGCTGCAATAGGGCTATCTGCGGCCAGCATCGGGCTAATTGTTGTTTGAATTGTGCAATTTAAATTTATTTTTCCAACTTTTTTTGTTTCACCTGTTTCATAAGAATTAGTTTTGTATTTTAGTTTGCTACTGTGTGAGAAAATGTCATGTTTGAGTAATTTGTAATAATAAAGAAAAAATTCGTAAAATATACGAGTGTTTAGCATTTGTGTAACTTCCACAGGTGTTTAGTGGTCTAGGGTTAAGAAACTATTTATTTTAAATTAATTCTAACATAGTACTTGGAATATTGCTTAATGATTCTACCATTGTTTCCATAGCACTTGCTATTCTATTAGTGTTCTTTTCTATATTTTTTAATATATCCTTAGTTTCATTGTTGATTTTTCCTTGTGTTATCCACATAACTTGCCCAAATTATTTTCTTTTTATTACTACAATTTATGCTTTAGTATCTACTTTGTTTTCTGTCTTGTTCTTACATGCGCAGGAAGTTGCAAAGCGAGAGATGTCTCTTTTTAAAAGAGACATCCCTTGGCTTCGCTTGAAGACGATAGTGGGCGAATGGAAGGGGAAGCGAGATCGACGACAGAAATGTTATACAGAGTACCAATTTTCACCAAGACGAGACGAAAGTGGATATCGATAGTACACAGAGTCCCACTACGGGTGTAACGTTTGAATTCTTTTGACCGCTGCCTTATTTATGATGCATAATGCTTGTCTTGTGTGTATAGTATACTCCGTAAAAATTACCCAATACCAACTATTCAGTGTTGCTAACAGAAAATTTGTGCTGCCAACCTTCTTCAGTTCAACTTGCTCGCACGGTATAACTACCACAATGATTAATATTAAGTGGTTTATATCCCCAGTTTCAGGAACATCTAAAATATTTTAACTGAACGTAGATATTTATTTCTTGAAAGTGCATTTCTCAAATATCTTTCCGTATCCAGTATCTTGTATAATTTCCAAAAATGCAGAATTAGATAGACGAATTTCCTTTATCACCTACCTATGTCTTAGCTATTTCTATATACTTGCCTGAGAAAGGACATAATATATACTACTTTGTGCTCAGTGATTTCTTCAACTTTTACAAATTACTTTAAAACTACATACACAAAAGAGCTGCAGAGTTAGTCATTTGATATTCACCCATCACATATGCAGAAATCAAGTGTCGATGCATTCATTGTATTTCAACTTTGAAAACATTGCAATTTTTACTTTGTATTTGCAGTGTATATGAATTGATATATGCAGAAAGGGCACATGTCAAAAATACCTGATGTTGGAAAATCGAAAAAACTAATTTGCAGCTTAACAAGTTTTGACATTTACTGTAACTTGTGTAAGTTCTAGCACAGATAAATATCCAGATGGCCCATGATTAACAAATTTTTGTAGCCCTAAAATGGTTACGAACACCAGGCTACGCCACCGTCGCCGGGTTACTACCACCAGAGGCGCTGAATATTTGATAAACTTATATAATCTGCAGTTTAGTTGTAATTTAAGAGATTGAAACCTACAATTGGTATTCTAGTTAACGACAGATGACGCTCCTAAAAAAAATATTATTTTAGGTAATTTATTTCGGTACTGAATAAGTTACTTTACATATATTTTTTTCTGTTATTTGAAAGTATTATAATTATTTTTGTCTAATAATTGACAAAACCATTTTTACTAAATATAGGATTCAAAATTTCATTTAATTTCTACCCATATGATAATAAGACTTAAGGTCTATAGTTGCTTGCAATCATTTCTGCACAAAAAACTGTTACATCAACTATGCACACAAAGTTACCTTGGGCGTACTTTTTTTTTCTATTTATATGATTTATTGACTATAAATTCCAAGAGCTCCTTCTTTGAGTAAGATTAATGTTTGGGGGAATATTATTATAAAAATACAATCTAGGAAGAGGATTGATTTTAGTGAACAAACTGAAAAATATCCTAATGTAAACACTTATATAGGTATAGCACAGATAATATACAGGCTGGCGCACCACATTTCCGTCGATTTATATATACGAAGTTACAAAATGTTTTAACACTTTGCCACATTACGGGCACGTTTTAAAATTGTTTTGAAATATACAGAGTGATTCAATAAAAGTTGCGTACCAACGTTATGAAAATTTAAATGGAACACTTGTATATTATGGCATATTTTGATACTATAGGCTAAATGAAGGCTACTTACTGTTATACTCCCTATACATAACTTAACAGAGACATTTAACTATTTCTGTCTTAAGGCCGTTTGACACTTACGTAAATTTCATACAAAATTAGGAATTAAATTTACATCATAATTTACATGTAAATTTAACACAGTATCATACAGAAACTTTTGATAACAAATTTAATTACAAATTTACATGTGAATTCACTAGAAATGCCTGTTTGCCACACATCAACTTTTTGCATAAAATTTGCTAACAAATTTATAATTAAACATGCGCACTAGATACTAAATATTATGATTTGAGGTTATGGTTATGTTGGTTTGTTTGCTTTTTAAATCAATATTGGGCACTATTGGATTTGTTATGGACGCGGTAGACGACAGTTTATTACTTCTAACTACTACTATAATAATCGCAACAACCGTAGTTGTAACGGCCCGTGGTAAAAAACGTAAAAAAGTCATGAGCTCGATCGTGGTTAAATCGAAAAAGAAAAGGCATCTTAAGTCTGATAAATTATCAGTTGAAAATAGAAGATTCGAATGCATACAAAAATTTTCTTAGACTTACAAGTGTACAATTTAACGATTTACTTAATTTAATTGAAAAAAATATTACAAAACAAAAAACCTTTATGAGGGAAATAAATAAAGTGCGTGGGATCGTGCATGTCAATTTTAGTGAACAAACTGAAAAATATCCTAATATAAACACTTATATAGGTATAGCACAGATAATATACAGGCTGGCGCACCACATTTCCGTCGATTTATATATACGAAGTGACAAAATGTTTTAACACTTTGCCACATTACGGGCACGTTTTAAAATTGTTTTGAAATATACAGAGTGATTCAATAAAAGTTGCGTACCAAAGTTATGAAAATTTAAATGGAACACTTGTATATTATGGCATATTTTGATACTATAGGCTAAATGAAGGCTACTTACTGTTATACTCCCTATACATAACTTAACAGAGACATTTAACTATTTCTGTCTTATATATTTGAGCGAATTATTTTAAATTGTATTTATTGTTTACTCAAAACATCAGACTCTAAGATAAGTTAAAGTTGAAATCTAAAAATTATACAGAGTGTTTAAAAACAATATTATTATTATTACTTCAAACAGATACATTATTTACTATTATTACTAAAAACTATATTAGTAATTTAGGATTTTCAATTTCAAACTTTAAGGCTGTATTACACTTACCAAGTTCTTGACCAAGTTATTGGCCAAGAACTTGATCAAGTTAAAATTGACGACAAGTCGTGTATTACACTTGTCAAGTCGACTTGGTAAATTTCTTGGCCAAGAACTTGGTGGCTTAGAACATGTTCTATTTTTCTTCTCAACTTGATCAAGTTTTTAGTGATTTCTAGTAATATTCATGTTATAAACTTTTTTGCCAACTGCCTAAAATGTAAATACAAATTCCATTTTAGAAAATTGTTAAAAATGACATGTTAACTTGATACTTCTTGAAAGAATTGTATGCGTAAATTATTTATTTTCTTTTGCATCTCTTGTGCAGTTATTTTTACATTCAATATCAAACGCAAATCTTCGGTAACTTTATTAATTTTTTTGTTTCGTACTTTTGCACTATTGGTACTGCTAATTCATCTAAAAACTTGGCCAAGAAATTGATAGGTGTAAAACAGTCAAGGTCAACAATAACTTGATCAAGAACTTGCCGACAATTTCTTGGCCAATAACTTGGTAAGTGTAATACAGCCTTTAGTTTCGTGCAATTCATTTTTTAAATGGCTAATATTTATTAACCTAACGGTTTGATTGGTTTTGTTTCACAATAATTAAAAAGCGTCATAACTAGGTAAACAACAAATACATAGGTACTTTATTAAACAAATAACAAACTTAAGTAGTAAAAGAAAACTAATGTTTTAACAAGTGCTCAAAATGATGTCCTTATTTTTCAATACATAAACTAATTTTCTCTTGAAAGGACTGTTTAACTCTTGTTAAAATACTTGGTGTTAAAGAACGAAACGCTATTCTTATTCTGTCTCTCATATCGTCTGGTGTAGTTGGTGGTGTATCATAGACAATATTTTTGAAATATTTCCATAAAAAAAAACAGAAGTCGTTAGGTCTGGAGAATTTGCTGGCCAATTGAGTGGACCGCCGCGTCCTGTCCACCTATTGGGATATTGCCTATCCAATTCATTTCTAACATTTACTTGAAAATGCGCTGGTGCACCGTCTAGTTGTAACCACATTCTTTGTTAGTTACCATCGAAAAAGAACGTATCACTAGCGTTCCAATTATTCCACCCTACACATTGACACAACATCTGTGTTGCCTTCGAGAGTTCTAAAAAAATGGGAATTTTCGTCACTGTAGTGGTGAACATTATGTCTATTAACTAATCCGTTATTGTGGAATGATGACTCGTCCGTAAAAAGTACAAAATCCAAAAGAAATTCATCTTTATTAAACTTCTCTAGAACCCATAAACAAAATACGAGTTGACGATCGTAATCTACTTCCAAAAGTGCTTGGTATAATTGAATACAATACGGGAAAAAGCTGTGCCTTTTTATAATTTTTCCGACGCTCCGCCTGCTTAATTATTCCACTGGCTTCACTTATTTTTCGCTGACTTGTATGCAGCTTTTCTACAAGAGATTCGATAACAACAAAATCATTTTCTTCATTTCCCATAATTGGTCTTTGCCTTTCTGGTTTCTGATAACACTTGCAATAAACTTTCTAATGGCCGCCTGTCAGGGCGATGACGCGTGTTAGGATATTTTTGAGCATAAACTCTTGATGCTAGCAAGTAATTTTCGTCAAACTCTCTAATTACTAAAATCATATCCACTTTTCGCTTTGAGAATCGGTCCTCATTTTAAATAATTGAAATTATTGAAACGACGTTGAACGGCGATGACGTCTTAACTAATATCCTTTAATATGTACTGTAACTGTCAAATAATTTATCTGGCTGAAGTAATAATAATTCCGCCTACTTTTGAGAAATAAATTGCAAGGAATTAGTGTTTGAAATTGATAATCCTAAATTACTAAAGAACTGAAAACTCTTATAGCTGCGACCATCATCTGACTAAAAACTTGAACAGAGAATTTTACACTCCTTTTTGTCACTGAAAGAAATAATTTTATTACCTATACATAACCGCCATTTAATAAATTATTTCGAAAACTCTTAAATAAATGAGGTGCAAATCTTTCACCGGCACTTCGACACACTCTTTGACGGCAGTCATTTGGACACTTGATGTAAAACCTCGACTCGATCATCAGTAATAGGGATATTGCCTCATTTTCATATAACAAAAATTCTGTGATATGAATGTCTAATAAAGCTACTAAGTTGATGTAAACATTTTTTGTTATAATCTGCTAAATAGGTAACCGAATAACATTATTATGTTTCAGTGAAAGGACAATAATTACAGATTCAGAATAATCTAAGAAATTGTGATTATGATCGACGGACTTCAGTGAAATCATTCCGGGCTCTTTTTATGCTTCATTCAAAGCGAGATTGTAGATGGTGATACCATTAAGCAATTTATAGGGCAACGTATGAAAATGATTCTTAATATTCTAATACTGGGATTTATTTTATATTCAATTTTCTTATGGCATGTAAATGTTTTATTGTAAAGTGACTCGGCGTTAAAAGTAAAATGACGATCCTCATAACTAAGAAAAAACATCTCTCTCAACCCTATTTGGTTTATTTTCTAATATAAAATCTCACTCGGAAAACCGAAAATAATGTTTGAATTTCTTTCATTTGAAATTCAAGAATTCATAATTTATATTGATAACTATGGTGTGTTTACATATGTATATGTTTTTTGTCGTTCACTAACAAAAGTGAATTGGTTTTTTGTCGTCAACTCAAGGCTAAATATGTTTGGGATGAGATGAATAAGGAGATTGTATTCTTGTTAAATATTAAAAATAGATCTTAATTCAAGTTCCCCAATATCGTCATCTGGTGTCGGTTAGTTAAACTTAAAAGGTAACTTATAATAAATCTTAATTTCATTTTTCGAGCAAACATGTGGTTCAAATATAAAATAATGGTAAATTCTAAATCGTAGTGTCCTCTATTTTCCTTAAATGAACTAAAACTGAAGGGCTACAATAAAGCCTATCTTATGGGCTCTCTGCTTCTTTCTCTGTGGTTCTAGTCTACTGCTTATTTAAAATGCATTTAATTTCTAACTTGGCTTCAACATTTTATGTTTGAGTGTACAAAACCTTTTTGAAAATTGTGACATTGTCCTTTTTGCAAAATATAGATAAAATAGAACACAAAAAAATTTATTCAAAATATATAAAACATAGACATAATAGGTTTGTTCGGGTTTAATTTTGAACGGTTCCAGAACAGTTCCCGTCAGGCGCGTTTGCAAAATCGTTTTAGATTTCGTAAATGCGCATGACGGGAACATAAACGCGCATGACTAGAACCGTTCTAGAACCGTTCAAAATTAAACCCGAACAAGCCTATTATTAAACAAAATCAATGGTCACTATCCTGTCCCACAGTACCGATAGTAGGCCACTGAAATATTAATTCATAAAAATCCTTGTATTCTTTTTCAACAAGGGCACTGCACTTTCATATATCTTCCATTTTTGTGGCTTTTATGGGGATTTTGCCGAGAGGATAGGCCTTCGAAGTTGTAAGGAAGGACCAAAGTTTAGAATACGTCTTGTTCCAGGTTGCAATAAATTAAATGTGTGTGATATTACACCATAGGTTCCCAAAGTGGGCGATAACGCCCCCTTGTGGGCGCTGCAGGTCTAAAGGGGGGCGGTAAGAGACCCAGAAAAAAAATGGGGGCGTTGTGTAAAGGCTTAGGGGGCGATTTGTAATTTCATCTAGAATCTAGGAGGACTCTTAGACACCGACTGAGCTCTCGACTCTCGACTAGGGATGGGCGATAAACATCGATGTTCATTGAACATCGATATTTTAGGATCGATGTTCGATGTTTTTGCATCGATGTTTGCAATTTAGATTTATCGATAAACTATCGATGTTAGAAGAAATATAGTGAACATCGAACTTTTAAGCTTGACAAAATGTATTTGCACTAATCACAAAATAAAACAGCGTCCTCTGTTGACAAATACAAAAATGTTTCCAAATTAACAGCTCACATACAGGCTACGAGGATGTAAAATTGTCTACGAATAAAAGAAGTATTTAAATTACACAGTGCTATATCATATAAATTCGAATATTTCATTTTAGGCTCTTTTAAATATTACTCAGTATAAATATTTAAATAATATATAATTAAATACATAAATTTATAGTACTTTTAATGTGCAGAATAAAAGTTAAATTATGTATGCATGCAGAATAAGTGAAGGAGGTAAACGTATTTTCATAGAAAAAGAAGGGAGATAGACATTACCGATGTATACTTCTTCGGGAAATTCCCTAGTGCGTACAATCATACACGACGATACACGTATTAAATGCAAGATGACACATCAGAAATATAAAACCATATCCATATGTATCTCGGTATTTGCCAGCGTAGTCAAAAAAAAATGCAAGACTATAAAATCCCAAATAAAAATCGTTCTCTTAAAAAGCTTTGATACACGTAAATGTATATATTTTTTAAGTATCAGACGATTTAAGTCATGTGGTTGTTTCATGCGTAATTGCATAATATTGTTTTTTTATATAGTTTTTTTTGAGTAGTTTCTAAAGTTAACTACATATTATAAATGTATATATTTCTTTTATTATTTTTTTTGAATAGTGATATCTTTTATATCATTTTGTTAAGGACGTAAATTAATTAAGTTATAATAAAGTTTTTGTTAAACTGCCAAAAAATAAATCTATAAATATAATTATCGATGTTTAAAAACATCGATGTTTGGTAGTCGATATTTTGCAACCATCGATGTTGATCAACGATGTTAACATCGATGTTTGATATCGATGTTTACCCACCGATGTCCCATCCCTACTCTCGACTACAGCTTGTGAACATCAACTAATATTAATTAAGAGATTGCTCAAACCAACTCGGTTCGATATTTCTCTCCGAGTAGTTCATATATCTGTCCTGTTTTATTGAATAAATAAAATAAAAAACATATCAATCGGTCGCTCCGTTTCGAAACGAAAAGAGACACAAACAAACAAATAAAAAGGCAACTGTATCAATCGGCTGGTTCATAGAATACTTGTTCTTACTTGTTGAGTACGATTGAGCGTCGAATGAGATAAACGAGTTTATGCATGTTTGTCTTATTCCTGTCGGTGCGTGCTGCTTATGCAATCCTATATAAACAACGTAATATTTATTTTATTTTCATTTGCGGTTTCGCGCGTAATAGATAAGCAGTACTTAAGTTCAACACTTATACTTACGTATTTCTCAAAACAAAACAATGTCGGAAGTAAAAAAGAAGAGACGGCAATACTGTGCGGAATATATTAAATTCGGATTCATTGAAAATCCTACAAACCCATCGTCGCCTTTGTGCCTTCTATGCCTAAAAACATTTTCGAATGAAGCAATGAAGCCTTCAAGACTTCAAGATCATTTGAATAAAATGCATCCAGATAAGAAAGACAAGAATGTAGCATATTTTCAAGACCTAGAGAAGAAGCATAATACTCGGCCAAGTGTAGCAAAACTCTTTTCGGCGGCTGCTAAGCAAGATGACGACGGACTTCGAGCTTCGTACAACATCTCTTTGTTAATTGCTCAAAAAGGCAAACCACACAACATCGGAGAAGTGTTAATTTTGCCAGCAATAAAGGAAGTAATAACTACTGTGCTTCATAAACCGGCCGCAGATATTATCGGAAAAATTCCTTTGAGTAATAATTCTGTGCAAAGACGAATTGATGAAATGGCCGGAAACATAGAAGAATCATTGTGCAATCATCTGAGGACTAGTCAATTCTCAATTCAGCTCGATGAGTCCACTTTACCAACTAATGAAGCATTGTTGCTGTCTTACGTGAGGTTTATTAAAGATGAGAAAATATGTGAAGAACTATTGTTTGCTAGAAATTTAGAGACCGATACAAAAGGCGAAACCATATTCAATACATTGGAAAAGTTTTGTGATGAGAAAGAGATTCCCTTGAAAAATATTATATCAGTTGCTACGGATGGCGCTCCGGCTATGACAGGGTGCCATAAAGGCTTCATAGCGTACGTAAAAAATAAAATTCCAGATGTCCTTGCTGTACATTGCGTTATTCATAGACAACATTTGGTTGCTAGAGATTTAAGTGAACGACTATTTCAATCACTGCAATATGTCATCAAAGCAGTCAATAAAATCCGTAACTGCTCTTTGAATGATAGATTATTTCATCAGCTTTGTGTTACTAATGACGAAGATTTCAACCGTTTGTTGTTTCATACCGAAGTTCGTTGGCTATCAAGAGGCAATTGTCTGACTCGATTTTACAACCTGTTTGACTCTGTGATAGAGTTTTTGGAAACTAAAGATACAGAATTGCGCAACAAGCTCATTACATCAAAAAATGATATAGCTTACATGACAGACCTGTATAAATTGTTCAACAACATGAATCTCCAACTGCAAGGCGATGAACTAAATTTAATTAAAACAAAAAATGTCGTTGCTGCTTTCGCAGCCAAACTGCTTCTACACAAAAAGAATATGGGCAGACGTGAGTTTCATAATTTTCCGAATTTATCAGTATCCTGCAGTAACGACGACTTGTTTGCCTACTGCCAACATTTGGAAAAGCTCCACATTGACTTCACCGAACGATACCAGGATATTTTGAACTTGGAAATACCAGACTGGGTGTTGGATCCGTTTTCAAATGTCAACACAGCAATATCACCACATCTGGAAGAAGAACTTATAGAATTGACAACGAACGAGGAAATAAAAATCAAGTTCAAAAATGGCTACCAAGAATTTTGGCTACAAAAACCGATCCCGCAATTGTACCCTGGATTGTGGTCAATCATTCAACGATTCTTGATAGCATTCCCATCGTCATATTTGTGTGAACGTGGATTTAGTGCTGTAGCAACGCTGCTTACTAAAAAGAGAAATCGTTTGCATGTTACCGAACGTGGTGACTTGCGGCTGTTCTTGAGTAAATTGGAACCTGATATCAACAAACTTATTAAACAGCATCAGATTCATCCTTCACATTAGTTTTTATATTAGAATCAATTATGTTTGTTTTATTTTGAATTTTGAATAAAAGATACTTTGTCTGAATACTATAAAGTTGCGTTTCAATAATCATTCTCATTGGCAGGTGTAGCCCGTAAAAGTTAACTTGAGACCTGAGCGCCGTTGTGTACTACCTACTACGCTCAGGTCTCAAGTTAACTCATTCATTCTAAACGAGACTTTTACTATAACCCATAGTAAAAGTCTCGTTTAGAATGAATGTTTAATCTCCGCTAATATAGCTCACAATAATTAATTTAATTTGAAGTTATAGTGGTTTTTGAGTAGGTGAAAAAATGGGGGCGCTAAAAAATAATTTATTCTCAAAGTGGGCAGTAGGCAAAATAAGTTTGGGAACCACTGTATTACACCATCAATGAATGGACGGGCTTGAACACAGCCTTTTAGTGCGGAGTTATATTCAAAGCTTGAGAAAGTGCTAATATTGAAACTGACTTTTTCATCACGTGGAACGTTTTGCGATTCTATAGATACACAAGTTTTCTTTTTATATATAAACGAGGCCACCACTATTTAAAATCGAGTATATCACTTGTTTCGACTTCTTTAACCAAAAACTTTGCACTATTTTCTGTGCTAGTGATAATAATCTCCGTGATCTGATGAATCGTAGATATTCGGTCGAACTTTTTCAAGTTTTTCTTTACCAGCGCGAAGTCCTTGTCACGCGGCAAGAATAAATGCCCTCTAATAGGAAAAAAGAGGGTATAAAACTCACGTTTCTCTTTGATTTTGGATTAAACAATGTACCACGTTTCCATCGCAAATACTAAAGAAATATTATCTCTGTTACGCATAAAAGGCACATGTCAGTGTCGTCAGTGACATGTGTCCTTTATGCATAACACTCTGTAAAATTGTACTCTCGTTTTGTCTTTTAGGTTAAGCTGACACGTGCCGTTTCTATATAGCTCAAAGCGTTGACGTAAGAAACGCATATTTCTGGCTAAACATGATATTCCGTAAAATATCACATGTGCCGTTTCTGCATACAACGATTCATATATTTTAACATTAATTGCTGGAATAACTTGTTGTATGTCCTAGAAATTTAGTGTGTAATAGTTTACCTATTATTATATATAAATAGAATTATCATCATTCTTCTGCGGTATTAGAATTACATTGAATACAATTATTATTAGATCTAAAAAACTTAAAATAAATATACTGAATTTCAATGTACTTTTGCAGCAGTGCCCACCAAGTGTGTATAAATTCTGTATGCAATACCGGCAAGTCGGCAACATTACATTTAGAGAAGAATTTCTACGTCGTCGAGCGACGGTTGACAATAGTTGACATTCCTTAGTGTGTCTTAGCTAGTCTAGAGTTTGTTATAAAGGAAGATGAGTACGATATTGGCAAATATTTGTCAAAAAAACCAATAAATGATGAAGAAAAATTAAAAGCTTTGAAAGAAACTTGGACCCCTTCAGAGACTTTTAAGTTTTCCATCAGTGGTAAAAGAAATCTTTGTTTTCAACGTCATTGGACCCAAAAGTACCCATGGTTAGTTTATTCAAATATATCACAAGGATCACTTTGCAAAATGGGCGTTTTATTTGGACAGATCGAAGGTGGTCAAGGTGATCAAAAACTTGAAGGTTTTGTCACAAAGCCATTTCATAACTGGAAAAAAGCTCTCGAAAAGATCGAACATCATCGAAATAGAAAGTATCATAAATATGCTGTTAAACGGGCAAGAAATTTCATAAGCGTTATGGAAGGTCAATCGCGTGATGTTACAGAGTCATTTAATGTGCAAAATAAAAAAATTGCCGAAGAAAATAGACAGAGGCTGTGTGCTATAGTAAACACAATCTTATTTTGCGGACGACAGGAGTTGCCTCTGAGGAGAAATCAAGACCCTGGTGAAATCGGCATTATAGATCCTCAACTTAATGATGGAAATTTTCGTGCACTACTTCGTTTTCGTGCGCGATCAGGTGACGAAGTACTTAAAACTCACTTACTTTCTCAAAGTAGTCATACTCGGGGTATGTACACATCCTCCATCATTCAAAATGAAATCATTGAATTGTGTGGAAGTGCTATTCAAGCGCAACTAATAAATAGAGTTAAACAGTCAGGTTTCTTTGCTGTACTTGCCGACGAAACTCAAGACGTATGGCGTCATGAACAGCTATCACTTTGTCTTCGTTATGTCGACTGCTCTATTGGAAAGGCTCTTACTCGAGAAGATGTCCTTGAATTTGTCCACGTTAATGATGTTACAGCATCAGCTTTAGCTTCGACGATCATGGAAAGACTTAAGTCGTTTGGATTAGACTTAGAGAATTTAGTTGGTCAGGGCTATGATGGAGCGGCTGTGATGAGCGGACGATTTAAAGGCGTAAGAACAATAATTATGGACAAATATCCCAGAGCACAGTTCGTACACTGTGCAGCTCATACCTTAAACTTAGTTTTGGCTCATTCATGCGAGATCTCTGCAATTCGAAACTGCATCGGAACTATTAAAAGTATTATTAACTTCTTTCGACAATCGGCACTTCGAAATGGCCTTCTAAAAAAAACTGCGGACGAGATTGGAGCGCCTCATTCAACGCTTATATCGCTTTGTGAAACACGTTGGACGGAAAAACACACAGCCGTCGAAAGGTTTGCTGAGATGTTTTCTATAGTACTTGCAGCACTTCAAGCTTTTCAAGAGTCTGGAAGGGCGGAACTTGCAACACAAGCTTACCATTTGCAAGTTGCAGTGGAAAATAGTCAGTTCATAGTTTCAATGACAATTTTAAGGAAAATTTTCTCGTATACATCAAACTTAAACCGAACCCTGCAAAAAGTCAATGTAGATTTAACTAACACTTGCAGATATGTAAAAACAATAAAAACCACCTTGCAGAACTTACGTGATGAACGGGAATTCTCAAACCTTTTTTGAGGAAGCAAAAATGTTAAGTTCAACTGGTATAAGTGTTCCAAGAGTAAGTGGAAGACAAATGAACCGAAGTAATGTATTAGGGGACACAGCTGAAGTTTACTATAGGCGAAATGTATTTTACCCATTTATCGAACATGTAGTCAGTGAGCTTGATGCTCGCTTTAAGCCTAACGAAGAAACAACTTCAGGAATTCAGTTGCTCCTACCTGACCGAACCCAAAACACTGAAAGAGCAAAGAAATCTATAGCAAGAATAGCAGAAATATTTCTTAGTGAAGTTGAAATAAAACTTTTGGTGAGCGAGTATGAACTTTGGCACAACCAGTGGTGTAATCAGGAAAAGCCCCTTAGTGTATTAGAAGCTATGGATCAATATGATGAACTTTTTTTTCCCAACGATTAAGAAGCTTCTTCAAATCTTAGCAACACTCCCAGTATCCACTGCCACTCCTGAACGTACTTTTTCCACACTTAAACGGCTAAAAACGTATCTAAGGAATAGAATGGGAGGCGAGAGACTTACATGCTTCGCGCTCATGAGTATTCATCGAAATATGGCAATAGAACTAGATTCCTCAGCAATTGTAAATAAGTTAGCTGAAAGAAGAAAGAGAATGAACTTAATTTTGTAAAAATAAATATCTTAAGTTTTAATAAATTTTCAATCATGTGATATATTTTTTTTAAATAGGTACCCCAAAACCAAGACACATTTATACTCACTTCAGCATAGGGGATAAAAACGAAAATCGGTTGTTAGACCCCCCCCCCCCCAACAAAAAGCTATAAATACGTCCCTGCAACAAGCACAAGGTATTTTATTATTATTTTGGACAATGTGGGTTTTATTTCCTTTTACTTTAGTAGTTATTTTTTTTTGTTGCTGCCTTTTCTGTTGCTTTTTTTTTTCTTGTCTTTCTGCATTTCTTTTTGTTTTTTCTTATCATCCCTTGCCCTTTTTCTCCGTTCTTTTTCTACTTCCTTCAGCTCCTTTTTCTCATCTTTTCTGCTATAATACTCTCGCCATTTAACAGAAGATATTGCACTTGGGGCTTTTTCTTTTGTATTTGCTGTATTTCTATTCCTTTGGGTTAAAGTTGATGGATATATAAGATGCTTGTCAAAAACTGAATCAGGAAGTGAAGTCGATATATTTCTGTCAATTACAGATATTTTGTCATTGATAGTTTTACTGGAGTTATCAGCAATATTACATTCCGTATTCCTCTTGCAATTGTTGTTATAATTAGCATTATTTTCTTTATCAACAATGAAGTCTCGATATTCCGCATTACTTATGCTCTCGCACTTTCCTTCTTTCTTTACGTCTAAAATCTGGAGTAATTGTTGATGTCCACTGTTGCAGATTTTTTCGCAATCTACAATTTCTGAATTTTCGGCATCAATTACCATAATACCATCAATAAAAGATTGAGTAAATGTGCTGCCTAAACTAACATCTGGAATGTCATTTATTATATTTATTGTAGTCTCAGATGTTAACATAGGAGGGAAATCAAACACAACTTCTGCATTTTCTATAGATTCTAAATAATTTGTGTCATGGGAATTATTCTTCAGTTCTAATAGCGGAGGTTGTGCTAAAGAATGATCTATTGAGTTTTGGTCTCGACTCTGGCGCTTTTCCGACGATCTTGTCTTTGGAGTCGATTCTTCTAGATGTGTTATTTCGTTTAAATTAACATTCACGTTTATTCCATAAAGCGTCAAATTCAAATCTTGTATTGAACAATATTCAGACGAATTTCTGTTTTCTGGTTTTGTTAACTTTTCTGTTGGAAATATTGCCAGTGGAGGAGCAATATTCCCATTTTCATTAAAAAAAATAAGAACTGTGATGATCTCTTTTTCATTGTTTACTTTAACACTATACATGTTTTTGAAACCTCTTGGACCAAGAACTTTTCCCGATTTCGGACATAAGGAAAAACCGGACTCATCTCCGTTAAAATGCGGTTCGGGTCTTCAAAAATATCCATCATCTTTTGTTTCTCTAAATACTGTTGAAGATCCTTAAACCATTTTTGAATAAATTCTTTTGAAACTACAGCGCTTGCTTTATTTACACTTTCAGCTTCTCTTCTAGAAATTTTCGGTTTTTTTTAAAAAAAACTTAAATACCATGTCTGGCCAGGTCTTTTACCTTTAAATAAATTAAGGCCAGAGTCTTTATCAATTTTGGCTACAGTATCCAATAGCATATTCTTGTTAATGGGAAGGCCGCATTTAGCAATATTAATGACCCAATCTTTGATTTTATTCTCACCCTCTACTCCTAAAGAATATATAAAAGAGTTAAAAAAATCCAAACTCACAAGAGTTTTTCATACCTAAACGAGGTTGAGGCACTGGGAGTCTTAGTTTTTCGGGAACCCTTCCAGAAAGTCGATCTATCAAGGTAGTTTTTGGGACTCCATATATTCTGCTAGTCTGACTTATTTTCATTTTATTTTCTCTAATTTGATGTAAGGCTGTTGTAAGGCTTTCTGCCTTGTATTGAAATATTTTCTTCTTACCCTTACTCATAGATGTTTTTGTTTTTTTCTTTTTGGTCTGTTTTTTTAATTGGGGCCACTGTAAGTAAAAAGTAATTAAAATTTTAGGACATACTAATCCATTAACCATCTAACCGTAAATATTATGTTGAAGGCACTGACTGACTTTATGGTAGTTAACAGAAAATATATATAGTCGATGTTTAAATTTCCAAAAAAGTATATAATGGTCGAAAATCAGATGCCTTATTTTAGTTACTCGACCACTCAACGATCACATGAAAAATAACGTAAAATATGGTGGTCGCAAACTAAAAGTATTTTATTCTTTTATGATTCAATCCTTTATATGCGACAAATTTCACAAAACATGTGTATTCCAACAAGTTACGTTTATTAAAAGAAGGACTTGTAAATTTAGTTTTCGACCACCGTGGTCGAGAACTAAAAAAAAATGTTTTTTTAAGATCTGGTTAGCGACCACCAAAAATATTTATGAAACAAACAAGAAACTTGCATTTTTTCAATAAAATATTATATTTTCTACCATTCCTTATAAACTACAACAGTAGAAACTATTATACAGGGTTATGATAAAGTAACGCACAAAATTCATAAAACGTACAATGTTCATTTTTGCAAAAAATGCAAAAACACGTCAAACAGTTTATTTTATTCCGCGTCTTTTAACATAAGTCAAAACAATAAAACGTCAAATTTGTCAAAGTTATGACGTCATCAATATTTTTTTTAAATATGAAGCTTGGTTTTTTTTTACTTTATTTGATAAAAAAACGAATTAGACATGAAATGCCTCGTATAACTCCGCAGATGATCGAAGACTCTGTAAATCAGGTCTACCATCGTCTCGGCCTATGTCAGATAGTGAACGGGACACAGTTTGAACAATTCCTGTAAGAAATCGTTTTGGTTTAATGGATTGCTTAGTTAATTTAAATATTATTACTATACTAGAATCGCTCTCACAACCGACATGCGCCACCAAAATTAAAATGGCGTCAAATTTGAGACGTTGCAAAATTTGATCTGTCAAGTAATATTAATTTTGACACTATAACCCTAAATGATCAATTAGTCAATTTGGTTTTACCGACAATAATTCTAATATGTAACTATTAATTTGATAATAATTTTGCTCAAGTACTATTGAAAAGAAGAATATAATGATAATTTTATATTTGTATGAACTTGTCTGCTGTTAGTAATTAGATATAAATATAAAAAAGGTTAGATTTTCAGAGAAAATTGAACTTTTGAAATTCATTTAAACATTCAGGAATGTATTTAATAATTATGTTCGAGTTAGTTTTACTACAGACAATAAAGATATATAGTAGTAAAGACAGTTGTAGGTACAGCAGTATCCTTACTAATAGTGCTATATTGCTTTTCCATTAAATGCATCAAAATTAAAGTATTTTTACATGCAACAGCGAGAAGGTAAGAAAAGTATTACACTAATTATAAAAACATTTGCCAGATTCTTACTGTACAGTATGATTATTACCATTATCACTGCTGTACTAAAAGCAACTTGTTTGAAACATTTCTCGTAGGTATATCATTGATTGATTTTTGATTAAGCTAAACACATCATTATTATTTTTACTTAAGCTTTAAACTAGTATAAATTTGTTGTTGTTAAAGATTATATTTAATGCAGAATTAAACAATTCAAACGTATTTTAAAGTATTTCAAATGTTGAGTATTCGTAAGCTGAATCTTTGCTACTGATCAGAATTTAACTTACCAAGCAACTTTAAATTATAATACAATAATGAACAAGTATTTTTACTATCCCAATTTTTAATGTACTACATTAATATTATTACAATACTATCACATATTTTTGAAATTATATAATCTTAATTCCATTAATAACAATAAATAATTACAAAATTAAAGTCCTACAGAAAATATACAAAGGTTATTTTAGAAAAACTATAAAAATAATACACCATAAATATGTTTTAACTGCATCCCCCTATGCAAACGCTTATCTTGTTATCACATTAATAAACTCGATCATTATTTTATTCTGAAATCAATCATCCACCATTCCTCTATTACATTCAACATGGTTATACCTTCTTAAATTTGAAAATTTTCTAAACAGCATTACTTATGTGATCTTCAAACAATTGTTATTTTAGTCATATTTAGAGTCATCTACTTCCTCGATTAGACAGAGTTCTTTCTTCAACTGATCAATATAAGTACAAATTATTTTAACTATCGTAATCTTCTGCCGAAGCATTATGAACAAATATATTAACAGGTTCCAAAATCTGTCTTTGACTTTTGATATAGATACTGAATTTAATCCGTCTCCAATCCTTTATAAGGCTACATTCGTTTTATCAGTTACGTGATTATTCTAAATGACATAAAGCAATTACAAGTAAAACCAAGCATTTCTGTTGAATAAAACTTACCTTCTCGTATATAATTTAGTTTAGATCAATATATTTGACTTTAATAACTTTCACAGTCGCTACTACTGCTATCATTAATACAAAATATTACTGGATTAATATCTGTTTTATCAATTTCTATTTCCCTATCCCACGACGTCTTTATTTCTTGTTCAATATGAGTGATGGTAGGCCAAGTTTCATGTGTAATTATTCGAAAAACGCTGTACTGAATACTAGTCACCTGCTTGTTAAACGCTACGCTTGTCAAGTGTCATACGCTCCGTGAAAATAAAAATCTGACAACAATGCTCAGAATAGCCATGTATCAAATAAAATATTGATATAGAAAAGTAATATTTAATAATTATATCTATAATATTTAATTTCTAACTGACTTTCATGTAATAGTATTTTACTAGCCGTAGCTATTTATCCTAAAATATTAATTGGTTGGTTGAATTTTATTGTTCTAAAATTGTTCCGGTTGATTGGAATTTGTAGTGGTATTGAATCAGCGTTTTTAGTTCGTACTTTTGCCGTGTCGGTTGCGAAAACGACCCGACTATATAATAAAGTTTATTTTGTTTTTTATTTATTCTCTCAGTTTTTTCTTATGTGACCCCTACTTCAATTATTTCTTTATAATGCAGAAAAACAAGCTTTATCAAATAAAGTAAAAAAAAACCAAGCTTCATATTTAAAAATAATATTGATGACGTCATAACTTTGACAAATTTGACTTTTTATTTTTTTGACTTATGTTAAAAGACGCGGAATAAAATAAACTGTTTGACGTGTTTTTGCATTTTTTTCAAAAATGAACATTGTACGTTTTATGAATTTTGTGCGTTACTTTGTCATAACCCTGTATAACAAACAGACGCTATTGTACTTACTACTATTTCTTTCTTTCATATACACACTATGACACACACGTGCTACGCCTAAACATCGGCCATATCTGATTTTATTTCTATAGTTATCTCTGTCGTCACAGGGAAAACTATATGTCCGTTTGTTTGCTGAGAACTGTCTGGAACTAGGAAAAAATAAGTGGACGAAAAATAAAGTACACTTTTCTTATTATTTCAAAGTATATAGAGAATTGGTCGAGAACCAACGTTGGTCGGTGAGCTAATGCAATAATGTCATGTTAAAAAAATGAATAAAGAGTAAAAGAATTTATTTTGTGTGTTTAATTATTACTCTATAAAAATCAGCCAAAAAATGATTTGTGAATTTTAGAACCATAACACCTAAAATTTATATTCGAAAGAAAAAACTATATTTGGCATACTGTATGTTATGCAAAGATTTTAGGAGAAACTAATTGACGTTTTATACAAGCGGTCATAAAGAACTAAATTGTTAAATGATGTACAATTTATAAGAAATATCTTTGCTGTTCCATTTCTACAGAATAAGTATAATTGAAAAGCCTTGATTGAATCGTATAGGCAACCTACACGGCCAAAGTACGAATTAAAGAAGAATTAAACGCTGGTTGGTTCAAATCTTGTTTTTGATTCTTCTGATTTTGTGAATTAAAAAAAAATATTTATTCATATCGCCAAGTCTACTAAACGATTCGCAGTTATGTATATACATTTATGCTTAATTATACCCATTTCCAAACGAAAAGTCACCATCTGAACTATCGTAAGTATAATAAGTACCCTATAAATTATTTATATAGATACTATAAATATATAACTTACAAAATGTGAAAAGTGTTTAGTGCGAAATAGGTATTTGAACAAGCTATATAGTCTTAGAATTATTTGTGTTGTACCTACTTTTATCAAAATCGCTTACATTAAAATTGATTACATAACCACAACCTGACTGATTATTTTATTATTAATGGACCATGATCACGACCAAGGCAATATCTAGAGGTGGTTTAACACACGTTTGGGAGTTCGGACGATTGAAACTCTGAAAAGTTAACACCTAAGTATATGCACTTGCGCAAAGTACTACATTAACAAAAATGGCTCGAAACACTCCAGACTGGCAAAGTCCGGCAAAGTAATCCCAACGGGATGGGCAAACCAGGTTTATTTGCTATAGCCAATACACTAACGCCAAAGACGGCCGTAAAGTTGTACATGTAAAACACTCGTATCAAAGACGACCATTATATGTGTCAATGTAGGCCATCTAACACTCTAGAAGTGTTCGTCAAGGAAACCAACAAATGCTTAATTGCACTAGGAAAAATTACGAAAGAAACACCGAAAGGAAGACACAAAACCAAATCAAAGACATCATTAACTCTAAATTCCCAATAGCAACCGCAAAATCCGGTGAAAGACCACTAAATTACGTGATCGAATATGGCGCCCCACAAAGCACGTCACCTAGGCCCGAAGAATCCTTAGAAGATTCGGTAATCTCTAACACATTCACAATTCAAAGCAACCACTAGTAAGACGCTTCAACGAGAACGACACTAAATACTATATAGATCTTTAATCCTATCATAAATATGTTCGCTGCATAACCTTGACAGCTGTTTTTCAATACTCAATTGATGGGTCTTTTACAGTGAGGTGCAAAAAATTGTGGTTCCAACAATACACGGAAAATGTTAGCCATATTTTCATATTATTATTATTACATACATATTTACATTTCCTAAAGTACAGTACTTACAAAAACATAATCAGTACGTACAGCTCACAGATTGAGAGCTGACCGGTGAGATGCCCTCCCCACAAGATACGCAGTGAATTCTTATAATATTAGGATAAGCAACAAATGTTATCATTTCCTTTTTCCGAATACTTTCTCTGTCTCACACTGACCTGTAAGACTCCGCCCAGCGGTCAGGACTCGGTCTGTGTACTGTACATACCTGTGATTCCTTAAACATTTCGGTAAGAGTCAGTTGTTTAGACGACTTAAATCATTCCCATGCGGTCAAGTCCCGTATCCCCTTGACGGTGAGCAGCCGGATGTAGTTACATTCTGCCGCTCCATCGATGGTAACGCAGTTTCTAGACACGCAAACGCCTCACTAGCTGGTTCAGTAGCCAGGTCATCCTATTAGTCATCAGTTTCTTTTTTTCTTCTGAGTTACTATTTGAATCAGCTCATCATCATTTAGAATTCAATACCCAGAGTCCGAAAAACCATTCCACATGGAAGCCAATCGCCCACGTCTTCTGTACTGCATTTGAAGCAACCAGGATTTTTTAAGAGAATGTCTCTTATGTTCTCTGTTCTCAAACGACACGTCGTTCGCATCCTCTTCTACTTCTCTTTCTTTATCTTCAATTTCGCATTACTTTTTTTTTCTGTTTCTGTAGTTCCCACTTAGTTGAAATTCCTTTCAGTTTGTTCCAAGCTCCTTTTAATGTGTGTGTTTTCACCAAATTCCGTGCTTCCGCCATCATATAAAAGCAATCTTTTGAATTAATTCTTGGGGAATGAGCCACAATGCCTTCTTCATTTTCGTCTTCTATCAAAAGCTTCCTCAACAGTAATCTTTTGTAGTGTCACTCCATAGTGTCAATAACCGATCGATCAATTAGCTGCAGCAAAACTGGTAACGTTTGGCGACAGGAAAAGGATTTCAAAATGTCTGTGTTCTCTGTCAAGAAGGCTTTCTATGGGGTGGATGGGTGTATTATCCGGAATCAACATAACCTTACTGCCTTCTTTTCCTATATTGCCTTATATTTTTTTACTTCAGGTATGAAAAGTGAATTGTACCATTCGGTAAACAAAGCAGCGGTCATCAAGGCCTTTCATTGATTTTTGTAAAAGACGGGAAGGAATTTTACATTTATGATATCCTGGTCGCTTTTTGATTTGCCTATCAACAGGAAGAGAATTTTGTAATTTCCTGTAGTACTTTTCAGCACAGTAACACGGTTTTTGCTAGCCTTATGGCGAAGCGCACTACTTTCTCATTTAGAAACTAGAGTGGATTTTTGCAAAAACCTTTCAAATAAGGCAAATCTCGTCTGCATTATACACAAACTCTGGGTCGTACAACCCTTCTTCACTTAATAACTGTCGAACGAAGCTGCATATATAACTCGTTGATCCGGATAATAGGCGATTCGGATAGCTCGAATTGCTCGAATACGGATATTTGGAGTTCTTCTTTACTTCATTTATTGAAACTTCAAACGATACTCTTTCATGACTAATAAAGTAAAAATAACTTATTTCGTTTCCAGTGGTATAATCTAATTTTTGTTATGCCCTATATAACAGAACAAGGGAAAGACAATACAGGCCAATGATATGATCGGTTTTAGTCAGTTTTGTATCGTGACAAGAGTAACTATCAACAAATTAATAACATTATTCTCATGTGTACTAACATAAGCTTCTGAGTTCTGTGTAGTTTAATTTAATATATATTTTAAAATAAACCTATAGACCGTCTCAACCTTAGTATCTAGTATGTGTCTTATGGAGAGAGACAACATAGAGTTGTCAGTTCGACAATGACAGGTTAGGTTGGTAGCTCATTATAATGACACGACATTTTAAATACTTGTTGGTTAGGATATGGTTCTATTATATATTATTATTTTGCACGACCCTTGCATAATAGGCACGTTCACTCCCTTAA
Organism: Amphimallon solstitiale; assembly: GCA_963170755.1. NCBI lineage: Eukaryota > Metazoa > Arthropoda > Insecta > Coleoptera > Scarabaeidae > Amphimallon > Amphimallon solstitiale. The sequence continues at coordinate 55,582,817 of OY720681.1, read as the reverse complement.
ATGAGGGAGTGAAGTGACTCTTTTGCTCCCTTGGTATAAAAAACATAGCCAACTCAATTTATGAATTTAATCGTTTATTTAATATTAATATTGACATTAATGTTAGTACCACCATTAATAGTGAACAAAGATGTTAATGGACTAATCACACGTTGCTTAAAGCCGCTAGAATTGGACAGTCGATTTTCTTTTACATTAATATCCACTTGATTTGACCCACTGGAAGTTGACGGTCGATTTTCCTTTTCGAAGAAAATACGGGCAGTTTCTCGATATTCACAAAAAACCAATATGGCTACCCTTATTTATCGGTCGTCAAGGGTTTCCATCAGAACCAGCATGATTTTTGCGTTCGACAACTGGAAACGTCATGTTGACAATTTTTAAAAAAAGTTAGATTTCTTCAATTAAAATCGTTTGGGTCGTGCAAAAAATAGTATATACACCTCGGGAGTGAATGAATTTCTCCTCGGTGCTTTGTAGAGCCCTCGGGCTACAAACTGCACCTCGGAAAAAAACATCATTTCACTCCCTAGGTGTATAATATACTATTATATTATAATATTAATTTGACACTTGACAGGAAGGTTATGCTGTGATACTTACACCACACCGATAATACCAATCATAAACATAATATGGAACTGACAACATTGCCTTGAAATAAAAAAAGACAATTTATTACAAATTGTTTGCGGTAGTAAAAAAGGTAGGTACCGTCACGTGGGGCTTTATGGAACGATATTGATATATTTTTTACCATAACTTGTTCGATTTTTGTTGTAATCATTTGTAATTTTTTTTATTAGGACCGAGATTATGCAAGGCATACAATAACGTCAAGAGCAAAATGCTATCTTTTATAGAAAAAAGAATTTTTTTTATTTTGTGTCGTTCCATATAAGAGACCAAATGGGGCTATTTGGAACGATCAACTATTTCTATAGAAAGAACACGTTAAATTCAAAATATTCCAGTATACAAAAGTATGTAAGTTATATGGAACACTTTTAACATAAAAATTTTTTTTTTTTTATTTTTATTTATTATAGGGGATTCAAAAAGTATTATAATGGTGAAACACTAAATTTGTCGTTCCATATGCTTTATTTCTTTGGTAAAAACGCATAACAAATACATGTAAATCTCTATAAATTCATCTCAAATATAAACTCTTAAGTATAAAAACGAAAATACATCAAAAAATACAAATATAAAAATTAAAAACAATTTTTGGGAAAAATGTAACGTCCTCTAAAAACTAGTGGCTGAGGTAGAATCCATTTTATTTGTTTAAAGGGAATAATGTTTTTGTCTTCTATTAATGGAAAAGTAAAAGTGTCTTTTTTTCCATTATAATTTCTGAGGCACAAAATTTCATATGTTTGATTTTCCAAACATTTAACTATCTTTGACACAAATTCTTTGCTTGTCTCTTTTTTTGTGTTCATATTGTACAAAAAGCTAACAATCACAAAAGTATTGACAATAATATCGCTGGGTTGAGGTTCTTTTTTATCATTGTTTGTATCACAGACATTTATTATTCCACTGCACTCTGGAAGTTGAGATGTTTCCTCTTCTTCTTCTTCATCTGTATCTTCCAAAGGTTCGTAATTTATGTTTATATTTTTAATACTTTGATTTTCTTGATTTATAATACTAGCATTAGTCAGACTATCTTCATTGCATTGTTCAGTCTCATAAATACTTTCAGTCTCTTCGGTTTCGTTATTATTATTTTGGTAAAAATCGTTTGTTGTAACTGATCTACCTGGAGGCACATTAATTTTTTTTCTTCTTTTTGTGGTAGGTTTTTCTTTAGCTCCAGTTGTTGTCTCCATAATATTTGTAAATGATTGTACTAAGGCTGCATCCTGTCCTACGATGTCAGGTGGTGCTGCTCCGATCAATCGCTTGAGAACCTGATGTCTATCAAGTGGTAATATTCCAGCTCCTCTAAACCCTGCCAAAATGTTCGCTTCTATTTTAGAGCCTAACGTTTCCAATGTTTTTTTTAGCACACTTGGAAAAGCAGTTTTGGATAAAGTACCCTTATTTTTTTCTTTCCATGCAGATAGGGTCTTTTTCCAAGCACCCTTCAATGGACAAAAAAATCCCACATCTAGGGGTTGACACACGTGGGTGCTATTGGCGGGTAAAAATATAAAACTTATATTATTTCTTTCACAAGCTTGTACAACAGTTTCGGAAAGGTGGCTAGACAAATTATCTCCGATTAATAACTTTTTACCATCCAATCTCCTCAAAAATGGTAAAGCTATTTTGTTGAACCAATCTTCAAAAATAAAGCCATCAAACCACCCGCTTGTTGATCGATTATAACAGGCTCCAGTTGGACCATTCTCCACCCACTCGGGATATAAATTGGTGGCTTTATAAACAATGTATGGGGGCAGTAAAGTCCCATCTGCAGCAGCTGCGAACATCACAGAAGTGTGAGCTTTTGAACTGTCGATAATTTTATAGGCATGCTTAACTCCCTTTCTTACAATTACAGACTGTTTTTCGGGATCATCAACTAGTCCTGATTCATCATAATTAATGATATTCTGTGGCGGTACCTCCCCAATAGATTCTTCTAATTCATTGAAATAATTGTTAACAATTTCAGGTGATAGTTCAGCCCGGCTTCTCTTAATATTCTCGGAATTTCTTACAGATAATTCATTGTGTCTTGTCATAAAATTTCGTACCCATTCTTTACCAGGAAGATTATCTTGGAAACATTTGATTGTAAGCCCTCTTCTGTTTAAATATTCTCGAACAAAGTATCTCAGCGAACCCGGAGGAAATGGATATCCAAAACTTGACGCAACTAACAAGGCATGAACAATTTTTTTTCCATCAATGTGACTCAGAACTGGTGGTTTCCCCAATATGTCCGAATTTAGACCTCGATACCGCCGATAAAGGGTAGTTTTCGGCACCCCATGCCGTTCTGCTGCTTGTCCAAAAGAGAAACTTCCTTCCACAACATCTCTGAGAGCATCTTCAAGGTGGTCTAATGGATAATCCCTCCTTAATTTGCGACCAGGCAACCTCTTGTAGGTGCGCACCATGTCGTTCCATATAAGCCTACTTTTTACATTTTCGCGTGTATAAAAAAAAATAAAAATAATTTTTGAACAAGGGATGGCTACATTATTTATTGAGGTTATGTACTAATATTCTTTCCACAGAAGCATCATCGAATTGTAAATAGTTTTTGAGGTACAGAGGAGACAATTCATGCTTTAAAAAACATGCAATATTTTGTCTGCAATTGCAATTTTTTTTTAATACTTACGAAATTGTAAACGACAAATAAACATCGACCACTCAATTGGCCAAATCCCAAGAATAAGAATCCTATTTTACCGGCAATGAAACTGTCAACATAAGAAAGTTACCAACAAATATAAATTTTGGCGCCAAATTGTTCCATATAACCTGCCCGTTCCATAAAGCCCCACGTGACGGTATATATCTCATAAGAGACTTTACTGAATACTAAGGTTGAGACGATCTCATAGTCAACATTAATATGCAAAATATAGTGCTGTTAAAATCTCAATTCAGAGTGATATCAAACATTGACTGGCGCATGCCCATTAGAAAAGTCGGAAACTCTCGAATAACTTCTCACAAATTTCTCTGCGAACAAACCTATAGGCTATAAGCAATCAAATCACAAGATATGCTTATAATTGAAACATAAAAGCATTTTCAAATTATTATTTATTAAACCATTTTAATACACACACAATTACTAAATGATACAAGAATGAATTGAATTAGTGTAAGCTCAGGTCATCATTTACTCTGCCTTGAAAATCATGTAGATATTTACGAAAATGAATTTTAATGTACAGTTCAGGTCGTTCTTGCAACTTCTCAATTATGGAACTATAGGGTATAGACTCAATCTTATTTTTCGGCTCTCTTAGTGACAAAATACGAATAGATATCAAATATGCGCAAACACTTGCATCAGTTGCTAAAAGCGTTTCCACAAACTCACACGGGTCAGCGTTAGAAATGCGTCCCAAAAATCCTCTAAGACTTATCAAGAAGAAATTGAAGACAAACTCACTGCCACCATCAGGAAAGTATTTAAATAGTAATTCGGTCACTTTTGTTGCGAACTTTTTTATGTTATATTCCCATTCAGCATAAGCTAAGGTGAAAGCAACATTGTAATGATAATCTATATTGATTTCTGGCAAGAACTTCGAAAACCATACTCTTCCAAACTTTTCTACCATCGAATATCTTGGGAAGAACTCTAGAAAACCACGACAAATGTTTTTGTGTGCGGAGCTCGCTTCGAAGCATATGCTGTCTCAGCGGCCGAGTTCATTGTCTGCCGGCCCTGCTTACACAATTGTGCATCGAAGGCGATGTGAGACCTCCTGTGTATGCGTACGGACTGCAGTGTTTGCGTATATATAGGTGGCCGAGAGCTCCTCGATGGTTCATATGTATGTATGTTATATGTAATCGTATGTTTGATGCAGAGCGACCACCGACATATCGGCGCACACCAAATTTAAATAAATGTGTATTTGACCGAAATTTGTGTTTTCTTTCACGGTACTTTCAAAAGAGGAAGTATCCTTAACAACTTCCTATTTCAACAACATAACTCACCCATGCATAAATCCGGAGTGGTTCGAGTGGATCGAAACTGCAAATATTGAAACTCTACACTGGCTCCCTAAAAGTCCAGGTTTAAATCCTTGGAAATGTATGAAAAAGAGAATTTCTGATGATGTATACAACAATTTAAATCAATTATGGAATCAAATTGAAACTACCTGGGAAAATGTCACCGTAGACTATTGCCAGGAACTTCTCGACAGCATGCCGCCTCGTTTAGCAAAAGTAATAGAAAATAACGGAGGGTGGACACACTATTAATTATCTAATATGATTTTTCTGCTTTGCACTGAGTAATTAATTAAGTAAATTTAATTAGAAAAATTTACCCAGGGTGAGATCGAACCCACTCCTACCAATTGCTAGTCAGGTGCGCGAACAGTACACTACCTGGGCCGTGAGTTCGGGTCTTCTTAATCGTCTTGAAACATCTGAAGAAGCAGATGTAATTTTATATTATTGCGGGCAGTACGCGGGTGTACTTTCAAATAATTTTTAAAAATTACACATTTGTCCATATAGGTTCTGCTCTAAATAAAAAAGTATTTAGAGCTGCCGTTGGAATAATTATTGTAAAGAAAATACCAAAATTCGGACCGGAAGGAATTAAGAAAGTAAATTTTAGGCTGGATTTAGGATAATTTCTGTATAAAAAATTTAGAACAACTTTTGTATACACGTTTCGGAACGCACATACATATAAGAAAGCCGTGTGATGCTCACACCTCATTTTTTTTCACTTGAATTTGTATCTCATTCTACTAATTACACGATTTTATAGTGAATATTGGGAGAGGAACGATTGCATACTTTTTACATTACAACGTAAACAAGTGTAAAATCAATACGATTTATTAATATGTTAAGCAACAACAATAAAAAATTACACTGCTTGCTGATTATAAGTGTTTTTATGGACGGCCAAGTTATAGGATATGCTTATATTACATACACATATGCAAATTATTATTTATTAATTCATTGTAATACAGAGATATTTAATTTAATAAAAGCATCAATTGGATTAGTGTTCTGCCAATCTTCCATTTCCTCTGCGTTGAATATTCTGCAAATATTTACGAAAATGAATTTTAATGTACAATTCCGGTCGTTCTTTCAACTTCTCAATTATGGAACTGTAACGTCTAGATTCAATCATATTCCTCGGTTTTCTCAGTGACAAAATACGAATTGATATCAAATATGCAAAAACACTTGCATCAGTTGCTAAAAGCGTTTCCACAAACTGACACTGGTCTACGTTAGAAATGCGTCCCAAAAATTCTCTAAGACTTATCAAGAAGAAATTGAAGACAAACTCACTGCCACCATCAGCAAAATATTTAAATAGTAATTCGGTCACTTTTGTTGCGAACTTTTTTATGTTATATTCGCATTCAGCATAAGCTAAGGTGAAAACAACATTGTAATGATAATCTATATTAATTTCTGGAGAGAACTTCGAGAACCACACTTTTCCAAACTTTTCAACCATCGAATACTCTGGCAAGAACTCAAGAAAACCTCGACAAATCTTCTTCATAAAATCTGACTGCTTGTCGTTAATATGATCATTAGGATGGGCTCTATTGTATTCCTCTAATTTATTCAATGCAAAATCATAGAGAACATTCCGTTTTTGGTCTGTAGAATGAAAAATAAAATTTATCCAATTGACGCTTGCACTTCCAGTATCTTCGCTGAATAATGCATCAATCAGAAATGTTTGCAATGAATCACATTCTAATTCACTGATTATTTCTGGTGACATGTTATGGATAAGATCGAATCTCTTTCGTCGAGTTTCTGTCAATTTATTTGACTTGAGTAGCGCATATGCTTCGGGAATATACGCAGTTCTGTATTTCACAGGAACTTCCCCAATTTTTAGTAGCAAATCGCTTGCCTCCACATCCTCCTTGTCGATTCCGTGCATTGTAGCTTTTATTAGTTTCCAAGTACTTTCCGTTGGCGTTTTCGCTGCGTATTCAAGCGCTGTCTTAAACAAAATAGTTTTTATTGAGGCATTTTTCTCGGTGAAGCTCTCTTCAAGAATTAACTTACAAAACTCGTCGAACGGACAAATTAACTTACTCAAATGGATGGTATGTTTCCGTACGGACACTGCCGATTTGTGCAACTTCTTCAAAAATAGTACAGCTTGTTTTTCTGGCACATGGTTCATAATGCTGTATAGCGGTTGCAAGGCATATCCTAAATAATCGCCAATGCAAAACTTCAAAATCACTTGCAGAAAATCTGCGGGTGTATTCCAATGTTTCAAGTTTTTAAGAATGCTTTCTTGTAACTTGATCTTTTCCAATGGATCATCTACATTAATTTTTCCGTCAGCGTTAGGGTCGGATGATTCAGACATTCGTAGAAAATAATCTTGATTCAACAAAGACAGAATATATAACGCGGTATTTTTTCTCGGAATTGATGTATTTGTTTGGATTGCTTCGACGCATAAATCGGTCATTCTTTCAGGTATAGTTCTAAATGAATGCAATGATAAATATAGGACAAATTTTTTATATTGCTCAATGCATGGAAGATCAACTATGAATTCCACTTTATTAAGTAATTCATCTTTACGATTTAATATGTACCAGCGGAGAAGGGACAATTCTTCCAAGAAATAGTGTCTATGTTCCCAAACAATTGGATTAAGTTCCTCATAGTATTGTGGAAGATAATAGCTAACAATCTCCGCTAACCTAGGGAAATGTTTTGTTTTTAATAATCTTCGCAGCAAAGATAAATGGTCTAAAATTGATATATGATCTTCTGACGGAGTAGATTGATTATAATTAAGAATCCATAGCAGATATTTCGCTAATAATTGATCTAACTTCTTTCCGTCTTCGACTTTGTCTATATATTTCTTCATCTCCGTAATGCATAATCTTCTGTATTTTGGTATTTTCGAGAAAATATCATCACTACAATGTTGCTTCACTAGTTCAATACAATCTTTCATCTGCACGCTAACATCCAAGTTATTATTTAATCGGTGAGCTATGCGTTTCTCTAGAAAGTAATCATGCCTTATCCTGATATCCTTCAGCAGTAGTAACTTTTCGATGCGGTCGATGTACATCCAGTGGTTTGCACTAAGATTTTCAATGTGTACCCACGATTCTAGATTTCTAAAAAAGCCTTCTAAAGCTATCATATCATTTCTATGTCTTTTTTCCACATATTCCAATATCTTCAAAAGATAACCTTCGTCTTTATGAAATTCACAAGTTTTATAGAGCATGGACAAGTACGAAACTCTTTTGTGTGTCTCTGAACAGTGTTTGATTTTATCCATGAGATACAGCACGGCTACTTCCGGCCGAAGAAGATACGCTAATGTATCATTTTCTTCCATTTTTACTTTTAATACACTTTCACGAAGCTCTTCGGGCATTAAAAGAAGAATCTCTACGGTGACGATTTTCGGTTTATCATGCAAGTTACAACCGAATTTTTCTTTAAAGAAATCGTTCAGAAATTTATATCGCCTACTTTCCGATATAAATGCATAAATAAACTGTCTAATTCCTGACCAAAGAGAATGATTGTTATGATTATGAAAGTCTATCATGCTTTCTGTTGTCCTCTGCAATAGAAATTCTTTAAATATTTTGGGATTTTTGCGTAATTGTTTATATACTTGTCTTTTTTGGAATCTTATATGACAACTATCTACTTCTTTTAGTAAATGTTCTTTATCTCTGAGCACCTTTTTTGTTAAACGCTTACCAAAGCTAATATTGGAAGAGTATTGTTCGTGTAATTTCCAAAACAATTCTTCATTATTCATAATGATTACTTTTAATATCTTAATTTCTTCTGCATGATGCTTCCTGTCATGCTTATGATGGAGGTATCCAATATAAAATTCAAAGAACTCATTAATGCTTCTCTTCCATATACTCATTAACTGTCTATGTGTCAGCACTAAATTGTACTGTTGTACTTTCTTTTTAATCATTTCTATGGGACAATATGGCAGCATTACTCTTGCCGACGAAATTCCGTATTTTTCCTCGATCGCTTCAAAGAATTCTTCCGCTTTGTCTTCGCTGAACAAATTTTTCGATACTCTATTAATAATTTTCATTCTTGCGGAGAATGAAGTATGTGGTAAGATGTCATTAACGAATGTGCCTCCATGCATATTTCGAAACGTCGCCTTGAAAAAATTCCAGTCTTTCAAAACCATCGAAATATACAATACATTTCCAGACTTTAGCAGTTCCAGAACGGCATCGTATATTTGATAATGCAGAAGTAAGTCAACTTTAAGTACTTCTTCTAATTTATTGTTGGGTTTTAGATTCATAACGAAGGTATTCTTTATAGTCTCATTTGAAATTTTCTCATTCAACTCCGTAATAAACAAATTGAAGCTTTTCTTTTTTTCTTCAACGGTCAAACCAGGTAAATCATGAAATTTCTTATCCAGTTCAGTTTCAAGCTCCATTTTAATTTTGTTTAATAAGCATCAACAATATACATATATTTATATCTGAAACACATAAATAATCAACATTACTTTTATTTGGTTTACCTATTTGTGTTATTAATTAAATATTTTGTTACGTCTGCCTGCTGCTATACGTAAGTATCTAGCAACAAAATGTCAGCAGAAGGCGCAGCAAAATGGCGTCGTCGAAATCCAAAATACAATCATCCACGCGATATAGTAGATGTGCCCGTTTACCCAGGCTGAATTAACTATAACTCTGCACAAATAAACTTCATGAAAGTTTCGGAGAGGTTGGTGTGTCGCCTTCAATATGCCTTACCTTTCACTTCCCAGGGTACGGTGGTAAATATGGAGGAGCGTTTTATGCATCTGTATGATACGAGATCTCGAACTAATTGCTGATTAGATTAGACATCATTAGTCTGTGTTAAGTGCGTCATGTAACAATTTAACCTGATTTTTGACTTTGATAATTACCATATACAAGGCGTTCCGTAGTCGGAACCTTGCCTCATTTTTTTTTGTGTGTAATTAACTACTTTTGTAATTTCTAGTAGTCATTAATTAATCTTCTTCTGGTATGCTTTATATTTTTGGTGCTGCTATGTGTAGTGTGCAACGATTTGTCTGAATTAAATTTGTTCTTTTCTAACTTGCGTAGTTGTCTTATCTTGCAACCTTGGGTACTCAAATTGACTTTGCTTCTGGGTTAAGTAGCATTTTGGGGCGGGTTTAATCTCAAGGAAGCTGACGCCTCAATTATTCATCCAACAGTGTTCGAGATGACCTATGCCCACACACCGACGAGTTAGCGGCAAAACCCTCCCCCATATTTACCACCGTACCCTGGGAAGTGAAAGGCAAGGCATATTGAAGGCGACACACCAAACTCTCTGAAACTTTCATGAAGTTTATTTGTGCAGAGTTATAGTTAGTTCAGTCTGGGTAAACGGGCACATCTACTATATCGCGTGGATGATTGTATTTTGGATTCCGACGGCGCCATTTTGCTGCGCCTTCTGCTGACATTTTGTTGCTAAATACTTATACCGGGCTCTTTTTTTATCATTACACACAGCATTTTCCCTATGTGTAATGATAAAAAAAAAATTGTCAATGCATTAGCGATATAGTCACTGTATAGTAGACAACCAGTTATACACCAATGAAGAATTTACGTATAGCATATCTTAATTTTTAAATCAGGTTGCCATAACGGGAAAAACATTTTTTGTCTAATATTTCTGAATTTTTATTCAAACATAAGTCATAAATTAAATACATTTTATTAAAAAATAGATAATTTATTTATAAATCATGGATAAATACAACAGAAATGAAAAGGTGGCAATAGTAATGTGGTACCAGAAAAATAATAGTTTAAGGCAAGTTAGAGACATGTTTTACGTCAATTATCCAGACAGGCCTATATACCTTGTGCAAAAACAATTCTGAACTTTTTTAAAAAATTTCAAGAAGATGGTTGTGTTCTAAATTCTCACAAAAAAAGAAATAGAACCAATCATGTTCGAACAGAAGACATGAAATTAATTATGCTGTGTTACGTAGAGGAACGGTCTGTAGGATCGCTTTTAGATGTAGCTAAACATTTTGGAGTATCGTACAGTTCGGTGTACAAAACTCTGAAAGAATTTAAATATAGGCCATACAAAATATCAAATCATCAAGAGCTTTTCGAAGAGGATAAGATAAAACGAACTGAGTTTTGTGAAATAATGTTTAACATGTTAAATGAAAACCAAGAAATTTTAAGTAAAATAATTTTTACTGATGAGGCTACATTTACCATAAACGGTGAAGTCAACTCTCAGAACTTTCGGTTTGTACCCTACATTTATCCATGAAAAATTATTAAATTTCCTATCCATTAATCTATTAAGTACTGGTCCCGTACAAATCCTCACGCTTAAAACCTGACCCGAACACAGTACCCTCAAAAAGTTAATGTCTGGATTGGAATAATAAGCGATAGACTTATTGGCCCATTTTTTATTGACGGTAACCTCACTGCAGTGAAATATTTGCATTTGTTGAGAGACCATATCATTCCATCAATTGATATGATGAATGTTGATGAACCCTGGTTCCAAATGGATGGGGCCCCGCCACAATCTACTAACGCTATCAGGAATTTTTTAAATAACTTATTTCAAAGACGGTGGATTGGTAGATTTGGTCCCAAGATCAGCTGATTTATCTCCAAATGACTATTTTCTTTGGGGTTACCTAAAAAGTAAAATTTACAACAATGTACGAATACGCAACTTGAATGAACTAAAAGAGCGTATACGTACTGCATGTAATGGAATAAGGCCAGAATTTATTAGAAATACACTTCGTTGCTTTCAAGAAAGCCTTGCTTATTGCCTTGAAAGACAAGGTGGACATTTCGAGAACTTGTTATGATATTAGACTTCACATTTAAGTTCGTTTAATTGTTATAATAAACCAATTATTTTGTTCCAAGTGATATTCTGCATTTTCTTTATTAAAAACATAACCTAATTCTTCTAAGCTTTATTTTGCTCTCTATCGCCCAGTGTTACCAGTACAAGTATTATTGCCGAATCAAATACTTTCGCGCTAAATTTTAACAGTTTCGTAATACATGTAAAAGGTTTTATGTACGCTGCAAAGTTTAATTTTTCCGTACAAATAATTTATGGTAGAAGTAAGAGAAACGGATCTCCAGAATATTATTTTATTTGTATCAACATTACGCGGACAGTGGGAAATGGCGGGAAATCATTAATGTAGCAATTATGATGTTGACGACGTGATATATTTCGAATTTTAAAATTGTAAGAAAAATTGTACAAAATTAGTTATTTACGATATAATTGTTAAAGTGCTATTTTATTTTGCGAGTAAGATTTGCGACACAAGGGTGATTAGGAACTGGAGCAATTTAAAATAAGCAAAATAAAATAACATTTTAACACGTGTATCGTACAGTGTTTCTGCTACAAACTCAATTTTTATTTTAAAATTTTAATAAAAAGTTTAATGAAAATTGACATAAAAATCTTATGACAGCTCACTGTTCCTGCTTGTCAAAATACGAGTGTGTATAACTGGTTGTCTACTATAGAGTGACTATATCCTTAATGCATTGACAATTTTTTTTTATCATTACACATAGGGAAAATGCTATGTGTAATGATAAAAAAAGAGCCCGGTATATAGCAGCAGGCAGGCGTAACAATTTGTTTATTATTACAAATATTAAAACAGTTTTACTATTATTTATAGTTAAGTTAAAAATTTAACAATGCAAAAATATACATCACTGAATTAAAAAGCAAATTTATATACGATTCCGTTATGCACAAATATTCTAAATATATAATGGAAGATTATTCCGAAATATTTACTGCTATGTAGGTATGTTCCATAATAGAATAGGTAATGCAAGTCATGTTATCAGTCTCATATTAACGATGCTTCACAAAACCCAAAAGGTCTGGTACCACTGTTCTAATACTTCGCGCACAATACTCTAGAGGGGCTCACTATGACAACAATAGTATTATTTTTCTTGAATATTGTAAAAGTCTAAACGAGACATAGTAAATATATGATTATTATCATTGTTCTCTTTATCACCTAATTTCCTCATCATACCCTTTCATGAAGAGATGGAAATGTTAAAACAAACGATAATAAATTTAGATAAATAAATGTTTATTTTTTAAATAATACGAGGGACACTATTTATGTATTGAGAATTGGCAACACTGGTATTGCCAGGTGAAATTTGAAATTGTCATCGTAAAGTTTGACATTTTTGACGTTATAGGTAGTCAGAAAGTTTTGACGTGCGAGCAATATTTGTGTTTTTTGCAGTGTTTAAAATTTCATATCGGCCAAAATATGGAATTAACTCGCGAAAATTTTCGAGCTATGATTTATTATGACTTTCGACGTGATCTAACTCAAGAACAATGCATCAATCAACTGAATTCAACTTTTGGTGATGAAGCGCCATCCACACCCACTGTATATCGCTGGTACATTGAATTCAAACGTGGACGAAGTTCGCTCACGGACTAAGTTAAAGAAGGTAGTTCAAAATCGGTCGTTGTGCCGGAAAATATCGATGCTGTGCGAAAACTAATTGAAGAAGATCGTCATGTGACATATCAAGAAATCGAGAGATATTTAAGCATTAGTATGACCAGCATACATAATATTTGCACGAACATTTGTGTGTTCGGAAGCTGTGTGCGCGTTGGATTCCACATTTGTTGAAAGATGCTCAAAAAAATGCTCGCGTCGATTGGTGCCGTAAAATGATTTCAAAATACAACTGTGGTGCATCCAAAGCGGTATACAACATCGTCACAGGTGACGAGTCGTGGATTTATTCTTATGAGCCAGAAAGAAAAGGCCAGTCGGCAGTTTGGGTGTTTCAATGTGAAGCAAAGCCAACAAAAGTTGTTCGTTCTCGCAGCGGTAGGAAGCAAATGGTGGCGTTTTTCTTCACGAAAACTGGTCCTGTGGTAACTGTGGCTCTCGAAAATCAAAAGACCGTTAATTCAGCGTGGTATACGACCATTTGTTTGCCTGAAGTTTTCGGTAAATTGAGAGAAACCAACCCAAAATGACGAATCATTTTGCATCATGACAATGCGAGCTCACACACATCACATGCAACAAACGAGTATTTGGACACACAAAAGATCGAATTGATGGGTCATCCACCTTACAGCCCCGACTTGGCACCCAATGACTTCTTCTTGTTTCCAGTAATTAAAGATAAACTGCGTGGACAACGATTTTCATCGCCCGAAGAAGCGGTTGAGGCCTTCAAAACGCGTGTTTTAGAGCTACCATCTTCTGACTGGACAAAGTGCTTTGAAGGCGATTATTTTGAAAAGCAATAAAGGTATTTTTCATCAAATTCATTAGTTTATTCTTTCTATTCTCGATACATAAATAGTGTCCCTAGTATTTTACGATCCTTTTGTTATGTACTTATCTAATAACTTAGAAAGTACCTATATGGTGTTAAAAACAAAATTATTAAATTTAAAAAGGAATTTGTTTAAAAATACTTGCACAATGTATTGAAGTATCTTTTTAACTTACATATCGCGTGTTTCGGAATTGCACGGCACTATTGTAGGTACTTGTTCTCCAACATAAAATAAACAAAATATTCCATATAAACATATGTCTCAAATTAATTTATTACTAAGATATTGGAGCATAAAGATATTAATTTAACAATACAACATCCAAAAGAACTGTATAAAGTGGCCACCGCTTTGTTGAATGCAGCATTCAGCACGACAAATTCATTCTTCTTTGGCACTTCGTATAGCATCAGGATGATCCTTGGTAGTTGCTAAGGCTTCCACGATGCGATTACTAAATTACCGATCTAACGGCGTTAGATCGGGATTCATCAGAGTTTAGTAATCGCATCGTGGAAGCCGCAGCAACTATCAAGAATCATCCTGATGCTATACGATGTGCTAAAGAAGCATGAATTTGTCGTGGTAAATGCTCCATTCAACAATACGATGGCCACTTTAAACAGTTCTTTTGGATGTTGTATTGTTAAATTAATATCTTTATGCTCCAATATCTTAGTAATAAATTAATTTGAGACATATGTTTATATGGACTTTTTGTTTATTTTATGCTGGAGAACAAGTACCTACAATAGTGCCGTGCAATTCCGAAACACCCGGTATATTATCTAATATTTAATTATTACATTAAAAGATGTCAATAAAAATAAATTCCAGATATACCTATATATTGACTATTGAGTATCAATGTTTAATTATAATTAACATGTGGGAGAGTCATATAACCGCAATTAATACAGGAATATAATTTTGAAAGAATAAATTATAGTGATGTATAAATAAAACAATGTGTGTTGGCGGAAATATCTATTTGTTCCATAGACATACTTTCACAGTAAACTAGTAAAATGGCGGTTTATCAGTGACATTCTTGTAGCGTTCTTTCTATATAACTGTCTTCATTGTCATTATTAATAATATCAAAGTTTTGCTCTTCCACGACAAAATCATATTGGGTTCACCATTTCCTTCGTTTATAGCTATGTTATGTAAAACAGCAGTTGCTATTATAATTACCATCGATCTGTCTAATGAAACGCTCATTCCTAAGTAGTGATGGGCATAAAAATTCGAATCGATGAACTAGTTCATGCGATGTAATTGACATGGAAGAACTAGTTCGTAAGAATAGTTCGCGCAAAGAACTACTTGCAACTTATGTCTGTACTTTAAGACAGAAATCCTTGTTGAACTAAAGATCAACAGTATATATTATATCTTGTATCCGCTTAAAACATGAATTGCAAATCCGTAAATTTATGAGAAAACTAAATAGGTAGTAATACACAAAAGTATTTAGAGTTGCAGTTGGAATGATTTTTCTATAAACAAAATTTCACAATCCGGACCGGAAGTGACACTTTTATTTTTATCGAATAAGTATATAACAATTTTTTGCAAGTATTTCTCAAATTATGCATTCTATAGAGATTTATTAAGAGAATAAAAGTATGTACTGGATTTAGGATAACTTCTGTATAAAAAAAATTGGAACAACTTTTATATACACATTTCGGAACCCACAGACGTATAAGAAAGTCGTGTGTGCCTACACCTTATTTTTTTTACTTGATTTCTTGTTTCAATCTACCAATTACACGATTATTTAGAGAATATTATGAGAGCAATGATTCCATAATTGCTGATCAATTATTAGTGTTTTTATTAGCGGTGAAGTCATAGGGATATGCTTATATTACAAACACATATGCAAATTATTATTTATTAATTCACTGTAATACAAAGATATTTAATAAAACTATATAATAAAAGCATCAATTGAATTAGTGTACGGCCAATTTTTCATTTACTCTGCGTTGAAACTCCTGTAAATGTTTACGAAAATGAATTTTAATGTACAATTCAGGTCGTTCTTGCAACTTCTCAATTATGGAACTGCAACGTACAAATTCTATCTTATTTCTCGGCTCTCTCAATGGCAAAATACGAATTGATATCAAATATGCGAAAACACATGGATCAGTTGCTAAAAGCGTTTCCACAATGTCACAGGAGTCTGCGTTAGATATGCGTCCCAAAAATTCTCTAAGACTTATCACAAAGAAATCGAAGACATACTCACTGCCACCATCAGGAAAATATTTAAACAGTAATTCGATAATTTTTGTTGCGAACTTTTTTATGTTATATTCGCATTCAGCATAAGCTAAGGTGAAAACAACATTGTAATGATGATCTATATTAATTTCTGGAGAGCACTTCGAGAACCACACTTTTCCGAACTTTTCAACCATCGAGTATCTGGAAGAGAACGCTAGAAAACCTCGGCAAATGTCCCTCATAAAATTTGACTGCTTATAGTCAATATGATCACTAGGATGGGCTCTATTATATTCCTCCAATTTATTCAATGCAAAATCATAGAGAACATTCTGTTTTTCGCCTGTAGAATGAAAAATAAAATTTATCCAATTGTCGATTGCACTTCCAGCGTCTTCGTTGAATAGTACATCAGTCAGAAATGTTTGCAATAAATCACATTCTAATTGATGGATTATTTCTGGTGAGATATTATTTATAAGATCGAATCTGTTCCGTTGAATTTGTGTCAATTTATTCGACTTGAGAAGCGCATACGCTTCGGGAATATACGCAGCTCTATATTCCACAGGAACTCCCTCAATTCTTAGTAGCAAATAGCTTGCCTCCACATCCTCTTTGTCGATTCCATGCATGGTAGCTTTTATTAGTTCCCAAGTTCTTTCCGTCGGCATTCTCGATGCGTATTCGAGCGCTTTCTTAAACAAAATAGTTTTTATTGAAGCATTTTTCTCGACGACGCTCTCTTCAAGAATGAACTTACAAAACTCATCGAACGGACAAATAAACTTACTCAAATGGATGGTATGTTTCCGTACGGACACTGCCGATTTGTGCAATTTCTTCAAAAATAGTACAGCTTGTTTTTCTGGAACATGGTTCATAATGCTGTACAACGGTTGCAAGGCATATTTTAAATAATCGCCGACGCAAAACTTCAAAATCACATGCAGCAAATCAGCTGGTGTATTCCAATGTTTCAAATTTTTGAGAATGCTTTCTTGTAACTTGATCTTTTCCGGTGGATCATCTACATTAATTTTTCCGTCGGCGTTGGGGTTGGATGATTCAGATATTCGTAGAAAATAATCTTGACTCAACAAAGACAGAATATTTAACGCGGTATTTTTTCTCGGAATTGACTCATTTGTTTGGATTGCTTCGACGCATAAATCGGTCATTCTTTCAGGTATAGCTCTAAATGAATGCAATGATAAATATAGTACAAATTTCTTATTTTTCTGAATGCATGGAAGATCAACTATAAATTCCACTTTATTAAGTAATTCATCTTTACGATTTAATATGTACCAACGGAGAAGGGACCATTCTTCCAAGAAAGAGTGTCTATGTTCCCAAACAATCGGATTAAATTCTTCGTAGTGTTGTGGAAGATAATAGTTAACAATCTCCGCTAACTTAGGGAAATAAGGTGTTTTTAATAATCTTCGCAGCAAAGGTAAATGATCTAAAATTGGTATATGATCTTCTAACAGAGTAGATTGATTATGATTAAGAATCCATAGCAGATATTTTGCTAATAATCGATCTAGCTCCTCTTTGTTTTCGACTTTCTCTATGTATTTCTTTATTTCCAGAATGCAGGTTCTTCTGTATTTTGGTATGTTCCAGAAAATGGCATTATCATTTCGAAACAGTTCGAAACAATCCTTCATAAGTTCGCTAATATCCAAATTATTATTTAACCGGTAGGCTATGCGTTTCTCCAGAAGGTAATCACAGCTTATCCTAATATCTTTTAATTGTAGTAACTTTTCGATGCGATCAATATAGATCCAGTGGTCTGCACTAAGATTTTCAATGTTTTCCCATGATTCTAGATTCCTAAAAAAGCCTTCCAAAGCTATTATATCGTTTCTATGTCTCTTTTCAACATATTCCAATATCTTCAAAAGATATCCCTCGTCTTTATGGAATTCACAAGTTTTATAGAGCATTGACAAGTACGAAACTCTTTTGTGTATCTCTGAGCAGTGTTTGATTTTATCCATGAGATACGGCACGGCTATTTCCGGCCGAAGAAGATACGCTAATGTATCATCTTCTTCCATTGTTGCTTTTAATACACTTTCACGAAGCTCTTGGGGCATTAAAAGAAGAATCTCTGCGGTGACGATTTTCGGTTTATCATGCAAGTTACAACTGAATTTTTCTTTAAAAAAATCATTCAAAAATTTATAGCGTCTACTTTCCGATATAAATGGATAAATAAATTGTCCAACTCCTGACCAAAAAGAATAATTGTAATGATTATGAAATTCTAACATGCTTTCCGTTGTCCTCTGCAATACAAATTCTTTAAATATTTTGGGATTTTTGCGTAATTGTTTATACACTTGTCTTTTTTGGAATCTTATATGATAACTATCTACTTCTTTTAGTAAATGTTCTTTATCTCTGAGCACCTTTTTAGTTAAACGTTTCCCAAAGCAAATATTGAAGAAGTATTGTTCGTGTAATTTCCAAAACAGTTCTTCATTATTCAGAAAGATTACTTTTAATATCTTAAATTCTTTGGCAAAATTGTTCATGTGATGCTTGTTCCGCAGGTATCCAAAATAAAATTCAAAAAACTCATTACTTCTTTTCCATATAATCATTAACTGTCTGTGTGCCAACACTAAATTGTACTGTTGTACTTTCCTTTTTATCATTTCTACGGAACAATATGGCAGCATTACTTCTGCGGATGAAATTCCATATTTTTCTTCGATAGCTTGAAAGAATTCTTCCGCTTTGTCTTCGCTGCACAAATTTTTCGATACTCTATTAATGATTTTCATTCTTGCGGAGAATGATGTATGTGGTAAGATGTCGTTAACGAATGTGCCTCCGTGCATACTTGGAAACGTCGCCTTGAAGAAATTCCAGTCTTTCAAAACCATCGAAATATACAATACATTTCCAGACTTTAGCAGTTCCAGAACGGCATCGTATATTTGATAATGCAGAAGTAAGTCAACTTTAAGTACTTCTTCTAATTTATTGTTGGGTTTTAGATTCATAACGAAGGTATTCTTTATAGACTCATTTGAAATTTTCTCATTCAACTCCGTAATAAACAAATTGAAGCTTTTCTTTTTTTCTTCAACGGTCAAACCAGGTAAATCATGAAATTTCTGATCCAGTTCAGTTTCAAGCTCCATTTTAATTTTGTTTAATAAGCATCAATAATATACATATATTTATATCTGAAACACATAAATAATCAACATTACTTTTATTTGGTTTACCTATTTGTGTTATTAATTAATTATTTGTTTATTATCACAAATATATTATTTATAACAAAGATAAAAATTTAGCAAAATATACATAGCTGAATTAAAAAGCAAATTTATATACGATTCTGTTATTCACAAATATTCTGAATACATATATAATTGAAGACTATTCCGAAATATTTACTCCTTCGTAAGTATATATCCTATAATAGAATAGGGCAATGAAAATCATGTATCGGTCCTATATTAACGATGAATCACAAAACCCAAAAGTTTTGGAATCACTGTTCTACTACTTCGCACACATTACGCTCATTATGACAATAATAGTTTCCTTGAATACTCTATGATTTTCGGACGCTATTTTGTGACCACTTTTTCTTGAATAAGTATATTGTTCTAATATGAAATTGTTTATTATGACTGTAATTAACATCTAAGTACCTATGTTATTTATATTTTTGCCGGCAATTGGGTCTGTGAAAAGTTTTCTTCAGTTGACTTTCGTAAACTGCAGAAACTACTTATTTTAAATACATATAGTCAATTGATTTAGCTAATCTAATCGTTTCGAAGTTTCTTTGCAAGGCAATGGTTCAACTTTTTAACTTATAAATTATAAAAATAAAAAGTAAATAAGTTAATACTGTATAGTACTGTATTTTTCTATGCTACATCCTGATCATAAATAGTCTCCGCTTAGCTTAATTCTAGTGTGATTCTAGTCGTTACACAACAATTTAAGTTTCGTTACATTACATTCTATTTTACAAGGAATATGTTATGTATAGTGACCATTAGGGACATTGTGTATGGTGAAATTAGAATAGTTGGTATTGTGAAATAGTACAAAAAACTGTAAGTCAAGATGTCATGTAGTAGTTATTGAATAATATAGATCCATTAGTAAACTGTATCGTTTTATTCTAAATATACGTAAATAGAATACCTGAATACACAACATAATTGGCGACGAGATCGTAAAAAAAGTCACGCAGGCAGAGAAATAATACGGGTCATCGTATTAGTGGTCGTTGTGAATGAACACGTAGTGTACACGGTACAGTCACAGTCAAGTCGGTCATAATAGAAAATGGCTAAATTCGAAGAATTTAAACAATCGCAGGAATCGTTCGATAGTTGGGAGGAGAGATTACAACAATACTTTTTGGTCCACAACGTGAAAGAAGAATTAAAGGTACCGACTCTAATAACATTTTTAGGAGCGAAAGCGTATCAGGATCTAAAAACTGCATTGTATCCGGAAGTACCCGTTGGTAAGACATATGAAGAGTTAGTGTCTACGTTAAAATCAAAATATGAAACTTCCATAAGCATAATTGTCGAAAGGTATAAATTCCACAATCGTAAACAGAATGAACACGAAAGAGTTAGTGATTATATCACTGTTATTAAAGATTTAGCAAAGTCTTGTAAGTTTGAGGAATTTTTAGACCAATCATTGAGAGACAGACTTGTATGCGGTGTGAGAGAGATACAAATTCAAAAGAAGCTACTCGGAGAGTCAGAAAAGTTAACATTTAAGCAAGCTTGTAGCTTAGCATTAAGTATGGAAGTTGCCGATACTCAAAGTCAGTTAGTGCAAGGCATAGAAAATAAAATAGCAAAATTGCACACAAAAGAAAAACCACCAGGTAAATACTATAAACCCTGTTTTAGATGTGGTAGAAAACACAATTCAAACACATGCCCAGCCAAGTCATGGGAGTGTTTTAGTTGTAAAAACAAAGGTCATACAAGTACAATGTGTAAAACAAAAGTGAAAAAGTCGAGGCAAGTTGGCAAAGTTGAAGAGGATTCGGAAACCACCGAAGAAGACTCATTGGAGTTAGGATACATCTCGCAAATGAAAGAAAATAATAATAAACCAATGAAGATCGAAGTAAATATTGAAGGTATCAATATATGGATGGAAGTGGATACTGGTGCATGTAAGTCAGTGATTAATGTAAAAGACTATAAGTTATATTTGTCACACTGTAAATTAGAACCTGTTAAATTTAAGTTAAAGGTAGTCACAGGGGAAAATGTAATAGTTTTAGGCCAAATTATGGTCAACATTAGTTGTAATAGGATGTGCCATTATTTACCATTAGTTGTTATTCAGAGTGAAACTAGATTTACTCCATTGTTAGGTAGAAATTGGATTTCAGTTTTTAACCCTAGTTGGCAATGTGAATTATTAGTAAATAATTTAACTAAGACATTAGATATGTGTCAAAAGGGAGTTAGCCCGGGGCCAGCTGAAAAGAATTATTTAGTTGATGAATTAAAATCTAAATTTGCAAGGGTTTTTAAGGAGGAGCAACATTCTCATATTAAAGAATTTAAAGTAGAATTAAGGGTAAAGGAGAATGTCAATCCAATTTTTCATAGAGCATATGAGATGCCGTACTCTTTAAAACCAAGAGTTGAAGAGGAATTATCTAAACTAGTAAAGTCAGGAGTAATATCAAAAGTAAGTTTTAGTAATTGGGCCAGTCCCATAGTCGTAGTACCTAAGAAAAACACTAATGATGTCAGAATTTGTGTAGACTTTAAAAAGACAGTGAATCGGGTGATTGATACAGATCATTGTGTATTGCCTCTACCTGAGGATATATTTGCGAGCCTTGAAGGTAGTGGTGTCTTTACAGTAATAGACTTAAAAGGAGCATATCAACAGTTGCTTATTGGAGAAGGGTCCAGAGAATTATTTACTGTAAATACACATTTAGGGCTGTTCAGGTATAACAGATTGACGTATGGTGTCAGTTCAGCACCTGGATTGTTTCAAACAATAATGGAGACTATATTATCAGGTCTTCCAAATACTAAATGTTATTTGGACGATATTATAGTTCACGGCACTAGTCTAGAACAATGTCATAAAAATGTTGTTGGTGTAATGAGTCGTTTAGAGAAATATAATGTAAAAATTAATGTGACAAAATGTAAATTTTATGAAAGTAGTGTAGAATTTTTGGGACATTTAGTTAATGCTGAAGGAATTCATCCAACAAAAGAGAAAATAAAATGCATAGAAAAAGCGCCAGCACCACAAAATGTAACACAGTTAAAGTCATATCTGGGCTTATTAAATTATTATGGAAAATTTATTCATATGTTATCATCAAAACTAAAACCGTTGTATAATTTATGTAAAACTGGGACAAAATATAATTGGTCAGTAGAATGTAATGAATGTTTTAAAGAAAGCAAAGATTTATTATTAAACAGTCAGGCATTAGTACATTATAATCCGAATTTGCCGATTTATATAACATGTGATGCTTCTTCATATGGAGTGGGAGCGGTACTCAGTCATCAGATTGACGGAGAAGATAGAGCTGTTCTATTTGCGTCAAGCACATTGTCTTCCACGGAGCAGAATTATTCACAAATAGAAAGGGAAGCACTAGCTATTATGTTTGCAGTGAAGAGGTTTCATAAATACATTTATGGTAGACCTTTCACAATAATTAGTGACCATCAACCATTACAATATATCTTTAGTCAAAACAAAGGTATTCCAGTCACAGCTGCTGCCAGAATTCAGCGTTGGGCTATAACTTTATCAGGTTACAATTATAATATTCAGTATAGGAAGAGTCAATTAATTACGAACGCAGATGCTTTGTCTAGATCACCTATAAAAGGCAATACAAATATTCCAGAAACACTTTATTCGTTTAGTCAAACGGAGAGTGTTCCTTTAAATTATCAAGACATTGCACGGGTTTCAAGAAATGATACCTTGATATCAAAGGTAATAGATTTGACGTTGAGGGGTTGGCCAAATTCGGTTGACGATGAGAATTTTAAACCGTATTTTGCTAAAAGACGAGAGTTGTCTGTGGAAAGGAGTTGTCTGTTTTGGGGAAGTAAAATCGTGATTCCATCTGCGCTGAAGGCGTGTGTTTTGGAATTATTTCATGAACAACACGTGGGCGTAGTGAGAACAAAAATGTTGCTGAGATCTATATGCTGGTGGCCAAACTGTAATAATGATATTGAGAATTTTATAGCAAACTGTCATATTTGTCAGCAAAGTCAAAATTTCACAAATAATAGTAAACTGTTACCATGGCCGATAGCATGCAGTAACTTTTACAGAGTACATATAGATTTCTTTCACAAATTGAATCATACCTTTCTCATAGTAGTCGATAGTAAGTCGAAATGGATGGATGTAAAATTGATGGATAGGGGTGCAACCGCGGAAGAAACAATTCTAAAGTTGAAACAGGCGTTTTCAGTGTTCGGGTTACCAGTGGAACTTGTTAGTGATAACGGTCCTCCTTTTGGTTCTTCTAGGTTTGTTGCTTTCTGTCAAGCAAACGGCATTAAGCTTATTAAGGCACCACCGTACCATCCACAATCTAATGGAAGTGCGGAGAGAGGAGTTCAGACAATAAAAAAATTGTTAGATAAATCATTGTTTAATAGTAATTCGAATCCCGATAGAATTACCTTAGAGAGTAAGTTAGCTAATCTATTATTTACTTATCGTAATACACCTTCAACAGTAACTGGGTTAAGTCCAGCAGAGTGTATTTTCAAAGTGAAACCCAGATTGAGATTTGATTTGCTTAAACCAACTTTAGCAACAAATTATAAATCTGAAGACTCGAATAAGAAAACCTCATTTCGTCGAAATGATGAATTATATGAGTTAAACGAAAATGTATACGTTAAAAATATTAACAATAAAGTTCTAAAATGGACTTTGGGTAAAGTAGTTAAAGTTTTAAGTTACAATACTTATTTGGTGCAAATTAATGATTATGTAAAACATGTTCATGGTGACATGTTGCGCAAAATTAAAAATAGTGTAAGCGATGTGTCACTACCGAACATACCCATTGTAAGGGAAGAAACTGCTGATTCTGTAGTTTCAAGGCACAGTTTATTAATTCCAAATGAAAACGTTGATAATGGTCCTGACCTTGTTAAACAGGAACCATGTCAAAAAGATGCATTAGAGCCAGTCACAATCACAAGAAGTGGTAGAGTCAGTAGGCCTCCTACTAGATTAGATCTGTAAGTGCTTTAAATAAAAATATATTAAGTAATATATTAGGAAGGGAGAGATGTTATGTATAGTGACCATTAGGGACATTGTGTATGGTGAAATTAGAATAGTTGGTATTGTGAAATAGTACAAAAAACTGTAAGTCAAGATGTCATGTAGTAGTTATTGAATAATATAGATCCATTAGTAAACTGTATCGTTTTATTCTAAATATACGTAAATAGAATACCTGAATACACAACAGAATACAGTAAATATCTAGATAGAATTAAGTTAAATCAATCAGCTTATTCTATCTTTAAAAAGAATACCGATAAAATGTGTGTGATATAATACCTAATGCATTGGCTTTTCTATCTGATCTGTCTCTTATGTTTATTAAATAAAAATTCAAGCTTATTGTTTACTTACTTCAAAAACTATATGTAAATATTGCACAATATCACTCCTGCTTTATCACAAACAAACACTATCCACAACAATCAATAATTTATTCCACTACCGTATAACAATATGTAATTGTATAACTCCCGCTACATTCATAAAAATATACTCCATCAAGTCAGTGGATTTATATAACTTACATCTTATCTTTTATTGATTAGTGGGTGTTTACTGGATATTTTACTAGATTAAATATCGAAGATGTCAATTGTTCTATGTTCATGTTATATACAACTAATTAACTGAACACAAATATTTATCATTTTAAAATAATATATGATTAGTCACGTTATGAATCACTGTACTCTATAATGGTGATGGGAGAACTCGAGTGAAAAATAACCGGGTACCCGATTATTCAAATAATCGGTGGAATTCGGTTACTGAATACGAGTGACGGGTGATCGGTGAACCGATACAACAACTTAATTACCGCAAATTGGATATTCAAGTAACGAATTCTCTGTTGACTCAACATATAGAGTAATCACGAGCTGTCCACGACCGTAACACGTGCACAGCCCAATTTACAATAGAGTGCTTACATTAACATTGAAGTTTATAAAATCTTTAAATTACATGTTCAAATTTTGGAAAACAATTTATTAGTTTATATAAAATACTAAACCGATTTAAATTTACAAAAAATGCATGTTTTGTCTTTTTAGATAACTAAAATAAGCAAATCTCAAACATGACCCATATCAACAAAATATTCGTAAATAGGGCAAATTCAATATGGCCGTTGTTGGTAAACAAACAGATTTGTATCATTAAAATTTGACTGCTCTTATTAAACAATTATCTTATTAAATTAACTTGCTAAGGTCATTATTTAGTTATCTAAGTATGATATGTATCAAAGACTAAAACTTATAATTATGTGACCAGAACGTTCTGTATTGCAGTATGTTTGATAGAAGTGTTTCAAGAAAAACAGCCGAATTATTGCCTGCTTTGAAGTTTTCATTGGAAAACCAGATAATAATTTAGCTCAGCAGTAGTACTGTTCTATTTATAAGCACGATAGAAATTTTAATAGCAATAACTCCTCAGGGAAGTATGTGCCACATTAGTGAAGCTCGAGGAGAAATACATCTGAAAAATGAATGGAAAAAGTGATTTTTGCAACAATCTTAACCCGGGATATGTTGTTCTAGGAGAAAGAGCATTTTTAATTAAGGAAGCGCTAGGAATCCTGCAAGTGAATTTTAGTTATTCCAGCTTTTACTAAAGGAAGAACTCGTTAGCACCTTAAAATATCTCATTCCAGTATCGTGTTAAAAAAGTGTAATAATTTCATTGGTTGACTTCGCAGATATTTCTTGGTGAAACATTTTGTAATAACTTAATTAATTATTCGAAAATAAACGCTTGGCTCAGTTTCACAACTTCTTTATTAGATACACTAACAATTGTTTCGGCTATGAGGCCATTATCAAAGAGTTATCTAGAACCAAACTTATTCTACTTAAGGGTTAACTTATATACCTGTGTTCATTATGGGTGGGAGGATATGCATAATTGATATTTAAAATTACATCGATATAGGGGGTATTTACAAATTCTAATTGTGTGTTTGTGATAACTCGATTTTGTTTTTGGGCTTTTTTAATTTCAAAAATCTCTAATATATTTAACTTTTTACTTTTTACTACATTATGAATGAGGTTACAGCTATTTACATCTGGTACGTGGTTGTTCTCTATACAATGTTCTGCAAATCCAGTGTGTTTAACACTATATTTTACATCTCTAATATGTTCTGTTACACGTGTATTAATACATCTGCCACTTTGTCCAATGTAAATAGCTTCACAATCCTGGCATTTTATGGAATATACTCCTGATTTATCTAAGTTATTCATTTTATCTTTAGCATTATTCAACAATGTACCTAGATTTACTTTATTTATCCACACTATGTTAATATTTAGTTTCTTTAGTAATTTGTTTATTTTCTGTGTTATGGGAGGGATATAAGTGATTACATGCCACCTAGGTTTATCTACATCTTTTATTTCCGGGTATAACAATTTTTGGAGTGATTTTCTTTCTTTATGTTTTAGTAAATTATCAATGATATTTGGGCTGTAACCATTATTTTTTGCTATTACTTTAATTGTGTTGATTTCATTCTTAAAGGCTTCCTTATTCAGTGGTATGTTCATTGCTCTGTGTATGTAGCTATGGAAAGTCGACATTTTAATTTTTTGTGATTGATTTGCGTTAGCGTGTAATATGTTGTCTGAAAATGTTGGTTTTCTATATATTGTATATAATAATTTGTTGTCTTTTTTGTGTATTGTAATATCTAGAAAATTTAATGTATTATTGTGTTCCTTTTCTATAGTAATGTCTATCTGTACCCTTCCAAATACAGAAAATGTCATCGACATACCTAGCCCAATAGTGTTTTTGTTTTGTAACGGTATTATTCATCTTAAATAGTTCTCGTTCTACGTGGTCTATGTATACATTAGCTAACAATGGGCTGAGTGGATTTCCCATAGGTAAACCATCTATCTGAGTGTAAATTTTATTATTAAATTTAAAATAATTCTGTTGCAAACATGACTTTAGTGATTATTAGATTGTTATCGTCTAACTTCTTTCTTCTAATAATCACTAAAGCAGACAAAGGTAATACAGTCACAATATTAGAAAGAACTAAATATAATGAGAAAATGTATGAAATATTAAACACTAACGAATTTAAACAACTAAAAAATGACCCAACTAAAAATTACCAAACAAAAATAAAAAAGCTAATAAATAACAATACTAATTTAAAGAACAAAAACTTAACCATAATGAATCCTAGTACCCCCAGACTATATGGCCAACCGAAACTACATAAAGATAATAACCCTTTGAGACCTGTAGTATCATATGTAAATGCCCCCATATACAAACTATGTAAATATCTAAGTCAAATACTACCGGAAAAAATAAATTTCAAGTCACAATATTCAATAAAAAACACGATCACCTTAACAAATAAATTAAATGACATTAAGTTACCAGATAATGCTAAATTAGTATCGTTCGATATTAAAAACCTCTTTACTTCTATCCTCCGAAATATTAGAATCATTAAAGTTATGTTTGCAACAGAATTATTTTAAATTTAATAATAAAATTTACACTCAGATAGATGGTTTACCTATGGGAAATCCACTCAGCCCATTGTTAGCTAATGTATACATAGACCACACATAGACCACCTATAATAGAACCAGAACTATTTAAGATGAATAATACCGTTACAAAACAAATACACTATTGGGCTAGGTATGTCGATGACATTTTCTGTATTTGCAAGGGTACAGATAGACAATTAACAGAATTCCTAAAACTACTTAATACTCTAAACCCCAAAATACAGTTTACTATAGAAAAGGAACACAATAATACATTAAATTTTCTAGATATTACAATACACAAAAAAGACAACAAGTTATTATTTACAATATATAGAAAACCAACATTTTCAGACAACATATTACACGCTAACGCAAATCAATCACAAAAAATTAAAATGTCAACTTTCCATAGCTACATACACAGAGCAATGAACATACCACTGAATAAGGAAGCCTTTAACAATGAAATCAACACAATTAAAGTAATAGCAAAAAATAATGGTTACAGCCCAAATATCATTGATAATTTACTAAAACATAAAGAAAGAAAATCACTCCAAAAATAATTGTTATACCCGGAAATAAAATAAAAGATGTAGATAAACCTAGGTGGCATGTAATCACTTATATCCCTCCCATAACACAGAAAATAAACAAATTACTAAAGAAACTAAATATTAACATAGTGTGGATAAATAAAGTAAATCTAGGTACATTGTTGAATAATGCTAAAGATAAAATGAATAATTTATATAAATCAGGAGTATATTCCATAAAATGCCAGGATTGTGAAGCTATTTACATTGGACAAAGTGGCAGATGTATTAATACACGTGTAACAGAACATATTAGAGATAAAATATAGTGTTAAACACACTGGATTTGCAGAACATTGTTTAGAGAACAACCACGTACCAGATGTAAATAGCTGTAACCTCATTCATAATGTAGTAAAAAGTAAAAAGTTAAATATATTAGAGATTTTTGAAATTAAAAAAGCCCAAAAACAAAATCGAGTTATCACAAACACACAATTAGAATTTGTAAATACCCCCTATATCGATGTAATTTTAAATATCAATTATCCATATCCTCCCACCCATAATGAACACAGGTATATAGGTTAACCCTTAAGTAGAATACGTTTAGTTCTAGATAACTCTTTGATAATGGCCTCATAGCCATAGCCGAAACAATTGTTAGTGTATCTAATAAAGAAGTTGTGAAACCGAGCCAAGCGTTTATTTTCGAATAATTAATTAAGTTAAGTGTAATAATATGCAAAAATGAAACAGTGTAGATAAAATTGTGATTGTATTTAATGTTCTAATTAACATATTGCTGTGGTATTTTCTTGTAAATAAATAAATAGATAAATAAAGAGACCAAACAAATAAAAAAATCAACAAAAATAAAATATCACTAAGTTTATTTTAAATAAATATAAATTTACATGTTAGATAAAAATTATAATTCAATATTTCAACAAATAAATACAGAATAATCCACTAATTAATGTAAATGTATGTAGTTTAAATTATATATATTTAGTGTTTACTTAAATGGATAACGATGCAGCAGAATGCACATCAATGCAATATGGGTTGCATACCCATGAAAATAATAGCATGCACAATTAAAAATAAAAAGGAAAAATATAAAACAATGTTAAATAAATTAGAGCACAAAATCATGTTAAATATCATATAAAACAATATTCAAATACTGACCTCCGTTTAATAAAAAGGATATAATAACTCAAAGCAGTATTACTAGCAGTTAATAGAAAAGTAGGTCAACCCGGTAATACATTCTTTAGCAACAATAATAGTTCAAAATAGGAATTAATCACAAAGAATATCAATATTATAACCACCAACATTGTCGAGAATAAATGTTATGTGTCAGTATACACGTTTCACTTATATTTTCTGTATAAAATATTATTGAGTGTACGTAAGGGGCACGATTTGTTCATTTTCTTCTCTACACGAATATATTCCAAGAAAGTCCAAGCTAAAAACAAAAATACAATATTAAGCAAAGGTCTATATACATAAATAAATACGTATTTCACTTATTTCACAGTCACAAAATCAATTATATTTTCTTCTGTATGGGACATGGAAATGCATACAAAGGTATATGATTTACTTGTTTTCGAAATACACCAACACATCCAGAATGTAAATATTGTGGCCTGGTTCGCCATTAAAAATAAAACATTATGTTGGCTATGCAAATTCACTGATATTTACAGAATAAAAAGACATTGTTGAATGTACATCTAAATATGCGATAGTACATAATTTTATTCACGTACAAATGCTTCAAGACAATTTAGGCTAAAAATAAATAAATAAAGCATTAGTCAGTACATAATATAAGACAATAAAAGAATACCTACCAATGGGTAAAAATCAATCAAATGTCCATGGATACAAAAATGTAAAATATGCAAATAATAACAATAACAAACATGGTGGAAAGAAGGTCACATGACCACGTGACTTTGATAGTTATCAAAATAAACACGGAGGGCGCAGCGGATGAAATTTGAATTGAACGGACATAATTTAAAACAAAACAAATCGTTCGTCGAATGTTAATCGCTATAAAAGGCGACGCACCGGCGAAAATAGGGAGTCCATCCAGGAAGTCGATCGGAAGCTCTTCAAGACTTGAAAAGAAACCAGTGCTCCGAAGAAATAAAGAATCTAAAGGCATAAAACGCTTTAAGGTTCAAACGCTGTAGTCGTAAGACGCGACAAACGATAGCTGCGCGCCAGAAATAGAGGCGCGAAATACCAGTATTGGACCGCACAAAGCTACAACAATAAATTCAATTAAAATGGAGGGACTGGGCTATCAGGAAGAGTTTGAGATGTTATACAACCAAGAAAAGTGAGTACAAGCACTATAAAATAAACTCCATCTTGCAATCTTAAATAAATAAATGAAAGAACCTTCATGAGTGTTTCATAAACTATCGGGCAACGAAATTTAGAATATTATTTAAATAAATAAATGAATTCTTCTTTGAATATGCTTTGGGTTGACGTGTGAATCTTAACTCAGGGCGATTTAACGAAGCATTAATAATTTTTCCGGATAGCAACGCAATTTAGAATATTATTTAAATAAATAAATGAATTCTTCTTTGAATATGCTTAGGGTTGACGTGTGAATCTTAACTCAGGGCGATTTAACGAAGCATTAATACTTTTCCGGATAGCAACGCAAATTAGAATATTATTTAAATAAATAAATGAATTCTTCTTTGAATATGCTTTGGGTTGACGTGTGAATCTTAACTCAGGGCGATTTAACGAAGCATTAATAATTTTCCGGATAGCAACGCAAATTAGAATATTATTTAAATAAATAAATGAATTCTTCTTTGAATATGCTTTGGGTTGACGTGTGAATCTTAACTCAAGGCGATTTAACGAAGCATTAGTACTTTCTCCGGATAGCAACAAGATTTAGATTATTATCTGAATAATTAACAAACCCTTCTTTGAGTAAGCTTTGGATTGACGTGAGAATCTCAGTTCAGGGCGACTCAACGAGGCGCTAACGCTTTTAGTTGAATAACGGTAAGTTCGAAATATGAGCATACATGAAGGATTAGTGCAGTTTTTTTTATTATTTTATTGTTAACAAATTCTCAAAGGATCAAGGATTGCAAGGTGCTTGTACCGCAGATGAAAAAGGCTGGATATAATAATAAAAATGAATAATGTATTGTATTGCATAATAATAATATTTACTCAATGTTTTATAAAATTTTATATTAAAATAAAATAAGTTGTGCTGACATTCATATCTACTTATTTATACCCATCCCAAGGAGAGTCTGAGGAAAGTAAACATCACAATCACAGCTAGAACTCACAATAAGTACAAGGCTGCGACACTTTATCTGTTATAGAAAATAAAGAAATTCACACTCAGACCCTGAGATTACTAAAGTATATTAATTTATTAATTTAACTATTGGTTACTAACCAAAAATAGAAGAGGTCACAGCATTAATTTGGCGCCCAACGTCCTAGGCTTATCGTTGGCCAAGATTTAATTTAGCGCCCATACGTAGTAGGCTTATCGTTGGCCAAGATCAACCTTAATTTGGCACTCAACGATAAAAGGCTGTGTGAATTTACTTTCCTTATAACGCCATAAGCACACAATATTCTCCTATTGGGACAGGGTGAATAAGAGATAGAATAAAAACAAAAATAAAAATGGCCGATGAAAACAACAAGAATAAAGGCGAAAAACCTGAAATGGTTGAAGATAAGGAAACAAGACCACAGTTTACCAGATACAGAGATAATTCTCGCAGCAATCGTTCAACCTCTAGCTCAGAATCAGAGAAACACGAGTTGGAAGGTGATCAATTGGAAGAACCGATCGTTGGAAGTACATCTCTCAAGAGAACGACCGAAAAATCATCGGAAGATAAAATTGAAAATTTGCTTCAAGTTTTATTATACAAAATGAAAGAAGAAATTAATGAAAATCTAAATAAAAAATTGGACCAAAATAATGAAGAAATGAAAGAAAACAATGAGAAATTAAATAAAAATTTGAAAGAAGAAATAAAATCAAACAATAAAAATTTGAAAGAAGAAATAAAATCAAACAATAAAAATTTGAAAGAAGAAATCAAAGCAAACAATGAAAATCTGAATAAAATCAATCAAAAGATTGACAAGGGATTCCGAGATTTTAGATTGGAGACACTGCAGTTAAACACCAATTTAGAAAACAAAATAACACAGTCTGTGTCAGGTTTAACCAAAGTAATAAGGGACAATACAAGAAAATGTGAGGATACGTACAGATCACTGATAAACGGAACAAATGACAAAATGGACGAAACAAAAGGAAGATTTGACGAAGAAGAATCATTAGAAAATAAAATAATAAACACCAACGCAACGAATAACGAAGAAGAATCATTAGAAAATGAAATAATAAACACCAACAACGAAGAAATTACGAGGAATATGCCAACCCATGAAAATGATGCACAAACAGCAACAAAAGACAAAGAAACCTCCACGATAATACAGATATGGAGAAGAACCAAATACATGGATTCCAACAAGAAAATTTTAAGAATACATTTGGATACGTTGTTATATGAAGAAGAAGATAACAAAAATTCACATCTATACATTTCATGGCAAACATTAGAAATACTCGTAGGAGCAGAAAAATATACGGGCTCATGGAAACGACAGGCACTTAATATACAAATTGAAAAAGTTAAAAAGACACACAAAGAAGTCAACACACTGAGGGGCACCGAAGAAGTTGCAATGATGGAAAAGGGAAGGATAAGAATAGCAACGGAATTAAATAAAGAAAATCAAGTATCACTTTACCAGTCAATAAATACACGTTCAAGTAATCAAGAAGATAGGGAACTTAGAGCAACAACGACGTACATCGAGGATATACTTCGGCATAACAAGAACATTATTGATTTTCGCCTCAAGATTTTGGGAAAATAAATTCCCAATAAATCAAGGAGCACGGCGGAGGATAAATTGGGGACCTCCGATGGGACATGGCTACCCCACTCTTACCTTAGCCAACGACGACACCCCAATCAAGGAGCACGGCGGAGGATAAACAGGGGACCTCCGATGGTGCGTTGCGACACCACTCTAACCTTAGCTGACTCCAACTACAACAACCCCAATCAAAAGGAAAATAAAACACAAGACATATACAAATACAAAGATCAAATGAAAGTACCACTGAACTACCACACATATCAATCAAAATTGGGGAAGAAAAATAAATAAAATAAAAGCTACTCGACTACAGCGTCATAAATGAAAATTTAGGGAAACAAGGACGATATATTCCTATAAAGAAGATTAAAAATAATTACAGCAAATAAAAAAAAACCTTTGGTAACCATTGATAAAGTTTTCTGCGTTAATGTAAAATAAATAAAATAAACCTACTAACAGAATTTGTAGTAGTATATAATTTAAATTGCAACTGCATATTGGGAATGGACTTTTTAAGTCAATATAGCACAAGACTGGATATGAAGGACAAGACTTTTCACATAAGAAATATGACAATTCCATGGAGCGAAGAAGCACCAGTAAAGAAATAAATAAAATTAATTAATAAATTATATGTAGAAGAAATAGAAAAGGGAACTCACGCAAGAAATGATTAACAATTCATATGACAATAAATGTACGCATCTCGTGAAGCATCCAAAGAATAAGGACTTCACATCAAAAAGGGATGGTACAAGTATAAATTGCAATGAAAAGTGTAAAAATCATGTGAGCAATCTTTTAAATAAGCACAAGAGACTAGTTGACGACAGTCCTGGCTTGGCAAAGAAATTACGAGCATAAGCTCGAGGTAAAATGAAAAAGAAACCCTTCTATGTGAAAACATATCCAATTCCCAATAAATATTATTTAAGTGAAATTATAGAAATAAAAGAGAAAACTATAGAAGATTCAAAAGAAACTTTATTAATGAAGCACACAGATGCCCAGTGGTTTGCTACGATAGTTTTAAAAGATTCTTTTTGGGCTGGTAACATTAAGAAAATAAAAAGAAAATACCATTTCTTCAAGATAAACTCCCCGACTGATATGTGGAAGACAATAAGATTTTAGATATGCATATCAATTGTAGGCTTAATTGATGCCACACAAAAGATATTGAACCCACACGAAGAATATATTTCCAATTTATTATATATTTGTATATGTTTCATTTTAAATAAATTAAGTACCACTTTCCGATTAAAAATGAAAGGTGTAAAACTCAAACCAAAATATCAAACAAAAATGAAGGAAGTAAACAATGAGGACGTGAAAGGAAAATATCACATTTCAATGTTGTACGACTACAACGAGGAATAAAAATTTACAGAATGAAAAGTAAATAAATATTACAAAAATAAAAAGGGATAGCTCCCAAGATTACATTATTTAAGAAATGTAAATAAAATATTAAGAAGATAAAAGGGATAGCTCCCAAAGTTATATTATTTAAGTTATGTAGATAAATATTAAGAGAATAAAAAGGGATAGTTCCCAGAATTATATTATTTAAGCTAGATAAATAAGGTATTAAAGTAAAAAGGGATAGCTCCCAGGAACACATTGTTTAAGTTATGTAAATAGACATTAAGGAAATAAAAGGGATAGTTCCCAAGATTATAGTACTTAAGTTAGAATAAATAGACTTTAAGAAACAAAAAGGGATAGTTCCCACATAAAAATATAGCAAATTTAGATGTAAGAATATTAGCTAAGTAAAAGTTTAAAAAAAAAATACCATTAAGTAAAGAAAATGCAATATGCGCATATTTTTCATAGTCAACTATGGCATATCGACAATTTTCTTAACTTGGGATATGCTGTGGTATTTTCTTGTAAATAAATAAATAGATAAATAAAGAGACCAAACAAATAAAAAAATCAACAAAAATAAAATATCACTATGTTTATTTTAAATAAATATAAATTTACATGTTAGATAAAAATTATAATTCAATATTTCAACAAATAAATACAGAATAATCCACTAATTAATGTAAATGTATGTAGTTTAAATTATATATATTTAGTGTTTACTTAAATGGATAACGATGCAGCAGAATGCACATCAATGCAATATGGGTTGCATACCCATGAAAATAATAGCATGCACAATTAAAAATAAAAAGGAAAAATATAAAACAATGTTAAATAAATTAGAGCACAAAATCATGTTAAATATCATATAAAACAATATTCAAATACTGACCTCCGTTTAATAAAAAGGATATAATAACTCAAAGCAGTATTACTAGCAGTTAATAGAAAAGTAGGTCAACCCGGTAATACATTCTTTAGCAGCAATAATAGTTCAAAATAGGAATTAATCACAAAGAATATCAATATTATAACCACCAACATTGTCGAGAATAAATGTTATGTGTCAGTATACACGTTTCACTTATATTTTCTGTATAAAATATTATTGAGTGTACGTAAGGGGCACGATTTGTTCATTTTCTTCTCTACACGAATATATTCCAAGAAAGTCCAAGCTAAAAACAAAAATACAATATTAAGCAAAGGTCTATATACATAAATAAATACGTATTTCACTTATTTCACAGTCACAAAATCAATTATATTTTCTTCTGTATGGGACATGGAAATGCATACAAAGGTATATGATTTACTTGTTTTCGAAATACACCAACACATCCAGAATGTAAATATTGTGGCCTGGTTCGCCATTAAAAATAAAACATTATGTTGGCTATGCAAATTCACTGATATTTACAGAATAAAAAGACATTGTTGAATGTACATCTAAATATGCGCTAGTACATAATTTTATTCACGTACAAATGCTTCAAGACAATTTAGGCTAAAAATAAATAAATAAAGCATTAGTCAGTACATAATATAAGACAATAAAAGAATACCTACCAATGGGTAAAAATCAATCAAATGTCCATGGATACAAAAATGTAAAATATGTAAATAATAACAATAACAAACATGGTGGAAAGAAGGTCACATGACCACGTGACTTTGATAGTTATCAAAATAAACACGGAGGGCGCAGCGGATGAAATTTGAATTGAACGGACATAATTTAAAACAAAACAAATCGTTCGTCGAATGTTAATCGCTATAAAAGGCGACGCACCGGCGAAAATAGGGAGTCCATCCAGGAAGTCGATCGGAAGCTCTTCAAGACTTGAAAAGAAACCAGTGCTCCGAAGAAATAAAGAATCTAAAGGCATAAAACGCTTTAAGGTTCAAACGCTGTAGTCGTAAGACGCGACAAACGATAGCTGCGCGCCAGAAATAGAGGCGCGAAATACCAGTATTGGACCGCACAAAGCTACAACAATAAATTCAATTAAAATGGAGGGACTGGGCTATCAGGAAGAGTTTGAGATGTTATACAACCAAGAAAAGTGAGTACAAGCACTATAAAATAAACTCCATCTTGCAATCTTAAATAAATAAATGAAAGAACCTTCATGAGTGTTTCATAAACTATCGGGCAACGAAATTTAGAATATTATTTAAATAAATAAATGAATTCTTCTTTGAATATGCTTTGGGTTGACGTGTGAATCTTAACTCAGGGCGATTTAACGAAGCATTAATAATTTTTCCGGATAGCAACGCAATTTAGAATATTATTTAAATAAATAAATGAATTCTTCTTTGAATATGCTTTGGGTTGACGTGTGAATCTTAACTCAGGGCGATTTAACGAAGCATTAATAATTTTCCGGATAGCAACGCAAATTAGAATATTATTTAAATAAATAAATGAATTCTTCTTTGAATATGCTTTGGGTTGACGTGTGAATCTTAACTCAGGGCGATTTAACGAAGCATTAATAATTTTCCGGATAGCAACGCAAATTAGAATATTATTTAAATAAATAAATGAATTCTTCTTTGAATATGCTTTGGGTTGACGTGTGAATCTTAACTCAAGGCGATTTAACGAAGCATTAGTACTTTCTCCGGATAGCAACAAGATTTAGATTATTATCTGAATAATTAACAAACCCTTCTTTGAGTAAGCTTTGGATTGACGTGAGAATCTCAGTTCAGGGCGACTCAACGAGGCGCTAACGCTTTTAGTTGAATAACGGTAAGTTCGAAATATGAGCATACATGAAGGATTAGTGCAGTTTTTTTTATTATTTTATTGTTAACAAATTCTCAAAGGATCAAGGATTGCAAGGTGCTTGTACCGCAGATGAAAAAGGCTGGATATAATAATAAAAATGAATAATGTATTGTATTGCATAATAATAATATTTACTCAATGTTTTATAAAATTTTATATTAAAATAAAATAAGTTGTGCTGACATTCATATCTACTTATTTATACCCATCCCAAGGAGAGTCTGAGGAAAGTAAACATCACAATCACAGCTAGAACTCACAATAAGTACAAGGCTGCGACACTTTATCTGTTATAGAAAATAAAGAAATTCACACTCAGACCCTGAGATTACTAAAGTATATTAATTTATTAATTTAACTATTGGTTACTAACCAAAAATAGAAGAGGTCACAGCAATATGTAAGTCATAAATGATTTTGTATTTATAATTATTTATGGCACTATATAATCTTAATTTATTCCTGTACAACGTGGCCATTATTTTAGAATTTAAATAGGCATTTCGTTACAGACAAAACACAAAACTTTAATAATGAGTTAAATTTATTTATTAATATATTTGAAATCTATTTACATTTTCTTAAGTCCTACACTGTTATACATTGTACGCTAAATATTTATAATAAACTTTTATAATCTTACACATAATATTTCTATATGATTAAACTTATTTTCTTATTACTATTTATTAACTATTGCTTCTATAATAATTAAGTGAAACTATTTTAATAAATAAATCTTATTAAACAAACCTCTGATTGTTTTGTCAGGTATTGTAAGTTTAAAGATAAGTTTAAATAATTAATTCTTAATCAGTGTATGTGTGGCTTTGTTTTTCTTCGTATACCTACCGAGATAATAATGCACCAACATAACTACAATGTTCTGCTGTTATCAGCCATGCATGTAGAGTGAGCCGAAAGTATTGATTCACATTTCACAATAATGCACTACACGTCCATTGGTTTTTAATTAACTTCTTATAAATGTTTCACCTAATCAAAAACACGTACTTTTCCACATAAAATAAATAAGTTGTTAATAAATGTAAGCAGTGAGACTTTTGAACACTGTCATTTGGTCCTTAGTGTAATAAATATGTATTAAAACTAAATATACACTAATAACCGTATTTGGCACAGGTGGAATACCATCTATTAAATTGTGTAATTTCAAGAATGAATGGATTAATCTTTGGTGGTTTCACATCTTTTGCATTGTGTTCTTGCAAAATATTAAAAAGACTTGCAGAGCAGATACTTGCAGCTTCGGCTGTGAAGTCAACTGTCTTAGAGTCAGCTGGGCATATGCATTTGTCATAATCAATATCAGGCATTTTAACAAATAATACAAAAGCAATATAGGTATTTAAAAATGAAGCAAATGTATTAAAGACTTTATTCACATGTGTACATAATATAAATTACAAGTTTAAATAAGGCATAGGTAGTTACTTTATTATGAATTTATAAGATATTTTATACATGTATAAATAGAGTACATACATAGTAAACATATATAAATAAAATGCATACACAATATACTTTATTTTTAAAAAATATATAGAAGAAAGAGCGAAAGAAACTATGAATGTAAACATATATTTTTGTTCAATCCTGCCTTTGAAACACGTTGTTTCTCCACTGGTTGCTAAGCCCGAAAGCGTCTATTTACCTCACTCGGACTGAGGTAATGGATTTTCGCTCACTCATATGTCAAATTTGACAATTTAGTTTTCAATATTTTTAGATAAGAAGTGCAAGAGTAGTATTGAATGAAAGGTACATTAGAATAGAATTCGTATAATTTATTCAAAACATACAATTAACTAGTAAACTAGTAATAAACTTACTTACTGATATCTATCTTCTCAAAAACAAATAAAGTAGATTTCAACATAGAATATGTGGACCACAAAGAAGACGGTGCATACTTCTCTAATAATCCGTTAAAATACGCTAGGAGTACTTGCTCCGTTATAAGAGTAACACTTTTTATAAACATCCACTCATACAATTTTCTTAACTCATTTATATACCTTTCTTTAGATTTTGGCGGCAATAAATTGAATACAACAGCATTCGCTTCATATACAACATCTCTTGGTACAGCTTCTTGTTCCATATTTTTGTTAAATATTGAAATTAATGACAAATTTACTCTAAACAAAGCCAAAATAAAATTTTGTTGACAACATAGCTAATTTTTATTTTATCGTAACCAGGTAACTATACCAACGGTAAAACCCGCTATCTATGCTATATTATTTGATCACAATTGAAGACACGAGTGGATAAAGGGTCTATGTGACATTTTAATGAAAAATGAGATTTTTGGGTGGATAAAGGATTTAAGCGAGTAGGATGTTTTCCCTACTAATACCGTTCATCTATTGTACAAAATAAGAAAGTTATATATTGATGAAAGATCTATGTTCACCTATGTTCTATCATTGCCACTGGATGAAGGATTCAAGTACATTGTATTGTATGAACATGAATCCTTCATCCATGATTATTCTATTTGTCGGGTACTTCAATCCTTCATCCGCTAGAAACAATCGCAAAATTCTTCTGAATATTGACAACACTGTACATAGTTCCGAAAAGTGAGGTTAAATCGTATTAGTGTTAGACGCAGTACTAAATTCGCTCGTGAATTTCTCCATATTTTGTGAAAATAACTGTGAATATTTGTATGTGCTCGAGGAAAATGAGTTGCAAGATGTCTGCAAGAACAAAGTTAATATTAGAACGTGCCAAAAATATCATTTACACTGGTAAGTATCTAACCATAAGTTTTCAAAGAATGACTAGCTATTTCTATCAAAGTTGGCAACGTATTCAACCAGTCGTATGCTCATTTCGTATGCTTATTTCGTATGCTTGTTTTCCAAAATGGTTCAGAATTTGAGTTTACAGATTTATAGATTGTTCATAAAATTGCCATGGAACTTTTCATGAATGACTACTCCATTGATGTATTAACTTGAAAAACTATATGTAGTGTTTGATAAAGTAAGAATAGGTTCTTTTGTTCTAGATTCTGGCGAGTCAACCCAGAACAGTGTGCCTTCGACAAGTAAGTTCGTCAGAGAAAATAAGACAGGAACATTATCAGTGAAATATGCTGATAGTCAATTTATTTTAGATACGAATAATATTCCTGGCCCATCTTGTCTGACACCTGAAGAGGAGTGTTTTCACGGTAAGTTTTTGCTTTTGTTTCAACGAATAAAAAAGTATTCGATTGAAATATGTGAATACTTTTGTTGTTTTTTTGTAGATTTCTCGAACAACGGTTCTTCTGATGATTACATACCAAGCTGCTCAGATATAGAAAGTAGTTGTGATTCTGAATCTGACGACAAATTCATCAAACGAAAAATAAGTAATACAACCGAAAATCCTGTCAGAAATGAAGAAAAGCCTGAAGATTCAGAAACTATGGAGACTTCCCAAAACATGCTTCGGTATGAAGATATAGTAGATATTGGCGAAGACAAAAGTACTCAACGACCAGAAAATATATTCAAAAAAAGTACACCTGTTGAAAGAGTTAAGAAAAAACTATTTCAGCTACCAGAAAAAACTTCCAGGAAGCGTCAAAGAAACGTAGACGAGTGGAAAAGAAAAAAAGCGGCAATATCCAGACAAAGGGGAGAAAGTTATATTTCTCAGAAAGGAAAATTGATGCCATGTAAGAGAATTGAGGTGGGTTCCTTATGTCAGAAAACTAAATGTAAACTAAGATGCGATGAATATTTTGATGAAGGAGCAAGAAACGAAATTTTGAAAAAATACTACTCGCAGGATGTTAATTCAAAAAATGCCCTTCTCTTTAACGATTCATCCTGTTCAACGTCACAAGAAAAACATTAAAAAAGCGAAATCCTTATATCCCCTTATCCACTTACCCATTCAAATATGACTTGAACCTTTCTTCTATTTTCCATTCATGAAACTAACTCTGTATATTTGAAGGATGAAGGATTCATGTACCTTTTTTGTGTTTTTTTTAAACTGTATTATAATACCAGTGTCAGATGTACTATGCAAAATTGTGTATAAAGGTCTATTCAAACCAGCGATTATTTTTTTCATTCAACGCAATACAAAAAACTGTGGCATCAAAAACTTTGAACATCATTTGCTCTAAATTAATTTTGTGTGACTTGAACCCTTTATCCACTTGTGTCTTCAATTAATATTGACATGAATCAACATGAATGCAATATGAATGATATTATAACTGTCAGACAAATTGAAATTTTTAATCTTTGACACCTTTAGATAGGTGATTTAGCAGGATTGAACAAAACGCTATACAGCACTCGTGAAGAAACTACATTCGCTCACTTGTGCGTCTTGACACACTCGGCTGCGCCTCGTGTGTCAATCTGACGCACGCGTGAGCGAAACGAGTACTTTCTTCACTTGTACTGTAATATACTATAAATTTTTCTGTGTTGACAATTAAAATTATTACTGAATGTCACTGTCACATTCACTACTTTCAGAACTTTCCAAATTAATAATGAAACTCTTGTAAATTTTCAACAATTACGTCTAACTCCCACATATTCTTCTCTACTTCTTTAACATGTTTGATGGCATTCAACCAGTTCTCTTTTGTAACATTGTTCAATGATGTGTGTAACAGCTCTTTGACTTCCTTTAATTTAAATGTAGTGTTTTTCCTTGCAATTTCTCCTTTAACTTGGGCCCATATTAATTCTATCGGGTTCAATTCACAATGATAGGTTGGTTGTCTTAGTACTGTTCTATTGTACGTTTTTGCAAGTTCATCAATCGCATATTTATTGAAATGTTCGTTGTGC
This sequence comes from Amphimallon solstitiale, assembly GCA_963170755.1. Lineage (NCBI taxonomy): Eukaryota > Metazoa > Arthropoda > Insecta > Coleoptera > Scarabaeidae > Amphimallon > Amphimallon solstitiale. Next base: position 55,540,066 of record OY720681.1, on the reverse strand, counting down.
ACCTTAACTAAATGTAATAGTTCATCTTTAACCATATCTTTTTGAAAGGATATATTTTTTTCTTGCAACCAAGACTGAATATCACCTTTCCGTGTGGCTATAGTTGGCATTTTTTCAATTTTTCTACTGTGATAGGAAGCATTATCTTATACCACAACACATTTTTCTTCCAACGTTGGCAATACCTTTTCAAACCACTCCTCAAAGATATTCGCATTCATTTCTTCGTGATAATCATTGGTCCTTTTTGACTCGAACAACAATAAGCCATTTTCTACAAATCCATCTTCTGAACCAATATGAAGAACAATCAATCGTCTTCCCTTTCCAGTTGGATTTTTAAGACCCGTCGAGAGCCCTTGTAATAATGCTTGCCTTGGACTTGTTACCGTTTCATCTACCCATATTTTTTGCACAGTATGGCCTTCATTGACCCATGTTTCATCTAGGTAGTAAATTTTTCTATTTTGTTCCCTAAATTCTTTTATTTGACGAGGGTAGCGCCGTCTCCATGTAACAATTTCACATTTTTCCTTTAAAAAACTATTACGAGCTCTTTTTTTGAAAGAGAAATTCATTTCCTTCAACTTCCACACTGTTGTACGTTTGAGGTTTGGCAAGTTCTCATCTTCATTTACTTTAAATAAAATCTTATTCACTGTTGGCACCTCATTTTTATAGAAAAATGAGTGTACCTACTATACATCTAATAATATTGCGCATATCATCATCAATATTATCCAGGACAGATCGTGCTCTTGTATACGTCTTTGGAGGTTTCACATCTTGTGCATTGTGTTCTCGCAAAATATTAAAAACACTTGCAGAGCAGATACCTGCAGCTTCGGCTGTAAAGTCTACAATTCGTGTCTTAGAGTCAGCTGGGCATTCTTGTTGACGTTTGGTAAATATATTCAGTACAGTCTCTTTTTCTAGCACTGTAAAATGTCTCTTTACTCGTTTCTTCAGTTCTGGCTGCATTTTGCACAGTACTGTATAAACAGGTAAAAGCAAACTTAAATTCAATACTCCTGGAAACCTAAAACATAATTAACCTATAAACCATTTGCTTTGTTTACGATTTATAGATCTTACCTTCAATAAACCTATAATCATTAATAGAGTCTTTAAAAAGACTGAGAATAATAATAATAACAACTTAAACAAATACAAAGAGCGCAAATACAAGGAACAATATAATTAATACACAATACTATATAGCAAAGGCAAAAAGCAAAAAGTATACATATATAACATACAGATTGTCGTATTTAAAAGTTAATATGCATCTTCAAATACACACACATAAACATGTACCTATGTATGTATGTATACAACAGTTCAAGAATGTGGCTCTCGGTTTACCCACCCCACCGAGAGCGCGAACACCATGCGCACATGGCATTCGTTCCGTATCTTTAGAGCGTGAACTTACATTGTACCTGAATTGCTATCGAATGTACGAAATGGGATTTATAATCGTTTAGGGTACTGCTTGATGCAAGAGGGACAGACATTTGAACATCTTCAACATTAAATTTTGTATAGTTCATTAAGTATAATATTTTGTTTCGTTTTAAATGTGAGAATTTTATTTAATTTTTTATAAGAATTTTATTTTAGTTACAAATTTTATAGAGTTTTGTTTCAGTTCAATGTTAATACATTATACATCAGTTACCAAAATATTATACAAAAGCCGTACACAACGGAGCAATTCCTTAAAGCAAACGTGCATACTAGCTTTCAACGTTTTGCACTGAAGCCTCGGTCAAAGCACAGGTCAAAGATTAGGGAATACTAAAGATGCGACGCTCGAAAAAGGAACTACATTTGTAGAGTAGGATAGAAAACATTCCAATTTAAAGGGACTGAACATAAACAAAACATGTACACATAACCTAGCCAGCGGACGCAATTTGCTTTATACTGTTTAGTTTGTTTATTGTAATTATTATTGCATTTGAATTAGTCGTATTTCGTATTATGTGTATGATACCAAAACAAATTGGACAAATGTGTGCATATAAATACTGTAAAAATTATTTTTGTATATCTAAGGATGAAAAATTACATTTCTTTAGATTTCTTAAAGATCATATTATTATGTAAGTAAACAAGAAGTTATCAAGAATCTTCCTATTTTTTCGCCTTTCAGTAATAATATTAATTCATATTGGAGTTGTCAAAAATAGGAGCAAGCATGTGGAAGATATGATTTATCGACAAAGATCCCTTAGAATTGTATACAAAGTATCGAATATGCAGAAAACATTTTATAGCAGATATGATAATAAACGTTGAAAGGAAGCGTCTGTTACCACTAGCTGTGCCAAATGATTTTTCATACAGAGTGCACTTTAGAAACAATATGTAAGAATTATGCAATTAACAATAAACACTTAAGTAACAAATTGTTTTATAGCTGAACCAATTCCATCATGTTCAAGATATGCTATTAAGTTAAGAGAAAGGGGAGTGAAACGGAAAATACAGGTCACAAAAAGATCAAAGTTATTTCTGATATTACCATACCATACCATATATTTAGCCTGTTTTACCTTCTGAAATTTTCTAATAACGAGTTTACAAATGCACTAAGTATGAATAGGAAATTAAGAATATTAATGAATATATAGATATCGAAACAAGTCACATAGATATCGACACTTTTTACACAGGTATTGAGACATGCTAGAAATGGAACATCCTATATTTACAAATATGTGTCCTGCAAATTCATTTATTTCCACCTATCTTCATTAAATTCTATGTAAAAGCATATCCGACTATACCCTGTCTCAGAATAAGAAGGAGTGATTCAAATATCCCGCCAAAACATGCAACACATAGCTTAAAATTGCTTTCATTCAGCAGACACAACAGTTACGCAACTGTTCAGTGATCATGTCGAGTAGACGACCGCTCACTCTGAACATGTTCAGGAGCGGTCGCCATTTTTGTGAGCGGAAAAATTCTATGCTCACTTGGTGAGCGTATTCTGTACGCATGCGCCATTGATTCATTCCAAGACCAACCTAATACATACTTTTGAAGAAAGTTACTAGAAAAGTAAGATACAGCAAATTAAAGGTATTGTGCAGTAATAAATGTATTATAATATTGGAGTTCACTCAGTATTTTATTCGGGGTTGGAAAAACCAGCCCTGCGACTAAAAACTACGTCAAACCTTAATGCAGAAACACAATTTATTATTATTGTTTATTCGGTTTAATCTCTATAATTTTAACATATGGCAGCAATGAAAAGTACCAGGTGACAGACGATGACATAAAGGCGAGCGGTCCTGTCCAGCGAACACTCAACTGTTGTGAAGTGAACGGTTGGAGCGGGATCAGTTCCCGATCCACCTGCTGAATGAAAGCATTTAGTAGACAATTTGATATGACATCATGGATTCGACTCTGAGTATCGCTTGTGTACGGACGTGTTGTTTATAGTTCGACTGATCTCCGGGGTGAGATTTTTCCTATATTTGTTTTTAAATATTTTTCTTACTACCTTTCTTAATTATTTTGAACCTGTCTTTCATTACAATTTTGAATCAGTCTTAGTTTAAAATGAATGTTGATTCGGGGGGAAAAATCCCCCCTAATCTAAGTAATAATACGGATAATCGCATGGAATTAGATTCGTCGGAAAGGTTGTAGTTTTCTGACTCTGTTCCTCTCCTACAATGTTTAGAAACAAGATTTAAATCTACTTCAGATATCTCTTTATTGTCACAAATAGATGTTCCTGTATCCCTATTACCTGACTTACAAAAAACGTATGATCAGGGTTTTTACTTTCCATCTAACAAAACAACAGATGTTGCAGATTTAACATCTGCTATTCCACTTAGCTCCAATGTTAAAACCCTTACTTCTAAAATTATCGAAGATTTAAAAAAGAAAGCCACATCCTTTTCTTCAAATTATAAATATAATAAATATGAAGTCACGGATTCTCCTCCATTTATAGTATACATTGAATCCTTAGATAGAAATATAGGAAATCTGAGAGATATGCAAATAGGCAGCCTTATATTTAATAATAAAATAGAAGGCGTTAACAAGATAGAAAAAAGAGGAAAAAATAAAATAAGTATTGAATTTAAATCTCTTAGATTTGTAAATAGTTTTCTGGCTTCCGATTTTGCACCTAAGAATAATTTCAATGCATATATACCGAGTTATCTCGTTTCCTGCAAAGGGATAATTAGAAACATCGATCCACACATGGATGTTGCTACTATTTTCAATAATATTTCCGCATGTGACAACCGGCCTATTTTGGGCGTCAAACGTATTCAAAGACGGAAAGTTGTAGAAAACTCCACAGTTATGGGAAACACCGGCTCTATCATAGTTACCTTCAGAGGCAAGCATATCCCCAAGTATGTTTCTATATTTTATAATCATAGGACTCCAGAACCTTATGTCTTTCCAGTAATTCAGTGCCTTAAATGTTGCCGTTACGGGCATGTACAATCTCAATGTAAATCTAAACATAGATGCCCTGCTTGCGGGCTTCAACATTCCGCAGATTCTTGCCCAACCGTTTCATCCCCTCAATGCGTTCACTGTAATCAACCTCATCTCTCGATAGAAGTAGGAATTAAGTCTAAGGGCAAGGTTTGTCCAGAGTACAAATATCAAGCGCAAATTAAATGGTGCATGGCACACTATGGTTACTCCTTTCAAGAGGCTGCATTCCTGTGCAAGAAAAATTTCTCTCATTTCTTATCTAGAAAGGATTCGCCTAACATAATTCTTTCTGGAGAGAATTTCCCCCCTCTCACAATCGAATCAGAAAATTCTCTAGCCATTCCACAATCTCCAGCGCTCAGCGGTCATTCCTTTGCAGCCATTGCTCAACAAAATAAAAAACACTTTAATTTTACTAGATCTATAACTCCAACTAGAAATTATTCTCCAAAAAGAAGAAACCCTTATCCTCAAGATATTTACGCCAATAAAAGTGGTAGAATCTCTACACTTTCTCCAAATAAAGATATTTTATATAATAGGAACTCAATTACTTCTATTGGTAATTCAGGAAATATTGATAATTCAGTACACTCCAATGGCATTGGAACTCGCTCATTAGTCTCGTCTGTGAAGGAACTATCCCAAAACTGTGGGGTTATTAATCTTTTGAAATCTGCATTTAGCAACGATAAGGTGTCTCTTATAAATTTTTTGAAGGAGTTTATTCCTAATAATTTTCACTTATAATACCATGAGTAGTCAAAGTTATGTCGATTATTTTTGTGGTGGTTACACGAATGTCTTTCATGATTGCATTTAAATACTACGAGTGCGGAGCACGAGTAGTATTCGCAATTATGAAAGACATGAGTGTAAAGCACCACAAAAATAGTAGACTCAACTTTGACTACGAATCGTATTCGAGAGACTATTCAATGAACCAAATCAATTTTTCATATTAAAATGACTCAAAATTTAGTTACACATGATTACGTTTCCATGTCAACAAAAAAAACATTTATGTTTGTCATTAAAATTTTTGGAATCGTGTTCCTATTTAGTTCGTTTCGTTGAATAAAAACTGGTGTTTCTAAATAATGGGAACTGAGAAAAGATTTGGCACGAAATCTGAAGACGAAATCGATGCTGAAATTTGCGAAAATATCCCTTGGAACACGAAGAAATCCAAAGATTCAGTATGGAGACAATTTAGTACATTTTTAACAGCAAAAGGCTATAAACTGGATCAATCTACTTCTCCTGTGGACTTAAATGTCATCTTAAAGTCGTGGGCATGTAATATGAAGAAAAAAGATGGGTCCGATTATAAAGAAGGCGTCATCAAGCACATGTGGAACGTGACGGCGAAAATGGTTCAAGAAATGTTCTTCAATAAGTGGAAAATAAACGTAAACCCGTTTTCTGATGCAATATTTAAGTCAGCACGTGACGCCAGGGATGCTACAAGAAGAAAACTGCAAGCGTGTCCTGAAAAAAGAACCAGCAACGCGGCGGCACTTACAGAACCAGAATACTTAAATATGATACGCATATTAGATGAGAGTACCCCAGACGGTTTACAGAAAAAGTTTTTCTTAATAGCATCTTACGAACTAGCTTGGCGGGGAGGAGAAGGGAGCAACTGTTTCACCTATTACTTCAAGGAGGAACTCGATAACAAGGGAAGAAGAACTGGTAGAATTGAGTATAATCCAGTATTTTCGAAAACTGCGCAGGGGGGAACTAAATCATTGACAGGCAGCAAGTGGTTGATAGAGAATAAAAGCAATACCGATATGTGTCCAGTTAGGTAACCTATTTATATTTAATTTCAAGACGGTATAATTAATATTCTTCTGTTATTTAGATTGTATTATCTACTGAAATCGAAGAGAGGAAAAAATGTGAAAACAGAAAGGATGTTTTTGACACCGAATCCGTTTTGGGATAAAGTTGAGAATGCGGTGTGGTATAAGAACAGTCCAGTTGGTATATGTGAGATCAGTAAATGGGTGAAGTTATTAGCTGAAAAAACTGGATTAGATGTTAAAAGAAGGAAGATATCAAATCATTCGGTACGCTCTTCAACTGTATCATCTCTGGCGAAAGCTGGAGTCGGAAAGCAACAACTGATGAAAATAACGGGACACCAAAATCTGAATTCCATAAAATCGTACTTGCAGCTTGATGATGAGCACCACGAGTCGATTATCACCAAAATGCGAAGAAATTTTACAACAACAAATGTGTCATGTACAACTTCGACATCTGTCAGTAATAGTGACGGTATTAAGCTACAAGAGAAAGGTACTCCCTCGGGTACTCCCAGTGATAGCTCTGTTCCAGAATGTCTGCTGCAGCACTGCAGTAATGTTAGTTTTTCTAATTGTACCTTCAATATTGTTAGTAAATGAGTTACATTAATAAAAACTTTCACTTGTTTAAAATATCCACTTGAATACCTTCTAGGAAGATATAATCGCTGAAATTTCCTGTTGCTATGATACGAAAGTAAATATTTGCTATTTTATTGGTTCATATTTGAACAATGACAGGTGAATTGAATAGTCACGATAATCTTACATGGATCTCCTCAATTCAAGAAACTCAAGCAATTATTCATTGAATATATTTTTTTGGAATATGCGCAGCTTTTCAAAAAACAAAGCTAATTTGTTTAGTTTTCTTTTTTCATTAGATTCTAAACCTGACTTCGTTATTCTGGCCGAAACATGGCTGAGCGAGGGCGCTCTGATCACTACTCCAGGTTACAATGTTATTCATAATTGTTTAAATAAAAATAAAGGAGGTATTTCTATCTTAGTCAAGAAAGGTATTCATTTCAGAGGTTTTATTCCTCAATGTAATCTTCCTGAAAGATGTCAGTTTATCATCGCGAAATTGAATAACGTTTCTATAGTAGCGGGATATATTCCTCCTGATGTAAAAATCTCTCTAAATCAATGGAAATCTATTTTATCATTTGTTAGCGAGCCTTTCATATTAATAGGAGACTTTAACGCTCATCATCAATCTTGGGGATGTGCTAATTCCGATGCAAAAGGTAAAATTCTCTTCAATCTTACAGAAGACTTAAATCTTATTAACGTTAATGATGGCAGTTCAACTCTTTTGCTTCCTCCGGGCTCTGCTTCGAGTGTAATAGATGTTGCCTTTTGTTCGGAGGGTATTGCTGTTTCGACGAGTTCACATACTATTGAGGATTGTTTAGGCAGCGATCATTTTCCCATATTGGTGTGTATTTCTCCTAATACACCTGGGATCTCTAATATTCGCTATTCTCCATCTTTTAAGTTTAAACAAGCGGATTGGAATTTGTTTTCTCAACATATTTCGTCTAATTTAATTGTCGACCAAGATACCTCATATGAACAGTTTACATCCACAGTCATGAAAGCGGCTAATCAGGCCATTCCAAAACACTCTTCTCGCAACTTTAAATATGATCCTTGTCCTTGGTGGGATGAGGAATGTTCCAAGATTATTAAACTTAGAAAGCAGTACATCAAGGAATTCAAAAATACTAAATCTATGGAAGCTTATTTATTGGCAAAAAATTATATTGCTCTTTCAAAAAAAGAACTAAACAAAAGAAAACGCGAACATTTTAAATCCTTTTGTAGCTTGCTCACTAGGGAATCACCGATATCGGAGGTTTGGAAATCGGTGAGAAGATATTCTAGAGCAATATTTTCAGTCCCAAAATTTTCTTTATTACAGGATTCGGTATCCGCAGATTCATTTCTGTGCGCCCTGGCCCCGGATTATGTTCCTAATGTTATTCAAGAATATCCTATTGATTTTAATCAACATAGTACGTTAAGCCAATCGATTTCTATGGCTGAGCTACAGTATTCAATAGATGAATCCAAGGACACCGCTCCGGGTTTGGATGGTTTTACTAACTTAATGATTTCTCATCTCCCATTAGAAGGATTATCTTATCTTCTTCAGCTTTTCAATGGTATTTTAAAAGGTAATCCGGTTCCTCTGGATTGGAAATATGTAAAGATTTGTCCAGTATTAAAACCTGGCAAAGATCCAAATATACACTCAAATTATCGAGCTATCTCTCTACTGTCATGTATTAGAAAAACTTTTGAACGAATTCTGAAGAACAGATTGGACTGGTGGTGTGAGAGATCTTTTGTATTAGATAATACGCAATTTGGATTTAGAAAGGCTAGATCTTCCTTAGACAATTTAAGTATACTTACTACTTTTATAGAAAGATCATTTGTTGGACAGGAATTTACATTATGTGTATTTATTGATGTTTCTGCGACTTATGATAATGTGGACATTTCCAATCTATTGAACGGACTAAGGAGAATGAAAATACCTAATTCTTTCTTGTATTGTATAGATCAACTATTTGCTAAAAAAATTATTACATGTGACCCAAAAACTGGTTCAAGAGTTTCTTTTAAAGGTCTACCACAAGGTAGCATTCTAAGTCCGATATTATATAATATTTATATGTCTGGACTGGAGTATTATCTTGCTCCGCATGTTCACTGTCTACAATACGCGGATGATATTGTCATTTTCTCCTCTGGTAGAGATGTTGTCTCTCTTAATGAAAAAGTTCAACTTGGATTGAATAAATTGTCTACTTGGTTAAATGGTAAAGGACTGTCCATTTCTTCCAATAAAACTAATTCCATTTGGTTTCATAGGAAAAGAGCACTATATCAATTTCCTCCATTATCAATATATCAGACTATTATTCCTGTAAAGGAATGTATATGTTATTTGGGAATTTGGCTGGATCGTAAACTTAATTGGAAATATCATATTTCGTACTTATCGAATTCTTGTCATAAATATATCAACTTGCTTAAGTCATTATGTGGGAAGACATGGGGCGCTGATCCTAATATTCTCCTTACTTTATATCGGTCACTTATTAGATCAAGAATTGAGTACGGTAGCTCTCTTTTCTCATCTTGCTCATTGAGTTCTTTTTCTCGTCTAGATAAAATTCAGTTTAGTTGCCTCAGAATTGTTCTTGGCGCCATGGCATCAACCCCGACTAATTCATTATTAGTGGAAGCAGGGGACTCTCCGCTTTCTATTCGTTTTGCTTTTCTGGCAAAAAAATACATTTTAAAAGCTAGCCAATTTTCAAATAGTATTTTCATGAAAGATATCTCTAACTTATCTAATATTTTATTAAAAAACAAGAGGAAGAGAATTCCATTTCTAGTAACGGCTTATAGAAATGTTAAACGGTATATAGAGTTTATACATTCCTCTCTTATGCTTGATGTATATAGAACAGATTTTCAACTTAGATTCTTCAATCCACATATAGTATTATCCAGTGACTTTCATAAAAATATGGGCTTGCCTGAAGAGCTTATTAATAATCATTTCATGATTTATCTACAAGACAATTGGCAGAATTACCATATGTACTTTACTGACGGTTCAGTTCGTTCCAGTCCTAGATCCGTGTCTTTTGGTGTTTATTCTCCATCGGTGAGTTTTAGTTTTTCGGCCTCATTAAACAATATCTCCTCAATCTTTTCAGCAGAACTAACTGCAATATACGTTTCCATCCGTCACATTCTAACGCTTAAAAATAAATTTAACGTAATTTTCTCTGATTCCAAAAGTGCACTCATGGCAATTAATTCTAAATTTTCTAGAAATAATAATTTTCTTATTAATTATATCAGGGAAATATTATTTCAGGCTTCAAAATTGGATATTCAAATTTGTTTAGTTTGGATTCCTAGCCACATAGGTATTAGGTACAATGAAAAAGCTGATAATTTAGCTAAGTTAGGTAGAGATAGGTCTTTATATAATATTAAACTATCGTATAATGACTTTGTCCCCATTTTAAAAGATGAGATCTTTGAGATTTGGCATAGGATGTGGATTAATTCCTTACAATACAAAGGAAAATTTTACAATAATATCCAGCCCAATATTCCTAAATCTCCATGGTTTAATTCGTTTCCTTCATTGTCAAGAGCTTTCATTAGTTCGTTGTCTCGTTTAAGATTTGGGCATTGTTTAGTTCCACTTCATCTATTTAGGTTGAATATTGTTGAGTCTCCGCTCTGCGAATGTGGCGAGGAAGGAAGTATTAATCATGTTTTCTTCAACTGCAATCTCAGATATCGTCAATCTAATTTACTTATTCAAAATCTTATACTTCTAAAGTTCTATCCTCCGTATGATATTTCTCATTTGTTATAGGTATTCGTTATCTTTTAAAGTTTATAAATGTCTTTATTCGTATTTGGAAAAAAATAAAATTAATATTTAACCTTTAAATATTCCCTTTCCTTTTCTTTATGTTCTATTGTTTTCCTATCCTTGGGCAATTTTTCCGAGGCTCCCTTTTTTGGTGTGTTGAGAGTCGCCGGGGCCCCGGCTCGAGAAGAGTTTACTCCTTTGTTTAATTTCCCTTCTCTCTCTCTCTCTTTCCCCCGGAGATTGATGTGTGATTGGAGTTTCAGTATAAGTTGTTAATGGCGAATGAAAAAAGTCCTGGTTGACTTAAACGCCAAAGGAATTATATATGAAGAAGAAGAAGAAGATATGACATCATGACAATTGAGGTTAGAAGAACTGTATTAATTCTAACTAAGGATTTAGCTGTTTTGTGTTTCATTTACTACTTTCGTTAAAATAGATGGATGTGCCGCTTTTCCTTTTACCAATCGAAGCAGCTATACGAGTGCACGGCAATGGGAAACAGGAGAGTAAAGTTATAAACACAAGTATGTGCATACATCTATAATTTGATTAATACAAATCTCTTAACATTCAAATCTGTTCATTCTAGTTTTGAAAAAAAAATTAGAAGAATCTATGGATAAAGATATAGGCCCAATTTACAAATGAAAGCATAGACTTTGTTCTGAGCGTTTTGAGGAGGATTGCCGTTATAAATATATAATTACTGCACACATTTATTATTAAATATTTGTATCAGAGAGCAAGAATGAATCAAACCTTTTATCTATTATCAAAACGTCCTTAAGAACTTGCAGAAAAGGTTTTGTTTATTAGTTTCTATTTTAAATATCAATAAAGAACTTACAGATAAATCATTCGCATTACTGCGACAAACCTTGAAGAGGTAACTTCAAGCAACCAGTCTTGGAAATTTGAATCTTACATATGACAGTAATAAATAGAAAAATTTACATCGGCTGAAGTTGTTTACACGAACTGCAAAGATAATTACATATACATTACTAATTATTATTCCCTATTAAAATTTATTTATTATGAAAATATGTAAAGTATAACAAATATTTATTTCTACTATATATTGGAAATTAACAATAATTTAGTGTTCACATCATGTTAAAAAGATTAAAAATTTACATGGTCGGCACAATTTTTCCAAATACTTATTGTAACATTTGTAATTGCTTCTGTCAAACGTTCTCATATAAGTGATATTCTGAAATGGGATTTTTTTTAAGCAACTTCATCTTATGTATCAGTTCAGATCCTATATGAAGTATTCTTAATAGCCTCTCTTTATCGGTATGGCTATTTAATCCTACAGGTTTTCAACACAAGTATAATGAGTGCACATTATACTTGTGTCAATCCAAACTTTTTCCCATATTCTCCACCAGATATTTTCACCTTTTTCTATTAGTACAGGATTCTTTACGTTTGATAAATATTTCTGAAATATAACATGTATATGAACATGTGGTAATATAATTAGTATTTAATTAACACTTACTTCACACTTCAAATGCATGATCAGTTCCTTAGGTCTTAAATCATCTGATCAACGCATTACTCATGTTGTACATAAAAGTACCTATGGATTTTATTTAATAACACAATAAAGTATAATAAACCAAAGTAAAAATGTAAGATTCTAGGTTATGGCTTGGCTATAAACATAAAATGACGTTTTGTCAAACTTATTTTCCCATGTTAAACTTGCCTACGCAAGAACCAATGAAATACTTTAAAAACATACGCCATTTTGGCGCGATATTTGAATCACTCCTTCTTATTCTGAGACAAGGTATAAATCCAAATCAGTAAGAGGAAGCAGATACTTTATAAATAATAAACTTCGTGAAATCAAAGAAACTTTTGATTTTATAGATGACTTGCAGAAAGTTCAACTAAGAATGCACGCAACATAAGATTGATGTAAATCTTGTTGGTGATACAATAAATTTATTATTATTATTATTATATTGTTATAGTATGTAAATATTTTTTTGTATAATAAATTATTCATTGTCTCAGCATTTCATTGCTTACCTTTTTAAATGTACATATTTCAAATATATATTTCTTTATTTTCCGATCACATTTAACATTTATAACACATATACACTTAATATTCTCTAAACACTTATTTTCTTATAATGATATTTTATATTCTTATAATATGTAATTATTCCACATATAATTTGTATTTCTATTTTAGAATATTGTGAATCCATACATTTATTTCTATGACAATAGAAGAATTTTAAAATCTGTTCTGTTTAAAATTCCCGCGCTTCTACATTCCAATTTAAATGTTCAAGGTCACTGAGAATTTGAGTAGGAGATCAAAGGTTCCGATCGAAGCGTCGTATCCGTATCTTTATTCTCTAATCTTTGCCTCGGTCTCTGTCCCGATATGAACTCATCTGTATTCCCCTATTATCGTACCCCTCCATTTCATGTTTGCATGCACATGTGTGCGTGTCTGTGTTTCCCTATATCTACTTTTATTTCAGTCAAACGGTATATTTCAAAATAACAGACAATGTTAGCAAAATCACTATATGCTCACTTGTTCTACATTAGCAAATACGTATTTTCATCCTTCTCTAAAATTGTGATTTTGCTGCGTGGTATAGTCACATTCATGTGACAAAATCACAGAAAGCAGATGATTTATATCGTGTGTTTTAGGATTTCTATGTAGCTCTCATAGCCAATAGAAAGGCAGTATTAAAAATCACGCATTTATCACGCGTTTTTTGCTACTCTATTGGTTCGGTGAATATGGGGGAATTACCCGATTATATACACGGTTAATTACTCAGAGGCCGTTACTGTGAATCGGCGTAAAGGGCGTAAACTTATACCGTGTGTTACTTGTATGGCTGTATAGACAGTGTTCACTACTTTCAACCTTTAATTATATTTATCCTCTGGATTGCAACAACTATAAATACATTTTTAAGTCACCACATAATTAAAATTCATAGCATGGAACCGAAATCTGAATGGTTAGATACTTTCAATAATTTAAAAAGAATTCATAATGCAGCATATAAGTCTATCGAAGAAGCATTTACTCTTGAGGAGAATGAGAAATCACTGCAGGTATTATCACACAGTTATAATCATGATATAGTAACCTTATCTTGTTATATCTACAATTTTAATCCCTTCCAATGCAAATAAGATAAAATTTCAGTGCTGTTTGCAGGCTTTAGAAAAATATGAAGAAGGTATAGAATTGATCGATCGTGCATTAAATATATTTACTAGCCATCCAAATACAGAAGATCGTACATGGGAAACAGCATACTCTTTGATTCTTGAGTTAAAACAAACACGAGCAGAGGTATTAACTCGAATCAATTGTCTAAAATCTAAACATGTGTTAGTACCTGAAACTGGCTCATCATCAAGTGACAAAATATCTTCAGGAATTGTCGCAGGTTCGAATATGAAATATTGTTTTATTATTTAGCATTATTTAATAATTATGTACAGGTGCAGGCTATCTAGCAAGGCGTTTAGTTCTTGGTGCAGAAACTATAGGTTGTCTTATAAATTATGCAACACCAGAACTTATTAATAATTTACCTCCGTCAACAGAAGAAACACCATTACCCAGTGCAGTTAGTAAGGGAATTAAATTTACAGAAACAGCTACAAATAGAGCAGCACAAGTCACTGAATTTGTTGGTAGGTATTTTGGAATTTTTCAGAAAAATACTATTAATTTTATATCTTAGCTGATCAAATAGGACAGCCCACATCAAAATTGGGTCAGTTCTTAGCGCCCCATATTCAAAAGCACGGAACTCGTATATTGCAATCCAGTTTTAATTATAATGAAGCGGAGGCTTCCTCGACAATTAAGGATGCGTTAACAATTGCATCTGGTGCAGCAGAGGGAATTGCCACAGTTTACAATGGTTTAGAAAAGTCAGCAGATATCTTGGGACACAATTTAAGAGATAATACAGTCAAGATTGTAAAACACAAGTATGATCACGTTGAGTTATTTTATGATTGCAAAAAGTTAATTTGTTTAATGCCTTTTATTAAAGATATGGTTCAGCAGTTGGAGAAGTGACAATGGATACGTTAAATACTGTTGGAAATGTCGTCAATATCAGTCGACATGCAGGAGTCATTAAGTCCCGGTTATAGTGTTACCGACCGAGTCCATTTTGAACCAAATTTCTATTTCATGCTTTTTGTGAAAATAAGAATATGAATAATAAAATTTAAAAAGTGGAATAATGTATAATTAAGTAGTGATTAGTCTAAAGCAATTAATTGTTATAAATCGTAATTAAGTAATTCTAAAAATAAAGAAATATAACCAAGGACATAAAAATGCCATTAGGATAAAGTACGCATGTTATGCGATAAGATAGTGCAAATAGGAATTAAAAATATGCCTTTATTTTCCTAAAAAGCATGAAATACATATGATAAAAAACATAGGCGTTCTGTAAAAAGCTGCCTGTTAAAAGTTTGTACATTATTTCATAGATAGCACCACAAGATAAAATAGACAAGGCCAACTGTGTAGCAGATGCAGTTGGCCTTGAAATAGAAAATAATGTGGGAAGGAGAAAGAAAGCTATATATACCCTTTCCTTATTAAAGTATTACAAATACATTTGATACTTTTATACTAAACTTGAGGGGTAGCACAATTTATTACTTTGTGTACGAATATTTTTTTTTGTGAGTCGCATCTAACTAAACAATAGATAGGTATATTTTATTACTTTCTTACGTAGTATAAGGATGTATTGTGATGAAAATTTTCGTTGTCAATCTAATATATAAAATTCTCGTGTTACAGTGTTTGTCACAAAACTCCTCCGAAACGGCTTGACCGATTCTTATGAAATTTTGTGTGTATATTCAGCAGGTCTGAGAATAGGACGTAAACTATTTTATTTACAACCATACGCGTAATGTTGGCATTTCTGACTTTTTAAAAGTTGGGAAGTGTGAGTTTGTTCACTTTTACTTCCCGCCCGCTATTACTGCCCCATTGAACTCTATACTATACGTAACTGGAACGGCAAGTGCTTTTAAACTTAGTGAAGCCATGTCGTGCTTATGCAACCCGTCATTAGTGGGTATTTCTGTCCCACTTTTGCACATTGTTAGCTATACGCAATTCACGTCTAATTAAGTTTAAATTCGATATAAGAAGGTAACAAAGTGATTGAAATAGTTTAACAGTACCGATTTTGAAACCTTTTAAGTAAACAGGATTTATTTATTTATTTTGTATGTATATAATATAGAGGGTAGTAAAATAAAATTTTAAATAAACTTATGTAAATTCAAAATGAAATGTTTATTAATAATTAAGTCATTTTTTTTATTGATTTTTAAAGCACGAGTTGTTATTGTTAATAAAAATGATTAAATTATTTATAATTGAGGATAGAAGATTGTGTATGCTCATATAACACAATACATAAGACTGCGACAGAGATACCCACTTATTGGTTGTCTCAGTCGGCTTCAACGCCTGCCGTAGTAAAATATACCTACACTCCGTTCCAGTTACGTATAGTATAGAGTTCAATGTACTGCCCTCGTTTCTTAACCTCAATGTCAATCACAAAACTGTCAACTCGATATGTCAAAACCTTATCGGAATTTTTATCACTACCTAATCTCTCGACAGTAATGAAACACTTTCCACCTCGGTATGTAATATACTATTTCATACCCCTAAGTGATAAGGGTGGTCCACCCCAAAATTTTTTGTTTGTTTTTTGAACAAAATTATGTATTTTTTTTTTTTTTTACCATTCGGCATTAAAAAATACATACAACCCTAAATTTTCACCCTTCTACCACCAACCCCTATTTTTTAATAGCGATATTAGTAATTTAATAATGTTCTACTCTCGGCGGTCGATAATTGATCAGTTACCACTCGATCAGTTATTCCCGCCAGGCATCTACCGGTGTCACTTCTCACCCCGTAAACAGCACAGAGTAGGGATGAGAACGAAGCCGGTCTCCTGTCTTTCTCACACAATAAGCTTTCTCTCACTCACTAACGTAGCAGTGACGCTTATACTTATCATTTTACTTTCTCAGTGCAACTCTCATGTTAAGTATATTCTCATCAAGGCCAAACGATGTCTGTTTGTGGCTTAGATTTGGCCACACCGTGTTTTTCACACGGACAATTATACGTGGCATGTTCTCGCGAGGGTAAACCATCCAGTTTGTTTGTGTGGGCTAAAGATGGACTCACTAAAAATATCGTACACTCCATTGCACTAAGAGACTGATAAAGTTTTTTTTTAATTGTCATTATTTGTGATAGAGATGTAATTAGAAATTTATTAGTTAAGATAATAAAAGTACAATGAATTCAAAAAATGAATGTTTGGTGTTTAGTTATTTTTATAGGCCGTCATCGTTCACAGCGCTCCATTCCTCTTTCAGTCATATACCACATCCCCACACACTTATAATAAGTTGCTTATTTTTTATTAGACTACCAAAATATTCACTAGAAATAATTTATATGGCAAAACGTTTGCCGGGTCAGCTAGTAATTATATATATTAAAATTCTTTGCCGAATATACAAACAATTGTATTAAAAGTAAATATTTGTCTTGGTGTAAAAGCACTATAATATGACAATTTGACAGCAAGCTCTCATATTGTCATATACCACTGTTGCTTTATATCTATGGTTTTTAACATTATTAGGGAAATACATCCGGTATATATACCGTGGATTTTTTTTATCACTGAACATAGCACACGATAACACCTATGTTCAGTTTTAAAATAAGCGCGTCAATGCATGGAACATTATGCAACCAACATTGCGTTATGTAACTAACATCGGTCAATTATTTGTTTCGACAAACTTCAAAATCAATGTCAGTAATGTGCATAACAGAAATGACATTTTGAATATTTTACATTTGTATTCACCTAATTTAAAAAATGTATACAAAAGATTATAAAATAGAAATTTTAATCTGGTATAAAGCTGGAAACAGGTTAAAGAAAGTGTGGGATCTGTTTTCTGTCAAATATCCTGACAAGCCCATAACATCTATCGGGACAATTCAGGCGATTGGTAGGAAATTTCATTCTGATGGCTGTATAATAAATACTCACAGAAAGAAAATTAATACTCCTCACATCCTAACAGAAGCACTAAAATTAAATGTGTTATGTTACATTGAAGAAAGCCCCACTACACCATTAAGTATATTGGCACAACAATTTAATATTTCGAAGACATCTATATTTAAAATTTTCAGAGTATAAATACAAATCTTACAAGTTTTCAAATCACCAATAATTATTTGACGAAGATAAAATAAGACGTGTTAATTTTTGCGAAACACTATTTAATTTATTAAATGAAAATCATAATATGTTGAAGAAAATACATTTCACTGATGAAGCGTCTTTTACATTAAATGGTTCTGTTAACTCTCAAAATTATTGGTATGTTATAACAGCTTCCTTATTTCATTAATTCAGTGACTTCATTTTACATTATTAGGTACTGGTCACGGACGAACGATCATATTCAAAATTTAACACATACACAGTATAAGGCTAGAGTTAATGTATGGGCAGGTATTGTCGGCACTGAACTTGTGGGACCATATTTTATTTGTACAATTTTAATTCCAATAAATTCTTGGAATTACTTCGCACACGTATTGTTCCTCGAATTGAAAATTTAAACATTGAGAATGCCTGGTTTTAAATGGATGGAGCCCCAATTCATTCAACTGCAGCAGTTACAAATTTTCTGAATTCAAGTTTTCCTAGTCGATGGATAGGGAGGTGTGGTCCGATAGTTTGGCCGGTCCGTTCGCGAGATTTATCGCCAAATGACTTTTTTCTTTGGGGGTATCTTAAAACTAAAATTTATAATAATGTAATTTAACTAACATTGAAGGTTTAAAAGCACGCATAAGTACATCCTGCGACGAATTACAAACCAAACCGGAATTTTTAACTCACTCTTTGCAGGAACTTCATAATCGACTCGCATATTGTATGGAATGTGAAGGTGGACATTTCGAACATTTATTAAAAAGTTAAAGCATTATAAATAACAATAAATTATTTTTTTTCAATATGTCTTAAAATTCATTATAATAAGTGTTAAATAAATTTAATGTACTAATTTTCACTCTTTGTTGACACTGACAACTAAAAACCTTATCATGACAAGTGATGACACTCGGAATTATCGCAATGTTGGTTGCATAGTGTTCCATGCATTGACACGTTTATTTTAAAACTGAACATACTTATTATTATGTGCTATGTTCAGTGATTAAAAAAACTCACGGTATATATTGTTCTGAAATAGGGATACCATAAATAATCGCTGTACTTTTTCGTATATTTTTGTCTTGACAATTTTGTCCATGAAGATTGTGAAATTGTTGGCGCTGTAATGCCGGTCAAAAATGTTCACAAAAACACTATGTACCTAATTCAAATATTCTCACAACATTTATCATTTATATTAGAATATATATTATGTGCTCTATATATTTTGTGAGTAATTGTTAGCATGTGTAAAGTGTAAACGTAATAATATTGTTGAACTATTCTGTTATTTGAACAGTTCAACAATAATTGAACTGCGATGGGTTATGTATGCCACCAGATAAATAAAAGCCCAACACTAAGGTTTGATCGATATATTTATACTGAAGCGCTTTCACTTTAGTTTTCATTAACTAACGAATTGGCCTGTGTATGCTTGTAAAATTTCAAAATCATCATAACCATCATAACTTGAATTATTATAAATTGCTGCAATATTGTCAATTTGACAAGTGAAAGGCTGTAATGGATTTACATTTTTCAGAAGCTAATACTGAGTAAGTGGCATATTCATGTTTTCTTGTAACTGTTAAATAGGCCGCTCTTTATGCACGTCTCTGTGTTTACATTATAATACGATCATTTATCATCGTTTACATAGGTGTCACATAATTTATTCTTAACGAATTATGAATTAAAAAGCATTATAAGAACCGCGCTTGAAAGTATACTTACCTTATCCAAGAACATCAGTAGGTATTCATTTATAAATTAATGATTCAAATATTTTCTGAAATGTACGTAAGTTCCGTTGCACACTTATATAGCATATTGGTCGCATTCAGAATACGAAAGTGTTTGGATGACAGCTACCAAACAGTTTGTTAATTCATACAACAATCGATATACCGTTCCTGCTACTTTACTGTAGGAGGGGGCTTGTTAGAGAGCCGACGGCATGTTTTGAAGCATAAAATAAAAACGCTACCAGATATACAAACATGTTTTACAAATGCAATGGATGAATGCCAAACTCAGGCGTTACTATATTTACCAAAACAAATTAATATAGGTACAGATTAAATTCATAATCAAATAACGTACGGTAAATACATCCAAACCAAATATAATAGCTATCTAGAATCGCCGAAGAGGTTCAGAAATAAAAGTGCGTGGTCACAACCTCAGCACAACGTGATCACGGCATCCTATGCATAAAAACGGTCGGCGGCAAAGATCGTTTACATTAGGCGATTAGGTAAACTGTGATAGTATCAAAGATCGAGTTTTTATTTACTTTTACATTTCTGTTTTCGTTAAAAAATAAATATGAATACTGTTATTTAGTAACCGCGTGATGTTATGCACTATTTCTTTTGTCTGTCGTAGTTTTGGCCTAACACGTCCGGTCCATATTTATGAGCTCGTATGTTATGCTTACGTCGGCGTCGTTAGTCTAGCTACAACTACTATATAAAGCATAGCTGACTCGTCCGCCATTTTGGAGATAATTTTAAGGCGGTAAATATGTACGCTAATAGCAAATGTTGAATAGAACTTCAAATAATTGACTTTATTAAGCCGATTTAGGACGTGAAATAATGTATAACTGTTTACAGTAGTCGTATATTTAAGAAACATAATAATACATAATAATAGCTACAAATAAGCATAATAATTAATAAATGTGCCCAGTTAATGGTTTTTATTCACTGCTTTAGATCCATAAGATGGTGTTGTGCGTACACGAGCATCTATTTCAAAGCTTTTAATGCCTAACCCCCTAATTAATAAGTGCGAATAAATAATAAAAACAAGCAAAAATTCACTCAGCATATAGTAAAAACAAAATGTGGGGTTATGACATATCATGTTATTTTTTGATGAGTATGGAGTTATAAACAAATTACCTACCGGTACAACTTAAAGCCTTTTATTGATTGATTGCTGCAATTAGGTGCCGCACATCCAGGCATTTTATATAACAACAAAAATCGTGAATCAGAACACCTCTACGTATAGACGTATACAAGAGACATTTATCTCCAAAATGGCGGACGAGTCAGCTGTCCTATATATAGTAGCTATAAGTCTAGCGACCAACGTACTTTTTATTTCAATTTCAAGGTAGAATTCGGAATGTTGGGATCGATTATGAAGCGGTTTGTGCTACCAGTGCGTTCCCAAAGTATCGTATAGTGAATCCGAACATTATACTAGAAACGCTGAAGAGATTCAGTAATAAAAGTGCGTGATCACAACATGATCATCCTATGCATAAAAGCAGTCGTCGGTAAGGATTGTTTGTATAAGACAAACTTAATAGTATCAGAGACCGCAGGTGTTTATTTGCTTTTACGTTTATGGTTTCGTTAAATCTGTTTTGGTTGCATTTATTCTATTTTCATTTAAATATGCCCAATTTCTAATGTCAAATACTACGGCGATAACTATTTTACAGACATTGATCCTTGAATGATTACATGTGCCTGTGTCCATACGAATACGTGAACCCAAGGTGATCACTGAATCTGTTCAGCGATTTGAAAACAGATACTTCATAGAGGCACATCATGTATTCGATATTTCGTTCTCTTTGAACACCCAGATTTTTAAAAAATACCGATTAGCGTAATCATTGCTTAAATATCGATTAGTATCAATTTTCGTTTTTACAACACCATAAGCCATAATCATTGAGAAAGAATATCGTTAATCCGAGAACGTCTAACCAATGTTTCGGTAAGGTACAGTTACGGATAAAAAAAGTGGGACAGTTTTTTGTCTAATGCATGTGCTTGGATTTTGAATAACAAACGTCAATTAATAGGTCTATGTCAGAAAAATTTGTTAAATTATTGAAAAAAAAATACAAAACAAGACGGAAACGGCCTAATAATAGTATATTCAAAATCACATTTTCTCTTAAATGCTTTATTAATATTTAGTCATTCCACCAATTCGATTTATAATATCTGCTACTCTTCCGGCATAGAATTAAGTAAACTTAAACAGTATTCGTCCGAAATATAATCCCACGCATTATTAAATGTTTCCAGAAAATCTCGCATATTTGGTGGTCGACATTTTTTTTTGCTTTGAATATTAATAAGAGTCAATAGTCCCCACATTCAGTCACTAGATGAGCTCTATGAATTGACCAGTTATCTTGCTGAAAGGTAGGGGAATTGTGCTTAAGATGACATACTCAGGTAAGATGGCATAGTGCGTATAACCGATTAAATATGTGCCACAAACGCCTAACCGAAGATATGGCGAAGGCCATAGAGAGCGTCCAACAAAATAAAATGGGGTGGCTTAAGGCCTCAAAAACATTCAATGTGCCGCAGGCAACAATTCGACGTCACTTCCAAAATGTTCCGGTAAATCTTGGTCGCTTCACGCCTACCTTTGATTCTGACATAGAAAACCGGTTAGTGGAACATATACTTTATTTTGAACAGAGATTCTTTGGGTTTAACACAACCGATGTCAGGAAATTGGCATATGAATTTGCAAAAAAGGCCGGATTGTCTAATAGATTTAACGAAGATACACAAATGGCAGGTTGGGATTGGCTAAAAGGGTTTAGGAAGCGCAACCCCCCATCTCGTTGAGGGCTCCTGAAGCCACTTCTGCAGCAAGGGCAAGAGCTTTTAATAAGCCTCAAGTGATGAAGTTCTTTGAGCTCTTAGAGACTTTGGTGACTGATAATAATATTCCACCGTCAAAAATTTATAATATGGACGAATCTAGCCTCAGCACCGTCCAAAAGCCACCAAAAATATTTGCCCAGAAGGGGAAAAAACAAGTCGGTGCATTGCCAAGTGCCGAACGAGGCCAGCACATCTCAATCGCTGTCTATGCCAATGCTGCTGGGAATTTTGTTCCACCTGCAATGATTATCCCACGAAAGAACTTTAAACCAGAATATTTTGATGGTGCACCTCCAGGAACGTTGCAGCTGTGTTATGATAGTGGTTACATGGTTGGTAATTTATTTGTCAAATGGATGAAACACTTCGTCAGCTCCACAGGCTGCAACCCTACAAACAAAGTTATTCTGATCCTCGACGGCCATAGTAGCCATAAAAATTTAGAGGCACTGGAATTTGCTAGGGCCAATGGAGTCATATTACTGTGTCTGCCGCTGCATTGCACCCATCAGATGCAGCCACTTGACGTCTCATTTTTCGGACCGCTCGATGCATATTACAATCGAGAGATGACCATCTGGCTAAAAACACACCCTAGTAGAACTGTAGGACTTCACCAGGTCGCCGGTATTTTTGGGAGAGCATACGCTGCCTCGGTCGGAAAACCGGAATTTATCCGTTGATCGCACATGTTTTTCCGGATCATTTGTTTCTGCCCAGCGATGTCACCGAAAATGTTATTGAGATGGAGCGCGACGAGGAAAATGAAGAACTTCCTGGACCAACAACTGGTTTACACAGCATCTTCAAGACGATATTGCACCAGCTGATCAGTTGCAGCCAAATCATGAATATGTTGCAGGACCTTCTATTTCGAAGCATATGATGGATCCTATACCAGTCGGTCCAGTTCAGCGTGATTGCCAAGTCGTTGCTGGATCGTCTTCCATCCAGGAGATGCTAAATGAACTTTCGCCATTTCCGAAATCAGAGTCTACGGGACAAGCAAGAAACACGAAATGGAAAGTCATTGGCTCTCAGGTTCTGACAAGCACTCCTTGTATGGACGAAATTAAAGCTCAAGTCCAAAAGAAAAAAGAGAAGGAAAATCGCAAGAGCGTTAAGCCTGGCGTCCACTGTATGCGAGGCTGTGCTAAGCGGTGCTGGGCGGTGGCTTGCGGAGCCAGCATGTGTTTTCGACCATGTATGTTTTAAATAGGCAACCGTCCACTTGTGCTATACTGTGCGGTGTAAAGAAGCGGTGTCTTGCTGAGCCAGCTTGACTTCGCACCGTGACCGATTTTAACCGAGCTGTGTGCGGTGTTGTACTTTGTATATATACAGCAAAATGGAAGAATTTATTGAAGTTATTAGGAGGCATTTTGTTTTGTGGAAAACGGATGAAAAAGATTACAAGAACCAGGAAAAAAAAGACATTATATGGGAAGATAGCGCAAACAAATTGAAGCACTTTAATTTTCTTGTCAAAAATGTAAATTATAGGTTAGTTTTAATTTATAACCTCTAGAAAAATTAGGCAAAACATAGTTATTATAAGATAATTAGGCATTCATATTAAAATTACTGTTATCTGAAAAACGTACATACAATATACTAACTTTGTTATGGTTGTTTTGATTTAAGGAAAATAATATTTTTAAAGTGTTTATTAAAATAAAATTTAATAGTTTCTAAAACAATGAACATTTAACATTTTAACTTAAATAATAATTCTATACATCAGATTCACTGCATTAATGGACAATTGCATTATTTTGCCAGGGAACTCTCCCCACATCAGAAATAAAGTAATTCACAAATTTATTACGATCTTCGAACGCTTCAATATCAAAGCGTATCAACTCGTGAATTTCTAAAAATTGCTCCTTTGTTACTTTAAAATACACCCTAAAATCTCCGTCTCTCAAAGAGGGTATTAAAGTGTTGTATTCGCCAAATATATTTCTGTCTAATATATGACTTGCAATCCAAAATCTCTATTACTTTTATTAACTATATTGTTTAAAATAAAATTACACTTAAATCCATCAAATTATGTTCTATTTCTACATTTGAAAGCATCGCATGTCAGAGTAAATTCGCTAGCAATGGACGGTCCCGCCACGGCTTCAAAGAAACTCGCACGGCACAGCACAGCACAGCCTCGTATGCAGTGGACGCCAGGCTTTAGAGCTCGAAATCAGGTGAAGCGTGCTGTCCTTCAGGATGACCCATTGTCAGATGACGAACCTGTGGAAAATGTTACTCAAGACACTGATAACTCCGATGCTGCATGCCTTTATTGTAATGAATTATACAGAGATATCAACAATTCCTGTAGACCACGTGACTACCAAATTAGGCAACCCAATTAACAGCAGTTGGTAGTATTGAATGTTTTATGTAAAATATGGTTAAAAGTGTCAACAATGACAGCAGTATTTGTGAATAAAATGTACGCTACTGTCAAATACTAGCGATACGCGAATCTCATAAACGTATGAACACGAAAATCACCAGATTTTAGAAAATTACTGATCACGTGGTCTACAATCTTTCTCGATAGCACTGTATAGCAGATCGAGGTCGGGAGAGCACTGGGTATCTTGCCAACTATGCAAGCGATGGTGCCACACTCTATGTGCTGGCGTTGGACCAAAAACTAAGCATTTTCAATGTGAATTGTGCACTGATAATTAGAATATTGTTTTAAAATTAACGATATGTCAACTTAGACTGACGTGTGTCATCTTACCCACATGAACATGATTGGTATCTTTTTATTTTCTTTCATTTATTATTGTTTCTATAGTTTCAAAATTCATTTTTGTGTTTTCTGAATAAATGGGTAACCATAGTTTTATTTTTTAACACCATTAAATTTTAAAATCGTTGCCTCTGAACAAAAAGTATGTCATCTTAAGCACAATTCCCCTATATCCTTCGGGTAATAATTGTCAAACTAAAGGCAGCATAATATATTCTAAAATTGTAATGTATTCAATACTATTTAACCGTTCTCCAATGTGCCACAACACACGTGGTCTACGAGCTAATATTCAAGCCGACATGTTAACCGAAAACCGGATACTTTTATTATTTTCAAACACGTACGGTTCATCGATTCTGGTGTTTCTGAGTCGATAGACACGAATTTTTCCGTTATAACCAGATTGAAAAGTTTTCTCATCACTGAAGATCACGTGTTCCAAAAATTTTCATTTTGGCACATATGTTGTAAAACAAATCCAAGTCGATTTTCTTTGCGTCCAACATTTAATTTAGGTTTTTGTGCTGCTGTATGACAACGCAACTCAAACTCTTTTAACACGTCGGCGACCAGTTCGAGTAGACGCGGAAAAATGTATATCTTTAACGGCCTGAATCACAGTTGAAAATGGAGTCCCTCTTAACACGTTCACCAAAGCCAAATCTTGTTCGGGAGTTGAAATTCTTCTACGTCCTAATCCTGGATTTTTATTTTCTTAATCTCTCCATTTCCTAACAATTTTAAACACTGTATTTTTATTAATGTTAAATTGTAGCGCAATCTGCCTAATAGATTGTCCATTTTCTGCATTAGCAATAATTCTTGCTTTATCAACAATATTAACGTGTGGTATTTTTACGAAAAAATGTATCGTTGACAAATTGACTACTATGTTCTATTCAGTAAAATTTTAAAAGCCAGCAATAACGACTCGAGTAAAGCAAAATTTTATGTAAGAGTTTTCCCACTTTTTTTACACCGTGTATTGAGAGTACGGGCGGGCAAACGTCACACGCCTGACAAGGAAAGAGCACTGCATGCACGTGAGCATATTTTATGTTGCAACATCATGGCAGCAGTTCCACTTATATTTTCATTATATTTTGAATGGTATACCTAGTCGTCAATCGGTACTTACAAGATTGTCTACAATTACTTACTTACAAAACTTTTGTCTATATATACGTGTTTACGGTTAGTGATGAGAGCACTGCCCTGTTGACTCTCTGATATAGCGTGTAGGTACCTACTATTTATTAACATAGGCAATTTTCAGATGGGTAAAGTTTGGAACGGTGAAGAACATAACGTTCGTAGGACGAGAAACGTTGTGCGTCGGTGATGGATGTCACATGGTATTTTACAACTTAAACAGCAAAGACGAAAGAATTTACACGGCCAGTGATACTGCGAAAGGAATGGGAGTTGCCTGTGTTGCCGGACACAGAACTTACCCATTCTTTGCATTTGCCGAAAAGTCCGATACCGGCTCGATTTTCGTCTTGTCTTATCCGGATTTCGTCAGCGTCAGCATGATGTCAAGTACGTCGATATTAATTTTAGTAATACCAAATTCCAACCATGCAATAAGTGTGGCCAATGTACGTGTGCGTGTTCCTATCTAGTCGAGTACTTCAAGACATTATTGCATACTATCTTGAAGCTTTGACACATCTTCTGAGACGAAATGTTGTTTATTAAAAAAAAAAAAAACTTGAGGCACATTATTGCTATCGGCTTTAATAAATCCGCTTTCATTTCGAAAATTAATTTTAAATATTAGTGTTGAAATCTAAGTAAAAAGAACATATACTTGAGACGCGTTAATTTCAGTTGCACGTCATCGATGACGTTTACATGTTGTCATAACTCTATTAGAGAAACTCAACGAACTATATTAGTAAACCATAGAAAGGCTATTTGGTGCACTAAATTTGTGACAGTGGGCGTGGCTATCCGCCATGACAGTTGAGGTCAAAATTCAAATAAATGAATCCGTATTATAATTAATGAAATTATTATATTCATATTAAAAGTACACATTCTGTATTTGTGCATTGGATAGATGTTAATTAATTCCCGCTAATAACAGTGAGAGAGTTGATTGACATAAATAAGAGGTTCTTACCTTTTAAATCTACTTATTGGGTATAAATAATTCTTGAGATTTTATAGAATTTTTCATTAAATCATTAATTACTTATTCTTCTGTTCATTAACTTCGTTACACGAAAGGAAAAAAGGACAACGTTTATTATAATGAGGTAAAATTAAAGTTAAAACAATTTTTTTCTTATATATTTAAATCTTAAATACAATACTATTACAACAGTGCCTTACTTTTAGTGGCCTTTAAAAATTATAGTTTTTGTTAATTTTTGCCGTAGGGAAGTGCCAACGGCTGCCATACTATACATTTTACACATACGATGTAAACGTATTTGGATATATTTTTGAATAACAAGTTTTATTACGTGTATATAATGGATTACATCATCATCATATAATTCAGTAAATAAATGATCATGTTCATAAAATATTTTTGAATAACATACTTTTTTAAATATTTCAGTTTCTAATAATAAACATATATTTCTCTTACAATTTAATATGTCAGTTTTATAACTTACAATGACTGCCTCAGCAATTTTTAGCATTTTCAGTGTTACTAGATGGAATAATTAGTGAATGGTTTACATCTTTAATTGCAATTAGAGGATATTTGTTTTTTTCTGTTCCTAATAGTAAAATGATGCATTCAAGACATTTTAGTTTTTTTACAACTTCCCGAATAACATTCCCAGCAATATACTCTACAATTCCTTCGCAGAACAAAGACAAAGTTCTTACTGTTTTTTCAGTGTTGTGTCTTTCAAAACCTACTTCTAAAGATATATTTGTATCTTCTGAAGAAACATTCGCATTTCTTGAGGGTTCGATTTGAGCTAGCAAGCACTTTCTATATGCTGATCTAAACTGCAAAGCACTTGGATTATTATTATTATTATCCACATTCTGTGCCCAGTTTCTAATAGTACGTGGATGTGGTAATTTAATGAACTTTCTAATATATCTATATGCTTGTGATGAATAAAAATGTAAAGTGATAGCAAATTTTTTTACTACTTCCGGATATTCATTATTTTTGTAACCATTCTTATGGTTTAAAAGCAAATCTTTTAACACACCTTCGAAACAATTACTAATAACCAGATTACCATTTCCACACAGACTTTTTTTAAACCACTTATTACCTTCTTCAAATTATTAATTTTAGCAGTTTTCCTTTGTACTTTCTGTTTCAGAGATTGCAACTGACGATCTTGAATTTTCAACTTATCTACTGCCTCATCGAGTTTTTTCTTTAATTTTCAAGGGCTTGTTGTGATACAATAATTATGGTAAGCTGTGATGACAAAATTGATATCGTTGACATTTCTATTGATTTCCTGTACTGTAAAAAAGGTAATATATAGATGGTGCTGTAAAATATAACTCAATTATAAGCCTACCTGTATTCGCACTGTTTTTATTTATTACAAATTCTTCTTCACGAATGTCAATAGTCCTCTTCTTTGGGGGAGGTCTTGATACTTTTTTACATGTTTTCAATTGCGTGAAAGTAAAAATTGTAGGCAAGCTATTGGGTTGCAAACTGCGTCTATTATTATTATAACGAAAACATGTTTCTTCAAAATGAGTAGAACAAATGTAACTGAAAGCTGATGGTTTCCAATGATCCCTTTTCATAGCAATAGTCCATTTCTTTAATAATTCTTTATTCCTCAAGGGAAATCTAAAAGTATTAAATAGATACATTAATTTATTACTGTCAAAAACCAAATAAATTTATGCTTACTTGTAAAACGAAATGTTTGTACCTACTTTCCTTCTGTTGGTACTGTTAATAGCTGAACAGGCAGCAGGCATTGTACTTATAAATTTATAACAAACTCAAAAATCGGACGAAACACACAAAACAAAATTCGAAGTTGACCTCAACTGTCATGGCGGCCTTTAGTTCCTACATTCACCGTTGGAAGCGCTGATTCAACAAGCAACTGCCGTTCTATGGTTTACTAATATAGTTCGTTGGAGAAACTAAAAGAGTTACTTTGATAAATTATACTTGAGGGCATTTATTTCATTAGCTTAAATAGAAGATTTATAAATTAATCGTAATATACGCATTCATGGCAAATAAACACATAATTTCCGTTTCAATATTAAATTTCTTTATTACATATTTTTAATAGACTAATAGTTCAATTCGGTGTTGACAGATAAATCATATCTGTCAAAAAAACGTGCGTTGTGTATATTCTTCCTGTCAAATTTTTCATGTTCATTTTTGCTTTGATATAAATTGTTTAAAAACAGTGCTTCTTAGAAGTGTATTTATTATTTATTTGCGTCCATTGAATATAATGCCGAAAGGTTTCTGTAAACAGTCGAGGCATTTTACAAACTTTTCTATAATCATGTGTTAAATTTAATGTGAATAGCGTAAGTATTGATTATTTTAAATTATATTATGGATACGTAATGAAACAATTAAGGTTTTTCGACAATCTAAATCAGTATAATAAATAAGTTGAGAAAGACTGAAGTCTTAGAGCATTTCAATTACTAAATATATTACGTTATAGTTATTGTATTCTGACGATAAGTTTTCCAAATTACTTGTTAACAACAACTTGCTAATACATAAGTAATTATTACACCATAAATAATGATCAGCCGTTTTCAAGAACGTTCACTATATTTGAATAATTACAATTTTAATAAATTAGTTAAGAATCTAATAATACCGAAAACTCATAAATATCTAGTTTACATAATTTTAGGGAGAGTAGTTCATTATAAGATTAGAAAATCGGTGTTTACTATTTTTACCTTGTCCCCTACTAAAAATAATTTTTGAACTGAGATACCGTATATCATGTTCCTTATTTAAGATAGAAACACTCATTTGAATGTTATTATTGATATTAATCAAGTTCTATGACAATAATTAATAAAGATCAATTTGTTTTCTGACTTCATTTTTACAGATATCGATTGATATTATCCCAATAACTAAAAACTACCAAAATAACATTAGTACATTGAATGCGCGCGGCATCTAGTAATCACCGGTACTAACTGGAATGATTTTATTATCAAACCTATTAAATAGTCACCTATATAATGGTTACTTTGCTAATACTGTTACTATTTCGACTATGTATTAGTAGATGGCAGGGTGCCTAATGTCATGTATATTTTATATACTTTTGTATATGACTTATTTTTTCCAATAAACTGAAAGTCAAGATCATACTTCACAGGATCATTTCTGTAGTATATCTTCACATACTCCATTCTCAAAAATGGAGTCGTTGCAACCATGATGAAGAGTCATAGTGTTGTATTCTGAGCGTGAGGCTTATTGTGGTTAAGACTACGTCTTATCCACAGTTAACGATGATCGTTCACCAATAAACTTGTTTATTGGCCATGAATACAGCACATTCTGAGTGGTTGCAAAACCTTTTTTTTATATACTTTGAAAAACCGGGTTTATTTATTTTACATTTTTCACTTCTCGCAAAAGCAAAACATTTTAGTTTGAATTGAAACAGCTAGCCGAGCTTAGCTCTCTTTCCATTCTTGGCTTCTCAAGCTGTTTTAGCAATATATTGCAATAAACAATAATAATCGCTAACTACAAGACAATAGACATTAAATAGTATATTATACTATAAGGGAGAGAAATGCGTTATTTTGGCAGAGGTGCAATTTGAAACCCGAGTGCTACAATGACTACCAGTGGATATCGTCAATAAAATATTGGATGAATGTTTGCGTTTACACGGTCCAATAAATTGATGAATAAATTCGTCAATTTATTCATGAATTTATTTGACCGTGTAAACACAACGGTCCAACTAATAATAAAGGTCTTGCTTCATTCATAGTACACAAAAACAATGTTATGTATATGAAAATAGTTATAGATAAAATTTAGATAATAGTAATACCTTGTAAAGACGTATAACCCTCTTCTATTGCATTGTCTATTAAATATTCCTATTGCGCCTGGTAAATTTTAGATTTCTATAAAGTACTGCACTCCAAAACTATGAAAACCGCCATAGATTAGATTTCGTATATACGAGGGCGGGTCAATATGTCCGTGACTTTTTGCATGAAACACAGGTTTTTGGATAAAAAATCATTCTATTTTGCAACATAGTCTCCTTTGAGCTCTATACACTTTGTCCAACGTTTCTCTAATTTTTTTATCCTTTCCAAAAAATAAGATTTGTTGAAGTCATCAAAATAGGTATTTGTTTGTGAGATGATTTCATCGTTGGAGTCACATCTCTTTCCGCCGAGCCATTTCTTTAGGTTTGGAAACAAGAAATAGTCACTCGGGACTAAATCCGGAGAATGAGGCGGATGGGGGAGCAATTCGTAGCGTCAGAGATTTTTAAAAAAATCGAAGGGGGGCTAACTTGGTCCCCCCAAAATTTTGAAATTCTTTTTAAAATTCCGTACCATCACAAAGCACTCCAATTGTGCTCAATTGTTCCGTATACCATTTTCTTGCCAACCACTCACTTTCGAAGTTATAATTTAAAAAAAACAGTGCGTCACATCTAGAATTGCAGGCAGTATTAACAAAGTACTTTGATAGAACTGACAGACGCAACATCTGCGTAAAAACTGAATTTGTAAGTGCGACAACAACAAAATTGAATACAACAAGCAGTACCTGTTGATAGAAGTAACTATCCGAAATAACATTATGCTGTTGATAATAATGTTCCAAACACCATTACTACTGATGACATTAAATATGACCTAGGTGGCCTCATCGCTTACTCTGGGCCCCTTGGAGTCATCGAGCAGAACGTCAGTGGCCATTTTAAAGCATACTCTTTCAGAATTAACGAAAAATGGGAAGTCTATGATCATTTACTGCAACGCAAAGTAGACTGCAATGATAGTGAGATGGTGTATCTTCATGCAATATTATATAGAACATAAATAAAAGTAAATAAATCTTAACTAAACAATCTTTTATTAAAATTTTAATAACCCAAGCACTTTTTTGATAAGTAATTATTCTCAAGAAGAATGTGTCCATAAAATTATCACTTCTTTCTACTACTGTTGTTGAATGATATTCACTTTCGATCTATTTTCTAATTTCCTTAAACAGTATAGCTGAGTCCAAATGAAACTAACTACTATTGAGTGCAAATGGAGCACATTTGATAAACATTTTATACTATACAAGTTATAGGCAGGACAGTAGACTTTCGTCAGTTTCAGAATTTCTTTTTGGTATAACTTCAAAAGTGAGTGGATGGCGGGAAGATGCTATACGGTACAACTGAACACAATTGGACTGCTTTGCCAAGGCTTTAAGTTTTAAAAAGAATTTCAAATTTTTGAGGGCCAATCGTTAAGTTAGCCTTCCCCCTTCGATTTTTTTTAAAAATCTTTGAAAACAGAAGAGAACAAATTAAACTAATAACGGCACAATTGAGCACAAATGGAGCACAATAGATACCCATTTTATACTATATAAATTGAAACGGGGGGGGGGGGGGGGGCAACTTGACAGAGCTAAAATTAGTCGTTCTCAATACACAACCTTCTTTTTTTGTATTATAATTAGTAACATCGATCTGCGTAATGTAAAAGCAACATTATTCCATAAACTGATCCTTTTTCCTCTTATCACATTTTGTGTTTCTGTTTGAATACAATTTTGAGCGCTAATAAATGCTTAATAATTTATCGTTTAAAGATAAGAACTGCCGTTATACACTTTCATATTTTAAATGGCGTCAAAGTATGCCGGGAACATTATTCTAAAGAAATTTTATAAGGAATTCAAAAGTGTATTCGGCATTTTTTGTCCGAGATACCAAAAAAGACAGTATTACCCCGTTCCTCCACAATTACTACCTAATTCATTCACTGACAGTAAACGTATTCTTTGTTTGTCAAATTGGTGTTAAATAAATCAAGGAACAAATTTTCTTCACATTATTTATAGTGTTTTGCATAGGTACTTTGACATTACTAGGTGTTTAGTATAAATATAAGAAATAAAACTGTACCATAAGGTAAAGTTACTTTAAAATGCTTCTCAGTATATTTATAGAAAAATAAAGATGTAACCTTGAAGGTATACTTATCTAAGATTGTATCTTGAGTATCTTTTTATGGTCTATGTTATTCTTAGGGACTATTTTTCGTGCTATTTTTGTACAGCATTTTATTAGATTTTAAATCCAGAAAAAAGAAAAATTGACCTTCTTTATTCAAATATAGTGAGAAACAAGAAATAAATAAACCGGCTTCATACAATACATCCCTTCTTTCGCCCGGTCGTATATTATGTGTATGCAGTGTATGTATATATCATAGGTATATATTATTCATATTATTAAATATCTAAGAAAAACATAATATGTGTTGGTTACATTTCTCTCTGCTTTTGGTTTATTTACGCAAGAGTTTATAAACAGCCACACGAACTATTCTTTCGTAGATAGCGCAACGAGTCAATGTGCCTTGGTTTTAAACTGGAATGCGGTCACGCGCGAAATTGCAATTTTTCATGTTTGGATAGTTAGGCGACATCTTCCGCTAACATTTGTAACTATTTTGATTGTCAATCGACTTGGAATATCTTCTTATACATAATCAATGGTCTAGTCCTAGTCTAATATCAAGGGATTTTCTATTCGTTGGATATAAGTTTGTTCTATAATTGTCTCACATTTATCCTGGTTAAGTGATAAACGATTGGCTGTGAACCATTTAAATGTCTAAATTCTGAAGATACCAAAACCTTAAAATAATGTGGTGCTTATAATGCATTTTCTTTCTAAAACGTACTACATTACTGGTTTGAATGCCTCACATAAACCAGTCAAGTTAATAAAACCATGCACAGCAACTTAATAAATGTTGTGGTACGGATAGGTTTTAATTATGTTTTCTTCTTTTACATAACATATTTAGTCACATGAAGTATATAGAAGACTGTTTTAACATACCTGTTGAACACATAGAAAAAAATGAGAATAACCCAAACTCTGAACCCGAAAGAGACTGACATTTCATGTACGCATTTAAAAAAATGCTGACTTTTTAATACAATTTCCTTGTTTAGATTTATTTCTTTAAAAAACGTCAAGACGTTTTTTAAAAAGCCTTTCGTATGTTATTTTTTTATTATTATGTTATAAAAGGGTAATTGTGAGTATAATAAGGGAAAAAAATAGAAATCCTACGATTCTTCAATAAAACATTTACTTAAAGCTACTTTATCATTTATCATAGGTTATGTTGATATGTAATTCAAAGGCAAACGATGTGAAAAGCAAATCAAACAAAATACGTATACCTACTTACTCTTATGTAAAATTTAATAGAAAATATCAAAATATTGTTGCGCTTTCGGGTCCGAAATAAACAACTCGTGCAATTGTTTTGAAACAGTCTGTATATTTACACACTTAAAACTAATCACAATATAAAAATATAAAATAAATGTATCGCACTTAAAACTACAACTTAAATTAATACACGTATTTATTTCTATCACTTCTATTTATATAACACTGCACCACTATACTTATTTTGTATTGTCCGAATACTACTGAATGAATCATATATCCCGACCCCAGCTGTTCTTATATCGGCATCGTAAAAAGGCCTAGAAGTATACGAGAAATTTCTTTCGACTTTCGATCATCTCGATGAGCCCGGAAATATACCAGAAAAGATCTATAGTAGAATTACCGAACAGATGCAGTAGCAACAGCGCGTCAATACATAATATAATAGGTATTTTATAATAATTAGGGAGCGGAATCGAGCGAGTCATGACTCATCGCCCATGGGCGCGCTATTGAAATGTTGTATTTTTAAAGAGGTTTTAATTTTATTTATATAATTGATTAACAAGTGGCTGGTGATTATAAAATACAAAATACCCTACTATTTGTTCATTTTCTCTTCTGTAAGACTTGTTCTCTTTGAATTAAGTACATCCTTGTAGATAGAAAACGTCTTTTCTACATCGCAACTGGTTATATTTACGTAATGGAAATATTCGTTTATTTCAGCGTATTTAGCATACACAATTGCCGCAATGTTATTAAACCTGGATTTCTATTAAAAACTACGTCTAAGTCACTTGGAATTATTAATAGCCACATCTAATGTGGTTAATCCATTTTTACTTTCTTATACGTAGTATAAGGAAGTAATGTGAAATTTTCGACTTCGAGATTTTTGCAGATGTCCACGTTTTGAAGTCCCCTGATACCGAAAAAGATATTTTTAAAAAATGTCTGTGTGTCTCTATGTGACCACGATAACCGCTGTAGATATCAATTCCAAATTTTGTATTTACGTGTCTAATCTCCCTCTTGAGATCTGAGTAGTTTTTCAGTAAAATCGGTAGACCGAAAGTAGCAGTTTACTTCAGTGAAAAAATTAAATTTTGCCAATATTTCGTCAACTACTAAATTTAAACAAATTTATAAAGAATTCATATGTACTTGAAATTAAAATTGAGAACAATTTTATTTAAAAAGTTTTTCGAAGCTGCTACCGGAAGTAGGTCTTTTTACTCCTATCGAAAATCAGTTTTTTGCGAATATTTCGCATGTCATGCTTTTTAGACAGGTACGTTACGGGTATAAAAGTATTTAAAACGTTATTTTCAATATCTTTTGCATAAAAACAATTTCAAAATTCAGACCGGAATTACCACTTTTACTCTTATCGAATAGCGATTTTTTGCGAATATGTCGTAAATTATGCATTCTATATGTATTTATCAAGAATACAAAAGTATTTAGTGCTAGATTTGCAATATTTTTTGAATATATGAAATTTCACTGAACACTTTTACTCTTAGGGAGTAGTCCTTTTTTCGAATATCTTGCTATGTATGCATTCTATAGCGATTTATTAAGAGAACAGAAGTACTTAGAATAGGATTTTGAATAATTATTGTGTAAAAAAAATATAGTATAGTTTGAAACGCTCATACGTATAAGAAAGTCGTGTGGTGGCCACACCTCATTTTTTAATTTGAGATTCGATTTTCAAAATATGTCATTAGTTTAGGCAAATTTCCAAAGTGTTCCTGAAGGAATAACAACTGATTTTTTAAATTTGGGATTTGTGTTAGTTCCTTATTGCACTCAGAAATACTTCGAGCATCGTCATTTAAACATGTAACGAAATTTTGTAAACTATCGAAATTCTCTGCATGAAAACTATTTCTGTGTATGTTTTAGCAAAGCTAAGTGACGATATTTTACAGACTTTGCAATAAATTTCGGAATCACTGACAATTAATTTTTATCTCAGAAAAAGAAACATAAATAACGTTCTAGATCTAAATAAATGATAACTAAAAATGTACGCGTATGTTATTGAAACATACATATTATATTGCAAAATATAAGGGAAATATAATAAATTTTAAAAACTCGCCACCCTTGTACCTACGCCGATGAAGAAAGGATTTTATTCATAAAATTCCTTATTTTATGGCAGTTTTTTCTCTGATTCTCGGGCGTAAACAGATGTTGCGGTTCGCCCTATGTATTAGTGCTATTCAGATATAGTGGAGGCAATCCTTAAACCGTTGCACGTCATTACTCGTTAATGACGTCATATACTGCAGCGTAGTCAAGTCTGTTTGAAAAATCATATGATTTGCACGCCATTTTAATGTAAACAAATTTGACATATAAATATCTGAAAAATATAATTGTGTATTGTAAATTTTATAATTTTTTGGGTGGTACGGTTTTTAAAAAATGAATGACGTGCAACGGTTTAAGGATTGCCTCCACTATATAATGTAAACAACACGCAGTTGTTTACATTATTTCTTTTCACGGTTGTGGCTTCGTGGTAGTTTAGCTCGCTCGATTCCGCTCTCTAATTATAATGCAATGTTGCTACTGCATCTGTTCAGTAATTCTACTATAGACTTTTTGCTTAAGCCGTACTTGCGTGCAGATGATTTATTGCTTCTTTACAGGTACGTTTTTATATCGTCTTCGCGCCGATGTTTATTTTTCTTTTTTTTTGTGAAGTTATTTTCGTTACATTGCCCCCTTCTTAAGAACTGCGTTTCGTCCCGAAACACACTATTCCATGTTCTTGTTGTTGGCGGATGACGGAATCTACATTAGGACCCACGGATGCACCCAGTTGTCTTGTGAAAATGGCAATTCACCGTCCGTGCCACCGTCTTAGGTTGTATAACGGGCTGATTGGGCCGATAGCCAGTGCTGCCGGAGCCTTACCCGCATAAGCGAATGAAAAATACTCGCTTTTACCCGACATTTCAAATATAAAGCGCCAAATTTAAAAGTGGGCTAAAATAATTCGAATGTAAGTAAGATCTTCAACCTTCCATATCTTTAATGCTTCTTTTTGTCGCCATTAAAGACGTTAGCGTTGCGGTGCCTAAGGCTAGGTTCACACGGCATTGTACTGCACGTTTTTAGCAGTATTCGATTTTAACCGTACATGGTGCGGACTGTTCACATGATACGGCTTTTATTCGTTTAAAAAACGTTTAGCCCCAGTTTTCATACAGCGATCTCCATGTAGCAGACCGAATACGTTTTAAGTTTATTCGGTTTGCTTGACAAGTCCGTTGAGTATTCGATAAACGTATAAACGTATATACGTTTTTTTGCAGAACAAGCGACGTGTGAACGGTTCTATACTCAATGTATGCGCCACTACTTATTCGGTAAAATTCATCCTGCACAAAAACGTGCAGTACAATGCCGTGTGAACCTAGCCTAATTCATTTCTGTGGTCTGTCTTGATATTTTTCAAATTATTGAACATTCTTTCAACAAATGCGTTTGAAAAAGGCAGAATAAAAAGTAAGGAAAGCACTACTTTCATATTGGGGAAAAGAAGAACATCTGCAGCATTTTTCAATTCAAATACCATTTTCCAATAAACTTCACAACTTAGTTCACAATCTAAACCATACCCCATATGATTTAAAAAAACCATGCTGCTTCCATTCCATGTCCACAATTAGAAGATTTGTAAATTCTTTATTTATTGGAAATCTTCGTACAATTTTTTGAAGCGATTTTATTTCATAGGATTGGACCGTTTTTGGTTCAAGAATTCTTAAAATGTTAAAAATTGGATCAGAAAAATCAAATCGCGTTTTAATGTCAGGGACAGGCTCTACATAAA
The DNA here is from genome assembly GCA_963170755.1 of Amphimallon solstitiale. Taxonomy (NCBI): domain Eukaryota; kingdom Metazoa; phylum Arthropoda; class Insecta; order Coleoptera; family Scarabaeidae; genus Amphimallon; species Amphimallon solstitiale. The sequence continues at coordinate 55,501,307 of OY720681.1, read as the reverse complement.
AATTTAAACAACTTTTTAGAAACTGGTCAATTTCAGTTTGGGATGCATAATTTTTCAACATTTCAAAAGATTCAGTGGCAGATATACCTAAATAAATTTTGCAAAGTGGCACAAACAAGCGAATATTTTTGTGGTCAACAGCAAAAACATTTTTCCTTTTAAAGTCTCACATTGATAATTAAATTGCTGCATAAATGCATTAACAATCTTTGTGTTTCAGGTTTCAATTTATGAATAAGTGGCGATTCTGATGTCTGAAGTCCCAATGTATATGACATAAATTTTAAATAAATTTTCGTGAATTTTTTCATAGAGTTGAACAAACCATTGGCTTTTCCAGATGCAGTTTTAACCACATCAAAAAAGTTACTTTGACATCATTTGTTTTTGAATAGTATATAACAGTAATTGCACATTGTTTTATTGCACTCACGTCCGCCGTCTCGTCCATGACCAAAGAAAAAAACATCCAGGTTCCTTCAATATTTCAAACAGATTTTTGCGAAGTGTACAATCCTAAACTTTCCTTAACAAGACAAGTACCTAGCATTTTTTTCTTTTAACAGACAGAAATGGAACAAACAAGCGAATATTTGTGTGGTCAACAGCTAAAACATTTTTCTCTTTCAAGTCACTGAAACTGATAAAATTGCACTCACGTCCGCCGTCTCGTCCATGACCAAAGAAAAAAACATCCAGGTTCCTTCAATATTTCAAACAGATTTTTGCGAAGTGTACAATCCTAAACTTTCCTTAACAAGACAAGTACCTAGCATTTTTTTCTTTTAACAGACAGAAATGGAACAAACAAGCGAATATTTGTGTGGTCAACAGCTAAAACATTTTTCTCTTTCAAGTCACTGAAACTGATAAAATTGCTGCATAAATGAATCAACAATCTTTCTGTAGCGTTTAGATTTAATAGACAATAAAATACATATTGATATCTGATGTTGACTAAATCGAGTTAAAAAAAGGAAATTTTAATTGTTTTATGTGAAAATACCCGATTTTACCCGCTTCACAATTTTACCCGACAGTCTGATTAAAATACCCGCGTTTCGGGTAAAATACCCGCAATTGGCAGCACTGCCGATAGCTGCATACGACTATTTATTGTGAGAGTGGGGTTGAGAATATTTCATTGGCTGATCAGTTTCATTCATGGATATTAATCCATTTGAAAGATATCAGCAGAGGACGACACTTAACTAAATAAGAAATATTTACAGTTTTCTCTAGGTTGTATAATGGTATTGTACAGAAATAAATGTATTATAATATTGGAGTTCACCCAGTATTTTATTTGGGATTGGAAAAACCAGCCCTTACACTAAAAACTACGCCAAAACTTAATGCAGAAAAACAATTTATTATTTAACATATGGCAGCAATGAAGAGTACCAGATCAACCAGATGACAGACGATCACATAAAGGTGACCGGTCCTGGTCCAGCGAAGACTCAACTGTTGTAAAGTGAACAGTTGGAAAAGGAACGGTTCCCGGTCGTCTGCTGAATGTAACCAATTTTAGTAGAATCGTTCTAACCGAGGTTTATCCGCGAATTTCTGGCCAATGTGTATAGGTAATATAATGAATATTAACTTAGGAGTTCCAAATTATAATTAATACTGAATTTTATATCGTTGTATGGGCAATCAAAATATCTTATTATTAATTGCAATTACATGTATTTCCATATAGCTACTTCTTATTCTTAACACATGTTTATACTTATACTACTTTGTTCTTACAAATCTCTATATGCTATAAAAAAATCATATGTAACAATATGAACATGAATGCCGTTATATTTTTCACTTCACAATTATGTTATTATCCCGAATACACTTATATGACAATCTGATGATATTCAATATAAATAAAACTAACAAGTTTAAAATTTTTTATTAGGCATGTTCCTTATTTTTATATATACAAGAGAATTTAATCATTTTTATTAGACAATGTATAATATATTAACTTAAAAAGAGTTGATGAATCTTCTTTATTGTCAACCGTTTTCTGCATGTTGGACAATTCTTTTGTGATGTAAGCCAGTTTTCTATACAATTTTTACAAAATACATGACCACAAAAGGTGGACCATGCTGTTAATTCTGTTCCTAATGTTTCTAAACATATGGGACATGCCTGTCTTGGTTTGTTTTCTGGCATTTCTATGGCTGACTTCATTGGCAAGGAAGTTTCCTCGGCTGATGACTTTATTGCACTTTTATCTGTGCAAACATAAATCACAGGATCATCTGTAGAAATATTTTCATTAAAGAGTTCTAAAGAACTGGCCAGCAATTGATCTGTCTCCTTACACAGGTCTTCATACGACTTCCCGTAATTTCCATTTAAAAGCTCTTTATGTGTTTCTAATAAATCATCCACGAAGTCTGTAGTATCACAAGCAATCTCACTTGATGATGGTGTACCACTGTTTATTCTAATGTCTTTATGTGATTTTAGAAATTTGTTCACAAAAATTGTGACATCAGAAGTCATGCCACTTGTTGACGGAATACTGTTACTTATTCTACTGTCATTTCTGGCTTGAAAAACATTATTTACGCCACTTCCAATGTCTGATAATTGATTTTTAGTAGTACTATCAAAGTCTTCATCTGATGAATCAGATATTTCATATACTTTCTTGCTTCCTGCCTTTTCTTTCATTTTTTTGCCAACATGATATCTATCATGTTTACACCATTTGTTTGGTGTTGCAGATACATCAGAAATGTCGAATTCACTTTGTAACATTTTTTCGGCATCTACAAATGTATGGGGTTTTGAATTACGAGGTCGTAAACTTCTAGACCATTCCTTAATTTCCTTATTCTTCTTTCGTTTACTCATATTTAACAGAAAACACAAAATCTACACATTAATAATTACAGTAAAACAGAAAGGCCAACATTTACAAAACGTACATACATGAAAACTGACAACAATACCTAAGGACAAATTCAGTTAATTATTTGAAAAACATCTGATAGAAATGGCATGCTCTGCGCATGTATGAGAGGCGCATTCGACATTCTAGTACTACCAGGTCAATAATATTGTGAAATCACACCATCGCACCACTTTACTAGTTTTTGTTTATTATATAGGTTCAGCTCGGTTCAGCGTTGTCCTGAACGCGGCTGCTGAGTGCATATAACTATTAAAGAGATATAATGCTCCTTAGCTATTCTTTACATGTACAAAGAGTCTGGCAATCAAAGTGAAACAAAATATATATCTGCATCTCACATTCTGAGACTATCCATTTGTGCGCATGAACTTCGTAGCCAATCCCAGAACGAGGCGAAAGGCGCTAAGATTTTGGTTTTTGGGGTGTTTAACATTTTGATAGATATTATGTTTGCCTGTCACCTACGACATACGCAATTGCCTCACTTTGTGAAATTTTATACAAATGAAAATTATTTATCGTTTTATCGTTTGAATAGTCTCAAGAATTCTATTTTATTTTATATAATGTGATTCTACCGTAAGCTGTTTTATGTATGACATATATTACGAAATTTTTATCAAAGGAACATTTGTAAAAAGGATTCTGATCCAATATAAATATGAAAGCAAGATTTTTTAGGTTGAAGTTGATACAGAGATTTATTTTGTATCCATTATTACCATTCAAATTCAATGGTGTAGTAATAAAACGTTAATTTAATTATGTAAATATGTCACCTGAATCAAAATTAATACTCACCTTAAAAGATCAACCACTCCAATAGATAGAAAATTATATGTGTGGTTAATAAAAGATTTTTCATAACTGGGGGAAAAACAAGTTGATATGTAACATAAGAAATTAAGAAATTAACTGAAAAAAATCAATTTCTTTATTTACTCACATTATTTACCTAATATACTATATTATATTTATTACAATAGAGCAAATTCTTTTACAAATTTCGAAGCTATTTACAACAATATTTTAACTAATAATATATGACGAATGCTGATGCTGAATGTGTGATGCCAGTAAAAGTTACGTTTTCATTTTCTTTATTTTGGGGTGACGAATTACCGGAACAGCACCAGGTTTTAATTTCAAATATCCACAGAGTTGCTTCGGAACATAATTGGTGAAATCCGCCGAAGTAAAATGATTTGAACACAGAACAATTCTCGATACATCATCGGTGTCTGCTAAATTACAGAAACGCAACCATTTTATACGCGTTAACTCATCATTTGGAAACCTACAATAGATATTGTACATAACTTTATAATAGCTGAGAAACATTATACATACTTATGAAAACTATATTCAACTTTTGCATTACGCAGTTGTTTATTATCGCACATGTAGCAGGATCTCGAGTAACTTGACTTCGACATACCTAACACAAAACGCTTAATAACTTTCAGCTAAACGTAAACACCTAAACACGTTTTCTCTTTTCTCTAAATTTTTACGGTTATGTATGTCTTCGTTGTTTGTATGCGTTCGTTTGACGTTCATTGGTTCTACCCACTGTCGGCTGTCGCATGCGCACTCAACCGATATCTCAAAGAGTAGCGTAGTAATATGTTTTCTATCTCATGATGGTAGCCAGAAGAACTGGCGGAAAGTCGCATTATATCTAGTAGTATTTATATGGCTGAGTGCCGGCGCTCGAGCTAGCGGTCGCCATTTTATCTAGCGAAAATAAATTTCGCTCGATGACCTAGCGGCGGTAAAAGAAGGCGGTTAAAATTCAAGTTTGAATCTTGTGAATAATACGATCAATAGAAACATGTCCAATTATGTTGCACAATCGTTGATTGAAGGAATACATAAAGACGCGCAACGCTATTGTAAAATAGCGCGTCTTTCCGTTATGTAGTCCCGCGCACCCCTTGCCGAGAAACATCTCCACTGTCTCGGGTTGTTTTGAATCTCGAATCCAAACGACTGATGCAATCGCTATTGATCTCGGATCCAGTTTGGGTACGCTCAGTGCTATGTAGTGGCGCATCTTTATGTATTCCTTCAATCAACGGCACAATGGATCTTAAATAGTACCTCATTCTTTTTGATCTGTTTATATCATTGGTTTATATATTGAAATGTATTTTGAAATAGATATAACTATAATAAGTAATTTCAAACAGCACAATTCCTTCTAGTAAACAGCATTATTCCTTTTAATTTGGCACTAAATTTAATGAAAAATATTAACAACTGCTACTGAAACTAATGAGTAATGAGTAGAGACTGGATTTTATGCAAAATGCATATTTGTTGTTTTTTGGTATATCCCTTCTATACTGTGTACTTATCCATTTTCCACACTCAGAATACGTTTTTTACCATTTTTTTTAGTTCGTATAATGCATATTTGGACACTTTACCATAACTGCATATGCACGTACATACATATTTCATAATTATTTTGCATATTTATGCATATATTCGCCATTTTCCTAAGAACCATAATAAAATCTAATATTTAAAGATATTTAATTTGTTTGTGTAAACGTGAAGGGATTGCATTCCTTCAACTCTGCATTAATGACTCATTAAAAGTCCATCTCATTAATAATGAGATGGACTTTCCCAAAAATAGGATTTAACTATACTGATAATCGGTTTACTGGGCAATTAGAACTTACGTAAGAAATCCTTTTCAGAAATGTAGGTATTAATGCAGGTATATTAGGTATACCGTACGACTAATATCAATATAAGAAAAAGAAATAATTTCCTTCATAGTTTGTTCAATCGTAAACGTTCTAAGGTCTGTGCTATTTGGTGAAACAAAAGTGAATTAAAAAGTTTTGAAAATGCCGAAGATAGCTAAAGCGAAGTCATATCTAATAAAAAATTGGATAAGTGATTGCAGTGCACTAAAAATTATTGACGAAGAAAGTGTTTTTGTGCACACTGTGCGACAAAAGGGTAAGTTGAATTTTGAAATATTTTGTCAATGCTTTCATTCAGCAGACACAACAGTTGCGCAACTGTTCAGTGATCATATCCTGGACGAGCGCTCACTCAGAACATGTTCAGGAGCGGCCGCCATTTTTGTGAGCGGAAAAATTCTATGCTCACTTAGTGAGCGTATTCTATACGCATGCGCCATTGATGCATTCCAAGACCAACCTATACATAATTTTGAAGAAAGTTACTAGAAAAGTAAGATACAGCAAATTAAAGGTATTGTGCAGAAATAAATGTATTAAAATATTGGAGTTCACCCAGTATTTTATTCGGGGTTGGAAAAACCAGCCCTTCCACTAAAAACTACGCCAAAACTGAATGCAGAAAAACAATTTATTATTATTGTTTATTCGGTTTAATCTCTACAATTTTAACATATGGCAGCAATGAAAAGTACCAGATGACAGAGGATGACATAAAGGTGAGCGGTCCTGTCCAGCTAACAGTCAACTGTTGTGAAGTGAACGGTTGGAGCGGGATCGGTTCCCGATCCGCCTGTTGAATGAAAGCAATAACAAGTTCTACAATTATGAGAATTTTTTTTTGTGTTCATAAATATAATGAAACAATTTCATAATAAATTATTATTAGATATATTTAATTTTATGTTCTTTAAAGCTAATATATCTTTGTAATATTAAAACATCAAAATAACCAAAATCAATCAAATTTAAACAACTGGAGAACTTTACAAAACCAGACAATTTATTTTTCTAGTTTTTGTAGTAATATAGTAATTAATAATAATTATTATAACTGAATGTTAAAAATATATATTTGTTACACAGATTACCTGCCAGAAGAAATTTCAAGTAGTGCAATATTTGAACACAACATTTCATCAGAACAGGGTTTCTAAAAATTTGAATAAACCGCGGCAGCAACTTTTGGAGGAAAGTTTTCTCAATAATTCGAAGAATCCACAAGAAGCAATTTCCAAAGATTTGTGTAATCTTTTTGTGGGTTGTAATATTCCTTTACATAAATTGGACAATCCGATATTTCAAGAATTCCTGAAAACTTATTGCAAAGTCGATAATAAACCCATTTATGCACCCAGTTCCTCAGCTCTACGCAAGAAATACATCAACGAAATTTATGAAGATGTTACCGATGGTATTAGAAAGGAGTTGAAAAACCAAAATCTTTATTGGCTCTCTGTTGATGAAACTACCGACACGAAGGGCCGTCAGGTTGCTAATTTGATTATTGGAACCTTAAATGGTTCAACTCAATCTAAAAGACATTTAATTAATGTAGGTAATTTAGACAAAACAAATCATGTTACCATAGCCAGGTTTATTAACGAGTCCTTAGCAGTGGCGGCCCGTGATTTTTTGGGACGGGAGGGCACCGGGGGTCTGAGTGTTTAATATCAAAAATTAAGTACAGACAAAAAAGTAAACTCAATATGCTATTTAATTAACTTGTTTGAAAATAAAATCCATCCGCCGTTCCTTACGATCAGCAAAATGATTAATAACTCATTCATTGAAGCTTGGTGTTGATGTCAGTAATTGTTTTTCAATGGAACACATTGCTAAGGCACATAGTCTGCTTTCCCGCATGGTATTTCTAGAAAATGTTTTTATTCTCTTCAAAGTAGAAAAACATCGTTCACTTGATTTTTTCTATTTTGCACGCCCCCAGAGATTCGCAAAATAGCAGAAGACAATTTACAAAATCTTTCGCCAACATAGTCTCGACATATTATCAATAACAAACTTTTATAACAGTTGTACTATTCAACCTTGGAAGTAAATTACAATAGTAGCATCAAAAAACTTATCATCCAACTCTGCTTAACAATTTATATTGTTAATTAGTAAATAAAATGTTAGCATGTGTGCTTTTTATTCTTTGTACAACTTCTATTGCACATGTTTGTTACATTAAAGGCTTACATTTTGACATTTAAATATAATTTGGTTCCATTTTCTTTTTTGTTACCAACGTCAAAACAACAAAATTAGCGTGCGATAAAGAAATACTTTTGCAACCAAAAGGGATGTCGTAAAGTGAACTTTATAGCACCGAAATAGAAAAAAAGCATTTTGCACATTACACCTACACAACCAGTCTGATAAACTGTAAGAGCGTCTGTTGAATTTTCTCGTCACGGTTTTATTATTTTTCAAATTGTGATCTTCGAGTTTAATCAATAAATCTGGTCTAGGGAGACCTAGATTTTTTAATTCTGTCTTAATGTTACTAACGCAATTCATAGTTGAATGCACCGACAGAAATTACAACATACACTCACCGCTGTATATTACATACTGGACCGCCACCCGGACACGGCACCATAGAGTAGTGCCCCTCCACCTACATATATACGCGCGCTACCCGCGCCAGTTTCATCGCTCGATTTCTAATACAGACGGGGCAGTCGCGCGAGATGCCCCGGAGCCTACGTCAGACTGCGATTTTTAAACGCGCTTAAAAGACGGACTGTTACTTCCGAAAACATTTGTCATCAAACAAATCAGAAAAATTACATACAAATTAGGTATTTATTATTAATTTATCTGTTAAAAGAAATTTGTCACGGGGGGCAGTGCCCCGTTGCCCTCCCTGCAGCAGCCGCCACTGGGCCTTAGCGAATTTCTTTTTACTCGGGTACCTTTTGAAAAATTTCTGTTAATAGTAACTGACGCCGCTTCGTATATGTTGAAATCAGCTCAAAGTCTGAATTTTTTTTTTCCCCAATTTAATCCATTGTACTTGTTTGGCTTACGGTTTAAATAGGGTTGCTGAAAAAGTTAGATTAGAGTTTCCAGATGTAAATAATTTAATTAGTAATATCACAAAAGTATTTTTAAAAGCGTCCTTACGAGTGCAATTATATAACGAAATGCTTCCCGGCATTGCATTGCCACCAGAACCTATCTTAACAAGATGGGGAACATGGCTTAAATGTGCTGTGTTTCTTGCCGATAATTACGAAGGCATCAACAATGTTGTAACTCAATTTGATTCAGCAACCAGTCTTGCCATAGAAAAGTGTAACGTAATTTTCAATAATTCGACAATACAAAATATATTAAATCTAATTTTGCGATAATTGAGCAGGCAATTACTAGATTAGAAGATAGAAATTTATCTTTAAATGATGGTGTTGGCATTGTAAATGATATTGAAGAGAAAATTGGAACAGTCAACGGATTGACTGGAAAAAGAATTAAAGAAAAATTAGCCGCAATTCTAAGCAAAAATGGAGGTTTTGTTACATTAAAATCTATAAATAATGTAATTAATGGCAATTTTAATGAAGACATTAATATAAGCCCCTCATTAATACCTAGTTTTAACAATGCACCGATCACATCTTGCGATGTTGAAAGAACATTTTCCCAATATAAACATATACTTACAGATCGTAGACATAATTTAACTATGGAAAATTTAAAGAAATATATGGTTATTTATTGTAATAAATAAATATATAATTTGTAAATACGACAATTTATTGTAATAAATAAATATACAATTTGTAAATACGACAAATGAATTTTAATTTCCTAAAACATAATAAATAAATGCACATCGTAAGTGCATATTGTATATTGTAAGTGCATATTTAGGGATTTTTTAAGTGCATATTGCATGCATATTTGGCAAACTTTTTACTGCATATTTTCCAGTCTCTAGTAATGAGCTATATATACAGCACGTGTCAATTTTCATTAGCCATAGGCGATTAATCCATACAGTATGTGGCAACATAGTACGTACCCCTTCTTTCCTTTCCAATGCCAGCACGACCGATGCATGCTCGTAAGTAAATACAAGTTAGCGTAGCGTGGTTAGCAGTAACTCTTCGACCACCGGCTTGGATGTTTGTAATGCGTTCAGAAATAATATTTACGAGTTGCAAGGATTTGTTTTTCTTTTTCTTTTCTGTAAAAGCAGAGAATTATTAAGCTGCGTTCACGCTGCATGACACAAACAAAAGCGTAATTCTAATAAAATTAAAAATAAGGTAAATAAAAAAGGATTCTGAAAATAATATTAAATTACTAGATCACGAGATCGCGGCGGCCATTTGATGTTTCCCGTTCCAGTAATAAGACGGCTTTTATTGCAGACTTGACCGCAACGTGTTCGCAGCTAAACATTCATTGAATGTAAAACCTGGTCGGGAGAAGTGGGAAGATCGGAGAAAGTCGTTGCGATGTCGATTGTTGCCGGGATTGGTGACGGACGGTGTGGGGTGGCACGTTGCCACATATTACTTGTATACGTATAAATCGCATGTAAACATTGAATCCCTATAGCTAATGAAAATTGACACATGCGGTATACTGGAGACGCGTTAAGTTCAGTTGCACGTCATCGATGACGTTTACATGTTGTCATAACTAAAAAACTAAAAAAGTTACTTTGTTAAATTATACTTGAGGGCATTTATTTCATTACCTTAAATAGAAGATTTATAAATTGATCGTAATATACGCATTCATGACAAATAAACACATAATTTCCGTTTTAATACTAAATTTCTTTATTACATATTTTTAATAGACTAATAGTTCAATTCGGTGTTGACAGATATATAAATCATATCTGTCAAAAAGACGTGCGTTGTGTATATTCTTCCTGTCAAATTTTTCATGTTTATTTTTGCTTTGATATAAATTGTTCAAAAACAGTGCTTCTTAGAAGTGTATTTATTATTTATTTGCGTCCATTGAATATAATGCCGAAAGGTTTCTGTAAACAGTCGAGGCTTTTTACAAACTTTTCTATAATCATGTGTTAAATTTAATGTGAATAGCGAAAGTATTGCTTATTTTAAATTATATTATGGATACCTAATGAAACATTTAAGGTTTTTTGACAATCTAAACCAATATAATAAATAAGTTGAGAAAGACTGAAGTCTTAGAGCATTACTAAATATATTACATTATAGTTATTGTATTATGAATAATTTTTTTCTTTGGTTATATCAAATGTCACTAAAAGAAATAAAAATAGATCCGGCAACATATACAAGGCGAGTCGTCATGGATCTAGTATGACGTGCAACTGAATGTAACGTGTTTCCACCATATATAATAATGCTTGTTTTTGGGCCTTATCGTCTTATTATATTTTCGTGTTCTAAAATACATTAGTACTGCCTTCTGTAAACTTCTTTCCTACGTATAAGTAGAGATAACTACATACTCTATTAGATAATGTAATTTAAGACTTTTACACAAGATCTGCTATCAGATTTCAATACCTAGATACATTAATTGTTAGAATAACATTGCTTTCTCAACTACAACAGTAAAACAAACATACAATGTTACAGTTTATGTCATATTTATTTATCAGTTGTAAACTCTTCGATTACACACTTATTACAAAGTAGCATTCAAAAAATACATCAACTAATTAAAATTGAAATGAACAGCTATTCACAGTGGCGACAAATATCTCAGCAGTTTTAAAATTTACTACTGTGACCCGTTCAATGACTGCTGGCGCTAGCCACAAGCTCCAGCGGTATTCGCTTCCAGCGGCCGAACTCCCTGAACACACGGATTGTCAATTATTACATAAAATACAAAAAACACTGACAAGGAATTTCTGACAAGTTGTCAAAAATTCCTAATAAAAACGATATATTATTTAAAATTTGGTTTTAATCTGAAAAAGGTGGCATATAAGGTATATACAAATGGAAAGCTTGAGTTTCACAGAATCCAAAAATGTTGGTTTGATTGACAGCAAGTAAGTATCAAAGCAGATATGACAAGTATCTAATTGTGTATTAAACACAAGCTGCTTTCGTTCGTATTTTCGTATTAATCATAGTGATCACGTATTAATGAACATGAACATATGATCAAGTAATCATACCGGATCGTGTTCACTACAAACGAACATGCAAAAGTTGGATGCATAGATGGCGCCAAATGCGCAAAGCTTAAATTAGAAAGTTGAACATTCTTAAAATGTGAATTATCACTACTTCCACCTTGTAAACTTCTTTCCATCTTTTCCACGGATGCGACCACAAGACCAGATGCCACAATACGCCTTTCTTAAAGGTTATGTTGCCGTTATGTAAACTAATCACAATCATCATAATCACAGTGAACACAAAAATTGTCTGATTCAGCGGGGTAAGGGGTTTGATAATCGTGATTACTTGTTTCACAAGTGGGGGGAAAGTGATCATTGCAATCGAACACGTGCGTTGTCTAAACTGATCGTGTGATTATGAATCACGTTCACGGGTACGAACGAAAGCACCTACAATAACCACAATAAACACAGTACTGTAGGTAGAGATACAGTAGTTTCAATCGCTTTCGGCACCTTTGATGTTTCTGTCCCAAAATGGTACTGCGCACCTCACGCCCGCGCAACCAATTCTTCTATTCAGGAATAAACCAGTGGCGTCAGAATCAAATCGTTTATGAAAAAATTATGTTAAACTATTTTTAAAATTACGAAAAAGCCATATCAATAATACAAAAAACGAGGATAAAACTTGCTTTTTATTAAGTATATATTACGCACGCATTTAAAATGTAATATATTATACGGTTGATTGAAGGAATATGTATTTCTTCAATCAACGATTATACGTACAACACGGTACAACCTACGGTACAACATAAAATAATCCCGCCGCGACTAAACAGCTGATGGCTGACTACTGCGCACTTACGCACGAGTCGGTTTGACGGAGGACAATTATTTCCCTCTATTGAAACTTGAAACTACTGTTTCAATTACATGGCTATATACTGTGGCATTAAAATTCTGAATTTTATGCACACTGAAATTTATTAAAATTGTATTACTGAATCATCTGAATATTTTTGTATTATCAAAGTTAATATTTAAAATGCAGTAGATACCTATGTAAGGTATGGGCTATTCTTTAGAAAGGGTGCCCCATGATAGGATCAAAATACAAGGATAATATATACATCAATAAAAAGTTACAATTCACAGAATCCAAAAATGTAGGCTTCATTGCCAGTAGGTGATTAAAAAGTATCAAATTTTCGTCTTAAAAAAGCACTATTTTCAGGTTATATACGAAAATTTTATATTAGGTACCTACTAACATAATTGAAAATCAGATATTTTCCAAAAAGTAATTGCACTGTAATTAAATCCACAGTGTACAATTTGTGGATATAAAATTTAGGAAATTAATTTGCTGTTCTTGACAAAACTTACGAATGAAAAATATGCATGAATTAAAAAAATATTTTAAAATATAAAATTGCATATTATGTTATATGACCTTATATAACCTTTAAAAAACTACATACCATATTTATTATTATATTATCACGGATTATAAACATTTATATAAAAAAAACAAGAATGTAGACGAGTTCATTTCTTTTAAATGCGCTATAAGCGGCCCATGAATCAGATTCATGCGCCGCTCATAGTCATAGCCGGCAACCAGTTTAGCATATAAAATTTTTGTATTATAACCTCAAAATAGTGGATTTTAAGACGAAATTTTGATACTTTTTACTTACCTGCTGGCCATAAAATCTACATTTTTGGATTCCGTGAAATGTAAGCTTTCTATTGGTGTATATATTGTCCTTGTATTTTGATCATGGGGCACCCTTTCTAAAGTATTACCCAATATTACCAAGGTATGAATTGATTAACAAATCATTTTCAGCCATTAAATTTAAACAAATCAGTTTTAATGTTTTGATTTATTTAAATCTGCTCTTAACTTAGAGGTATTTTCTTTCTTCTTTTATTAGTTAAACTAATACTTACTTACATTATATATTTAAACTTTGATTGGTTTAGCATGAGTTTGTGCTAACATATTTTTATATATATGTTTCAGATGGCACCGAAGATGGTTATATTGCTTTGGCATTCTCAGAAGCAGAATATTTGATATCATTAAGTGGTATACCTAATTTTCTCATTACAATTTGGAATTGGCGGAATGGAGACAAGATTAAATCAACAAAGACAGACATACTTGTACCAAAACAGCTACTTAAGTAACTATTTTTTTTAATTGCAGGCTTTTTAGCTTTAGACATATGTAGTTATTAATTAAATAACCTATTGTGATAGTGTATATATTTTCAATATTTGTCCAATTAAAAAATTACTGTAAAATACACATTTTCTAGATGTAATTATGGATCTCCTGTGTTCTTGGCGCAAATGGGAGCCAACACAAAACAGCTGAATGTATGGGAAATATTGCAATGTGGGAAAAGGTGCATCATATACCAGCATGAGGTTAAATCTCACGTTCTGAAACAAACTTACACTTCTATGCAATGGACTTCTGAAGGAGGATTGTTCATTTTGGACCGACATGGTGACATTTATATGGTAATGTTTTAGAGTCAAAAGCAACGTTATACACTTTGAAAAAAGAAATATTCTCACATGTACTATTTTCAGGTTACTCCAGAATATAAGCTAGAACTGATCATCAAATGTGAACAGCCAGGTGATAAGCCCACATATTTAAGTTGGTTTAAAGCTGGTTTGGCCGTTGCTTGCCCTAATGGAAATATTATGGTATGTTCTACACTTAAATTAACTTTCAACTCATTTTTGTTGTCGTTATTTTGATGAATGATATTTTTAATCAAACTTTAAATGACATAGTATTGGATTATTGTCAGAAACTATTGTAATTACTGTTTCTGCAGAATTTCTACTGTAATAGCTGACCACGACTAATTGAACAATGATATTTTAAGTTTTTATAAAAGGGAAACCTAAGAAAATAATTATTTGCACAGGTACCTACATACAAGAGGTCGTTTCTATATCCCCGGACTAGACATTTTTCAATTTTAAGGCAGGGGAACTCTGTATGGTAAAAGTTTAACACACTACAAAAAGAAATGGTAGAAGCTAGGAAAAAATTGTTGATAGCATTGTATGCAGAATTGTTGAATGTATTATACCTGCTATTTTTAAAAAATAACAGTTCGTTTATTCTAAAATTTTATGTTTCTACTCACATATGGTGGCATATATAAGCAAATAAAATAGCAGGTATACTAAAGATTATAGTATAGATAACAATATCGAAAGAAAAAATCATATCGGTTGTGTATTTTTTAAATGCAGTTGTTTAAACAAAAACAAGAATTATAGTTCACCAATTCTAAAACAGATGTCGACGCCGGTAATATATGCAAGTACTAAAATTTGTTTAGCAAAATCGTATTCTACTGCGTGACCGATGTTGATATAAATATACAGCACGTGTCAATTTTCATTAGCCATAGGCGATTAATTCATGCAATACGTGACAACATGGCACCCCCTACTTTTCTCTTCAATGCGAGCGCGACCGATGCAAGCTCAAGTTAGCAGTAGCTGTTGGACTATTGACTTGGATGTTTATACTGCGCTTAGAAATAATATTTACGCCTTGCAAGGATTTTTCTTTTTCCTTTCAGTAAATGCAGAGAATTATTAAGCATGACACAAACAAACGCGTAATTCTAATAAAATTAAAAATAAGGTAAATAAAAAAGGATTCTGAAAATAATAATAAACAACTAGATCTAGATGGCCATTTGATGATGACGGATTTTATTGCAGACTATATCTCGGAACGTGTTCGCAGCTAAACATTTAATGTAGAAGTGGCAAGATCGGAGAAAGTCGCTGTGATGTCGATTGTTGCCGGGAGACACACGTTGCCACGTATTATTTATATACGTATAAATCGCATGTAAACATTGAATCCCTATAGCTAATGAAAATAGACACATACGGTATATTGCGTCAAGCACACAACATATATTATACACATAGTATATATGAATACCACTGGAATTTGAAGAATTTCTTTTTGGAAAATGCAAACCAAATTACTCCTTGTAAATCTACGTTTTGTCCGCTGTGTATTTCCCATCAAAAATATATAAAATTAATACACACTTTACCAAAAGTCAATTTTGACAAATTGACCGGCACTGTCACTTTTTCCGTAATAAAAATTCAGAACAATATACAGTTCACTTACTCTTTAGTCGAGAAGTAGAGAACAATATTCGTGGAAAGCAATGGTTCAGTTATATTACGATACATAATGTAAATACTCTTTAGTTTCTTTTTCGTATGTAATTTTATTTTTATACCACTTATACATTCGTCTACTGAATGAATGAGTAGATTATAGTCATTCAAGTTATTCTGAATTTTGCATTCTAACAACCAGAGACATCTAGCGACTTAAATACATTTGTGTTTCGAGTTCTCCAGCCTTAATATAATTTTTCATTATAGTGTTTTATTATCATACATGCCTTGGTAACGACTTTGACAATTTACAAAACAATTGCAGCAGCATTAGTTTTAATATCTGTCAGTTTGTATTGTCATGTATCAAAATGCACAAACTTGAATATCAAGCAGGTATAAAATTCTTGACAAAACAACAAAAATCTCCAAAAATTATTCGTGTAGAAGTGTTTGCTGTATACAGGGATAATTGTCCTTCGACTATTTGTGAATGGTCAAAATTGTTTAAACATGGCCGAGAATCACTGGATGATGATCCCCGTCTAGGTCGGCCTGTTGACATGATCATCACCGATGTTATTGAAAAAATGAGGTGTGGCCACCACACGACTTTCTTATACGTATGAAAGTGTTACTTCCGGTCCGAATTTTGAAATTTCATTTATATAAAAAATATTCCAAATCCAACTTTAAGTACTTTTGTCCTCTTCATAAATATATATAGAATGCATAATTTACGACATATTTGCAAAAAACCGATTTTCGATAAGATTAAAAAGCCTACATCCGGCAGGAATTTCGAAAAAAATTTTTAATAACATTTTTCTTAAATTTAATTTTAAGTACATATGAATTCTTTATAAATTTGTCTAAACTTAGTAGTTGACGAAATATTGGCAAAATTCGAGTTTTTCACCGAAGTAAACTACTACTTCCGGTCGACCTAATTTTCTGAAAATCTAATCAGTTCCCAAGAGGGAGATTATACACGTAAATACAAAATTTGGAATTGATATCTCGAGCGGTTTGACCGCTATCGTGGTCACAGACAGACAGACACACAGACATTTTTTAAAAACCACTATTTCGGTATCAGGGGACCTCAAAACGTGGACATCTGCAAAAATCTCGAGGTCGAAAATTTTCATCATCACAATACTTCCTTATACTACGTATAAGAAAGTAAAAACCATGAGTTTGGTATTGGAGGATACAAGATTAACACTTTTACTACCAAGGTGAACGTACTGTACATCTCCACGGTCCCAAACCTGTATCTTTGAAAATAGATTTGCTAAAATGCTCATTCTGGTCGCGATATGTTTAGAGTTAATTTCTTAAATGGTATCCTCGATGTGACCTTTAGCCATTATAGTGGCCTTTGGGATATTTTAATTGCATTAATTAAAATAACCCATGGACCACAATAATGGCCAGTGTGTTTTTGTTTGCATTTTAGGCATAGTAGAGAAGTATTACACCAAAACTATAAATTTATTATTTCAAAACAAATACGAAGTACAAAAGTAATGATAAACTAGAGATTAGTTAATGTATGCTACATGAATAATGACAGACAAAAGGTATTTACTATTGATTATGAATATGCCACTCCTTGTAACATGGGTAAATGCAAAGCCCGGGATTTTTTTCACAAGCACTACAAAAGTATCGGGAGCGTCTTCGTACACCTTTTATTAAACACCATCTGCATCTTAAGCTTTTTTGATTTGCGACAATATCTGGATAATGTTGTGCAGATTATGGAGTTGTAGTTAAGTTTGTCTGTGGTAAATGCTGGTCTACTTGAAAAATCTAACACACATTCTGGCTTCACCTTCACTGTTCCTCTTCTGGTGGTAACTTCTTGAATGGTGGTATGCTTATGTTTGGTTGATATCATTATTACATAGCGCCTATCCTTCCATTTGGTTACAAGCACCGCACCTTTTCTTTTCCACAAATCTGTCCCCTTTTTAATCTTATGCCCCTATTCTGTAACTTTTTCGTTACGCATTTTTGAACGCATTGTACCTAAAAATCGTTACGGTCGAACTTTCGTATTCTATAAGTTTCGAAGTTTACCGATGTCGTACGAAATTCGAAAACCCACGGCAACTTACGTTCGTAGCGTAACGAAAGCAAATAGGCATTCGTTACGAGAGTTGTGTTGTGTGTTTTATATGTGCCTTTCAAAAAGACGAATAATCATTTATTATTGTTTGCTATATCACATGAAATCGATAACGCGGAAAATAGGTTTGTTATAAAACACTTAAAAAAATGCCCTTTCATTAACATGTATGTATATTTCAGTATAAATATCCGCTTTCATAATAGACGGATAAGAGATACGAGTAACCTTTTGAATTACCATCGAATTAAATCGAGAAACTGTGTGGAATTTATGTGTAACACTATCTATAGCAATTTATTAATAATATTCTTTCTTAGATAAAATGTATGTATATAATTCATAGAAATCAAAATAAACTTAACATATTGACTTTAATTTCTTATTTTCTAGAAGAAAAAAAAATAGAAACTTGAAAGTGCAAATATTAATTTCATTCATTCATTTAACAAAATTCTGTATATTTTAGTTTCTCATACATGCTTAGAGGAAGAATTGAAATAAGACCAAATAATATTAACAAACTTTATTCACTGTCAGACACATTAATACAACCATACTTTTGTTGCATAATTTTCAACTTGTAGGAGTAATATTTATTTTTTGCATATGTGCTTTTTAATTTAAATTAGAAACTTGAAAGTGCAAATATTAGTTTCAATATCTTTATTTAACAAAAATTCTGTATTTTTTACTTTCTCATACATGCTTAGAAGAATAGAAATAAAACCAAATAATATTAACTAATAAAACTTTATTCACTGCCAGACAAATCACTATAGCCATACTTTTGTTGCATAATTTTCAACTTTTACGAGTAATATTTATTTTTGCATATGTGCTTTCCAATTTAGCATTAATTAAAGTGTGGATCGCTGCAGTAAATGTATCTATGGAAGTAGTCAATAGATTAAATAGCTTCTATTTGTTTATCCTGGCATTCTTGATAATTTTCTATAGCTTTATCTAATCCACCATTCTTTGTCTTCCTGCAAAATTTGGTTAAAATATAGTACATTTCAGTTATTTATGTATTGTAAAAAAATTAAACAATGAATAAGCTTACATTCTGAAATATTTCTCGCTACTTGGTGTTTGTGGTAGTGGTATTGAAGTATCGACAGGCACGTTCTTTTCAGATTCCTCCTGTCCTGTATAATATCTTGTGTTGCTG
Organism: Amphimallon solstitiale; assembly: GCA_963170755.1. Taxonomy (NCBI): domain Eukaryota; kingdom Metazoa; phylum Arthropoda; class Insecta; order Coleoptera; family Scarabaeidae; genus Amphimallon; species Amphimallon solstitiale. The sequence goes on along the minus strand of OY720681.1, from coordinate 55,482,050 downwards.
CTGAAGTTGAAGCCTCAGAATTTGTGGTTGCTACCCCAGCTTTAATTAAATTTGGCACACCCTCCACTACTACTCTCCCAATAACATTCACCAAATCTTCTATTTGCGTTAATATTTTGGAAACAGGTCCACCACCGGTTTCTTGCCTGTAATATTGTTCCAAGCGAGCTTTCTTTTTTGTAGCAATTTCCAATCAGCAAAAATGTCTAAAAAATATGAAATGTACAGTATTGGCACATAGGATAATAATTAATTTTATTTTTTAGTATACATGCTATTTTATTTTTATATAATACACTAATTACTAGGGAGCGGAATCGAGCGAGCTAAACTACCACGGAGCCACAACCGTGAAAAGAAATAATGTAAACAACTGCGTATTGCTTACATTATATCTGGATAGCACTAATTCATAGGGCGAACTGCAACATCTGTTTACGCTCGACAAAAGACCGAGAATCAGAGAAAAAAGGGCAATAAAATAAGGAATTTATGAGGTAAAATTCTTTATACACGGGCGTAGATAACGGCGTCAGGAGTGTTTAAAATTTATTATATTTACGTTATATTTCCAAGAGAAATAAAATTTTCATTTATACCTTACGTTAGTTTCCTTGTTTCATTGTTTTAACTGTTAATTACGTACTTCGTAATTTTTGTAATAGTTCCTGCCTGTTCATTGAATCTACTTCTTCCATTTATATCGACGTAAGTGTTAATTGGATTTTGTTAAGATTAAGATTAAAATTTTTAGTTATAGTTTATTTAGATCTAGAACATTGTTTATGTTACTTTTTCAGATATGATATGGAAGAACGTCGAGAAATACATCGTGAAACAATGGCGAGTTGGAATGAGGGTCATACTGATTGTATGTCCATTGTCAGTGATTCCGATATTTATAGCAAAGTCTGTAAAATATCGTTACAGAATGCCAAAAAATCGAACGTACAACGTCACTTAGCATCGCTAAAACATACACAGAAATTGGACCCGTTGAAAGCTGACAATTTTAACGAAGAACTCTGTGAAGCTTTAATGGCGGCTAATATCCCATTAAAGAAACTTGACAATCCCACTTTCAAAACATTTCTCCAAAAATATACTGGTCGACATGTTCCTGATGAATCCACCTTACGCAAATGTTATGTTTCTAAGTGCTTCACGAAAACAGTAGAATGCATTAGAAGACATCTTTCAAATCAGTACCTATGGATAAGTGCCGACGAAACTGTCGATATATTAGGACGCTGTGTGGTAAATATTGTAGCTGGTGTACTACATCCAACTATTCCATATAACGCATATGTAATAGCATCTAAAGTTATAAATACATTTGATGCGGAAACAGTTGCTAAAACCATTGACGAGAATTTGCACAAAATGCTTCATTCGGACGACAGGTACAGGGAAAAAATACTTTTATTTGTTAGTGACAGTGCCGCATATATGTTAAAAACAGGCAGACTATTAAAGGAAACATATCCTTATATGCTGCATATTACTTGTGTAGCACATGCTCTCCACAGAATCTGTGAATATATCAGAGACAACTATCCGGAAGTTGAAAGACTTGTATCGGCTTTTAAAAAAAGTTTTCAGAAAAGCACCATCGAGAGTGGCCCTTTACAGGGAAAAACTTCCATCTTTGTCACTGCCACCCGCGCCAGTAATAACTAGATGGGGAACATGGCTGGAAGCTACTAGTTTTTATGCAGAGAATTTCGATAGTTTACAAAATTTCGTTACATGTTTAAATGACGATGCTCGAAGTATTTCTGAGTGCAAGGAACTAACACAAATCCCAAATTTAAAAAATCAGCTGTTATTCCTTCAGGAACACTTTGGAAATTTGCCTAAACTAATCACATATTTTGAAAATCGAAATCTCAAACTAAAAGATGGATTAACCACATTAGATGCGGCTATTAATAATTTCAAAAGTATTCCAAGTGACTTCGGATGTGGCCATCGGCAAAAGTTAGACGCAGTTTTTAATAGAAATCCAGATTTAATAACATTGTGGCAATTGTGTATGGGGACAATGACACAAAATCAAACTGCTAAATACGCTGAAATAAAAGAATATTTCCAGTACGCACCTATAACCAGTTGCGATGTAGAAAGGACGTTTTCTGTCTACAAGGGTGTACTTCATTCAAAAAGAACAAATCTTGCAGAAGAGAACCTTGAGAAAGTATTGCTGGTGAATATTAATACTCCTTTACTCGACTTGAACAACAAAATCAACAAATAATAATGTATTTTGTATTTTATGAGTTGTTATTCAATTATATAAATAAAATTAAAACCTCTTTAAAAATACAACATTTCAATAGTGCGCCCATGAGCGATGAGTCATGGCTCGCTCGATTCCGCTCCCTACTAATTACCATCTTCCACTGTTCCTTTGTTTTCTCAGGACCATTACCACAAGAATTTAAAGCTATTACCATATCATCCCAAACGTTTTCTATAGCATTTGGATTATTAATTGTTATTTTATTTGTGCGTAGACACTCATTATTGTTCCAAATAAATGACTCGTGCTGCACTTATTTTTGAAGAACGCTTCCTTTTTCCATCCATTGTGTAATGTTAAGAGATACAAAACTTGTTACTGTCGCAAGTGCAAATATCAACTGGGTAAAATTTTCCTTCCAAAAAAATATTTCGTGATATTTTATCATTGTTCTATTTTTTATACTACTCATAGACAAACACAAGCTTTGAAAACACATTTGCATTTTTAAGGGCAAAAGACTACCTGAAATGCAGTTTTATAATATTTTATTTACAGAAAAGTTAACATAACCAATAACCTTCGTATAAATTAACTAATATTTTGATGTATTTGGCCACAGCCGTCTCTACGTACAAGCCAAGAAATTTAAAGTCACCTCTTCAGGAAAAATAATGGCAACGATTTTTTGGGATTGTCATGGAATACTAATGATTGATTATCTACGTAAGGGTAGTACGATAACAGCAGAGTATTACGCAAGATTAATACATCGCCTAATGTGTCCTGTTGCTTCACGATAACGCACCAGTTCACAAATCAAGACTTGCAAAAGCTGCCGTTGCCGAATAGTGGCTTCACAGAAATAGACCATACACTTTATAGTCCATTTTTTGTTTGCTTATCTCAAAACAGCTCTAAGGGGAACAAAATTTATGGACGATAACGGAAGTTATAGCAGCTGTTGAAAGGTATTTTGCAGATAAACCAAAGAAATTTTTTTATAATGAGATGAGATGTTATTAAAACTATGTAATTCTTGCATTCAAAAGCAAGGTGGGCTATATTGAAAAATATTTTTTTATTGCTGTTCGAAACTTTTTCATGCCTAGTCCAGGAATATAAAAACATACAATACAATATAAAACAATATAAAAACGTACATCGATCCACATTTAACACTGTCCCCTAAGCATGAATCTTACGGACCCCACAAAGTAAAACAAACGTTATACGAAATGAAATAAAAGTTACTTTTCAATTAATTTAATTCTTGATAATCATGGTTTTATTAAAAGTAGTTGTTTAGAATAGTGTTTAATTATTATATTGGATATGGTAAAGCAATAAGCAAAACACATACATATTCGCACGTTCATTTTGCGTTTAATTAACATCATTAAGTTCACAGCATTACTATGTACAAAAATTGAAACTGAAACCTTCATAATTTTGCCAATAAACAGGTTATCCAATAATGGGTGGAGACTGTGGCTCAAAATCTGAAATAAAATACAAAAGGAAAAATCCCTTACCACAAAAAAATATAAAAAATCTATATACGTATTTCGGCAACTAAGTTGCCATCTTCAGTTGAAATCTGTAGAAAAGCAAAAAAGATATGCTCTTCACCAAATCATCAGTGGGATAACACTGATTTCTTAACAAACAACATTCCTATATGTACTACCTAAATCTACCGTGACAATAACGGTACCGTGAAGCGTGACAGACTAATCACCTAAAATTACAATAATCCGTACAAACTACACTCGGGTATCGGTCCATTGTAAGAATTCATTAACTTAGGCGCTTTCTTTCGACCAAAGGATTGCTAATCCAACAAAACTGACTTGAACGTGGATTCAAAATCCGCGATCAGTCAAACATAGACGAAAAAACGTTCATGCGCAATCGCGAATAAATACCTACTGTTTACGTTTACACCACAGGTTTACACAGATTAGCTGTTTATTTGTATGTATAGTTATAGTTAGTTAGCTGATGCTGTTTGAGAAATCAAACCATTCTTATACAATGTATAATACTTTTCTAGAATTTCGTCAAAAAAAATGAAATCTGAAAATCAAAAAACAAATTTAGAGCGCTATCTCCATTATAGTAACTAATTACAACTATTAATTAACTATATATTACATGTTTTTGCGCGATTTATCTCGTATTTCGTCAAATTTACTTTAAATTGTATTCCAGTAGAATGTGTTATACATACTTTATGTAGATCTTCTGTAATGGGTTCTAAAATTTCTATTTGTTCAGACATGTTTACTCAAAAAAATCAACATTTAAGGTTAGAATTTACCGATTCATGGATTCGAAATCTGCTAATCATAAAATAAGACGGATTTTGAGGGGTAAGGGGATTCCGCTCGGATTCACGAATCCGGTTTCAGAATTCAAATAAACGCAACCGTTCGTTCGGTTTGACTGAAATCCGGATCATTGGATTAGTAATCCTTTGGCCGAAAGAAAGCGCCTCTTATATCTATTTCTATGTATATAAATACCTACTTTCGTAACTGTCTAATTATCTAAAATTATTTACAGTTTTAACTAATCTAAGACTATCTATAGGCATGCCGAGGCCTGTGTCGAAAATATGTCGAGCAACACTTGAACTTTCCAGTCTGAAATGTGCAATGTATTCTTTGGAACGAGTTGAAATTGAACGCCTAGTTTGCCCTACATATTTTTGATTACAATCTTTACAGGTTATTTCATAAATACCAGATTTTTGATCTACCTCAATTCTATCTTTAGCGTTCCCTAGAGTTATTTTAATGAATTGCCCGATTTAAACGCGATTTGAAGATCCTGTTCTTTAAAAATGCTGTTCAAATTTCGTGTGACTGAATGATACGGCAAAGAAACAAACTTATTACCAAGAGTTTTTTTGAGGTAGCAAACATGTCGCATCTTGAATTTGTTTCTTAAATTTATGTCTCCTAATAAGCTTAGTTACTATTTCTGAATCGAGTCCTTTTTCGTATCTATCTTTTGTAAACGGAAAACTTAACAAGCGATGGATAAGAAAACTATGATTTGAATCCGCTGTTATAAACTTGTTGACGTTGGTTTCTTTTCGGAAGATATCTATTTCTATGAAATTATTATTAGGGGGCGGACACGAGCGGCCGATGACTCATTGCCCATGGGCGCACTATTGAAATTTTCTAATTTTAAAGAGGTTTTAATTTTATTTATATAATTGGATAACAAGTGGCTGGTGATCTATAAAACACAAAATACATTATTATTTGTTCATTTTGTTGTTCAAGTCGAGTAAAGGAGTATTAATATTTACTAGCAATACTTTCTCGTGGTTCTCTTCTGTAACACTTGTTCTCTTTGAATTAAGTACATCCTTGTAGATAGAAAACGTCCGTTCTACATCGCAACTAGTTACAGGTGCGTACTGGAAATATTCTTTTATTTCAGCGTATTTAAAAGTTTGATTTTGTGTCATTGTCCCCATACACAATTGCGGCAATGTTATTAAATCTGGATTTCTATTAAAAACTGCGTCTAACTTTTGCCGAAGGCCACATCCGAAGTCACTTGAAATACTTTTGAAATTATTAATAGCCACATTTAATGTGGTTAATCCATCTTTTAGTTTGAGATTTCGATTTTCAAAATATGTGATTAGTTTATGCAAATTTCCAAAGTATTCCTGAAGGAATAACAACTGATTTTTAAATTTAGGATTTGTGTTAGTTCCTTGCACTCAAAAATACTTCTAGCATCGTCATTTAAACATGTAACAAAATTTTATAAACCATCGAAATTCTCTGCATAATGCATAAAAACTAGGTAGTAGCTTCCAGCCATATTCCCCATCTAGTTAAAACTGGTGAGGGTGACAGTGACAAAGATGGAAGTTTTTCCCTGTAAAGGGCCACTCTCGATGGTGCTTTTCTGAAAACTTTTTTTAAAAGCGGATACAAGTCTATCAACTTCCGGATAGTTGTCTTTGATATATTCACAGATTCTGTGGAGAGCATGTGCTACACAAGTAATATGCAGCATATAAGGATATGTTTCCTTTAATAGTCTACCTGTTTTTAACATATATGCGGCACTGTCACTAACAAATAAAAGTATTTTTTCCCTGTACCTGTCGTCCGAATGAAGCATGTTGTTTCTCGTCAATGGTTTTAGCAATTATTTCCCCATCAACTGTATTTGTAACTTTAGATGCTATTACATATGCGTTTAATATGGAATAGTTGGATGTAGTACACCAGCTACAGCATTTACCACACAGCGTCCTAATATATCGACAGTTTCGTCGGCACTTATCCATAGGTACTGATTTGAAAGATGTCTTCTAATGCATTCTACTGTTTTCGTGAAGCTCTTAGAAACACAATATTTGCGTAAGGTGGATTCATCAGGAACATTTCGAGCAGTATATTTTTGAAGAAATGTTTTGAAAGTGGGATTGCCAAGTTTCTTTAATGGGATATTAGCCGCCATTAAAGCATCACAGAGTTCTTCGTTAAAATTGTCAGCTTTCAACGGGTCCAATTTCCGTGTATGTTTTAGCGATGCTAAGTGACGTTGTACGTGCGATTTTTGGGCATTCTGTAACGATATTTTACAGACTTTGCAATAAATATCGGAATCACTGACAATGGACATACAATCAGTATGACCCTCAATCCAACTCGCCATTGTTTCACGATGTATTTTTCATCTCTGATATCTACGCCGATGAAAAAGGATATTTACGAGTTAAGTGGACTTTTCTTGTGTCGTTTTCCCGTCAACATGTGAGTCAATAACAGATCTTGCAGTTCACCATATGAATAATGCGTGAATAATGCTATTCAGTAAATGTGTGTTGTGTACATTATTTCTTTGCTTCATTATAACTCCGTCGTAGTTTAAACCGGAGACGCCCGCCTCTTAATTATTATACATCATAACCAAAACATCTAAAAAATGGTAATTTTTAGCGAGCGTACTAGAGATGGGCAAGACAAAACACAAGTTTGTCTAGTCGCATTGAAAAATACTCGTATTCAACTAACTTGCCCATCTGTACTATGCTCGCTTTTCGAATTCGAATATCGTATCGCACGTTCAGAATCTGGAAGCAAACCTAGATGGAGGCTATTATTTTAAAGATATATATTTATAGTTCTCGCTCTTCGTCGTTCTCTCATATTACCACATGAGCTAATACGAATGTATTCATATTTATTGTCGCTGTGTTAATTAAATTTAAATTTTTCACAGCACTTCAAGAAATCCGGCAATTGGTGTTGCGATTGGCAGATAACGCCAAAATATACTGTCGTACGGCTGCTGAACAGTCCGCGTGATTTTCTAGTGGGTGTTACAGAACGAGGCGACATAATGCTATATAATACGCAGACGCAACAGTTCACCGCCGTCAAGGATTACGAACATTATTTTCACGACGTGTGCTTGATATACCCAACTGGAGAACAGATAATAACTTTATCCTGGCACGGTACCGTCACGGCTTGGGAAGTCTCCACTGGATTGATGGTAAAATTAATTGATTAAATGCAAAATGATAATTTTAAGACTCAAAATAATTAAAGGTGATATAATAAATGCCCTTATCACAATGTACGTCAAGAGAATATGTATTTGGTGATCCGTAGAGCAGTGCATTTTCATATGAGACGGATACACATATTCGGATACAATCGCTGCCCTTTTGCTTTATTTTATTATCATTTGTTACTTGCGTGTTATTCCTATTTCTTTGTCACTTTCAATATCTATTTTGATGAACACAATATTAGGTTTGTTTCAAACCTCCAGTTCTGAACAGTTCCGGAACTGTTCTAGAATTAGAAGTTCTAATAGTAATGCGCATGTCCGGCCAAATCCTGGTTCTGAAACGGTTCGAAATCCTGAAGGTCAGTTTAAAATTGTAATTGTAGGGGAACTTGTACTACCAACATTGGTAATAGAATTATTAAAAAACACTAAACTAATCTAAAAAAAAATGGGTGTGCTTAAGACCACACGGCAGAAGTGAAAACTTCATCAAGGCGAGGTTAATAATACGAAATACAACTTCTTTTTTTGTTCTATATTCATTTACATTTACATTTTCCATTTTCGTTCTATATTACATTTAAAAAATATATATTTATTATTATTGTGTATACATTATTCTAGTACATTTCGCTCGGTCTGATCAAGTTTTCACTTCAAAAATTCATACGTACGCATGTATATAAACAAATAGACGATATGATAATTCTAATACGAGTACCCGCGCTGGTCTAATGGTAACGTGCCGGCGGACAAGAATTTTTCAAAAAATATAAATACGATATTTCGCCTATTTATTCTAAATTTCAATTTAATTGAAATTAAATATCGCTAGTTAGTGTTATAATACAAAGCCGAGCGTGAAACGGTTGCCGAGCGAGTATAGCAGAGACCGGCAGAGACGGGTTAATTATATCTCTCTTGCTCCCTTAGTCGACTCGACTCGAGCCGACTTTACCCGAACGAGTGTTACATTCCGAGCGTGACGGATCAGTCTCGTTCAGTGCCCAACAATCAATGCATCAACGCTCCCATAGAAGTTTTCACTTCAAAAAAAATATCAATTGTAATGAGCATTTAAATGTTACTGCATCTGCATCTAACCACCAAAATCGCGACAGGATTTAAAAAGTAAAAGAACTTGTTTAGAAGAAATACATTTTTCTAATTTTGTAATAGTTATTTCTGATAAGCCGGGTAAATAAAACAAGGGTTTTTAATACAACCTGTTATTATTAATTGGCATGTACCTCAAATATGTATTACATAACTATAAAATTAACTATCATAATGGACTTAAACAAATATATTACGTTTTCATTTAAAGTAAAAGATTATTTTTAATCTGTGAAGTAGTACACTCTTTTAATCCCTTTTGGAGAGTATTAAAAATTGAAGACTTTGGTAATTTGAATTGTGATATCTACATGATTTGGTACTTAAATCAATCAGACTCTCAATGTTTTGTGTCATACAAGTCTGGGGGTTAACTTGCAATTTATTGTAACGTTTTCGGGTTCGCAATAAACAACTCGTGCAATTTATTTATTTAAAACAGTCTGTATATTCATACACGTAAAATTATATAACAATATAAAATATAAAACTAACGTATCACACTTAAACTACTACGATTTAAATTAACACATGTATTTATTTCTATTACTAATATTTATGTCTTTATTACACTATATTTATCTTTATTCTTCGGCTACCACTTAAAGAACTATTTATTTATTTCTTATATTTATTTCTACTGTTCTGCGCGACGGCTACTTCTTATTCCGGAATTACTCATCCATCAGTGCAACTGCCTTTTTATATACGCGTTCGAAACATCTGGAACACACCAGATAAACGCCAGTGTTCTTCTCGATTTTTGTAGAATATACAAGAGACTTCTGTCTCTGCAGTACAACGCAAATGGATGATTTATTACTTTATGATGTTTACCAGTCGCGTCGAGATGATTTACAACCACTTTTTATTGTCGCTCGGAAGTCTGCCTGGATGTCTACTGGTTTCGTTACATTATTATAATTTTCATGACATAACATGCTGGTACAAATACATACATATAATAGATTGTTCGGATATCTAATATATTAATATCACAGAATTTCTTCAATTTTCTTATATATCAAGAGGGACACATTAAATCAAAAATTAGTTAAGTTTACATATAAGTACTACATTGCCTAAGTTTAACAAATATGTCAGTTTTCTACGAATATATGATGATTATAAATTAACTTTTCACATGTTTGCAAGTTTCTATAATTGTACCATTACATGCACTTTATTCTTAGAGAAAGAATCACTTGCTAGACTCACGAACATGGTAGTAACTGAAGTAATTTATAAAACAATAAACCACCATTTGAAGAAATTTGAATGTTTAATCACATACTTATAGCTGTTTACTTTGGCTATTACAAAAATGAATTAATGTGTGTGAATAAAAACAAGTGTCAAAAAAAAATTGAAAGCAAGTTTGATGAACCGAATCACACCAATACTCTAATAATATCACAAACTAAAACAAAAAACAAGTAGGTACTTGAACGACAACTATAAAAACTAACCTACAATAACTCCAAACTCTGAAGTTCAACATAAATGCGATAAACATAATCTGAAAAATGCGAAAGCTGATTCGAATGACAATTACGCATGCTCCGGATTTATCAGAATTTCAAATACTAGAACTGTAAGAACTGTTCTGAACGGTTTTTGAATTACGAGTTCTGAAGGACAGAACATTGAACTAATAGTTCTCAGAATTTGTAATTCCAGAACTGCATGGTCCGAACAGCCTTTTTTCAAATGACATGCGCACTAGTTCTAGAACCGTTTACAACTGGAGGTCTGAACAAACCTATTAACAGAAACCATACACATACATATTGCATACATGAAATGGATGCACTATCCGCCCTAGAATCGGCATGACAGCAAGCAACGCATAGACACGTGTTTCAGTATGCTATGACTTCATCAGTACACGACATGCTTGCTGCCATGATCAATCAGCCTCAGACCTTTCATATACCGTCTTTTCACATAACTATATATATATGAGAAAATCTCGGCGACATCTGTTATGCAAAACCATGCGCCAGGATAGGGGGTTACATTATTAACAATTATACATTCGTTTTAGATAGCTATTTCTATGAATTTTAAAAATAATTACAAGCATAAAAGGTCTAGGCACAATATATTTTATGTTTAACCAACCAACCTCATGTATGTTTGCACGAAATAGGGTTTTTAGCAATCGACATGGCTAATAAATAAAAATTTTAAAATGTTACAAAATTATATATGTCAAACAAATTTAACTATGTTACACTATTTTTAAGCAATACAATTCAGAATTACTTAAAAAAACAAAGAAATTAATTACAATTACTAATTTCTAAAGTAATTTGTGGCATGTTTCTGATAATATGATGTGTGGATTCTTGTGAACTTCATTCTAAGCAAGCTGTTGTAAGTTCGTTAGGAAATTACCAAACTTATCAATTTTTCTACTTATGATATCATCCTAAGGCTTGTTCTATCGGCGATATGTCTGACAACTGAAAATATTTTTGTTGGCATCTTGCAGCAATTATGTAACAACTGCAACATGAGGATGGGCGTTGTCTTGCGTCTTGGTGTACGGCATTGTTTAACCCTTAGATGATGTGTGGTAGAGCGAACGGTGTCAGAACTTCATAAGTATAGCTGTGAGCATTTAAGTGAGCACGAAGTCCTACCTCCTATGCTAATTCCACCCAGTAAGTGCAATTTCACGTTCTTCGGACAAACTCAATAACTACCTGTTCTCTTTTCGATTTTGGACTACGACCATCGATAGCCCACAAACAAAAACGAAATTTGTCTTAAAAAACTATATTGTTTTACTACTCGTCCCAGTTTGGTCGTATATTACACCATTCGATACCATAGCTTTGCTAGAAAAGAATTTTTCGCAAGCCTTCGGTACTATGTCGATCCATAAGGGGAACTAATCTTAGCCTGCTATCTTTCCGTTTGGTAGTTCTTCTAGTGGTCAAGGACTTTCTTACGATGTTACCTACCCTCTTTAGACCTGTCTCCACAACATATATTTTTTTGCCTTGCATTCGCGTAATAATTTCACTAAATGCGATAACCTCCAGATGTAGTGCGGCAATCAAAACCGTTTGGCTGACGATAATGTGGTTGGTTCGCACTATTTTCATTTTAAGATACTAATTCACAAGCATGGGCAGTTATGATCAAAAAACCAAACTAAATTTATCCAAAACAAGCAAACCCAACATGATTTCCGTTAGTTAGAGTTTGAAAAAAAATCAGTACAAAGATTTATGGTTTTCATGCTATTTTTTTTATCATTTCTTATTCTGAATACAGTAAATCTTTAAACAACATTTCTCTGATTATTGACAATTTTATTACGAATGTGTCACCAGCTGAATATGAATCGTTTTGTCGCGACTTGTATGTTTTGCACCATTTTTCACAATTCTTATGTTTTGATATAGATTTTTAGTGATGAGATGATTTCACTTCTTAACCATCTAGAAGTGGAGACTTGGGAGTCGCTATTTGACACACGATTACTCTCATGTAATATGCTTATATTATATTTCGATATTCCTGATTATTTTTCGTAGGCGATAGAGGAACGACATTTTTAAGGTAACTTCCTGGAATATGTTATTTCCTTTTTGTAAAGTAATTGCGCTGCTCTTGAAGCAAATACGTAGTAGATATACCAATTTAATTGTCAAATTTGTTTTTGCCACCATTTAGAACATTACTAGGCACTTTTTCACAACAATTGGTGGCTTGAACGAATTTCAATTTTTGCTGGAGAAAATCAAAACTTGGCCGAACAACCAAAAAACTGGAAAGTCGGTTTCTGGTAGATAAACTTATTTTTGATGTTTGCAAAAAGAATGTGGAGATGTTCCGTTTTCGAAATATGTTACTTTTACTATTTTTCAATAATAAAATGGCTTTGATTTTTAATTAGCTGGATTCTGTGGAGTTCGAAAATCCCGCCTTGGCCATAGCTGAAAATCCCGAATATCCATATTTCGCAGTGACATTCGAAGACGGAAAGGTGCAGCTGTTTTCTCTGTACGACGGAAGAACCATCAAACATCTGACGACATTTCATTTAACTAGGAATATTTTGAATCACGTGTCCTTCGCAGAATCAGGAAAATTACTGATCGCCGTCAATATGGATATTGGCGAGTTTTTCGTTATCGAGGTAAGATTACGGCCACATTTCCATAGTACTTGTTTGCAATTCATTTTTTTTTACTTTTGAAGGGCATACCCGGCACCAAGATGCAGGTAGTCGCCACTTGTCACGCAAATCGACAAATAGCCGACTACATCCTCGTGGGTTCAAAGACATGCTTCAGACTGTTTGTACTCAACGTGACGTCGGATATGTTCATAGTAGGAAACGTCATAACCCGTTTCTGTATCATCAAGGGTAAGGAGTGTCCCGACAAGAAAGACTACCTTTTCGAATCTGAGAGAGGAATTTATAGCAAATTGTATGCGACGGAAAAGCCCAACAGGGACAGGATCTTTTATGCAATGCCAGTAAAGGCTAAGTGTCTGCATGAATTGGAAGTCAGGCGTGGTGTAAGTAAACTTACTGTTGATTACATTACATGCGTAAACGTTTGGAATTACAGAAGACCGCTTTTAAATATGTTAGTAACACTCGAAGAGAGCAATAAGGAATGATTGTACAAGCAAACACAGATCAGAAAAAAAAACATTCGCGGTTCTTTTTATCTTAGTGTTAAGGGGCCCACACACTGCATTTTTGTTCGACAGACTTATTCGACGAACAAGTCTGTTCGAACAAAAACGTCGCAAAACCGAAGTGTGTGGGTCGAAAACCGTCGTTGATGTTGGCGTACAAATCTGCTGAAAATAATCTGGTTCGGCCTGTTTATGTCCGTCGAACAAATCTGAAGTGTGTGGGGTAAACAGTTTTAAAAGACGACGATTTTTTGCAGTGGTGTAGTTCTATGTAGTATTATATATTCATATTTATTTAAGTCGTGTTATTATAACTCTAAAATATTTACCATTTCAAGTTTAGTTAATCTACGTAATTTCAACTTATTGTATTCAAATAATGTAATTTAAAACATACAAATATTTTACAAGATTTAAATTACTGCACCTATAACACAATTCTCCGAAGGTAATTATACCGTATGTGTCTATTTTCATTAGCTATAGGGATTCAATGTTTACATGCGATTTATACGTATACAAATAATACGTGGCAACGTCTGTCTCCCGGCAACAATCGACATCACAGCGACTTTCCCCGATCTTGCCACTTCTACATTAAATGTTCAGCTGCGAACACGTTCCGAGATATAGTCTGCAATAAAATCCGTCATCATCAAATGGCCGGCGCGATCTAGTTGTTTATTATTATTTTCAGAATCCTTTTTTATTTACCTTATTTTTAATTTTATTAGAATTACGCTTTTGTTTGTGTCATGCTTAATAATTCTCTGCATTTACTGAAAGGAAAAAGAAAAATCCTTGCAAGGCGTAAATATTATTTCTAAGCGCAGTACAAACATCCAAGTCAATAGTCCAACAGCTACTGCTAACTTGAGCTTGTATCATCGGTCGCGCTCTCTTTGAAGAGAAAAGTAGGGGGTGCTATGTTGTCACGTATTGCATGAATTAATCGCCTATGGCTAATGAAAATTGACACGTGCTGTATATTCCCCACATTAGAGATTTTGTCAACATCTATTAACAACTTTCGGAAAATCCAAACTGTTTATCACCCTGATCTTATAATCCTTTGTAATGGTATTGCAATTCCTTCCTTCGCCCATTTTGCCCGTTTCTTTTTTTCTCTTTTGATTTTATGGCTAATGCCGCCGCCACTGCACACACATATATTGTCTTCATATTATTAAACTGCCGAACAAAACTGCTGAACAAAACTGTAGTCTGTGGGCAACTGACGTTCGTCGTTTTTGTTCGAACAGGCTTGTTCGTCGACCAAAACTGTCGAACAAAAACGCAGTGTGTGGGCCCCTAAAAAAAAACAATAAAAACCGTTAACTACCATAGATATAAAACGTTTGTTTGGACCTCAGTTCTGAGCATTTCTAGCACTATTGTGCATGTCATTTGAATAAAATCTGCTTGGACCATACAATTCTGAAATTACTAATTCTAGGAATTATTAGTTCTTATAGCTCTTATAGCTGTTTACGTCATTATTCTGGGTGATTGCAGGATAGGTTCATTTTATTGTGATGCTATTGATTTTTATTACCTTGATTTATAGTATTGTTAGAGAGTTTTGAATAAACCTAAGTCGTAGGCTTTCACGGTTATCGTTGATACCTTTTTAGTTTCTGGGTTGTGACTGCGTCGCTGTTTCTGCTCCTACTGCCGACGTTTCGTTCACTATCCTAAGGGACATCTTCAGGTCGTCTGCTGCTGCGATAATCTGAAACAAACTGGCATGTATTGCCAGAGGGATGCTTCATATTGTGTTTAGTGTTGCAATTTAGTGGAGCGTGTATATTGTGGTTGAGTTTTTAAAGTTATTTTATAATTTTAAAATCGCAAACTTGGTTCAACGACGCAGAAGGCATCAATTTATAATATCAAGTTTAGTTTTCGTATCAATTTATTTTCTTAACAAAATTACGTGTTTTAGAAATAACCACAAAAATGCATCAAATCGGTACATAAAAGAAAAAAACGAACTCTACGCGCTAGCTACACATTTGATGAACTATATCAAAAAAATCAACTCTTTGTAATTATATTTGAAGACACAATATTTAAAAGAGTTTTTATTTCACTTTATTGTAATTTCACCGGGTCAAGCGAAGACTCAATTCTATCGGAATCGGTCGGCTATTCCGAAGGACAGAACCGAGTAGCTCTGACAGAACCCGAAAATCGTCTAATTCCACTTACTCATCACACCCCTTTTGCTTCTGCCCTCCCGCTAGTAATGCAAGTTGCAAAAGTTTCACTTCATACAGATGCAATTAGTAAATGCCACTCTTAACTCTATAAATTTCTTGTATATATTTAAATGGTAAATACTGATATGATTGAAGTGTCAATTTTATATCTGTTACTTTATTCTATGCTATAAAAAATTAAAATTCATTGTCCATTCCTTTAATCTTGGGTCGTGCCTTTTGCGTCAAATCCTAGTACTTACGGTATCATATTATATGTGCCAAAGTCCGTTTAACGAAAGTCGATTTTAAGGCTGACTTCAAAGTGGAATAAAAGTATTGGAATATCACTTTAACTGAAGTTAATTTCAGTGTAATATTTCTGTATTGGTTGCATTGTACTATAGTTTATTTTTCTATTGTACGAATTTATATTATATATATATATAATGGTTAAGACGCCCCTATCGGAGCTACACCGCTTCTAGAAGCTTTCTAGATCCTTTGTCTCGGGGTGGATCGGCCCCCATCCTACTTTTTTATATCCTCTGGCTTATTTCCCTCCATAACTTTCTATCCTTTACTTTTTCTTGCCAGTTATTAATGCCTGCTCCTCTTAAATCTTCCACCACTTCTTCCAGCCACTTTGACCTCGGTCTACCTCTTCTCCTCTTTCCACTCGGTTTCCATTCTAATAATATTTTGGTTGTAGCTTCTTCCCCAAATCTCCATACATGTCCCAACCACTTTATTCTTTGTCGCTTTATTTTCCTTACTATATCCTCTCTCCCTATTTCGCTCTGCAGTTCGCTATTGGTTCTTATTCTGTATTCATTATCTACTGTCTTAACTGGCCCCATTATTGTTCTCAGTATCTTCCTTTCAAATATTCTCCAATTCTCTTCATCTTTTTTGGTCATTGTCATTGTTTCTGCCAAATACATCAGCACTGGTTTTATCATGGTATTATATATTCTTATTTTGTTCTTTTTGGATAAATTTCTGTCCTTCAACAATTTCTTGTTTGCATAGTAAGCCCTATTTGCCGACATCATTCTTTCTTTATTTTCGACATCCCTATTTCCGTCGTTTGCTATTACGATTCCCAGATATTTAAATTTATCCACCTCCTCAAATGTCAAGTTCTCTATTTTAATTCCTCTGCTCTCTTTCCCTTTCATTCCAGTTTTCATCAACTTCGTTTTTGTTTCATTGATCTTCAAACCCAATTTATCTCCTTCCCTTATTATTTCTAGCATTGTTTTGATCATTATCTCTCTTCTTTTTGTTATGACTACTACATCATCTGCATATGCTATTATCTGACTTCCACTTGATCTTAAAGTTCCTCTGTTTATTTTTCTTGTTACATACTCCAAGGCCAGATTGAACAAGGTTGCTGACAAAGCATCGCCTTGCCGGACTCCTCTAATTATCTGGAACTCTCTCGTTTCTCCTTTGGATGTTTTCACACTAGCCCTTGTCGATTCCAGAGTCATTACTACAAGTCTTCTTAGCTTCGCTGGTACTTGTAGTTCCTTCATTGCGGTTATAAGTTTTCTCCTTCTGATATTGTCAAATGCTTGCTGAAAGTCCACAAATAACAACTCCAGTTTCATATTGTGTTCATATGCTCTTTCCATTATTTGTTTTACATTATGCACTGCATCTGTTGTTGATTTTCCTCTCACAAATCCACACTGGTACTGTCCCATAATACTTCTCATTATGTCGGCTATCCTTCTTTGTATTATTGATGATAGTATTTTGTATGTCGTATTTAATAGTGTTATCCCTCTGTAGTTTTTACATTCTTGTTGGTCTCCTCTCTTATGCAATGTCACTATTTGTCCTAATTTCCATTCGTTCGGCATCTTTTCTTCATTCCATATTTTCCGTATCAATTCGTATACAATATGTTCCTGTAATCGTTCTCCTCCATATTTTAATAGTTCGTTATTTATTCCATCCTTTCCCGGTGCTCTTCCATTTCTGCTAGCTTTTATAACTTCTTTTACTTCTTCCAATGTTGGTTCATGTACCACAACGTTGTCCTCATCTTCCTCATATATTTCTTCACTCCGTTGCCTGTCGTTAAGTAGTCCCTTAAAGTATTCCTCCCATACTTCCTTATATTGCTCTTCACATTCAACTACTCTTATGCCACTCCCTTTATGCTTATATACTTTATTGTGTTCATTGATTTTTTGGTAATACCGCTTGGTATTCTTCTTCATACTTTCTTCTTCGATGTTCTTCATTTGCTCTTCCATCCACTCTCTTTTACTTCTTCGTATAGTTTGTTTACATTCCTTTCTCATCTTCTCATATTCGATTCTATTCTCACTTTTATCCGTCCGTAACCATTTGGTTCTTGCTTCCACCTTCCTGACTAGTATGCCTTGACAAGTCTAGTTTATTTTTCTATTGTACGAATTTATATTGCCTATCCTAATAGTTTTATGTTTGACAACTTTCTCGCAGATAGCTTGCATTCGTTTTCATTATTTGATGGTGGCAGTTTATTGCTAAATATATTTCGTAAATACTGTGACCAGAAAGGAAAATGAAAAAGAAGAATAGCTGAGTTAATTTTGGCAAGTAAAGCACAAAAATCTTAAAATTCACTGTTATTAAATATGTATTTAAAGTACGAAGTGTATGTTTCCACGTAATCGAAATTCTACAAAGCAGAATTAATTCATTTATAATGATATACAGGCTGCCCGACCGAAAACGAAACAGATTGAATATCTCGAAGGAGAAAACTTTTTTGTAAACACGCAAAAATAGGTCGATTTTTGATCCAAGGGGGACACCCTTCCATCATATCTTCAACTGTGATACCTCATGCCCCTCCCCTCCATCACTCTAACCATTACAATTTAAATAGGGAAAGTACTGAAACCGATACATCATTGAAAAGCTAATTGTACGGAGAATTCAGCAATGTGATTGTTGGTTGCGCTATTTTTGATTTTAGCGCCCTCTAGCGGGAAAAGAAACTGTTACGTATTTCACAATATGACACATTATTTCAAAGCTAATTTTATTAGCAGTTTAATGCACAATTGAAAAAAAAATTAAATAATCGAAAAACCTTGCAGAGCTCTAATATTAGAAACTACGAACTTATTAGTTTACAAAAGACGTTGGCAGTCTGTACTTGAGAATGATGACAAATAAATGTAAAAATATTACGTATTTAGTTGCTAATAAAATTATCTTTGAAATGATGTGTCACATTGTGGAATACGTAACCGTTTTTTTCCGCTAGAGGGCGCTAAAATCAAAAATAGCGCAACCAACAATCACTTTGCTGAATTCTCCGTACAATTACCTTTTCAATGATGTATCGTATATACTACTTTCCCTATTTAAATTGTAATGGTTAGAATGATGGAGGGGAGGGGAATGACGTATCACAGTTGAAGATTTGATGGAAGGGTGTCCCCCTTGGATCAAAAATCGACCTGTTTTTGTGTTTTTTCAAAAAAGTTTTCTCCTTCGAGATATTCAATCTGTTTCGTTTTCGGTGGGGCAGCCTGTATATCTCCACGACTACTGAATAATGCATGCGTTCCAATTGAATATTAAATTGAAGAATGACATCAATGCCACACCCCGCGGATTCCAAACTGGTATCCACGGGCAGATCATCGAATTCCCTAGCAAAGACATTAAGCGCGGTCGCATAGTAACCGTGAAAAAAGACTTTTTTAAAACGTCAAATATTTGTTGCTGACATTTTACATTTTTAATCTATAATATATATACTACGTGATCATTTTGAACTGTCCTGAGTTGGCCATACTGATTTTAATTTGGAAACACAGTGTAATTGGCAAGCCTGTTTTATTTATTTTTGTGGTTGGGTTTACTATTTAAAATATTCTTGTGATAAATGTTAATGAAATAGGGTTAGTTTTAAGTTTAATTATATGAAAGAATTTTTTTAGAAATATAGTAATTGCACTTTATTTTTGAAACAATTATTAATAACTTTCAAGTACCGTTTCTATTATCGTCTTCTTTCCTTCTTCCTTTACTGGAACAGAAGATTTTTCCAGCAGGCGATCCGCTTAGACTTCCCACGAGGATAGAAGTACTGGTACCTTCATTAATTGCCATAGGTCCTCGTATAAACTCACCTATTCTTTTTCTCTTTTTCTATAGGTAAACGTGCACTATTTCAGTTTTTTATAAGATTATACATTAACTTCTACACTTTTAATATTTATTAATATATTCCGGGAATCTTTCATCACTTTTATCGATCTAATATACTGTTGACAACCTTGCATGAAGATTCCCGATCGACTTATTTATAATTCGGGAACCTTTTATCGCTTATATAGTTCAAGATGCTGACGACTGCTGTTCATGAAGGTTCCTTCTCTTTTTCATAAATCGGGCTGCGTTTTTCGGGTTGTCCCTGCTGCCTTCTTTTTTCTTCCTTTTAACGTTCCCACATATTTGCACGTGCCAACAGCGATATCAACACAAAAATTAGGCGCCACAAGTCTTACTCATAAGAGATTATACTGCGCACTTATTCTTAAATTCAATACATACAAATATTTTCTAATCTAAATAATGCGTATCTTATACATAGGTTGATATACATTTAAATAAACAACTTAAAGAAATTTATAGTCAGTTTTTAACACACATGTCAGCAGAAGTATTTTTTATTCATCTTTAAAAATGTAAAATGTTTGAATTTTACGGTACCGTTACACTATCATTATGAAAATGAAAAGTGTGAACACATGGATGTTAAAACTAACATCAAGCAGTAAATAATTACTGTGACTTACATATATACCTTTATACGTAAAACGTATATGCATATATGCATGTGTTTGAGATACACACATACATTAAGTGCTATTGTCGACAATCGAACGCACAGACATCGGTGTTTCGACCTATGAGGTCTCATCAGTGTGTATCATGTGTGTATCTCAAACACATGCATATATGCATATACGTTTTACGTATAAAGGTATATATGTAAGTCACAGTAATTATTTACTGCTTGATGTTAGTTTTAACATCCATGTGTTCACACTTTTCATTTTCGTTTTGATCGGTGACGCCACCTAAGGCTCTATTACATGAGATACACTATTAACATACAGGCCTCTGTATAGCAGAACATGCCGTCAGAAGCCATCGCTTTGTTCTGTGTCATCTTTTGGGTGTTAGATGTCGCTGTGATACTCTCACTGCATTTAACACGCTAAAATGACATAAGCAGCGATTTAAGTCTTGAAGCTATTGTCGAGAATCTTCACGCACACTGATGAGACCTCATAGGTCGAAACACCGGTGTCTATGCGTTCGATTGTCGACAATAGCACTTAATGTATGTGTGTATCTCAAACACATGCATATATGCATATACGTTTTACGTATAAAGGTATATATGTAAGTCACAGTAACTATCATTATATTTATGCTCGTTGAAGAATATACTACATATTCTGTATTTGCACTCATAAAGAATGCATTCTTCTTAATCAACTGAGAATAATAATTTAGGAAAACACTACCAGTTGCATAAAATCGTAATTTCAACAATAACATTTATTATATTATATATTATAGTAGAGTTACAATAACTTCATGGAAATACCTACCGATTAGTAGGAAGCGAAATTAAATGTTCGATTCTTTCTAATAAGGAGATAATAGCTTTAATCAGTCTGAACCTATTAACAAATTTATTACTATTAAATTTATTCAAAAAGTTGTACCAAATTTCAATTAACTTTGCACCACCTTAACATAGTAATTCATTTTCTATATAGAATTAAAAATAAATAAATATATTCGAAATATTGCGCGGCAAGTTCATCGTCAACAACACAAGTGTTTATTTAAAATACTTGTCTTTCAAATAATAAAGTTGAGATTAAATTGAGAAAATCGTGACTTCAGCATGAAGTGATTTTGAGATTGACTTTAAAGTGAAATTATGAAACCAATTTTCAAGGCTAAAGTCAGTCAACTTTTGGTTATGGCTTAGTAATAATGATGATGACTTAAATGTTACTATTTTAGGATGATTTCGCCAGGCTCATTGGAAAAATGAAAAACCGCCACCAAATGAGAAAGATCCAGTATCACTTCGATCATCATCATGTTGTATCATACGGCTACGATGGACTCGTCATCATCGGAGGTCTCGATTTTGAAGAGAAGCACATGATAATGCCCCATCATCGAATGGACGCGGGCGTGGAGAAGGCGTACGTCGATCCCCTGGGGAAGTACGTTATATCTTTAGGCCGTAACAACGTGTTGATCTGTACGAGTCTGACGAACGTGAAAATAGATGTGGAAAAACAAAGCAAATTACGCGAACACCTGGGCACTGCCAGGCTAGTTTTGATGTTCAAGCATCCAACTACTGGTTTTTTGCCCAAAGGTATTCCTTGTTGTAGTTGGTGTACTAATTAGTGTAATTATATTTCCATATATATAATACTACTATATTGTGTGTGCTGTATCTTGATGATGTGTAATTTTTCGTCCCAACTAAAGGACCGGTTGTTCAAGTTTAGTTCAATTTCGGGTTCTGTTGAACGCCAGTTCAAGTGAACCTTGCTTTAATTTCTATCTGTTGTACAAGTGCAATTTAGTATAAGTTTAAGAAAGCCGTGAAATTTCATAATATCCTACGGTTGGTAATGGTCACGCATGCGCCTGTTACATATATTTCGAAATTTTAATCTTAACCTATAACCACAATACAAACATATACAAAAATATATGTGCTACACTACAGTCCTCAAGACTTACATATCGTAATAGAATAATAACAATGACCGACGAACAGAAGAGGTCAGCTAATTTGCCGTCAACGAAGAAAATTTATTTTATTATTGATTAAAAAATATTCGCATATATTGGAATGCAAATTGAGTAACACCGACTCTAATAAGAAAAAAGAAATTGTGCTGGCTGGGCATTGAAAAACAATTTAACAGTGACAGTGGAAGAGTGTTTAGATGCCATACTGTTTTAAGAAAAAAGTATGAGAATATTAAGAAAAGGACAAAAAAGAAATTTGCTGATCAAAAAATGTATGTGCTAGGTACACGAGGTGGACCGGAAATGGGGTCATCTCTTACAACAATAGACTTTGAAATAAAAGGTATGCTTGGATCCCAAATTCAAGGGATGTCTTCAGAGTTTGATGGGGATGCACAGCAAAGTATTGTTTCAAATGTTATTGAAATTGATAAGTTCAAAGACACTGGTATAGTATAGTACAGTGCTCTAAATTTTGCTATGAAAATTAATAGAATACACATGTGAGGCTGAAGATGCACCTTGTGCCTTATTTAATGATAACAAAGGGAGTTAAGTAAATAGTAATTTGTATATTATACATACAATTTTATTGATTTTGAAACACAATATTTTTAGTCGCAGGTACAAGTACACAAGGTGCAAAAGGATCTCATCATTCTTATGGTATGTCATCTACAATTATCTGCTAAAAATTAGTTAAATGAAATTCAATTTTTTGATTTTCTAGATTGGTTTTCATACACCCCTGCATTATTAAAACGCCCAAAGTCTAAAAATCTGACTCCAGCAAAAGATGAGGAATAACAGTGATTCTATTGTAAAGGCATTAATAATAATATTTTTTGTAACTGTCCGGGCAGATAAAGCCACTGGAAATTCTATTAAGAAAAAGATATGGCAGTGGGCAGAAGCAAAAACTGTAGTGGAGGAGAGCAAATGTAATATAACTGAAGAATAATTACAACTCAAATTGACATGTATAAAAGAGAAACATGAAGCAGAAATTAAAATTTTAAAGGATAAGGCAATCATAGAAGAAAACAATTTAATTGAAGAACATAGTTTAAAACTAAAACACATGACTGAGAAGCATGAGAAAGAGATAGAAATTTTAGAAATAAAAAAGAGAACC
The DNA here is from genome assembly GCA_963170755.1 of Amphimallon solstitiale. Lineage (NCBI taxonomy): Eukaryota > Metazoa > Arthropoda > Insecta > Coleoptera > Scarabaeidae > Amphimallon > Amphimallon solstitiale. Next base: position 55,458,304 of record OY720681.1, on the reverse strand, counting down.
TAGTCTTCATCATAAAAAAATCTGTCCTTTTCATAAAAAGTTTTATTTATTGTCATTTAGAATGCTTTTTCTGTTTTGTATTTATTAGTACTAAGTATATTTTTTTTATTAGGTACTGTTTAGAATGTTTTTTTATTGTACATCAGAAGAAATACATATTTATATTTTACAGCATTTATTTTTTTAATATGTAAATAATAAAGACAATTATATTTTTTTAATTATTCTATAGAAGTCCATTAAAATATTCATGAATGAATGGTTGTCTTACTACATTATTGCCAATATTTCCTGCCATTTTATATCAATATTAAAATAATAGCTGTTCGTAATTGAGGTTATAATTCTCATAACATAAACAAAATATTGCTGAACCTGTGTTGAACTTGGTTTTGCACTTGAGCAGGAATTGTACAACGCATGACTTGCTATTAAGCCAAGTTCAACAATAAACCTACCCTAAACTAACATTGAACAACCTGGCCTAAGAGAGATGGAATTGATCACATTGTCTGTTCTGCGCATGCGTAAATGAAAATGTCTATTTTGAAAGTTACCAAATGACAGATAAACAGAAAACATAATAACTCTGATTTAAATTGACAACTATAATTATGATATTACTGAAAACATACGCAAAGTTGTTGTTTTTTATTGAATTCAACTTTGTGCATGTTTAGTTCATTGGTGACTTTGCAGAATTACCTAGAAAATACGATGTACAATAAAAAAGAGCTCATGAAGACATAAATAGATGATATGTAGGCTGATTCCAGTGGATTATTAACAGAGAATCTTGTGTACATTGATTTATATGTGCTTATTGATATATGTGACATTATATTATTAAATGTAAATACTGCTTGTTTCATTTTAACTTACAGAAAAGATTTTGAACAGAACAACTTATGAACTTATGTATGTACTTATTGGTGCATGTGAAAGTATTGAATATAAATACTGCTTGTTTTATTTTGACTTATAGAATATTATATATGTCAGGTTGTATTATATTTCAACATATAGTTTTGCTATGTATTTTTAAGCTTAAAAATGCAAATATAATTATTGTATTTAATATTTTGGCTATATGTAAGAATAAAACATCATCTATTTTATATTTGTCTACATACATTATTCAGTATAATGTTGTATAAGCAACAATGTAAAAAACTGTGTCGAGATATACACTGAAACATGAATGTTTTAATAAAATAATGGAATTAATCAGTATTACAATTTTGTGATTGAATAATAGTCTCATAATTTTTTTTATTGTTACTTTTTTTACTTAGAATGGTTAACCCATTCGTGAAAATAAAAATGTGTTAGAGCATTATTTATGTCCATATGTTAGGAAAGAATATAAACAAAAAATTACTCTCATACACTAGAATTTCTTTCGTGTATGTAATAGCACATTCGTAATCAATCCATTTTTCTTGATGTTCATGTCTCATAAACTAAGATGAGTAGAAATGAGGCTTAGCAAATAATTTATATTATTTCTTGTAAAAAAGGTATGTTAAATTGTATTTGATTCAATAATCAATGAGCAAAGTTCAATTTCTACTTTTTTAATTTAATTTTTTTTGTGTTCAAAAATCTATTTTATTGTAAAATAAAAATATTTGTATGAATTAATAGATACATACAAATTTATAAAATGAAAAAGATTTATAGAATATAACAATATCATAAAAACAGGAATATTGTTTCAAGCTGGGAAAAGTCGAGAAGAAACCTATAACACATTTTCTTGGCAAAATCCAAAATGAATATTATCTTTATACTGTACCATCTACAAGTTATTTTAAACCAAAATATATTTTATTGTAAATTTTAATATAAAGTACATTCTATACGTACTTGATTACAATACAATTTAGTGACAGAAATTACGATATGTATTTAGCAAAATACAAATTTAAAAAAAAACACTTGAGTAAATAAATAAATAATGTGTTCATACTTCCAAGTTATTTTCACAATCATTGATGCAGTATAGCATAAATTCCAATAACCGGTCAATCTCTTCTTAAAATACCCTATCTCGGAATACAATTATCTCATATCATATGGGATCTGTGGATTTTGTGGTGGACATGTAAAGATTTCTCAACTTTCTATGAACATATATATAGTTCTATGAGACGTATATTAAAAAAATTAGGAGGTCATGGCAAAAAGATTGGTATGCGTCTCTTCTGAGAGGTTTAATAGATGCCTTTTTATTATGAGTAATTCAAATATTTTAATATGTAACATAGTAATACAATTACCTAATTCATGTAAAATTTACTGTGTTGTTTCTGTACATTGCTCCGATGTAGATGACAGTAATTGTAGAATACAAGAATACCACATTATCTAATTCATTATTATTATTATTGCACGTTGAGTTGAATAATTTTGGTGTTGTTGTTATATCACAAATTATTGTACATGATCTATAGAGGTGTTTTTCTTTCTATTAACGATATCCCACCATAATATCTTCAAAGAAAGACAGTTGCAATGCATTTGAACTGACTGCGGGTTTTACTTAATTAATTTACAGTATTTACTATAACATAACCACAATTCGTACAACTTTTGACAAATATATTCCTTCAGTACGTTGGTCTACATTTTTCTTATGATGCCAAAATGATAATTTTTCATTCGTTAAGGGAAGTTCAATTATTTTTCCACATTTAGCAAGGTACAATTATTAATAATAAAGACGCTTGTCGAAATTTAAACTATTTGAAGATTTACAAACTATAATTAAATATTTATAGTAATAGATCTATATGATAAACAAACAGAACTGAAATTGAAAAATTATTTGTAACGCATGCGCAGTTTTGACAACGTGCCTCTAAAACGGCATAGCACTATGTTTTCTATTTCACAATGTTGTAGCGAAGTTTTCTACACGCGATATTGTAGTATTATATATATATATATATATATATGAAACACACACATATATCTATATACGTGCGTATATATATACGTGCGTATATATATATATATATATATATATATATATATATATATGATATTTTAACATTTAAGCTATTATTCATATATTATAATGTTTTATCACTATGTGTTGTTAATTTAAGACAGATGTATATTATGTTTTTCATTTGCATTCCATGGTTATGATAATGATGTAGTATAATAAGTTTTCTCTTACCTGATTATTAGTATTTTTATGGCTGCTTGCTGAAATTCAATTTTGTTGTACTTAAAATTTAATGTATACTTGTATTGCGTGTAATGTTGCATAAAAGTTTATTTTAAATTAATATATATTTAATTCTAATACCACAGTTACCGTCTTAAAATCATTGACTAAAGCTAACACTTATAAACATTATATAAATCATGTGATAAGTTTAATTTTTATATAATGGGATTAAAACTCCCACTTAAATACTTCTGATATTAGCTTCAAATATATATTGTTCAGTACACAGTTAGAAAAAGTATATAACAAATAGGCCACGTTAATTTTTTTTCGATTCAACTAAATTTTATTTAACAGAAATTAATTTCAACGCGGTTTTACTTAACCTAGACAACAAAAGTTGATGGAACCAGACATAAATAACGTAGACATACTAAACTCTTGTAGATATGCTAATTCAGATGACAACTATTCATTCATTGATACCTACATTATTTTATTTCAGGTGATGTGGAGGGCAGGACTTGGTTGGAAGTGGAGAAACTGAAAAAGATCAAGGAAGAATACAAAAAGTGCGAAGATCAAAGGAAAAGTATCTTAAAGAAATTGAAACAAATAAAGAAACAGGTGCAGCAGCTTCTAACGCAAAACCTGGAAGGTCCTGAAAATGAATACCTGGACATTCAAGACTTCAACTTGGACTCTGAACTGAAAGAGGAACGGTGGTTGGAGAATAACGAGAAATGCAAGAAGACCAAAATATATTTGGAAAGGTTGATCGTCGCTCAGGATAAGGTTTCCAACTGGATAAAGGAATACTGTTGGGACAAGATGTACCTTCAAGGGAAAACCATATACGGCATCTTCAGTGACATCGAGGTCGAAAATTACTCTTTACTGCCGATGGACCCTCAGCAAGCGGAGATTGTAGATATCATCAGCGAACACAGATTATTGGAAGAAATGATGGCAAGTAATGAGATTTTCGAACCGTGGGTACCCAGGTCTCCAAGGTAGGCGAGCACTATTGTACTTGAGAAAATTAAGATTTAAATCATGTATTTTGTTTATACTAGTTGTATCTTGGACCCAATTCTTGAATGATGAAAGCCCCCATTCTTTATTCTCCTACTTTCAATAATAGCTAGTAAGCAGAGATATGTGTAGATTGTGGAGAAACATAATTATTATGCAATTGTAAACAGTTGTTTAGTTTTGTACAAATCATACATTTTTAATGCATATACAGCGTGTTTCTTAATAACATGCTCATTTTTAAGGGGGTTATTCTTGGGTCCATTTTATGAAAAAAACTTCATATGAACATATGTCCTACATGTCTCAACTTTTCAACTGTAGGGTGCTAAAGTTTTAAAAAAAAATCAATCATGTGCATCTCGCTAGACCACTTATGAGAAAAACTATTTATGTAACTTTGAACAACAATTTATTTAAGATAATAACGTAATCTACATACATTTTTAAATGGTAACAGCAAATTATCCTGAACGCACAAAGAAATAAATTAAGAGGCCACCGGACGGCTTGAATTACGGATTTCCTTTTTTCCAGCTTATTTCTGCATCAAATCGAAAACGGTTTTTGACAAACATGTTTAAAAAGTAATACTGAATATGTGTATCTATTTTTTTTTTCTAAAATGAACAAAAAACATTTTTTATTTCTTTATTAGTGACTAAAAAAAAAATTAAATGGATAGACAAATTGAATGAATTATTGTAGAATATTTATACCGCATATCAGCTATATTAAATGTTTTATAAATTGCTCAAACGTAATTTACGATTAGCAAATTTTGGACCGGGGAGGTGCTGCTCTCTGGCGGAGGCAAGGTGTATATCAATTTTCGTAACTACATTGGCAACGTTGCTAACATAAATCTCGTGAGACGATTCTAAAATACACTGCTGAACTAATCCGCATGCCCGCGAAATTGTGCACAAACGCGGCAATATACGATTTTAAAAGATGTGCATGAGTTAGAATCATATGGTTAGAATACACTGGCGTATGACGGCTGGCTTATAATAGACATGTCAGACATAGAGTAGGTACACGGAGACACGAGGTGAACGTTGTTGAGTAGTATGTGTTTGAAATACATATAATAAATAATAATAATATATAATACATATTTTGTATACATACCGGGCAATATATCTATATTTTTGCAATGGTATAGCATAAAAATCATTTATAAATATGCATAAGTATATGTAATTTCAGTAATCTTATACTTTTTATAAAAAAAATCATTTCATTTCATTTTCCAGGAATTTAAATAACAGGACCTTTTTAACTTAAACTTGATTTTGATATTTTACTATTTGAAAAACAGTACTAGTGTTACATTTGCTAACCATTTATTTAAAAAATCTTTGAAAGACCAGGTGTTGGCACCAATTAAAAGGAAACAATTTCTTCATCGATAAATTAATATATTTGATTTTGGAATGTGCTATTTCTGCTCACAAGGAGAATCAAGAACAGACTTATGAGAGATTACTTTTTCGATTTTTCACAAATACAGATAAAATTATTTAATAAACATTACAACAAATAACGAAGGTGGAATAAACTAGCAAAGAAATACAAAAAAAGATATCAAAGCACCCCTATTAATAACACTACAGTTTAAACGAGCATTATTAAAAATAAATGCAGCTTACAGTTGTGCATTATTTAAATGTTACTAATCCATTTCTAAATATCAGATCCTTTGAAAACTTGAACTTGCAGTAAAAAAAAAAGTTTGCAATTCATTTTAAGTGAATGAACTTCAGTGTACGTATTTTAACACTACAAAATCTATGCGTACCAACAAAAACATCAGCGCCCATTATTTAAAAAAAATTACCCCTCAGATAACAAAATGAATCTTTACTAAAATAGTTCTTTTTTATAAAAATAACTCTGGACACTATATAATTGTTTTGTTTACAGTAATAAATCAATAAGCTAGTAAATAAATACATTCAACTTAAAATGAGTAAAAGAACATTATTCCGAATAAATGAGCAACAACTTGCGAAGAAAAGATCCATAACATGGAATTACGAAAGAACCTTCATTAACCGTAACGATGCAGAAGATTTTGTCAAATCGGAAACTTGTTGGAGCTTAAAAAACACAAACAACACTGAGTCTGGTGTAGTTAAGTATTTTCGATGTAATAAAGTTAAATGTCGAGGACAACAATGTGCAACTGGTATTAAATTAATTCTGGATTCATCCTCTGAAAATGTTCTCCTATTTCGATCGCAAGTAAGTCATTCTTGTGATTCTATTGCAACAAAGGCCAGTACCGAAATGAACGACAAACTAAAGAACGAAATCAAGGATTTCTTTACCAAAAAAAAAATAAATCCGAAAGCAATTTTGGATGTTCTTGCCCAGAAAGATAATCCACCACCAAATATAAACCAAATAAAAATATTTCTGGCTAAATTAAGAAAAACCATTTACGGTCCACCAACAATATCTCTTGGTGAACTGTAAAGTTGGCTTCTTAAGAATAGTGCTGTCCCCAATGAACGAAGCAAAGCTTTTATCGTAATTTCACAACCGATGAGGGCGACGGTGTTTTTAGCTTCATGGCAACCAGTAAAATTCTATTAGAAGATGGAGTAAAAAAGAATATCATTATCCACGCAGATGCAACGTATAAATTGATTTGGCAGAGGTTCCCTGATTTCTTAATAGGAACAACTGACCGCGATAAAAAATGTCATTTACTGGGAATAGCAGTATGCACCATAGAACGAACTGCCGATTTTCAATTTATTTTTCAGAAGCATGTTTACAGCGTCTGAATGTCAATACTCGCAGTTTAATATTGAATATGGACAACAATTTAACACAACATTACAACAGCATTGTCTGCAAATTTACGGGAGGAAAGCGAATAAACTTTGCGTTAAAGGGCTCACATCAAATGCGTTGTGAAGCTGCTTCCATTTCTTTCAATTCGGGTGGTGAATTTCATAGAGTATTACATAAAGCTTTGACTCAAACAAGTCCCCATTCTTATACTAAACGGTATATAAAAAAAAAATTAAACAACGGCGACTAAAGTCAGTGAAACGACAAATATTTAACACCAGAAAGAGGAAAAGACACTCTGTAGTGACTTGTGATAAAGATTATGGCCCAGAGGCTAATGAATCAGTAAGAGATGATTTTTCAATGGAGGAATACAACCGAAAACGGGAACAGTTCCTTCAGGATTTGAAAAAATCAAATGAAGACATTTTGTACATCGAAAGTGCGACAAGAAGCCAAAAAACTTCTAAGGATAAATGAAAGATCTGTTAGAGTTGCCGCTTCAAACTTTGGCAGTATATGCAAATTGCACCCTAAAACATCTTGTGTCAACACAATAAAAACATTGTTATATAATTCCTTCGATAGCAATAAACATACACGGTATGGCAATAGAAGCGAACCATTAGCGAAAGCTGCTTTTCGAGAGCGATAGGATATCGAAAAAATTATTGACTGTGGTTTATTTCTCGACAAGGAGAATTTCTACCTGGGCGCGAACCCTGATGGGATAATCGGAGAAAATCTTCTTGAAATAAAATGTCCATCCGTCTCACAAAACATGGATCCCCTAGTGGCCATTCAAGAAAATCAAATTAAATTTGCAACAATAGAAAAAGGTCAATTAAAATTAAAAAGAAGCCATGATTATTACTATCAAGTGCAAAGTCAATGAGCAATAACTAAAAGAAAAATGTGCTGTTTTGTTGTGTGGAATAAGCATGGCATGCTGGTGGAAGAAGAAAGTATAAGTTTGTGTCGGTACAAAAGCAACATGTAAAACTTTATTTTGTAGATATGGAGAGATTCGGATTTTTCCAAAAATGTAATGCTTCCCAAACTTGAAGAATTTTTTTACATGTGCTTACTACTAGAATTGGTAGATCCCCGCTATACAAGAGGCCTTCCAATTAGAAATCCCCTAGAAAACAATCGTAGATTTTTATAAAAAACCGTGTTTTTTGGATTATTTTAAATTTTGAATACTGATACTTTATAAAAGCGTCTTAATCTATTTACATAAAAAATGGTGGAGATCTCAGAAGAATGTTCCAGAAATTAATCAAGCATTGGATATCATTGTTCCGATTTTGTATGCAAACGCTTCTTCTGCAGATGTCGAAAGAACTGTTTCATCATATGGGCTTGTCCATTCAGAATTAAGAAATGCAACATTGCTAAAAATAGTATTTTTTTATTAATGTGAAACACACAGTTTTCTTATGTTTATTTATGATTTCTTTGTATTTGAACATTTTTATGTAATGTTACTAAATAAATGCAAGACGAATTTCTTTATTTTTCTGCTTAAAATAATTATATAAATATAATAAAAACTATAAGAAACTATTACAAGAAGAAAATCATGTTTTTTAACATAAAAATCATATTGATTTAAATAAATCATAATTTAAACTCTGATTTTATTCAAATGATTTAAATCATCTCAACTCTGAATATGAATATAGGATTACGTATCTATTGATAGGTAGCAAGTGAACGTATTATTTAACAGTCATGAATAATTCTTTTTTTCTTATAATTTTTTATTTTATTTTGATATCGTAATAACTAAAACATTCTATGGGCCCATAATCTAATGAATTATACCCTTCTTATATAAATAACTATTATTACACTGATTCTCGGATCACACATATTTACGCGGTATTTCGAAAAATGAAAAAGTCAAAACTATCAAAACAATAATGTGCAATGTGTTGAATGTAATATATTTTTGTTGAATAACCTTTCATTTCTTTCTTAGTTGGTTCGGATCGAAATTTTCTGCACCAAATTTTAATTTTATGTGTGTATTATCTATATTTTTCTGATTCAAACGACTCAATAAGTGCGCGCCCTACGTTTATCCTTTATGCCTTTTTGTATATCAACTCGTATCTATATCACTAAACGCACGGAAGAGACGAATCGTCTCATTCTCCTAATATTTGGTTGTCGTTAGTATAATTCAACGATGAATTATGTACCTATTCCCACTCTTTACAAACCAATCCTCGCTGTTGCCAAATTGCCACATCTGTGGCTACTTACAGCAGTCTGAAGGGGAGAGGGGTTAACGAGCATCGAAATATTTTTACCGTCCGGAGCGCTCTTAAATCAGATGTTGGAAATGTGCACATGCACATAATACCAAAGTTTTTTTTTTTTAATTTAGCACCCTACAGTTCAAATGTTAAGACATTTAGGACATATTTATGTTTATAAGAAGTTTTTCTCACAAAATGGATCCAAGAATAACATAAACATATGATATATATACAGGGTGAGTTATTAGTAGCCGCTTCCTCAATTCCTCTTTTGTATTTTAAATAAAAGAAAAAATAATGGGTGGAAGATTCATGGTTGCTGGAGCGCATATTCTAAAAATACTTTCAGCTCTGAAATGCATTAAGCTTATTTTTTTAAAGACCCTAAATATTTCTGGATATTGTAGTACTGTTTTAAATTGCCTATTCAACTGTTTTTTCTTATTAAAAATCAAGCCAAAAGTTTTTGTTGTTAATTTTTTTTGAGAGAGGTTTGCAGTGGATAGTTTGTGAAACACAGACAATTGCTCGAAAAGCCTTCTTCTGCAGAATAACACTTTTTCTGCATAGGCCTACTTATCCCATATTGGTATGTGATTTTATAGTCCATAGTATGTCGTTATTCCAGTAGACTAGTAGTTATAAATCTAATACAGTAGAATCTCGAAACCATGAACACAAAAAATCCGAGACTGTTCACGTTATGGAATTTGTTCACGTTAGCAAGTAGATACTAAACATACACAGTTCTACTTATATACATATATATACAGGGTTATGATAAAGTAACGCACAAAATTCATAAAACGTACAATGTTCATTTTTGAAAAAAATGCAAAAACACGTCAAACAGTTTATTTTATTCCGCGTCTTTTAACATAAGTCAAAAAAATAAAACGTCAAATTTGTCAAAGTTATGACGTCATCAATATTTTTTTTAAATAAGAAGCTTGGTTTTTTTTTACTTTATTTGATAAAGCTTGTTTTTCTGCATTATAAAGAAATAATTGAGGTAGGTATTGTTCAAACTGTGTCCCGTTCACTATCTGACACAGTTTGAACAATTCCTGTAAGAAATCGTTTTGGTTTAATGGACTGTTTAGTTAATTTAAATATTATCACTATAATAAAGTTTATTTTGTTTTTTATTAATTCTCTCGGTTTTTTCTTATGTGACCCCTACTTCAATTATTTCTTTATAATGCAGAAAAACAAGCTTTATCAAATAAAGTAAAGAAAAAACCAAGCTTCATATTTAAAAAAATATTGATGACGTCATAACTTTGACAAATTTGACGTTTTATTTTTTTGACTTATGTTAAAAGACGCGGAATAAAATAAACTGTTTGACGTGTTTTTGCATTTTTTTCAAAAATGAACATTGTACGTTTTATGAATTTTGTGCGTTACTTTATCATAACCCTGTATATCGTTTATTTAATAATATACAACATTACATAAAATAGCTAGTGATGTTTGATTGAATTTGTTTGCTAGAAATGCTGAGCAAAATTGCTTTCTCTTGCAACTGGATTGCAGAAATTTTTAAAGCATCTAGGCCGATTTGTTTTTCCAATTATGAGCGGCTGTAATTTGTTCGAGCCAGCTGCATTTGTACAACCGAGGAATGTAATTCTTTGTTTCGCAATTTTCATTCCCGGAGCGCTTTTTTCAGCAAGTGAAACATAGATCCTATCAGCCAAAAGTTTCCAAAATAACCCAGTCGCGTTAGCATTATAGACTTGATGTTCATTTAAATCAAATTCCGCAATTTTTTGTCTCAATTGTTGTTTAAAAGGATCCACTAGGTGTGGCTGAGATGATAATTTTTCTCCGGTAATTTTTAAATGACGAATTCCGAAGCGCTTTTTAAAACGTTGGACCCAACCCAACCCATAATTGGCATTAAATTTATGTGTACTTTGATGCACCTTATCATAAAAAAATAAAGCCCTTTGCCGAATTATTTCAGCAGTAACCGGAATGTTTCTCTGGCGTTGTTTAAGAAACCATCTGTATAGGATTTTTTCCATTTTTGGATATTCCGCTTCTCTTAATGTACATTTTTTGCTAGATGTTGACGTACTAGCCAAAACAGCGACGATTTTTTTCTTTTTATTTTTAATTGAGCAAACTGTTGATTTTGCTACGGCATACATTTTTGAAATGGCCGTTACACTCAAACCTTTTTCATAATCTTCTATTAAGTTTACCTTTTTCACATAAAGACAAACACTTTGCATTCACTTTTGTCATATTACGACAGTTAACGTACCGCACAAGAGCATTCACTGAACACTCTGGCCTGCTTTTACATATTGCAGCATATCATACAGACAGGGAAACCCCCGGTGACTTAAAAAATTAAAACTATTCATTATTCACGTTTTCGAGTATGTTCGTTGTTCACACTACAGAATATGCAATAGAAAATATTTTGTGTTCACGTTACTGAGATATTCACATAAACGAATTTTCACGTTAAGGAGATCTTACTGTACGTCTAATTGCGTAAGTAGCAGAAGGCAAGTGTTTGACTAATTGATCTATGTGCAGCTTCCATGTTAATCTTGTGTCTAGTCTAATATCAAGGGATTTTCTATTCGTAGGATATATGTTTGATCTATGTTTACTAGTAAAGTAAATTGTCTCACATTTATCCTGGTTAAGTGATAAACAATTGGCTGTGAACCATTTAAATGTCTAAATTCTGAGGATACCAAAACCTTAAAATAATGTGGTGTTTATAATACATTTTCTTTGCAAAATGTACTATATTATTGGTTTTAATGCCTCACATAAACCAGTCAAGTTGATAAAACCATGCAAAGCAACTTAATAAATGTCGTGGTTCGGATAGCTTTTAATTACTTTTTTTGTTTTACATAACATATTTATACAATATACACAGAAGACTGTTTCAGACGTACCTGTTGAACATGTAGAAGAAAATGAGAATAACTCAAACTCTGACCACGAAATAAATTGACATTTCATGTAGGTATTTAATAAAAATGCTGGTTTTTTAATACTTAATTCCTTGTTTAGATTATATTTCTTTAAAATAAAAATGAATACATTTTTTAAAAAGCTTTTGGTATAATATTATTTATTTTCTTTAGTATGTTATGAAATGGTAATTGTGCGCATAATAAGCAAAAAAATTAGTAATCCTACGATTCTTCTATGCAAAATTTACTTAAAGCTACTTTATCATAGTAATAGCTATATAGGTTATGTTGATATGTAATTCAAGGGCAAACAATGTGAAAAGCAAATCAAACAAAATGTACTCTTATGTAAAATTTAATAGAAAATATATTACATTTTTTGTAAACTTCCAGATTAAATTGTGAGAGTGGGGATTAGAATCTTTCGAATAATTTCATTGGCTTATCACTTTTCATTCATACATATTAATTAATTTGAAAGATATCAGAGGACGACTCTTTACTACATAGAACTATTACGGAATATTTACAGATTTCTCTAGGTTATATAACTATAATATTAATAAAGAAGGACCAAACCGTGCTACATTTTAATATTTTAATGTTAACAACTAAACTCGTGTTTGAACACAATAAATTTGCTTACATATTTAACATACATTTATTGTAATATTGGACTTACACTTGAAACACAACCAAAACTAATATAGGAAAGGAAGAAAAAATGTATAATTAGTGTTTATTCGATTTATTTCTATAATTTTAACATATGACAGAAATGAAAAATATGATGACATAAAAGGGAGCAGCGCTGTCAGCCTACTCCTCAACTATTGCAAAGTGAAGAGTTGGAGCTAGAACGGTTCCCGACCCTACTGCTGAATGCAACTAATATTTTCGCTTTCATTTCAGCCAAATGAAGGCTTTTATGGAGATTAAGCCTTCGTTCTCGGAAATATCGACAGAAAAGAGTATATATCTAGAAGAGGACGCGAATGAAGACGAGGTTGATACCGGAAAGACTGAACAGCGCGTAGATACAGAAACATTAATTGCTTTTGCTGGTTCCATAACGCACACATTTGTAGAACTGAATAAGGGCCATTACACGCAACATCAAATACAAACGTTTCTCCAAACGGAATACGAGACTATACTATCGAAGGTAATTCTTGAACTTGTACGAGGACGACCTGAAATGTTTCCGGAATCGACAAGAAAAACACGGTATTGGTGTGTTTTTTTATTTTTATTTTTCGATGTATTCTCCTCGAAGATCAATACACTTTTTCAAACGGTGCTCCAGTCTCTTCAAGCCGTCGGAAAAGTAGGATGTTTCGAGGTTTGCAAAATAGCCATCTGTAGCGACGATGACCTCATTTGAGGCAAACCTCTTTCCTGCCAGCGATTTTTTCAGGTTTGGGAATAAGAAAAAGTCGCTGGGGGCTAGGTCCGGTGAATATGGAGGATGAGAAACTAATTCGTAGCGCAACTCATTGAATTTGGACAAGACGATGCGGGATGAATGAGCCGGTGCATTGTCGTGGTGAAAAAGCACTTTTTTTCCGCTGCATACGAGGCCGTTTCTCCTTCAATACTGCATCGAACCGGGTCCATAAATCGCTGTAGTATTGCCCCGTGATCGTCTTTCCCTTCTGCAGATAGTCGATGAGGATCACAGCTTGGGAATCCCAAAAAATGGTAGCCTTGACCTTTCCGGCCGATGGAACGGTCTTTGCTTTCTTCGGAGCTGATTCGCCCAGAAAAGTCCACTGCTTCGATTGTTCCTTGGTCTCCGGTATGTAGTGGTGGGTGGATCCAAGTCTCATCTACGGGTACGATACACATGAAGAAATCTCTTGGATTGCGTTGAATCCTGGCCAGACACTCCTTCGAAACGGTCACCCGATTTTGTTTTTGCTCTGGTGTGAGCAAACGCGGTACCTATCGCGCCGAAAGTTTTTTCATTCCCAAAATTTCGTCTGGGATATGGCCAACGCGTTCCTCTGAGATGCCTGTTGTCTCTGCTATCTCTTTCAGCTTCAATCGGCGATCGACTAACACGACATCATGAATCTTGTCGACCATTTCATCGTTGGTAGCGGTTTTTGGGCGTCCACTGCGTGGTTCATCACTTGTGCTTGTGCGGCCACGTTTGAACTCGGTCACCCAGAAGCTGATGGTCGAAAATGACGGAGTAGATCCGCCATGAACCTCTAGTTAAATATTTCGAATTTCCGTGGCCGTTTTCCTAGCCATCCAGAAGTGTTTTATCACTGCACGAAATTCGATTTTATCCATTTTTGCGAAACCGCCTGAATTGCTACACAAAACACACTCTTAAATAACAACTATTGACAGTAGACGTCTGAAATTTTGACTGTTGCTATAAGTCGGCTTGCCCTTGCCGACCAATGAATCCACTTCAACCTTCGTGCGCCATCTCTTGCCGATTCCGGAAACATTTCAGGTCGCTCTCGTGTGTTATAAATATATAAACAAATATATTTGCTAATTGAACATCTTACAGCCACTATTTCAGCTCTCTTTTCCATGTGTGGTCTTGATTGTTTTATTAAATTTAATATATTTCATTGTTACTTCTCTTATTCTTCCTCCTTTGGCTTTTTATAGTTTCTTAAATAAATGTTCCACTTTTTTGCCCAATTTTATTATTTTTGTAATAAACTATCGAACCTGCTCTACTATTGCTGTTCCTGTTTGTGCTATTTTTCTCGGATATTTTTTTACACTTACATTTAATGAATATATCTTCTTCCATTTTTGTTTATTTGTGTGTATTTATTGACGTATAATACACCAATTTTAATTGTAATTGATAGGGCACATTGTACAAATGACTTAACTAATATGACTCTATTTTATATATACGAGGGATATTTTTTTAATGAAGTTCGTTTTTGAATAAGAGGAAAAATACTGTAAATATCATTAAAACATATTTATTTCCATATTCTACATACGTTTAGCTACTTTCCTACATTTTTGTTCAAACATTTGTTATACCGTTCAGTAAGTTTCGTCAATCCCATGGAAATCATTACAGGATGTATTGTTCACCTATATATTTCGCTGCTTGTATAGACAATATTGATTTTGAAATATGTGATTAGGTGGAAAACATAAAACTGAGACAATACCTGAATAAAGAATTTGATTTCTTGATGACCCTGAAAGTAAGAGAGATCAACAACTTGTTGGAGAGGAACGTCAGACTGAGACACATCATATCTGAACTCAATTACTTTTCCGAACCCGCGGACAGGATGGATATTCTCATATCAGATCCAGATTGGAGACAAGAAGAACGGCCAGAGCAAATATTGGAAGTCAAGCAGAATGAGGTAATAAATTCTATGTAATTCTACTAACATGTTAAAACAATTTTTCAATTCTCCGAATTTGGCGCTAATAGTATAATAATATTTTTTCATATTGTATTTTCACAAATATGACACAGGTAGGAGCACAGACCACTAAACAAAGAAAGACGCGTAAAGGATAGCCAATAATTGGAAACACAAACAGCGCCCTCGTTGCAGCGGGCTGAACTAATAATTGCCCTGGAATTTTGAAAGCACAGAATGTGGCGCGGGATTTAAAAAAGTAAAATCTTGATTTTAGTAAGTACAGTCTATTTTTTCTTTAAGATCCATTTTGCATTGTCAAACGAGCCACGCTCAATATGATTATATTAATCGTGACCCGTTTTACACTGCAAAATGGATCTTTAAAATAAAAATAGGCTATACGTACAGCATTTTCATTATAAAATTGTGTAAGAAAATAAAAATATTCAAAATGAAAATGATTTATTTACAGAATTAAACACTATTACAAAATTCGAAATTAAAACAAATTCAACAAAAACAAGCATGGAATATTACAATAAATTAAAACAAATTCAACAAAAACAAGTATGAAATAGAAGAAATAACAAAAAATTTAAAAAATCTTAAATCTAATAGAACGTTGGTACTGAAATAAACGGTATACATAAAAATTATAAAATAACAAGCAACTTAAAGACACTGTTGTTCCATATTCTATACATATGTACGGTCACTATCGTCGTCATGCAAGATACAAACATCACAAGGTGAAAGAAGATGTGATACGTACAACGATTTGTATTAACATATTGCAACGAAGATGTGATACTGAGTTAACATAAGATCTATTATAAAGCTCCCCTACAAAGAACAAGCTGGTTTGATACCATGAAAATCCCTTTCACATAAAAAAATCATATATGTACGTGAAAACCATTTTACACATAATTGTTTTACAAATACTGACCGCAGTAGATCTAGTCTTTTTTATACATGGGTATTTCACAAAATATTTCTCACATTTATGTAGTAGATACTGACTACCTCAAAGAATATTGCCAAAATCACCTATTCACACATTTAAAAGTCACAAGATCTATTCAAAAATTCATTTTGACAAATGCTTGAAAGTTTGCAGTTTTTTCTTATTATAAGTTTTTCGATTTTGATTTTGGAATTGAATGTCATCATCAACTAAGAATTTTCTTATTATGAAAGGAACTGCGAGTTCTAATAAGATTTGCTCAAAATCCTTTGCATGTTCGTGACATTGAAACCAATTAAAATGTACCAGTTCTTTTAATCTCAATTTTAATTTTTGTTGAATATTATTAATGTGGCCCCAATCTTGTAAATAAAAATATATAAAATCATACAAACGTGCAATATGAATGATTAAATCTTTGGTCACATATTTTAGTCTTTGTTGATCGTCCCATTCCTTGAAAAAAGTAAAAATATGTTGTGGCTCCAAATTTTCTGTGAGAAGCATTCTTCTACATACAATGCAGCTGTTATTTTTAATTTTTTTTACCAAAAAACAGCTTACATAAGCCAACCCCTGCAACTCCATGTTGTCATCTAAGTTTTTAAAAGGAGGCGCTTTAACGTGGCATAGTTCATTTGATGCGTTTTCAATGAGTGGTTTAGGTTGAATTGGATCATCTGCATTAGTTAAAAACTCCCGTAAATTGTCCAATATCTGACCTTGATCTTCCTCGCAGTTTCCACCCCTACTTTTATATGCTATAAAATTATTTAGCACACTTGTTTTTAGAGCGGAAATAAACTGAAAGCAAGTAGGATTAGTATTTGCCACTCCATATTGACGAATTGTACTAAATAAATTTTCTAAGGAGTCTTGGTTCAATTGACGCGTTCTTAGAAATTTTAATCCAGCTTTCCGACATCTTTCCCAAATTACTGGAATAGCTTCCAAGTTATTTAACCACCCATCTTTAAATGGCATATTTTTTTTGTTTTTCCTGACAATTCGTCATAAAATTCCCACGTCTTAATTTGATCTTTCATTTTTTTCCCAGAAATGATTATGCGGAGATTTAATTGTTAGTGCGCATCTTAAGGGAGGATTGCAATGTCTTTTACTGATTCCAACAGAATTAAAGCTGTCAAACAAATCATTTACACTATGAATAAATTCGGCTGTTTGGATAGCTTCTGGTGGCATGTTGTCAACGTTACTTACCATCGTCTCTATAGCGGCGGCCATGGTTTGACTTAAAGTTTTTGCCGCAACAGAAACTTTCATTTTTAATAATTTATATCTATTGATTTGTAAAAATGGCTCTCGAATCTTTTTAAATAATATAGGAAATCTACGACACTTGTCGTGGTTAAAAGCCATCTGTATAAATTTGAACTCGGCTTTTTTATCATTGTCATATTTAATAGAATATTTATATAAAGCATTTCTAGTTGATTTTAGCAGATGTGGAACATCATATATTATAATGTTGAAATTTTTACGGAATTAACAAAAAAATGTGTAGATGTTTTTGTGAGGCCACAGTCGTTTTTGAGAAGTTCCAAGGCTTTAACATTTGTTGTACCCTGATCACAGATCGTACAAACAACTTCAAATCCACATTCCTGCAATTTTTGCACTAAATCAGTTATAATTATCTTTAAATTAATACTTTTTACTGTATCTTTTGTAAAATAATATGCAATAGGTTGTTTCCAGCCAGAAGAAATTCCTTGAATCATAAATACTAATGCATGATTCGCTTTGTTTTTGCTACGACCTAAAGAACCGAAATCTTCATACCCTACTATGGAATCATTACAGCGTGAGTATGTTAATTTTCTTGTTAAAGATATTTCATCAAACATGAGGGTAGAAAGTTTATCACTAGGTCGCATCTTGCCAATTTTTGTTTTTAATTTTTCAAATAATTGATCATTAATGCCTGGGTCGAAAGGAACTTTATGCCAAAATTTATCAATTGTAGATTTTGACGGTAATTTTAAAAATTTTCTTAAAAACCTATAACATCTGGGGCCACGTTTATAAATAGCTAATGCAAATGCTTTATTTTCAACAGACCATCTCGGATTTCTACTTTTTAAGTTTTTGAATTGAGACTTTATGAATGCAGCTCCAGCTGGATCCAAATTTTTTTCAATTTTACTCAAACAGTGACTCGTAGATAGGTTTTTTAAAGTTTTGGACTCACTTTTCGATTTAAATAGACATCGTTTTAATTTGGAAATCTTAGCCTGTTGAGACCTATTTACATGGTACATTTTTCGCTTCCGAGGTGTCAATTCATTCAAACTGGAACCAATGGAATGTAAGATACCCCGTTTACTATATTTTCGATTATTGCTAATGCTATCATCTGACGGTGCGATTTTCCTTTTTAAATTTGGCGTTCTATGTTGAGTAATGGACTTGGGAGCGTTATTTAACTGAACGGAGTTATTTATGAAAGAGTTGCCATTTAATTCTGTACCCAAATCAAAAGATCGAGAACTATACTGCTCTACATCAATGGGCAATAAGTTATTACTTCTTGTAGACTCCATCAAAATACTATTGTTGCTGCAATAATTATGATCAATTAAAAAAGTTGCAATTGAACTGAAGTTGTGACTGTTATGTTCTACTGAAGAGGGAAAATTATCTGATAATAATGAAGGAATTGCAAATTTATGTAATTTAGTTTTCTTAGTACTCGTAAAATAATTGTCCGTAAAATGATTTTCACAAATGTAAACTTTTTTTGTTGCAAAAGGGATTTTACTTTTTGCAAATGAATTCACAGCAGTAAACCACCTCTTTCTTCTACCACATTTTGAGGAAATGTAAATAATCTTTTTGTATTTTTTGTACCTTCATAATATTTGGTATCACAACTTGGAATGATACACTTATATTTTAATTTTTTCCCCTTCATAAGTACCACAAATTTTTAGTCTTCAAGTTAAGCATATTTTCTACCTACAGATACAAACTCACTAATCGCACCAATGGCTGTTTTATTCTTCGGTGGTATATGCTCCTTACTTGTATCAGTCTTATCTTGGAAGAAGTGAAGGCTCCATTTTGAGTTTTCCTCGATCTGTGTTGACGTGTTCTGAATTAAGACCCTTAACGTACTTAAACACCTCCAAGAATATTGTAGCATAAGCCTACTTTCTGAAACGAGAGTTACAAGTTAGTTATCGAGTCAATAAGTGCTGTACCATAATAGTTACCAAAAAACTGAGCAATCCAATAACTCGATTTCCACATTTATCAATAATAATAATAGATAATAGATTTATTTGCCTAACAGGAGCCGTTACTAGGTTCTTTAACATACCTTTGAGAAACCAGGTGTTATTTACTCCTGTAACAAAGGTAAATTCGTACGTTGTAAAATTTTTAAGAATAATAAGTAATAACAAACTAACATTAGACATTAAACTTAATGAAATACTTACCAAACAGGAAAAAACTGCGACTATAAATAGATACTATACACAATTTATAGCTAAATACAAATAGCCACACAACACACGATGACCAACTGTTATGCTTGTTCTGTCCCTAAATCTCTTTTTTAAGTTTGTTTTTTTCCAGCTGCGTGTGGAGCGCTATAATCGTTCGTTTGTTGCCAACTTTCTACTGCATGTTGAAATCTCTTATTAATATTAATCCTCTGTGGGTAGGAGTGTAATCTTGTTGCAAATAATTGTTTAGAAGTGTAATAAAGTATTGTTGTTATGGTTATACAACAAAGGTCCAGGATAGCAAGAGCAAATACCAATAAACATAAACAACAATGTGGTCTTTCCTTTTAAAGTTTTTATACAATTAAATAAGAAATGAAATAAATCAACAATTAAGCAAAAAGTGCAAATTGATTGATAATGTTATGTAATAAATCGGCTTACGCGATTTATTTGTTAAAATTTAATACTTTTTTCTTGCATTTATTCAATTAGTTTGTATTTTCATATCATTCCGGTCAATATTTCGAAAAAAACGCTGTCCTTAAATTAAAAGGGCAGCACACGAAATCTTATGAACTAAAACCACTCCTATCATCTATACGCATCAACCAATGAGAAATTTAAACATATTGTCAATAAAAATTATTCTGTTCTGTTCTGTCAAGGGAAATGAATACACAAGTACCTTTAAAGGAATATCTAAATACTCTTTGAGGAAAAATACAAGTGTATGAAATAAAACTATCACGGATGAGTGATATACACAATACTTGACGCCAACCACTTTAAAGCTGACGGTCATTAATTATATCTCTTTCGCATGAGTTTCAAAGTATTTTATGATGGGGATGTTTGGAAACGTTATTGTTAAAGTTGCATAAAAATGTCAATAATAATAATAAATGCGAAAACTAAGTAAAATTCTGAGTTGTAACAGGGCATAGACCACCCTCTTCGAAGAACATGTGTGCATGCCGAACATTTAGTCAAGTGTGGGCTAGACGTTCTTACGTCTGCTATAAAATATTATATGAGGGGCCTAGTATCAAAGGCGGCAATCTCCACTTTTTGACGAAATTGAGTTAGATACATCAAATTGTTCGTTTTTTTGCGCTTGATACAAATATGGCAGATTCGAAAATCACAAGCGGCAATATCCCCTTTAAAATAGCACGAAAACTTAGGCTAAAGGTGCCAGTCCACAATGAGAATATCTCATGAGATTTGTGTCTCATGCAATAAAAATCGCAGGACAACTCCAATTTCATTGGTCTTTCGACCGTTTCCACAATGAAATTGAAGCGATTTTTATTGCATGAGACACAAATCTCATGAGATATTCTCATTGTGGACTGGCACCTTAAGAATCAAACACGGCAATCTCCGTGAACCGTTTAGAATCAAAGTTGGCAATCTCCATTTCGGTCAATGAGATGGCTCGTAGCTACCATGTGACTTTGTGTACTTTCTTTACAACCACAGTGCAAAACAGAACATTGTTTGTTTTAGTAAACGTTTATTATAGTGCTAAAAGTTTTTTGTTTATGGATTACAATGGAAAGTGTTACAACTCCTGTTGAAAACGATCAAGCTCGGACAAGAATTCGCAGTCCATCGACATGGCAGCGAAATATGCAGCAAAAGATAAGGTAGGTTAGAAGCTAAAAAGTTTTAGTTGACTAATTAAGTAGAGTCTCTGGAAGTGGGTATTACGAAAAAAAAACTGCAAAAAGCTTCTTTTTTTCAGATACTCTTCACCACAGTTGCCACAATATCCTACTTGTGGTCATAAAACGAAGTCCTATCAATGCTCTACCCTAACAATGAGGGATATTAAAACTTTTCATGACGCGTTTTATGTAGTAAAAGAGAAAATCCGTCAGGATGCATTTATTTTAAAGTTTTGTTCTGTTCAACTACCTAAACGTCGCCGTCCAACAAACTCCCGACATACAGCAAAAGCTATTTCGGTAAAATGCTTTATAAGAAATAATGCAAAACAAGAAGTTCCAGTGTGTCAACAAACGTTTCTGAAAGTAGTACATAAAACGAAACATTGTCTTACATACGTCATAAATCGTTTCTAAAAACAGGTGAAGCGCCTTCAGAGAAAAGAGGAGGCGACAGAAAAGCTGCAAAGTTTGAAGGGAAACAAGCTGCTGTACAAAAATTTATTAATTCATTTAAAAGTATTGAATCTCATTATTGTCGTTCCTCCTCACGTAGGCATTATCTTCCTTCGGATTTGTCTATAGAAAAAATGTATGATAATTTATAATCAATGTTCTCAAGAAGAGAAGGTAAAACCGTCGTACTTTCGAATGATTTTTAATACCAAGTACAACCTCAGCTTCACTACTCCCCGTACTGACCGTGTGTTCCTTGTATATAGAACTCACGGAGAAGATTAAGAGATGTACAGAGGAAGAGGAAAAAAAAAGCTAGTCATGGAAAAAAAATTCATAAATTAAGAGCAAATGCATTTTTTGAGTTGCTCAAAGAAGCCCGGGATGACTTAATAACACTATCTTTCGACTGCCAAAAGAACCTCGTGCTCCCTAAGGTTCCAGACCAAAGTGCGTACTACTCAAGGCAACTATATCTCTACAATTTTACCGTTGTTCAGGGGACATCTGAATCTAAGCTTAACAAGCAAAATGTATTTTCCTATTACTGGACGGAAGACGAATTTGGGAAAGGTTCCAATGAAGTTTCATCCGCTGTATTTGACAGGCTGAATAAAATAGATTTTGACCCTGCTGTAAGTACCGTCAGGCTAATGGCAGATGGTTGCAGTGGGCAAAATAAAAACACCACACTCATTGGAATGTGCTGCAAATGGCTTTCGGAAAGAGCACCAGAACATATCCAGAATGTCGAGGTGATTTTTCCAGTGGTAGGCCATTCCTTTTTGCCTGCTGATAGGGTATTCGGTAATATTGAAAAGAATATCAAAAAGTTGGAAGTTATAACTCAGCCAGAAGCCTATTTGGAGATATTTTCAAAAATTGCTACAGTTATTCATTTAGGACAAAACTGCAACGTATTTATCTGGAAACAAACGATCTCAGGTGTGTTTAAACCTACAGCAACATGGCATTTTTCTTTTAAGAATACAAAACGGTTTTTGCTAAAGAAATGTAAAACTGGAAATGTTTACATTAGAGGTGAATTATATTACAAGAACGATTTGCAAATGTCCAAAAGTGTTCTAAAAAAGGGATGTACCCTTCACATGATTGATCCTGCCATCATAGAAAGTGGTTTGCAACAAGTCAATTTGCTGAAACTTAACGATGTTGACAAGCTTCTTAAAAAACATTTTGGCTCTACTTGGAGGTCCTTGGAAGACCTTAGATTTTATACAGCCATTCTCTCTAATGCACTGCCCGAGCCGGAGGACCCAGGTCAGAAAGAACAAGAAAATAGGTTACCAGACGTTGAAGAAACCGAAGAAACAACTTGCGAATTTATTGAAGAAGTTTCTTCTATACTTGTGTAATATTCCACACGATAATATGTTTTTAATTACATTATCTTGGCATTTCTATGAATGTTGTATTATTTTCCCTGTACAACCTTTCCAAAATACTAGGTATTAATTTCACAACATTTTTGTTCCATGCATTTTGGTATCAAAACCGGCTATATCCAACTGTCAGTATCAAACATGGCATTCTCCAACACTTTTTCTTATTTTTTTTAAAAACGGTTAAAAATTTAGGTAACGTTACCTTACAATTCGATGTAGTTTACCATTCTCTTTAATTAGAAACCATGTTTGGTTTAATATTATCTATAATAAAAGCGCAGCAGTTTTTTGCGTTTTACTCAAAAGTGGAAATGGTGGAGGTTGCCGCCTTTGATACTAGGCCCCTCATATCACACACAGTGGTGTCAAAATTAGATTAATGGCAATAACAAAATAGAGAAGGTACGTGTGAAAGGCGTACCTTTAACTAACAGATGCAAATTAAGTTCGACCAATAAGAATTAAAAATGGGCACGTTAACTATATACAGGGCGTGACAGAATTAGAGCAAGAAGTGTTAAAACTAGGCGCAGAAGAGAAAATAGAGACAGTTCCGACAATTCCGCAAAGTTCGGACAGATTCTAGGACAAAAACCTAGAATATTCGCGAAGGGATTTTAACCTCGACTTGAATTCACCGTCAGTTATTAAATTCCGCTAAACGAACAGTCGCAAATAAAGTTTCTAAGTTGTGTTCTAAGAATTCGTTCTGGTAGAGTATGAACTGCCTATAATTATGTAACAAGTTCAGTTCCTTTCGTAAAATTATGTTTGGTAATTTTTTGTTGTGGTTTCTTTTTTCTGTGTTATATAAATTATGTTCAAACGATTGTAACAAATAATTAAATTCACCGTGATATTTGGTTTGAGAGTTTGTTTAATTTGTGGTGGTGTAGACGATAGACTGGATAACAATAATGTCGGTGAGTCGTTTAATATTCTTTTTTTATTTTGTTTAATGTTGAATTTACGGAAAACCATCAGTAGGACGAATATAGCTCCGTGCCCTTTGCGTAAATAAGACAGATTTTAGAGGTCGAGGTAACGTCACATACTTATGATTTTGTTGATTGTTTTTACTGTTTTACCGCATCGTGTAATATTTATTGTATTGTAAGGAAAGTACGTTAGTACTATTAAATACTTAGTTTAATTAAAAATAAATGTTTTCTTTATCTCAATCCCGTAACACCCCACGCTGGAAGAGATCGTAGTTACTGGACTAGCTCAACGCGTTACCCCATAGCACGTGAGACCTGAGTGGAAAGAAATAAAACTCACTTATTATATTCGTTTAATGTAACTATAGTTTACATTTGGTGGCAGCGAAAACAATATTTGGCCACACCACAGGTACACGCGGTTACTGTTAGAAAACTAATTAATATTAGTGCAGACTGTCTTGCGGCAACCTGCAGCAATCTAGGTCTTACAATGAGGTAGAGGACCGAAAAGGACATTATAACGTGTATATGTGTAAATGTGTATACCGTTTGACTGAAATAAAAGTAGATATAGGGAAACACAGACACGCACACATGTGCATGCAAACATGAAATGGAGGGGTACGATAGTAGGGGAGTACAGATCGGGACCGGGTACCGAGTTACCGAGGCTTCAGTGCAAAACGTTGAAAGCTGGTATGCAGACGTTTGCTTTAAAGAATTGCGTCGCTATGTACGGCTTTTGTATAATATTTTGGTAACTGATGTATAATGTATTAACATTGAACTGAAACAAAACTCTATAAAAATTGTAACTAAAATAAAATTCTTATAAAAAATTAAATAAAATTCTCATATTTAAAACGAAACAAAATATTATACTTAATGAATTATACAAAATTTAATGTTGAAGAGTTCGAATGTCTGTCCCTCTTGCATCAAGCAGTACCCTAAACGATTATAAAACCCATTTCGTACATTCGATAGCATTTCAGACAGAGGGAGGTGGACGATTTTCATACGCCGCAACAAATAAATTTTGCACGTCTTTGTACGAATTATCCTTCGCATACCGTAACACAATCTATATTTTTTCCTCGACAGTTAAGGGCATTTTATTTTAATATTTGCGAGTTTGCTCAGACAGAATGTAGTTCACGCTCTAAAGATACGGAACGAATGCCATGCGCGCATGCTTTCGGTCTCCCCACATTCTTGAACTGTTGTATACATACATACATAGGTACATGTTTATGTGTGTGTATTTGAAGATGCATATTAACTTTTAAATACGCCAATCTGTATATAATCAAAAAAGCAGTTATTGCAGACACATAAAAAAAAGAAATAGAAGCATATTGGGTAAATTCCGCTGTAGAGCAACCGCAGACACGTGTTTCTAAGTCATTGGTCATCATCAGTACACTGTAACCAAGGAATAACGTGGGATAACCTTGGAGATGTAAGCATGCACGGACAGGTAAGACCACCAAGGTTATCCTACGTTATTCCTTGGCTACACCGTACTGATGATGACTAATGAGCCAGAAACACGTGTCTGCTGTTACTCTACGGCGCAATTTACCCAATATCCTTCTATTTCTTATATATGTGTGTGTATGTATGTATGTACGTTCTTTTTAGAATATAATATATGTTAACTTACACAACTTGATTTAAAATAAAATATTTAATCATTTAATTTAAAGGACGTGTAATACTGTAATACAGGGCCTGGTCACGGGCTTTACCAATTTTGAATTTTATTTTAGTTCCTATTACAAACACTAAGCGCTAGTAGATGATATACGAACTTTACCGAATACGAATCGTCATAACGAAACATAAAGAGCGTTATTTGTGAAAATCCTAACCAAAAAATTATATGCGTCATCACCAAATTGTTGCGTTGTGTTGTTTGCATTGAGTTTCATTAGTTATTTACGTGTTATTTAGACTTGTTGTAAGTTGTAAGGAACTATGGTCGTAGTCAAATATTCTGTGATCACGTGTACCTAGAACCTACTGATAGCACTTTACCGAAAGACAGGTTTCTTTTCTTATTTGTATGAATACATAAGTGTAAATAGTGCACAAATATAAAGAATTATTGTTCTCTATGTATTTACAAAATCAACATTGTGCAGATATTAATCAGTGGATTGAAAGAACTGATGATCCAATCCTTAAAAGGACCAATCCTGCTAAAGTGTATAAAAACCATCGGGTTTGTGAAATAGTTATATGTATTATATTAACTTAGTATTGTATGTATGTAATTTATAAGTAAACACTCTTTGTATGATTGTGTCCTCAATAAAATAATTAAGTAAAACAATTTATATACATATTTATGTACAATAATGATTATATAATAATATTTAAGTCTAACAGCAACAGATAAGCATTATTTAATTATAAAAATAAGGATATGACGCTACTATTACTATTAACAAAAGGTGCATCTGCATAATATTTTGTACAAAATATCTCTATTTTTATTTTCTTTAATGTATGTTATGTATTGTGTAATATACACAATAATTACTAATTTTATGGATTCTCATTTTTTCATTCCCTATGTGTATATTTTTCATTTTATATATGGATTTATTGGTATTTACGAAGTTCATTCAATGATTAACATGTTGCAATTTGAATATGAATTGTTCATGTTAATCATTGTATAACTTTTGTAATTTTTGTAATCTGTATATTATACTCAAAGATATATTATACTACTATATACTTAATTTTAGATTTGTATTTTCGCGCGGTTTTGTGACGTAAGAGTCATAGTTCGTATTACAACCACATAGCGCTGTCAAGAGTTCCATTAAAGATATTAAAAGTAGCCTGTCTTTTTAATTTTCATATCTTTGCTGTAATACAGTACACAGAATGTTTGTTATGTTCTACTAGAATTAAGCGTTTAATATAAGCCCTTTTTGTAAATCTGGCACAGGCAACAGAATAACTTCACAACACACACGTCTCTCTCCTAAAATTATAAAAATAATCTCTTTTATGGAATTTGCTTGTTACAGGTAGGAATAACACCATACATATCGCCAAGCCAACAAGCCATATTAGACGCGGAAGCAGCAGAACGGGAACGTCTGAGGCTTTTAATGTTGGCGGATGATTTCAAGGAGCGCGCTCTCATGGCCATGATGAACGGTGTGCTAGAAGTGCGCTGGGAGGATGAACTGCGCAAAAATGTTAAGGTGCCCAAGTGCATCACCGAGAAGATTCCCGAAGAGTACAACGAAGAGGACCTGCGCGCCATCAGGGACTACGATGAGAAGGTGAAGTTTTTGGAGAGCGAACGTCTGAGGTACAAGAGAATGCTGGTCGCGGAATACGGCAACTTGGGCAATTCGGTTAGAGAAGGCCTGAAGAAGTTCAACTCTCGCGTCGAGGAATTGCTTTTGCTCAAGATAAAAGTGGACTCGGCCATTGGACAAGAGAACTTGAAGGTGAACCGATTGAGATTGAGAAATTACAAGCGGATCATCAGGAATAAAGAGGAA
Organism: Amphimallon solstitiale; assembly: GCA_963170755.1. NCBI lineage: Eukaryota > Metazoa > Arthropoda > Insecta > Coleoptera > Scarabaeidae > Amphimallon > Amphimallon solstitiale. The sequence continues at coordinate 55,430,236 of OY720681.1, read as the reverse complement.
CGCGAAGCGCTGTAAGTTGTTGATAAATAACGGATCACGATATTTTAAAGGACACGATTCGATCGTTATTACAGCAAAGCCATCACGGGCAACGAGAAGAAGATAGAAGAAATTCCAAAATTGATTATGAGCCTGTATGAAAACGCGAATGAATGTAGAAATTTCCTTGAAGGTCTCCAAGGTCGAGAGAAAGTATTAGAGAAAACGTTCAGGAGAGACATACAGGATGTCAGTCCAACAGCTCAGGAAATTGCGCAGCGATTGTACAGGTTAGTTAGAAGTCATTTGTAATTTAACAATTAAAAATATGTACAATTTTTTTTCTCAATCAACGATACTTTATTGGAAAATTAAGTTTAATAATACCGCATAAGCGGCGCACACAATACACACGAGACCAAAGTAAACTGATTCCCCTCAATCAACGTGCGTAACACTTACTGATCTTCCACTCAATCCCTGCAATTTTACCAATGTCTCCTAGCTATTGTTTGTAACGAGTATAAGCATCAGGGCCTGGTCACGGGCTTTACCCATTTTGTATCCTATTTTACTTTCTATTACAAACACTAAGCGCTAGTAGTTGATATACTAAGTTTACCGAATACGAATCATCATAACGAAAAATAAAAGCGGGTTATTTGTGAAAATCCTAACCTAAAATTATATGTATTCATTGATTCATCGGTGTCAAATTGTTACGTTCTGTTGTTTTGCATTAATTATTTAGACTTGTCGTAAGTTGTGAGGAACTATGGTCATAATCAAGTATTCTGTGCTCACATGTACTGATAGCACGTCACCAAAACACAAGGTTTGTTTTCTTATTTGGATGAATACGTAAGTGTAAATAGGGCACAAATGTAAAGAATGGTTCTGGATGTATTTACAAAATCAACATTTTGCAAATATAAAATCAGTTTGAAGAACTGGTGATCCATCCCTTAAAAGGACCAATCCTGCTAAAGTGTATAAAAACCATTAATTATGTAATTTATAAGCGAACACTTTGCTGGACATTTGTATGATTGTGTCCTCAATAAAATAACTAAGTAAAAACTGATACAATTTATATATGTCCATATTCAAATAAAGTAATGATTATATATTTAAAAGTCTAACAGCAACAGATAAGCAATATTTAATTATAAAAAAAGGATATGGCGCTGTGTTGTAAGATATTTAATAAGAAATAAAATATGTTTACTCTTACTCCTTTATCAAACTATTAACATTACATCTGTATAATTTTTTGGATTTTAATTTTTCATTGCCTATGTGCACTTATATTCTTTATTTTGTATATGGAGTTATTGGTATTTACGTAGTTAATTCAATGATTAACATGCTGTAATTTGTAAATGAATTGTACATGTTAATCATTGTATAATTTTCGTAATGTCCAATGAATCTGTATATCATAGTATATTTGGCAATTTTAAATGTGTATTACGCGCGGTTTTGTGACGTAAGAGCATACATAGTTCGTATAACCACCACATAGCACTGTCAAGAGTTCCATGAAAAGTATTAAGAGTGGCCTATCTTGTTAATGTCTGTATCCTCGATAAGCCTCTAATACTACGTCACGGCAAAAGAAAGCCAATCTACCGCCATTGGTCAAAAAAAAAATAGTTTTTATTATACAAACGATGTCTGATTTTAATCTTACTTTTCTTATCAAAATAAGCAGTCAATCCGTCCGTTCAGGGAGTTATGGCGTCGCTAGCGCTGAGCTGTGCTAGATCCAGCGGTGTCCTGAACGCGACTGCTGACTGTCGGCGCTAGAGCTAGCGGTCGCCATCTTGTCTAGCGAAACTAAATTTGTCTCGATCACCTAACGGCGGTAAAAGAAGACGGTTAAAATTCAAATTTGAATCTTGTGAATAGTACGATTAATAGAAAAACATTCAATTATGTTGCACAAGATCTTAAATAGTGCCTAGTATTTTTTTTTGATCTGTTTATATATATTGAAATGTATTTTGAAATAGATATAACTAATAAGTAATGTCAAACAGCAAAATTCCTTCTATTTTGGCACTAAATTTAATTAAAAATATTAACAGCTGCTTCTAAAACTAATGAGCTATATATATACGTATATATAATAATGCTTGTTTTTGGGCCTTATCCTCTTATTATATTTTCGTGTTCTAAAATACATTAGTACTGCCTTCTGTATACTTTTTTCCTATGTATAAGTATAGATAGCTAGTCTATTAGGTAATGTAACTTAAGACTTTTACACAAGATCTGCTATCAAATTCCAATACGTATGTTAAATGTTGGAATAATATTGCTTTCTCAACTATAACAATAAAACAAACTCAATGTTATCAGTTTATGTCATATTTATTTATCAGTTCTATACTCTGCGATTATACACTTATTACAAAGTAGCATTCAGAAATACATCAATTATATTAAAATTGAAATGAACAGCTATTCACAGTGCCGATAAATTTCTCAGCCAAAACTGCTAATATAATAGTGTTAATCGTTACATCATCTTCAACAAAAACCTCAAAACAATCCAACGAATTTGCTAACATCAGATTTCAAAAAGTTAAATATTGGAAGAATATTGTTTTTACAACTACCATAATAGCAGAAATATACAAAGTTATTTCTTTGTATTAAATTTATTTATCAGTTATAATTCTGTGGTTATACTTTCACTGCAACATAGCATTCAGAAAATTCATCAGCTACTTAAAATTGAAATGAATACTGTTCGCAGTGCCAATAAATATTCCAACCAAAACTGCTAATATAATATCGATAATAGATTCTAAAATAGGGATTTTATATTGCTATCATACATGGTACAACCTAATTACACACCAAATACGTTGACTTTATTTTTAAGTGTTTTTTGTTTAGATTTTAAAAGTGGGTGTCACGTATTGATACTTCAAACAATAATAATAATGGAATTAAATAATAATAACACCAGAACGCCATATTGCTGCTGTCAAAAATTGTTATTCTTCAGAAGTAGTAAAAGTACGCATGCGCAAGCAGCAATTTTAAAATTTACTACTGTGACCCGTTCATTGTCTACTGGCGCTGGCCACAAGCTCTAGCGGTATCCGCTTCCAGCGCCGTAACTCCCTGAACGCACGGATTATTTTCGGCAATATTTGCAATATTATTTTTTTTACACCAAGTTATAAAGTGCTCATATTCTTTTTGGTAAATATGTTGAGAGTTTGTTGGTAGGATTTTGTAAATTGGCTTCAGTTATTTTATAAATCTCTGGGAGCGTGCAATTATTTGTTTCGTCCATTTTTTTTAATTACTTGAAATAATTTTTTACATAAATTTTAAAATTGAAATGACATATCATCGCCGTTATTCAAATATTTAAAATATTCTAAAGTCAGTGTAATAATCTTAAAAAAAAAACTTAATTTCTAACAATTTTTTGAAGAAGTATGTCTCCTTTAAGTCACTTTGTGAACTTTTGATACTCGAAATATAAAAAAGACATCTTGCACAGCAATTCTTTAGAAAACTCGCCGTAAGCGGCTCGTTCTCTAAACTTATTCTCGTGGGCAACAATCATGTCTTACGAAACTAGTGTTTTAATACTGTACATTATTGATAATATTTAAAATGTCATTCTCGGACTGGTTCATTTCGAAACATATTTAGCACCTTCTTACCACATATATTTTGCTTTTTATTTACCTAGTTCCCAGCATGCATCTAAATTTTATATAAAGATAAATATTATCAAAACAATGTCATCATCTACTACTACTTAGTTTGGCTGATGTTTCTAACTTTTACATACTTAGATATGTCGAATTGACATACAGTCCACTAAACCGGTGGTATTCTTATAACTAAGGAAATACAATTTAAGGTGGAGGCAAAGTAGTCATATAGTGGCTGTTACTCATATGTCTGTTTATTGCCAGGAGAAGACCCAAGATCAATATACGCAGCATAACATCGGTGACCGTCTTGCAGGAGTTGGCGAAATGCATCGTCAGTCACGAGAGGTCGGTCATACTCAATCAAGAAGCCCTTGAATTCATGAAGGCGATAGACAATCTCGATCTCTACGTCGGTGTACCGAATGCAGTCGATGAGCACCTTTACGCGAACATTTGCAAGCACAGGCGGTTGAAAATTGAAATCGAAATCAAGGTGAGAGCTTATCGTTAATTTTGAAATTTACCGCACGTCAATTTCTATTTGTAAGTGAGATGTACAAATTATTTATGTGATCTGTCGGGCTACTGTCGCTCTTTCAAAACAGGTGACTCAATACTAGCGTCTAAAGCAAGCCAAACTACGTTGTCTTTGAATCGACACCATTCATAATGTGGCAGTCAGTTGCTAACATTAAATTTAATACTTCGTAACTGCAATGCGCTTACAAACGACAATTGAAGCGAATAAACAAGCCATCCTGCTAAAAGGCATGTTATTTCTCTCTTTGTTCGTCCTATAGGAGCTAATGATGTTCTTGAGACAATTAATACAATAAGTGTGAATAAATATACTACATTTACGACTGGTATCTGTACTTTAGTCCGCTTAAAAAAGCAATATTGAGCAAGACAGAGCTGAAAATAAGGGTTTGTGATTGGTTGAAATGGATTATGCTGTTATGCCTTATTTCTATTTTAGCCTATGTTCCGCATGACATGCATTTCGCAGGGTGTGGCACTTTAAATTTCACTTTTCGACCGTGCCTGGTATATTTTATGATCTAGGTTGACATGCCTTATATCTATTGTGTGAACACCTTTCTGTTCCTTGAGCTAACTTTACTAAAATTTAATTTTTAAGTCCCTACTGGCATTCACACGATGAAGTTAATTACACGTTTAGGTTTATTTAAATCTACGTTTATAATAAATAATTTCCGAGGCCGTTAACTTATGCCTGGACTGACCTACCTGCATGTATCCGTTTGTTCTAATTTTCGGATGTAAACATTGTTATTTTCATCGACATTTTATGTTCTCGAGCTACGATATCTGTGTGTTCTTGAATCTTTCCATCTTAGTTTTATTGCTTTCCTGTTACCATGTTTGTGAAAGGAAGTATTGTGTTAGGATATTCTTTCAGCACCTTATTTACTTTGCTACAACTGAATCATGTATTGTGGCAATCGAAAACCTTCTTTGGTTTCATTGATTGTATGCTTAAAAAAAGGGGTTTATTTTAACTTAAGAATAGCTTAGTCACTGTGCATACTTGTTTTCTTCCTTCCCGGACATGCTCTTGATGTTAGAAGTGGGGCCTTCCACAGTAATTTCATTTTTCCGTGTCATCCGATGAACATAACCTTAGAACATATCGCCGCATCTACGCTTGGTTCCATTGCCTGTAAGTTCGTTTTTGATCGGGAAAATCCCGTCGCTATCTTGTGTGCCTTATCTGGTAGTAATTAGTCTATTTACCTGGTTGTCAATCGTTTATTATACGTATTCTCTCTCATGATGTTCGGAGGGCCGTGCATTTGTTTACGAACTTGTTGGTTACCTGTCATTGCCTACATTGCGCTATTAGTTGCAGGATTGCCAACTTTCTGGGCGTGAAATTTCTCCTCTCGTTTTATCTAACTTTATAATCTTACGTACATTGTAAGTGTATTTCAATGAATTTTGTCATCATCTTGAGCTCCGAGGATGTCGTGTTTAATTATATAGGTCACGTTACTGACGGTCTCTTTTGCAATATTGTTTTGCGTTCGTTAATCTTTTTGATTTTTTCCCGCGTACATTCAGAACCGTTTCCGCGACTCGCTTGTCTTAGAAGCCTGCGTGGTGCTGGAGCGCATTGGTTTTGGGAGGATGCACGTTTTCTGACTTTACTTCTAAGTCGATCTTCGAATGAAGAACACTAGTGCAAAGCTACTTATTTCGAGTAAATTATTTTGTATGTCTTAAGAAGACTTTAACGCTTCGGCGGCTTTATCGAATAAGTAGGAAGTTTCGCTACCTTAGTTAAGTAATTTCCGTGGGTGTTATCGTAGATTACCGTCACCCTAAATTTTGTAGTACCACGAGGCGGACTCCAAGTTCTTTTTTTTTTTGTGCTATTGGTGACTTTTGGAAGTCGGTTTCGTCGTTCTCTAGAAACCTGGGGAACTTGTAGTACCGTGCTGAGTCTTCAGTAATTAACGCCGACATTGCGGCCGTACATTTCCGTTAAGGATCACTGTGTCATAGTCGATCTACAAGTTGTACTTTAACATCCATCGCAGCGGCTTCTGAGTGGAATTTCTTCTGCCGGCCAGTATGACGCCGTGAAACCATCACCAGTTAGGGAGTTTTCCTTCGCACCGTTTGCCAGATAAGTACAACAGCATTCATAATCTACAACGTGTGTCTCGACTGAATTGTCTAAATTTTGTGCCAGTTAGGCCGGACAGTACACAAGTTTTTGAATTAACTAGTGACCTGCTAAATTTAATAAAACCACCATATCATGTGCTAAGTCTCAAAAACCTGAGCTTAACTTTTGTTTTATTTTTGTAAATTTGATTATGTTGTATACTGGGTGATTCCAGCAGCAGTACATTTGTCATAGTACTCACTGTGTACGTACTCTGGTACAACCGAAGTACGTTTCAAATTTTATCTTACTGGTATTAATTCCTTACCGTAGAATCTTTGATTTGTTTTAATTTGTAGTTCTAAATGTTCAATATTTAAACGTGCTAGTTAAGTATCAATTGTTTACTTTAAATTCTTTTCAGTAATTTCACTTAAACTTTAGTTGTCCATTTCATCTAAATCTAACTTATGCTCAGACAAAAGCATATGAAAACGTAACCTTAGCATATAACACAGTTTCCTCTTACAAATTCTGGATATATATAAATCTAACAGTTTAGATATTTTAAATTTTTAGTTGAAACGCCATTGTTTGGCTACCTATTTAGAACGATTGTAATAAAAATTGTAAGGTTGAGGAAACGTTTTTACTACCGTCCTACCTCCATCGAATGGTGCGGAGGTTATGTTAATTTGCTATTTTTTTTATATCAATCTTGTTGAGGTTATGACCTTCTAATAATCTCTTAGATCAATTGCTGTTAGTCATATTTTTCTGCTGATTTGTTTAACTTCATTTTTCCGAAAATTTATATATGTATATTATTTATAGTGCGTTAAAAAAAAAATATTTACCTTCACTAAATTTTGCTTTTTTTTTTTTAATGTAACCCAATCCATGGTTTTGCTTCATCTCGTTTTAAATACATAGATTACTGTTTACCTTTTCTTTTTTTTATTATTACTGGTTATGTTAACCCCATACCTTTTGACGTAAATTTAGCGCATGAAGGAGGTTTGTATATTGAAGCCTATACAGGGTGATCCAGTAGTGTATCCCGCTGGAGGGACACAGCCAGTGGCAGATCTTAGAAAACGCAGGTAGGTTACCGTTAAGGTAGCGCAGTGTCCTGGTGTCCAGAGACAACGTCGCTAGCGTCACCGCCGACCGACGCTCATATCTTAAGTTTAGTTTTCTGAACCGTCACGCCATCTGCGATTAGAGTTAGCTCGGCCCTGCGATTATCAATTCCTTCTACCACACTATAGTGATCTCCCTATACCGTAACTTACCTAAAATCTATAATTTAGTTGCGACGTTGTTCAGGGTGTAACAATGCATTTACACTGGCAAAATAATCGCATTTAGCTTATTCTGTCAAAAATTTGATTACTGTCAGTTTTATTTATTTGCATATTTAATATACATACTTGTTTTTACTTTATTTACTACTAATATTCATTAGAAACTAATTCTTTTTGGAATTTGAAAGTAAAATATTCATTTTAGGACGGTATTTTTATCACTTTCATTAACTTTCTTTTTATAGTCGCTAGTATTTAATAGTATATAAACATTTTCTTCCATGTGTACACTGTAATAAAATGCAAAAGGAAAAAATCCCTTACCACAAAAAAATATACAAAAAATCTATATACGTATTTCGGCAACTAAGTTGCCATCTTCAGTAGAAATCTGTATAAAACAAAAAATAGTGTGAAACGTAGTATTTTTGGCTAAGGTGTAACCTTAGTAGATATGCTCTTCACCAAATCACCAGTGGGATAACACTGATTTCTTAACACACGACATCCCTATATACCATGTGCTTGCCGGCGACCTGCGGATACAGCTTACTATAAGATAAAACGACGACACCGAGAGATTGTATGAGTTAGTACGAGAAAGCAATATACAAACTGCTTTTGGTCGAGTGTAGTGTTGGAAAAGAGGGGATTCGAGTACATTTACGCTGAGGCTAGACGGGCTAGACTGACTCTCGTTTAATCAGGACAACAAGGATAGATAGCAGCTGTACTGCAGTTTGTATATTGCTTTCTCTATTATCACTATTTAGTAGTATTATTTATTAAGTAAAATACGTATTTGTCATAAAAAATTATATTGCTAGTCACAAAATGACATTAGATAAATAATAATAAATACTAGTTACTAAGATGAAGTTCTTTTTGAATTTTATTAGGATTTTTATTAGTGACACATCAATTTTTACATAAGGTACAACAAAAAACAAAGTATTGTTGGATATAAAAGATTTTTATATTCAATGGTAATAGAAAAATAAATATTTCTATCTATGTTCCAGATAAAGGCGGCTCAGATGGATATACTAGAAGCAGACAGCACGATCGCTTATCTACACAAGTCCTTGGCCCAGAGGAGAGAACTGGCTCACAAATTGACTAACGAACTGGCTCGGATTAGGCAGGAAAAGAACAAAGAGGCGCAAAACATCGAAATCCAATTGGTGTTGAAGCAGGGCTTTGTTGAAATCTCCCGATCTGGAGATCTGAAAGACTTTGAGAACGCCGTGATGCTCTGTCGGAAAGACATCGAAGACATTAACCACATCATCTTGGTTCGTATCCGAGTTCTTTCTAGTTTATTTTCCGTGTTTTTCTTTGCCACGTGAAACAGCTGTCAGATATGTAAATTATAGGAGGCCGGAAATAAAAAGCTGAAGGCGATGAGGGACACAATGAATTTTCGTCGCGGCATACTTGCGATGGAATGGGAGCATAAGAAAATGAAAATGCAGATAGGAGACCTCGAAGATCACATTAACGATATACGTGCGGTCAAGGTAATGTGTTAGGAATTGTTGTATTGTTCATTTTACCGATTGTTACCACTTTTACCCCACTGTTCAATTTAAATGTTGGACGTACAGATCAAATCGATAGGTACTCCTTACTCAAGTTGCATACTGGTAATCCACTAGCCGACAATTATTTTTTTTTAACAACTGTTGTAAAAATGGGTCTACAGTTCTTACAGTCAGAAGGCGTAACCAAAAACCAAATCTCTCCACCACGTCTAGTTTTAGAGTTATAATCATACTCCACTGGTTTTTTTTAGAAAATTTGTTATACAGAAGTTATATAAAGAACTAGTTGTATTTTCAATCTCTTCGAGCTTGAGTCCGTCTCCTTTATACCTGCTTACAGCTTTATTAGAATTTCCTGTAAAACGCGAGCAATGCCATGATGCTTTTTATAATGTCCGATTTTCTAAACTTTTGACGCACCCTGTACATTCGTCCAATTTAAACTTTTCCATAAACTGACATTGCGTCAGAAGTTAGTTGACGTTTATTCTTTCCTATAAACTTCAAAAAATCTATTGTGAGACGTAATTGTCTAATTGAATGTCATTGTTACCATAAGTAAATATGGCAATTGTGTGTAATTTTTTTGCATTAAGGACTATTTTTATAATATAGAAAGTTCGTTATTGTTCTTATTATACTTACATGTAATAAACATTTTATTGACAATTTACAGTAATATAGAGAGAAGGTTTTTATTATGTGCCTGCCGTATAGGACAAATACATATAGAAAAGAACGATACAACAGTAAAAATTGGTAATAACAATAATATGTACATATCAAATAGATGTCACATTTCATCAATGAAAAACCACGGTTTGAACTCGGCATTTTTTCCATTTCTTTACCTATTACATATTCACATCGTGTCTGCTTATTAGCGCCTATGTAATCGTTTCACAGAAGCTAATGCACTTTATAAATTTAAAGTCTTCATTCATCAAAAGAAAAAACAATGAAAATATCGTTCCCTTGTTATCGCTTCGCTTACGTTCTCAGGCCTTCAGCCAAATAAATGCACTTTTCATTCCCAAACTGTCCAACATTTGTCGAATTTCTGACCTTAAAGTTTAACAATTGGTCGATGATAGTGACTATTCTTTCTCGATATTTTTCCGTACTTCACATCACGTCGATCGTTACATCTTTGGTGTTAGTATCAGTATCTAGTCCTGTCAATTTAGAGCATTTATGAGACACCATAGCACGTTGTATTGCACGACCGACACTATTATTTCAGTGAATTCTGACATTTGCTAGCAAGTGTCGCCTATACATCGTTTTGACGGTTCATAAGTGGAATCGAATTTTCATTTGCAAATTAAACGTCAGATGGATTTTTTGTCCGTCAATATTAAAGTTTACTATTACTTTAAAGGATATTCTTGCACTTCAGCTTAATTACATACCAACATGTCAAATTAAAGATTGTATACCGAAAATACTGATCTCTTCTGCCTTGTTTCCTGGTTCTGTGTTCACCTTTCTTTGAATAAGTGCTAAATTCGTGATCGATGAAATTAATGCCATTTAGTATATTATTTAGTGGTTTTGCATTTGATTCTCTCAATCTATTTGGACATTCCCAGTATTTAACGAACAAAATCTGTAATCGTTTAAGACTGTAATTTCTAAATGTTATGCGACATATATTCATATATAGTTACTGACCTTGTGGTGTCAATTCTTTCCACCTTAATTTACGACAGGGTTCGTTTTGCCGGTCTTTCTTCTAACTGTCGATTCGTCCTGAAAATTACCAATCTGGATACGTATTTCACACACTGTTCGTAAATTAACATCCTTTTGTTTTTAGAAAACTTCGAGACATCAAACTGTCATCGCTGAAATAAATGTCTGTTTGAATTGACGCGAGCTCTCGCCTACTTCTGATAGCGAGATTTTTTACCGGATCCACCTGCAGAGAGGCTGTAAATGAACCGTACCTTCGCTATAGAAGTACTTGGAAAGTGGAGATTGCTGCCGAACGTTGCGTAAAAGTCCATTCTCTCGGTTACTGAGTCTTCATCCGCAGGCGAAACCTCGATAGCGTTGAATTCTTTCGTGAAAGTGAGAACCATGAAACTTTTCGATGTCTCTGTCATATCTGACAATTTTTGATTTTTGAAGTGTTTTGATTTTATTTTCCGTCACACCAACGCTGATTTTTATACACGTAAGCCCGCGGTCCCTTTTCGGAACCTTGATCTCGAGTGTGATGCCGCCAGCAGCCACCAAATATAGCACAAGCAATGGAGAAATGTCCAGGCTATACGTACCCAAAGACGGAACGCTCCCGACGCGATTTCCTAGGAGGAGTTACACATATCGTTTTGCCCTTTTTGGGGGTTCGGTTAACCTATTTCAACCAAGGTGATTAGAGCCTTGATATTGTTTCTCCATTTCTGCAGTCTCTTGATGGAACCTTTCCCCCTGTTCATCACTCGTCTTTCCTAAATTAGCAGGAAAGAAATCCAAATGTGAATGCAAAAAATTAAATTCAAGCGACATTCGGCTGAATTTCGGCACCCTCAATTTTTATAGTTTTCTATCAAATTAGCCACGATATATTGGTAGTTTTCACTCTTTTGTATTCCCAGAAAATATTTGCAGCCATGTTTAAAAGAAATCTATGCTGCCAGCTCTGAATCATTCATGGTGTGTTCAAAATTTTGCAGGTGACTAAAGAAGTTCAAAGTTACATGAAAGCCAGAGCCAGAGGAGAATCACCCGACAAAGGATTGACTTTCGAACAGGAGGTCGAAATCGTAAAGCAATCCTATCAGAGGTTAATCGACGCGAAAGTGGCGGAAGTTGCCGATTTGCAAGAGAAAATCGAGTCCGTAAAAGAAAACAATAAAGTGCTGGACAAGCAGATTGTTCATTTGAACGTAGACGTCTGCGAATATAAGTTAAACGTCGATGAAGATGTCATCAAGAGAGAGAAGGAACTGGTATCTGCTAGGTAAATAACATTTAAGAAATAAGAGGAAAATATAAGAATTACGATTGTGTCGTAAGCCAGTTTGTCGAGCATTAATGGCCGATTGCACCATGAAGGCTTAACTCTAAGCTGGGCTTAAATCCTTAAGTGAAGGTTTCTTTCATTGCACCATTGATTTAATCCAAGCCAGCAAAAGTGTGGGCTCAAAGATTTTAATTAACTCTTAATCATGTAATTTATGATTATGTGCGACTAGTCGGGCAACGGAAGATGTTGATCGCACTTGAGTATTCAAACATTTAATAGTGGATAAAACCATGTTATTTACATCCAGACTTTCATATTAATATCTCATAAGCAATAAATAAAACAAAAACTATGTTAATGAAAATAAACTTATAATGTACAAATATTACAATTGCTTTTTCAGTAATTGTATTTCTATTTGTTTTTTTTTTCAAGTCCTAATAACATTATTTGAATATCTATCTTCAGGTCTTTGTTTTCTAATCGATAGTCCTCCTTTTTCATTTGTTCTTCTTCTTTTTTTTCTAAAATTTCTAAGTCAGCCAATTCCACTTTTAGATTAGCTACCTATTTCTTTATAAACATCTCTTAATTGTGAACTTGCTAAAGAATTAGCTATTGGTCTGTGGCAAGCACTTCAAGAATTCTTTTTTTTATTTTCTATCAACGGTAGTAGATGTTGATATTAAATTATTTAAAAATTCCTCATTTTGTGGGTTATCTTCCTCCTCTATCAACTCTAATAATAATTGTCTCTCCGTTATCATTTTTATTATTTGTACTACTGCAAGAAAAGGATTGAAGGTACTTTTTTTTACAAATTATTAACATCTACATACCTATATCTTTGTCATATGGTTTGTCTAGTCCGTAGATAATTTTCTGATTTATAATCGACAGAATAGATGTTTATTTGGATCATCAGGATACTTATCACTAATTCCACCACCTGTTTTTAAAATGTTAAAATTTTCTTTTGCTACTCTCTTCCTATAGTAGAATTACCGAACAGATGCAGTACCAACAGCGCACGAGAAATGCGTCACTTGATCGTCATACGTAAAATAACGCTTACTATTAGATCAATGTTGATGAATTTGTTTAGAAGCACTGTTTTAAGTAGCACTTAAGAGGCCTCTGTACGGTTCAACAGCATAGGCATTTACATGTAAATGAGCGCCAAAATATCTCATTATCCAACGAACCTGAACAAAATGTATTGTAAGATTTCGAAAATATACATTATTAGGTACAATTCACTCGGAGCTTTTTTTAATATTCAGTTTCGTTTAATGACAATTAGATATCAAAGTGGAACGGTAATCAGCATAATCAATATCCCATTTGAGTCTCCTTTTACCACCTTATAAATAATTCAAAACAAATTTACTCCGGTCAGATTATAGATTTATAAATGAACAACAAAAACATGTACATAGATGAATAAAAAATAATATGATTACGCCGTTTTTTTGGCGCTCCTGAAATGTGAATTTTGTCACTGTACAGTGGCGCCATCTGCCGGGCATTTGTACAATATGTAGGTAGAGAAATGAGATGGATATAGATGGTGCGTACTTCCTTTGTACAGGTACCAGACTGGTAGACGTTGAAAAGACTAATTTACGACCTAACAAAAAATTACTCTCAAACGATTTAGTGTTCGGATAGTTATAAAAAGATTTGAAGTAAACCAGAAATTGCTCGGAACGGATATCTTTTATTTTAAGAATTTAACTAGAATACTTTTCGTGTTATGGTAAATAAAGAACAGACAGAAATAGGACTTGTTATTTTACAGATGTAGTTACATAACAATAATGAATAAACATTAAACTTTAAATAATTTATATATAATAATAAAACAATGAAATTCGATTCAATACATGATATTATAGTACAGTCATTCTGTATTTTTTTTGGAAAAAATATGCGAGACTATTTTATTTGATAAATCGTTAGTGGGGCGTGCGACAACTCTAAAACAAAAAAGTTGGAACCCTCCCCCCTCCTTGTGGGTTTTTGGTAATCCTAAAAAGTTTTTGAATGGATTTTCCACGTAAATGGTTGGTCGAACAAAAAATTTTTTTAACAAAAATTGTAGAGGACAATATTATCTAGAGATTATCTAATGTACTCGCTGCGCTGCAGCCAAAAGCGGAAAAACCAGAGGGCGCCAAAATGTTCAAAAATGGGTTTTTATTATTTTTCGGCGCGAAAATTTTTTTTAGCGTTTGATGCAAATGTAAAGTTGCAGAGAATGCCTTAATTTGTCTCAAGGGCAGTAGAGAGACGATCGTTTCTACGTTAGAACGTATCTTTTCTGGCTCTTTGAAAATGAGCGTTTGCTTCATTTGTGAAGAAAAATTTCGCTGACGATGAATACTGTGCGTTGAAGCCGCGGGACAGGTCATCTTCATGGCATTGTACGATGGTGCCACTTGCAAGTACACACTGTCTCAACTTCGCTTCAAGGAATTCACGCAATCCGCGACCAAGAGCAAAGTGAATCTCCCTTATTTACCGCCTTCGCCCGATGTGTTCATTTGGTTGTTCAATAATTTCCGGAGTAGGCAAAACCGAAGTAACTGCAAAATTGTTTTTTAACATACTATACCACCAATAGACTCTTGTTCCTTTCACTCACGAAAAATAGTACATTATAATATAATAATATAGTATAATTCGTTCTGCAAACTCCAACAAAACAAACTCATTTTTAATTCGAAAATATATATTCCGTAATCCAAAAAATTCTTAATTACTCACTCTGCGACATATTCCGGAAATTTGAAAAATTCTTAATGATACACGCACATGTCGTTTTAGTTTCACTTTTGGATGTGTGAAGTTAGACCCATTTTTTCGAAAATCGGAATTCTGACGGTTGTTCCAGGTTGTTCTAGGTTTATTCTCAATTGTTCAAAATAAATTATAATAGGCCGAGAAAATGGCAAAAACAATTTTTTGCCAGCGCCCCTTTTTTCGAAAATCAAAATTCTAACGGTCGTTCCAGGTTTGTTTTAAATTGTTCCAAAGTATTTTTAAAAAGAAAATCGTAATTGACTGAGTTAATAGGAAAAGCGATTTTCTTACAGCCCCTCTTTTTTCGAAAATTGAAATTCTGTTTCAGGTTGTTCTAGATTTGTTCGAAAGGCTCTTCTAAATACATCAAAACCGTATCTCATATATCAGAAGATATTGCCAAAAAACTATATCCAAAAGTGAGAAGTTAGCCCGAAAATCGAAAATCTGATCGTTGTTCCAGATTGTTCTAGGTTTGTTCTCAATTATTCCAAAGAATTTCAAAAAATAAATCATAATCGGCCGAGAAAATGGCAAAAAACAATTTTTTGCCAGCGCCCCTTTTTTCGAAAATCGAAATTCTGACGGTCGCTCCAGGTTTGTTTTAAATTGTTCCAAAGTATTTCAAATAAATAATAATTGGCTGAGTTAATAGGAAAAGCGATTTTCTTACAGCCCCTCTTTTTGCAAAATTAAAATTCTGACGGCTGTTCCAGGTTGTTCTAGATTTGTTCTAAACGCTATTCTAATACATCGAAACCGTATCTCATATATCAAAAGATATTGCAGAAAAACTATATCCAAAAGTTAGAAGTTAGCCCCCCCCCCTCCTTTATTCGAAAATCTAAATTCTGACAGTTGTACCAGGTTGTTCTAGGTTTGTTCTAAATTATTCCAACGTATTTCAAAGAAAAAATCGAAATTGGCCAAGATAATAGGAAAAAACGATTTTACAAGGGGCGGAATGAGTTTCACTTTCCACACATTACAGTGTTGAAGGGAGTTTTTGTATGATGCAGTTCAATAATAATACTGTATTGTAATTTATAATAAACATCTAATATAAGCAGGAAATATTAAATATATATTTTCTCAAGTAATATAATGTTCTATTATTACAAAACGATATTGTTACCAAATACTGATGAACTATTACAAAGAACAATCAAAACTGGCTCAAATAATAGGAAAAGACGATATTTTTTCAGTCCCCTTTTCTTAAAAATCGAAATTCTCGTGTTTCCAAAGTAAAGTCATAATCGCTGGATATAAATAAAATTAAAATCGAAGAAAACGGGTTATTTTACTTTGTGAATAAGCCTAGCCACTTTTTCCTTCCATGTTTTTTTTTCCTGTGAATTCAAACACGTGCGTACGACGCAAAAATACAACTGTCTCGGGACTCGACTCTATCGCACCTTTCGTTTTCTGCACGCCCGCTTCGTAAGAAATTGACTATACGTCCTAGCACGCTGCACTATTTAGAAGAAAATGCGCTCTCTCTGCGCAAAATTCCCTCGACCGTACAGAGGCCTCTTAACTAAACCTGATATTTAGTAGCGATGGTGCAATCGGTTATAAGAAATTCGATACCGTTCTTTAGTTTGATAAAGTGGCAATGACATTTTCTGTAAAAGATTCTTTCGGCGAGAGTAACCAACTATCGAAGCGCTACATGTACCGGGTGACGCAAGTTTCTCCGCCACCGGCAAAATAACCCTTATTTATAAAATGAAACTTTTCATATTTTGTGAGTGACAGTATCAGATATTGCCACTTATCTTAATCAAATTAAAATTGTAGCACCTCCAGGAACGAAAACTTTGATAAACAGTACTCAGACACACATTCAGAATACTAATTAAAGACCATTAAATACCTAATAATATTTTGAAAGGTTTCCCGGGATTGATATATTAAAACAGTTTGTTTTAACAAGTTATTTGCATTTAATTTGACATCGACGCTTAAGGCAATTTACAAAGTTTCTAGTTAGAGTTCATAAATCTAGGCAATGATGATTGTGCAGACGAGCTTCCTATCCCGGATGTTATTTCACGTTGTAATAAATTGAATGGAAATGCAAAACCATGATTACGTCAGGGGTTCGAAATGTTGTCCTTCTTGCTCTATGCAAAGACATAGACGTGTTTTAAAATTATTTTGCCCTGTCGCAGCAACATTTAAAATCTTGACTTTTTCAAACACGAATGAACACTGAACGGAAGGTATTGGGGCGATACCGTCACCCCCCATCACTACTCGGGCAACATGCGCCCTCGGAGCCAAGCCGATCTAGAACCTGCCGAAGACCTCGATCCCCGACCGAAGCTCTTATGGCGTGGCTCGCTGGAGTTGTGGTGGGGGGTCCTGGTATCTCCCGAAAGCTTATGAGCATTTCGTCGAGAATGTTTGTTAATAAATGGACATAAATAACTTTTTAAGTTTTACTCTGCCAATTAGTAAATTATAAATGGCATTTAGAAGCTTTCCACTAAACTTCAAATTTCAGGAAAACTAAGCTAAATTTTTTATTCTCATTTAAACGAAAATGCTTCAAAAAATATGTGCATCATAATAATAGTAAAAAAGTCGCTTCGAAAAATGAAATTTTTTTGTTAGTTTTTTTTTATTTATTAAGTATGTAGTGTACATTTCAATCTAACTTTATACAAAATTTGTTTTTTTGTTATAAATAAATTTTGACGGTGGCGGTAAAACTTGGGTCACCCGGCACAGATAAATAGAAACATGATCGTTTGTATATCTTTAGAAGAATTTGCATACAATTGTCCAAGCAGTAATAATTTTCTCATACTAAAATCGAAACAATCTTGACATCCACGATATATCTTTGATTTTACAATATATTTGTCTAACCATACATTCCCGAAAAGAATCAAAAATGAGTTTGAGGTTACGGACACTTCCGAATAAGGCATATTCAAAACACTTCTCATATTATCAGAAATTATTGTCTAATTCCTCTATAATACAGATTATTTTTATTCACGTAGTTATACAAAATGGATATACTAACTTTAGTAAAAATCGTTACGCTGAAGAATTGATTGTTGAAACGCGTTTCACTTTACAAACAGAATGTCGTCCAATATGATAATATTGATAACTATATATATATATATATCACAACTTCAAGTTAATGTAAAAAATACGAAGATGAACTTCATCGACATCTCTTATATGAACAAATTACTTTAATAATAAAAATCGGTTAATTTGAAATTAGTTTGTAAATTTCAAAACTAAGAAGTCGCAAATATTAAATCTGTCTATCCAGTGCTGCATACATGTTTTTGTTTGGCACTAATTTTTACTTCATCTCAATCAGATAAAGTGTTCGCTGTTTATTTTCTTTCAGGACGAATACACTCCTCAGGAGATCGAAGTTGGTGAAGCAAATTCAAGCCAACCACAATGAAATATTGGTGTTGCAGACCGAATTGGAACTTCTACGGCTCAGAACGTATCCCACATTGAAATATAAGATATGCGAATAATTTTCATTCAACAGGCGTAATATACTTTTTATTTATGCTCTTTTTCTATACACTTACCATGTAATTTTTAGTGTTAGTTTCTTGTCAAATAAATCATTTTTATTTTAAATGGTAAATAAATCAGTAAATACAAAACAATACAAAAATAATAGCGTAAGGAAGATGTATTCACTTGCTTGTATAAGAAGCTGATAAAACATTTTAAATTGTACTATAAAAATTTGAATTTTTTTGGTACCTACAACTTTTGGGACATACAATTTGGTAGATGTTATAGTCAATATAACCTGCTTCAAATTGCGGTAGATGCTGGTCGATCTATGCGACAGGTGCTTCACGAATTTCCTACACTCTTTCCAAAGCAAGTGTTGTACACCAAGAGAAGTAAGTAGCCGTACACCTCGCGGAGATATAAGGGACGTGTTTATTATGCATTAGTATATGGCGAACATGCCCATATCACTTTATATCTCCGCGAAGTGTACAGTTACTTATTTCTCTTGGTGTACATAGCAACAATAATGCTTATTCCAACATGCAAAATAATGTTTTGAATGTTGCACCAAAAAAATTAAAACTTTTTTTATATTACAATATAAAATATTTTAAGTAGTTCCTTCACAAAACTTACTTAAGGCTATACGCCCGGCCTCGAAATCGTTTTTCCCATTTCCTAATCGTATTTTTCATGAAAACCTTACCGAATTTACACCCTAATTTAAGAAAAAAAATGCCTTTCAATGGATAAATCGTAATTTCTTCGAAATTGTCCAAAGGGCCCTAATTAAAAATAAAAATGTTAAAAATTTCAAAAAACAAGCCTTTATTTAAAATTATGTAACACTCAACAGCAATACATAAATTTTATTTTTTCTTAATTTTTAAAAATAAGGTCACGAAACGGAAAACAAAATTTTGAAATTTGGGCGAAATTCACTGAAATCAAATAGAGTATGTGGTACGCTCGCACATTGTGTCGAGAGGTAGCTCCGCCTACCATTTCGGGCAGTTTCTACGCAGTTTGTAAAATACTTCTGAGATCGGTGTATGTTAAGAAAGTAATCGTTACTCGGACATTATTTTATCGAAACCGTTGATATTTTCTTTACAATATAGTGTACATATACAGTGTCAGCGTCACAATACTTCCTTATACTACGTATCAGAAAGTAAAAGCAATATCTCTTCCCGTCCCTAACGCTATACCTGCTAGAAGCGCATGCTAGGACTCACACGGCTTGCGGGCAGGGAGTATAATTATTATATTTGACTCGCAATATTTTGCTTCTGAAACGATCTAGAAATTTATTTTTTGCACAAAAAATAATTTTGGAATGTTGGCTTTATTTTGTTTCACATATATATGGGTAAATTCTGAAAAATAAGATTATATACTCGATAGCTGAAAAATACCTTACACAAATTGGTCGTCTACTAAAACTTTTTTTTTTTATAAAATTTACACACCATAAAGAAAAATCGAAAACACTAGTATCATCCAAATACTTTAGGGTATAACCTTAAAAAAAAACAGATCCCTAGCTCTCTGCATTGCTGAGATATCACGAGATAAGTATTAAAAATTGAAGAAAATGAACATTTTAAAATTTACACAAAAAAACGATTTTTCGACCTTTTTGCGATTTCGATTTTATTTTCCAACTCAAAATTTGAATCCGGCAGGTGATTTTACATATTCAGCTTCACTTTTTTTGTGTGTTTGAGAAAATATAGATTGTCTAATTTAGGGGAGGATTACTTCCTGACTGTCAAACATGTGGGCCAACCGGCGATTATCTGAGACCATAACGCAGCCATAAATTACAGGCAGATTAGATTAGGTGACAAGTTCTTTTCTCTATCTTTTTCCTCAGCATAAGACAGAGCACGCGGACCCTTAAACATTTGTCTTTTATTACAGTTGCACGAAAAACAGTGGTACGCCTCTTTCAAATCGAACTCAGCTTGAAGCGGGCGTTCAGCCTTAAGCTTCCAACCTAGGCAAATTGTAATTCCTGATATACAACCTATATTATTGCATTGGCAATTGACTTCCTTTTCTGTGTTCGTAAAATCTACGCCCAGTGGGAAACAAGTACAAAAAGAAAACGCGGTCCAATGTGCACGCAGTGACGAGAAATTGATTTTTCTTTCCTCGAGTCCAAGCCTATCGCAGTTAATATACAAACATCACAACAAACATGATAATTTTCGTGTAGAGGAATTTAAGTTTCGAAATAATATACTTCTATTTAATGAATGGTAATGCACCCAGGTTGTCGACCTTTTCCACAGAAAGGCGTGTTATTCACAAAAAAAAAACATCGCCGTAAAAAATCTGTTCAATTGCCATTCATTCTCTAACAAAGGTAACTATTTACATTTTATTGTCTTTTTGGAAGAACCTTATTTAGCATGCATTAGCATTAAGCATGCTACATGTCTTCTAGTGTTGCCTATTTTTAGGAGTGCGATTATATGGCACAAAGTTGAACAATGTCGCAAGCGCAACTTGACGCACAGTGTTGCATGCCCTTCGTCGTCTATGGTTGTAGCATGTGTCCAAGCCAATTCCATTGAGGTAAATTAATTTTGTTGCATTATGTCTTTAAATAGTTGCAGCCGCTGCATATTTGGTAATAGCATTCTATAAAAAAAAAGGAGAAACACAACCTTATTTCGAAATTTCACACGAATGAGAAGGTAAGACTTCGAGTACGTACTAAGAAAGATCTCGCTGATCATAAAAAAAATGTGATATCAACTGTCGTGAGGCATACCGGTTCGTGTAAGATGTTGATGTGGGATAGATCGGCGTCTAATAAAGAGCTTAACAGTTCAAAAGAAAGGGGATGAGCCGCTCTTCTTTGAAACTTTTAGCTTTTCCTGTTCGCGATGGAAAGCAGAGCGCAAATTCTTTATTTTTTTTTGCACCTCAGTCACATTAGATTCGTATTTACTTGCTAAATGCTTCCTCTTATCATTTTTAATCTGTTGTCTTTGTATTCTTTAATTTTATTATTCCACAATTCTGGTGAATTGTGATATTCTTGAATAAACAAAGTGGTTTTCTCAATATTCTACTCCATGCCGCCGGATACAACCCCCACCGATACGATACGTTGACTGTCGGATAATGGCGACATTATTTGACATACTGATTTTTGTCGAGAAGTGACGCATGCTTACGGAAACATCAAACAACAGGCGGCATGCGGTATCGACACTTCCGTCCTGTCGCTTCATGTTTCTTCAATTGAAAGACTACGTGTGGCATGCGTCATTGCCGCATGCCACGTGTTGCTTCAGTGAAATTGCGCCTTAAAATTAAGTAATATTGTCATGATACAACGTATAATTTCAAGGACTAACTGTGATTCAAATGACAATTGTACAAATGCAAAGCAATTAGATTATAGTGTTTCAAGATGTAGTGCGACGTCATAAATAAAACCATTATGGATCTACTGTGCTAATCCCTCTCTAATCCGGCGATGACAAACACAAATTTTAACTACCTGGAAACTATCTGTACCGGCTTAAGGGTATTGAGAAAGTAAAGGAATTAATATTAATTTACAATTTCAATATTCAATTCAATAAATAATTAATTACAGAGGGAGCAAAATGCATTCTTGTATTGTATATAGCGCAGGTGACATTTCGTATAAATATACATTCATATTATAATACACGTACACTTTAATATTTCTAATCAAATATTGATAATACGAGCTTGTATCGATTACTTTCATTGCATACCACCTGCCGTGTTCAAGCAACCGGTGGGAGCTTGCATTTGCACTATATCTTGAAATAAACTATACCACATAGGCGACAAAAGAACACAATATAATTGGTATTCAAAACAAAAAAGAAACAACTAGAAATGAAATATCTTTATTTGTTATTAATCCAAAATGAAAAATAATATGCACTGATATATATTATTCCTATTATCTGAGACTATGATTGAAATGTACAAGTAGTATCATCTAGGGGGAAATTCTCACACTGAAGAAGTCTGTAACAATAAATCAAACCTAAGTAAGCTCACACATTTCATTGGTATTAGTAGTTAATCACTTGCACATATACTAATTGAAGATAGACAAACGTCTTATTGTGCTCAATGTTTCCATATTAACAGTATGTGCTATCTAGCTGATTGTGAGATTAAAGTATTGGTTCTATGAGGTTCATATAGTAACGTGATCCGTATTTGTAAAAAAGTATGTAATTGAAAATAAAGAAAGTCGGACAGAAAACTACGACATTAAAAATTTAAATTACTCGGTGAAGAATTACCAAAATTCTATTAGAAAAAGTTAACGGAAAACTTTGAAACTGACACGGCGAAATTATGATCTAAAGACGATAACTCAATGACACTACAAATTCCCATCGGCCGAAACAATTTCAGAACAATAAAATCAAATCTAAGGCTATATAGCTTCCGCTAGTAAAATACTATTACATGAAAGTCAGTAACAAATTGAATATGATAAATAATGTTATTAATTATTATTTTTCTATACCCATATTTTATTTAATATTTGGCTATTCTTGTTTTGTAGGCAAGCATTGTTGACAAATTTATATTACTTGGATGACAATTATAAAAAAAGGTCAAAATGTAATTTTGACAAATGGCCAAAAGGTGATATGAATATCTTATTAGAGTCCGATCCAAACCTGATGATACTTGCGTAGAAAACTATTTTTAGTACTAGAAAGAGCAAGCAGTCATAATCAGAGAAACATCTATAGGGAGCGCTGGTTACGGTCACGCGTGAAAACATTGGTCTACTATTTGATCATTTGTCGTTTAGCCCTCGCTTCGTGCGGTGCGATATTCCGATACATTTTCCATCATTTATATACATTTTCAAACCTTGTGCTCATGTTAAGAAAATTTAAGATTATATTGTTAAAGGACATATTATGGATGATTTCCACTAAGAATTTATTATTCATGTACATTTTGACAGTGATACTGATTCTGTATACGGCTATTCGTCAGATGAAAACGGTTAATAAATATTTTATAAAAGTCTAGTTTTTTAATTTAATTTAATCTTTTTTTTATTTTTAATTTATTTATCTAGTGTTGAGGTTTACTTTTTCACTTGCTTTTGCGATGCAGTTATTAATAATAAAACTACAATTATTGTTGTACCTTGTATTCAAAAGAAGCTGGACTAA
Organism: Amphimallon solstitiale; assembly: GCA_963170755.1. Classification (NCBI taxonomy): domain Eukaryota; kingdom Metazoa; phylum Arthropoda; class Insecta; order Coleoptera; family Scarabaeidae; genus Amphimallon; species Amphimallon solstitiale. The sequence continues at coordinate 55,406,577 of OY720681.1, read as the reverse complement.
ATAGTTACGATTGCTTTGGTGTTGATATTTTTAGCACGGATAGTACAGAGTTTAAACCACGCTTCGCCCATCAAAGTATCATCAGGTTTGGATCGGACTCTACTTATGACAGTTCTGAAATGATTTTTATAGGTTATATTACTTGACAGATAAAACATCTCAAATTTGGCGCCATTTTAAATTATTGGCGCATTTCGGTTGATAAAGCGACTGAACCATGTAACTTAATTGCTTTATAAGAACACATCGAGAGTTTCAAGTGTCTTACTCAAAGCGAGTTTTAATTTAAAGGTAAGTTTCATAAACAACAACAACGGGTAAGTAACAAGATTCATTCTATTTACCAAGTAAATTTGCTGAATATTCTACCAAAATATGGAGACTGGTAGGTATACCGAAGACGTTATGGACAAAAATTATGCATACCTACATGCTTTCCGTAGCGTTATGATCAAAATTAATATATTTTGAGAAGAAACCAATATCGTCATACAATACAATAAAGACAATTCACTTTGATTCAATGGCTTTTTTACATTTAAATTTGAAAATTAGTCTTAGTTTTCATAAACACATAGGTATGAAAATATTATTTCACATCAGCTAACCTAACTATGGCAGTAAATATTTTAGACAAAATTGTACATTCCTTGTTTAGGCAGTTAAGAGAGACAAAAACATTCAGTTTGATTTAGTTTAGTATAAATGGAAATAAATGCACTAAAACTGAACAATAAAATAAAAGATATTCTGTCCAAGAAATTTATGTTAATATGTAAGATAGCGTGCAGAGAATAGGGTGAGAACATTTTCAAAATAAGAAATATATACTTAAACTTAATTGCAAAGTGAAATGAAGTTTTGGGATACATATTTTATTAATTACAAGTATACATATGGTTATTTACTTGGAAGTTGCGACCTACAGAATATATCTTCTCATAGTGTTGTTTCATTTCGATACGCAAAATCCTGTAAAATATTTATAACAAAATATACATGTAATATTGTTTCTTCAAAACTTTAGACGAAAATAATGAAAGTATATTTTAACATAAATATAAATTAGCTCATGCTGGTAATTTGATTTTATTATTTTAAATTTGGTACGATTATCATAGAATTTGAGGAAAAGACAGAACAACCACCATTTTAATTAGTTATTGAGGTCCTATTTAAAAAAAAAAGACCTCACTACCAAAAACTAAATTTCCCTCGTCAGTGGTCAAAACAATATTGCTGCTGGATCACTGGGAAATAACACACGTAACGTCCTTAATTAGTGACAACGTGAATATCTATATTGTATGAAACACTGTTTGGGACCCTATTATAACTTAGGTACCTACAGAAGTAAAATATATGGTTTTCTCTTTAATTACAATTTCTTTAATTGGCTTGTCTCTGATTTACTCATATTTCGCACGTACCTTCTATGTTCACAATAAATGCTGGAAGGCTAATCCTCCAGTCTGCACGCATTTAAAAGCACGCTGTATTAGAGATTCATGTCTTTGTTCTACAACTTTCTGTTCCCTTATCATTTTCGCCGCGAGATGGATGCGACTTTTCAACTCCTCAACGTCGTTTATTTCCGTTTCGTATACTATTTGCTTCAAGAAGCCCCAAAGGAAGTACTCTACTGGATGCAAGTCCGAAGAACGTGGTGGCCATGCGACCGGCCCTCCGCGACCCATCCACCGGTCCTCGAATTCTTGATTTAAGTATTCGCGAACGTTTGGAGTAAAATACGACGTCGCACCTTCGTGCTGGAACCACATTTTCACTCTAAGTTCAATAGGCACTTCTTCCAGTAAGGGCTGCAGTTCGTTCTTTAGAAAATCCAAATAAGATTGCTCCGTGACATTGTCAGGGAGTATGAATGGTCCAACGACGGAATTATCCATTATGCCAGCCCACACGTTAACACAGAACTGTTGTTCTTCAAATTCCTTCGCCCGTTCATTTTCAGCGTGAATATTGACGATTCCGTAGTTGGTGAAACATGCTTCATCCGTAAACAACACCTCCGATGTGAAGTTTGTATATTCGTTATGCTTGTTTATCAGCCACTGACAAAATCCCACACGAGCCGTGCAATCACCGGTCTCTAATGCTAGTACTTTTTCGCAATTAAAATAATTTGAACGCGATCCTTGCGTCTCCTTCAGTGTCCTCCAGACTACGTAATGAGAGACGTTCAGATCGCGGGCAATTTGTCTCGTACTGAGTGACGGGTTCTTTTCGACTGCTTCCAAAATTGCACCTTCCGCTTCTAAAACGTGGTTGCTTCTTTCACAACCACGTTCCTTATAAACGGGCTGTACATTACCGGTGTCTCGAGCACGTTGCACGACATTTGAAAATATACGTCTTCCAGGCAAATATCTGTTCGGGTACAATTCTGCATATCGTCGGCGAGCGGCAGCACCAACTTGTCCGCATTCACCATAAACTAGTAGCATGTCAACTAATTCACTACTGCTGAATTTATATGTCATTTCGATTTCACGAGAATTATTCTGGAGGAGTAATGTCTAAACTGGACTGTTACACGCAAACGAAAACACCAGAATAAATAACAATACATGAAAAATTACTTTAGACAAACACAATAACTAATTACACGACAATAATTTAACATAGTTAATGTAACATAGAACAAATGGATATAAAGAGGTTAGCGTCAACCTTTGTTTAATCAACGACTGCTGTCAGCTGTGCAATAGTAAACCCGCAATATGGTATACAGTCCGTTCTAAAACAGTTCGGTATTCTTGCAATTACAACATTGTTTTATGCAATTTATAGATATTTTTTATTAATATGATTTCATATTTTTATATTTATTGTATATTTATAAATCGATTTTGTTGATTATATATATCAATTTAATTTCAACCTGTATACAAGTGTTAATAGGAAATATTAGAACAAAATTCTTTGTCAGTAACGATAAAATTCACTTGATAAATTATAAGCTAGCGTTTAAACGGTTTTCTTTTTTCTCTATTTTTAGTAAATCATATTTTATTTTATTAAATGATTTGCACCTCGAACAGGTATGTGCGGTATAAAAGTATTCGAATATATCAAGAAAAATATAGGTACTTACCTAAATATAATACACAGTAAAACAAATAAAGATATAATATTCTTTTATATTTTACAAACATTATAGTTACAGAAATGAATAATTATGTAATGTACATTCTGGCAACATTAATCGCTATTTTAGTTTTAGGAAACAAAAGTAATATTGTTATAATAAATGATGAAATGACGACCCCCCTGCTTGTATACAGGTACAAGCACGCAAGATTAGAGACTGCATTACATTTTCTAAATTGCTATCTTGCTTTATAATCTTTGCTGCATGCTGAATACGATCTTTTAGTTCATCAACGTTGTTTAGTTTGGTCGTGTATACGATCTGTCTCATATAACTCCAAAAGAAAAACTCGATAGGACTTAAATCTGGGGAACATGGTGGCCATGCCACCGGGCCTCCCCGAGTAATGCATCGATCCTCAAATACATAGTTGAGGTATTTCAGAATATGGGGTCTAAAATATGGTGTCGAACCAGTATGTTGGAACCACATTTGTCGTCTAATGATAAAAGGGACATCCTCCAACAGTGGCTGCAAATCGTTTTCGAGAAATTGCCTATAAGTTTGCTTAGTGACACTGTCTGGAAGTATGAACGGTCCAATAATAGAATTGTCCACAATGCCAGCCCATACGTTCACTGAAAATCGCCCCACGTGGTTTTCTGTTGCCCACTGATCTTGATTGTGAATGTTAAAAATTCCATCTTGAGTAAAACATGCTTCGTCTGTAAACAAGATTTCTAGTGGAAAATCCACTCTCTCGGTATATCTCTCTATAAGCCACTGGCAGTATGCTATTCGTGCAGCATAGACGTCGGGTTCTAATGTGTTTTGCACAGATTGGCAGCCAGAAGAATTGGGCCGTGAAATCCCACAATCCTTTACTGCTCGGTGAACCGTGGCATAAGACATGTTCAAATCACGAGCAATTTGTCGTATGCTTGACGATGGATTATTTTGCATTGCATCGGATATTGCTTCTTCTAACTGCAGGGAACGTCTAGATTTATCACGACCAACGTTTAAGGAGACTGCTTGCAATGTACCTGTTTCACGAACACGATGGACAAGAGAACAAAACGTGGTGGCCGAAGGAAGGTGTCTGTTAGGGAATAGCTCTGCATATCTTCTGCGGGCGGCTGAATAATTTTGACCAGTTTCACCACATATCAATATCATGTCTACTAATTCACTGTTGGTGAATTTATGCTGAGACATTTCGTGCAAATATGTAAGAATTGTTTAAATTGTAAATAAAATTCACACTGATTTAGTACAATGTAACCTCGTATTTTCTAATATAATAAAACACACATGCAAGTACCTAACCAAACTAAAGCACTGTATTTTCACAAGTTTCTATTCAAACATCTTGTACAAGTTTGTGTATATTCAAAATCACAATTGTGTCACGACATAGAATGATAGGGCAAATTTGTTGATCTATTTTGAGTCAAGAAGACGACATGGAACGGCACATACCGCAAATGTCAATGAACTGCGGTGCCGGTGAAATATGTAAGTATAGTTCATCCTAAAACTATTTGCTCGTTATTAAGTAGCTTGCCAATTTTTCAATAGAATGATTTATCTCCATTTAATTTCTTATATTTCCATGGTCATCCCTGAAAATTAAATACCTTAAATTAATTGCAACCTGTATACCACATATTTGAAATTATAGTGAATGCATAAAGTAGTGTGATATGTAGATAATTATTAACTAATATTGCAATCTAAACTAAACTTATTCTTATATGTCAAAATTGCTTGTAGATAAATTCTTCATAAATGTGCACCAGTAGTTACCAAAATATTTAAGAATTGCAGGTTATATACAAATTTCTTTTGCTAAACAAATAAGTTATCATTTTGATTACAATGGAAATTTTATATTATCAATAGTGGGCTAAGTTAATTCATTCCCAGCTAGTCACTCAAATTAGTTCTACTTGCTTACCATGAATATTCAAAAAATATTCCGAGAAGAATGATCCAATTCAAAGTAATGATTAGAAATGATCAAGAATGCCAGTTAACCCCAGAAGGTAATTTTGATATAATACATGTTTAAAAATAACAGTATTTATATAGTACATAATTTTAATATGAAGAAAAATGAAAACAAAAAATGGTGTATGTATTTTTTAATTGGTCCAATTTCTTTCTCGATAAATAAAATAAGCAATATTTTGATGCTCGGAGAGTATATAGAAGTAGGTAGATACAAAGATTAATGATAAAATTATATTTCAAATCAATGGCAATTAGTTCAACTGGGAAAGTGCTCGTTAATTGAATTATTATTATCTTCATTCTGTGTTCTAATTCTGAGATAAATCCAATGAAAATAGTTAAATCAAAATTAATACAAATATCTGCATTTTTAAAAACTCTGGTCTTACCTATCGTTATTAAAATAAAAATGTCTACAATATGGTTGTGGATATTAAAACAGGCATTTACTTATTGGATTTTTTTATTTTATTTTTATAAAAACAGGTTGTCAAATTTATCAACGATTGCAATAAGCAGTACACCAAAAATCAGTAATATTCAATCATAAATATGATATTCACACAATAAATATCTTGTTAGCTTCACTGTTTTAATGTTGTTTACATGAATGAAAATTTTATAGTAAATGCTGGAATGATGAACCACCTGCTTGTATACAGATACAAGCACGCTGCATTAATGATTCCATTACGCTTTCCAAAATATTTTGTTCCATTATGGCTTTTGCTGCGTTCTGGATTTGATTTTTTAATTCATCAATATTATTTATTTTAGTTTTATATACTATCTGTTTCATACGACTCCACAGGAAAAACTCGACCGGGTTTAAATCTGGAGAACACAAGGGCCATGCGACTGGCCCACCGCGGGCAATCCATCGATCTTTGAACACATTATTTAAATATTCTCGAATGTTGCTAGTAAAATATGGTGTGGAACCATTATGTTGAAACCACATTTCTTGTCTAACTTCAAAACGTACTTGTTTCAACAATAATTTCAAATCATTTTCTAAAAAGTTCTTATAATTTTCATTAGTGATACTATCTGGAAGTATAAAAGGTCCAATAATAGAATTATCCAGTATGCCAGCCCATACATTTACTGAAAATCGACCCTCATTGCTTTCAGGTACCCACTGATGTTGATTGTGAATACTGAAAATTCCCTCTTGCGTTAAACATGCTTCGTCTGTGAACAATATTTCTAATGGAAAATCCACTTTCTCTGTATATTTATCGATAAGCCACTGGCAAAATTTTGTTCTTGTAGGATAAACGTCAGGCTCCAATGTGTGGTTTATTTGGCATTGGAATGAAGTCAGTCTTAATACTTGTGACTCCTTTAATCTTCGCCAAACTATGGATGAGGACAGATTCAAATCACGAGCAATCTGACGTATGCTTGAAGAAGGATTATTTTCTATTGCTTCTAAGATTGCCCCTTTTCTGTTTTGGCTACGTATAATTCTTGGATCGCATACTTTTTTGTTTCGGCGACGTACAGTTCTAGCATCGCATACTTGCAATGAACCTGTTTCACGGGCACGCTGAACAAGAGCTGTGAACATATAAGCAGAAGGTAGATATCTATCTGGGTATAGTTCTGCATATCTTCTCCGGGCACCACTATAACATTGTTTAGTTTCACCTAACACTAAAATCATGTCTACTAGTTCACTATTGGTAAACTTAGGCTGAGACATTTTTTAAAATATAAAATTATTTATTGAGTAAACAACATTTGTACTCATTGTGAAATTCATATATTAGTAACACTCAACAATTCATTGCAAATAAGCAAACTAAGTGAACTAGTTTCTTTGACTCTTATCGTATTTATATTACATTCCAAATTGAAAGTGCAGTACATGTAGAATAGCAATGTGAATCCTTTGATCAACTTCGACAATAGATTCCCATTTAATTTTTTATATACTTCATTATTATTCCTGAAAATTAAATACATCAAATTAATTAGTTTTATTACTGTGTACAAAATGTTTAAAATAATATAAATGCTATGAATAAGAAGTCATTTTAATTGAGACATTATTAACTCATATTAAAAATTTTATGAACTTTTATTTCACATTAATCTGAAAAGCAAAAAAGATACAAACTGAAAGTGAAATATCATAATTGGAAGCAGTAAAGTACCTAAGATTAGTAATTAAAGAAAGCAAGTAGATACAAAAAATAATGAAAATATTATTATTATTTCAAACCTTGTTTCAAATTAACATTTAATCCGATTTGGAAAAGTAAATGTTACATGGTTGATTCAGAATCTGATTTTACATTTATTAATACATACCGGGTCATTCATGGAACAATAGCAATAACTCTACATTCACCATATGCTTTCTGTAGCCAGAAACATGCAAACAACCATTACTTCTATCGCGAATAAAATTGTCATTGGCGTTGTTCTTTCCGCCAACACTTGAAATGCTCATCCACGTACCAGGTTGCACTGATCGATTTCATTCATATACACCTTGGCAATCTCCTAACGCCTTCCTAATATTGCATCTTGGTTGTGCATCCTCAATCATAAAAACATCCGTGCATAAAAATAACAAAAACATATTCTCTAAATCACAGATTACAAGAGATGGCTCAGTCAAGCCAAAATTTTTATCCGCGTTTTGTATTGCCTCGGGTCAAATATAGATGACGCCGACATCAAAAAATTACAGTTTTCAATAACACTAAGCAAATAGCGGGAGATTCAAAATGTATTTGGTAGCGGGAAATTCAAAAGAAAGTTTATTACAAATTAGGGTTTAATACCGCGAGATCAAAAATTATATTGATAAAGGTTTGTCATGGAATGTAAAACATCTGTCTTAAGTTATATCATTAAGTGTCATACTCTCATTAATATTTGTCATTATAAGAGAAAATATAATGACAAATATTGACAATATGACACTTAATGATGTAACTTAAGAGGGACGTTTTACATTCCATGGCAAACCTTTATCAATATAATTTTTGATCTCGCGGTACATGATCACCACTGTCATCAAATTGCATACTATTTACTAGTTCTCGTAGTAATGAGGAATCATTTGTAAGGAAAACAGTATACAGTACAATATTCAATTACAATGCTGTAACCACACAATAATGTTTTAAAGAAAAGAATTACTTAAATAATTACACTTTAATATTATTACGTAGAAAAGGTACAAAGTACATTTATGATTATTAATAAGTAACATCTAACACATGTTTTAGTTAAATTACCAGTACAAAAATAAAGTAACGAACAATAGCATAATCTACCAAAAGTAGAATATTCGACTAACAAACATATTCTTAACAATAAAATAGAATTTCTGGCGAAAAAGCCCAAGTACCCACTCATTATACTACAAAGTAGAGAAAAAGTACATTTATGATTACTATTGAAAAATTATAACTAACATCCAACACATGTTTTAGTTAAATTACCAGTACAAAAATAAAGTAACGAACAATAGCATAATCTACCAAAAGTAGAATATTCAATTAACAAACATATTTTTAACAATATGATAGAATATCTGTCGAAAAGCACAAGTACCTACTCAATATACTACAAAGTAGAAAAAAAGTACATTTATGATTACTATTGAAAAATTATAACATCCAACACGTATGTTTTAGTTAAATTACCAGTACAAAAATAAAGTAACGAACAATAGCATAATCTACCAAAAGTAGAATATTCGACTAACAAACATATTCTTAACAATAAAATAGAATTTCTGGCGAAAAAGCCCAAGTACCCACTCATTATACTACAAAGTAGAGAAAAAGTACATTTATGATTACTATTGAAAAATTATAACTAACATCCAACACATGTTTTAGTTAAATTACCAGTACAAAAATAAAGTAACGAACAATAGCATAATCTACCAAAAGTAGAATATTCGACTAACAAACATATTCTTAACAATAAAATAGAATTTCTGGCGAAAAAGCCCAAGTACCTACTCATTATACTACAAAGTAGAAAAAAAGTACATTTATGATTACTATTGAAAAATTATAACATCCAACACGTATGTTTTAGTTAAATTACCAGTACAAAAATAAATTAACGAATAATAGCATAATCTATCAAAAGTAGAATATTCAACTAACAAACATATTTTTAACAATATGATAGAATATCTGTCGAAAAGCACAAGTACCTACTCAATATACTACAAAGTAGAAAAAAAGTACATTTATGATTACTATTGAAAAATTATAACATCCAACACGTATGTTTTAGTTAAATTACTAGTACAAAAATAAATTAACGAATAATCGCGTAATCTAACAAAAGTAGAATATTTTTTGAAGGAATTTTAGCAAATTTGTAAATATAAGATCACATGATATCAGCTGTTTTTGTTGACATTCGATGGTGCTTCTAAAATCGTAAAAAAGTCATGAGTAAACATACAAATTGACCTAAATTGTGTGATTATGTGAAATAAACATCAATTATCGTGATTGTCATTATTTCAATGATGTATACAATGAGATGTAACCAGCTAAATCTGATTTATTTTTTATCTCCATTTCGCTACGTTTGCATTCATAATTTTATAAGAAAAAGTTGTTCAGTTAGATGTCCTTTATAAGGTACACTAGTCATTTTGTTCGACACCTCAGCTACTTCATCGGTTCAACTGGCACATTCTAGAAATAAGCCAAACTCACTGCATCAGCTTCTCACGACACTGTATATTTAATGTTATGTTCATTAACAACAATATAATAAACCTTTTTCAGATCACTGCCTTTACTTAGCTGTTCGCATTCCTCGGAAAATTATGCGGAATAAATGCAGTTGAGGTAACGGGCGAGTTTTGGCAAAATAACTAGTGTACCCTATAAAGGACCTCTAATTGAACAACTTTTACTTATAAAATTATGGGTGCAAACGTACAGAAATGGAGATAAAAAATAAATTAGGTACTGACCGAGTGAATTTTGCAGGTTACATCACATGTAAGATATCCCATATAGATCATTGAAATAATGAAAATTACAATAAATGATGTTTATTTCACATTATCACACACAATTTAGTTCAATTTGTATGTTTTCTTATTACTTTTATTCAATTTTAAAAGCACCATCGAATGTCAACAAAACAGCTGATATACACGTGATCTCATCCGCCGGAAGCCGCCCATTCTAAGTTAGATGCGGTCTAACGGACTCAAACGAATGGTATTTACTGAGTAGAGGCCCATCTAAATCGTCGTCTATATTTCAAAATTACAGGCAAATTAGTTTAAAATACGTTAATTATTGACAGATTTGTAGTTTATTTTATTTCCTTTTAATACTTATTTGTAAATTACATGCGAATCCGTAACAAAATATGTAATAAAATATAAATTATTTATAGATTTGTAGTTTATTTTATTGGCTTTTAATATTTATTTGTAAATTACATGCGAATCCGTAACAAAATATGTAATAAAATATAAATTATTTATAGATTTGTAGTTTATTTTATTGGCTTTTAATATTTATTTGTAAATTACATGCGAATCAGTAACAAAATATATAATAAAATGTAAATTATTTATAGATTTGTAGTTTATTACATATACCATGTTTTTTAAAATTATATAAAATTATTAAAGAAGTAGGTATGTTGTGAAATAGAAAGTGGTGGGAAAGGAATATAGTCAAAAAATAGCTGTATAATATGAAAGTAACCAATATGCCCCCCGCCCCTGCACCGCGCCACACAACAAAACAAAATACGATAAATGAATGGAAATTGCAATGAAAAACTTAACCATAAATACTTCGAATGTAATAACGTACTTGTTTATTTGCATTTTAAAATTAATAACTGGAATTTTCGCAGGCGCATCATTTGCTTCAAAGTGTATTATAATTGTTTTCATATAAAATACCAATTTTTATAAGGTTTGATTAAAAATTTGCTGCAATGGCATAGTAAAATTCACCTTTTTTTATAAATCGACTTTTTACTGGTTATAATTAAATCACTAGGAGTCGTGCCAACAAATACCTTTACTAAGTTTCATTAATAAAATTGTTTCGGTTAAGTATAAAAACGATTCTTCGGTAGTAGGTAATACAAGAATTTATTAATTTATGTTTAAATGTTGCCATGGTTATAATCACTACTTTCGCATTCTTTTCCCTTGATTATATATAATATTTGTTTAAGTCTAGAATAGTCTAGATGATAGTACATACTATACATGAGCGAGATAGAGGAATACGGTTTTGTTTCACTCAGACTAGACCAACTCGTGTTTTGTCGGCTCTCGGGGAAACCGGTAAGTAATACACTGCCCGAGAGCCGACAAAACACGAGTCGGTCTAGCCTGAGTTAAATTGAACGTATTCCTCTATCTCACCCATGCACACACTAGCAGTCACCATAAACCATCTACCTCTATTATCCATTTTTTTAGATTTCCCTTATTACCTTTTGCATACGTAAATAATTTCCTATTTAAACCTGTTTCATGTTATAAACGAACTTACATAAATATTTTATATTTTGTTTGAAAAAAGTGGTTTTTAAAAAATGTCTGTGTGTCTGTGATCACGATAGCGGTCAAACGGCTATAGCTATCTATTCCAAATTTTGCAATTAGTAGTATAATCTCCCTCTTGAGAACTGATTAGTTTTTCAGTAAAATCGGTAGACCGGAAGTAGCAGTTTACTTCAGTGAAAAAATCGAATTTTGCCAATATTTCGTCAACTACTAAGTTTACACAAATTTATAAAGAATTCATGTACTTAAAATTAAAATTGAGAACAATTTTATTTAAAAAGTTTTTCGAAATTCCTACCGGAAGTAGGACTTTTACTCTTATCGAAAATCAGTTTTTTGCGAATATTTCGCAAGTCATGCTTTTTAGACAAGTACGTTACGAGTATAAAAGTATTTGAAACATAATTTTCAATATCTTTTGTATAAAAAAAATTTCAAAATTCACACCGGAAGTACCACTTTTACTCTTATCGAATAGCGATTTTTTGCAAATATGTCGTAAGTTATACATTTATGAAGAGTACGAAAGTATTTAGAACTGGATTTGCAATATTTTTTGTATATATGAAATTTCAAAATTCGGACCGGAAGTAGCACTTTTACTCTTAGCGAGTAGCACTTTTTTGATAATATCTTGCAAAGTATGCATTCTATAGAAATTTATTAAGAGAATAGAAGTACTTAGAATAGGATTTTGAATAATTTTTGTGTAAAAAAAATATAGTATAGTTTGAAACGCTCATATATTTGGATGATATTTAAATGGATTCAGTATCATCACCCGGCAACTTCGCGCTAAATTTTGGCTAAAATTGCATAAAGAGTCCGCTGTAGACTATCATATAAAACTTTATCAAAAATGAGGTGTGGCCACCACACGACTTTCTTATACGTATGAGTGTTTCAAATTATAGAATTTTAAGAATTTTTTTATACAAAAATTATTCAAAATCTTATTCTTAGTACTTCTATTCTTTTAATAAATCTTTATAGAATGCATACTTTGCAAGATATTATAAAAAAATTGCTACTCGCTAAGAGTAACAGTGCTACTTCCGGTTCGAATTTTGAAATTTCATATATACAAAAAATATTGCAAATCCAGTTCTAAATACTTTCGTACTCTTCATAAATTTATATAAAATGCATAACTTACGACATATTTGCAAAAAATCGCTATTCGATAAGAGTAAAAGTGATACTTCCGGTGTGAATTTTGAAATTTTTTTTATACAAAAGATATTGAAAATTATGTTTCAAATACTTTTATACTCGTAACGTACTTGTCTAAAAAGCATGACTTGCGAAATATTCGCAAAAAACTGATTTTCGATAAGAGTAAAAGTCCTACTTCCGGTAGGAATTTCGAAAAACTTTTTAAATAAAATTCTAATCAATTATCTAAAAAAATGGATAATAGAGGTAGATGGTTTATGGTGACTGCTAGTGTGTGCATGGGTGAGATAGAGGAATACGTTCAATTTAACTCAGGCTAGACCGACTCGTGTTTTGTCGGCTCTCGGGCAGTGTATTACTTACCGGTTTCCCCGAGAGCCGACAAAACACGAGTTGGTCTAGTCTGAGTGAAACAAAACCGTATTCCTCTATCTCGCTCATGTATAGTATGTACTATCATCTAGACTTAAACAAATATTATATATAATCAAGGGAAAAGAATGCGAAAGTAGTGATTATAACCATGGCAACATTTAAACATAAATTAATAAATTCTTGTATTACCTACTACCGAAGAATCGTTTTTATACTTAACCGAAACAATTTTATTAATGAAACTTAGTAAAGGTATTTGTTGGCACGTGTTGAAATAAGTATATCAAATAAACTAATATATGTGTCGCCACCTATCGGACATGTTCCTTGTTATAACTCTGTATAGGTAGAAATAAAAGTCAGTTGCATGTGAGCACATTCTAGATTAACACGTGTTTTATTTGCCTCTACACTGTGCATATACCTCACAGATATAAACTTAATAGGTTATTGGCCCTGAGAAATTAGAGGTACAAAAAGAACCAGTATTGTGTTGTGAGAATGGCTAGTACAAGTTATATCGCATGTATACCAAAATTAAAAGGTCGCGAGAATTACGCGGAATGGGCGTTAGCGGCAAGAAATGTTTTAATTCTTGACGGGTTAGAAAAATGCATCGATGGAACAGAAACTGAAGAATCCAAGGTCACTCAAGCGAAAGCGAAACTGATTTTGACGATTGATACTTCGTTGTTCATCCATATAAAAGAAACGAAGACGGCTCAAGAATTTTGGACAAAGTTGGAGAAGCTATATCATGACTCCGGCTTCACAAGGAAAATAACTTTACTAAGGTCATTGATTTCGGCTCGTCTAGAGAATATGGAAGACATGGCGTCCTATGTCAATCACGTGATAGATACATCACAGAGATTGCGCAGTACGGGTTTTAAAATAGACGAAGAATGGGTAGGATCTTTACTTCTGGCCGGACTACCAGAAAAATATTCACCAATGATAATGGCCATAGAGCATAGTGGAATAGAAATTACAACAGATGCAATAAAAACAAAGTTATTAGAAATAGAGGACGATAAAGCAGGTAACGCGTTTATCAGCAGAGTGGGAAATCATAGAAGAACTAGTGACTATAGAGGAAGTAAGGTTGGCAGCAAAAATCCAACTTCAAATATAACAAAAATGACAGGTACAATTACCAAGAAAGAAATTCGTTGTTATAGATGTAAACAGATTGGACATTTTAAAAGTAACTGTCCTAGTTTAAAATCGAATAATAGTAGCTCAGAAACAGGAAGTGTGTTTAGTGCAGTATTTCTAAACGGACATGCATTTAGTAAAAACGATTGGTATATGGACTCCGGAGCAAGTGTACATATAACCGCAAATAAACACTGGTTAAATGAGGTTAAAGAAACGCAGAAACTAAACGAAATAATTCTTGCTGATAAATCAAAAATGGAAGTGGAAGGTAGTGGTAACATAAACATTACTACAGTGATAAAAGGTAAAAACTTTGAAGTGTTAGTCAAAGACGTTCTTTACGTTCCACAAATAGCCACAAATCTTTTATCTGTAAGTCAGCTTATAAGGAATGGCAATAAAGTAACTTTTTGCGATGAGGGATGTCACATTTACAACAGAAATGGTCAGTTGGTTGGTGCAGCAAAGTTAGTTAACAACATGTACAAACTGGATATAAAAGAATCTAAGCAATGTTTTTTAGCAAGAGGAAATCCAATGTCTGTGAAAACTTGGCATCGTCGACTAGGACATATTAATGAAAATGACATGAAAAAAATGGCAAAAGAAGCAGTTACAGGTATGTCATATAAAGATGAAAATAGAATTAACAAGCACAATTGTGAGACATGTAATGAAGGAAAACAGAGCAGGTTGCCGTTTCCAGAGAAAGGATCTCGGGCTAGTCAGTTACTAGAAATAGTTCACTCTGATGTATGTGGTCCAATGGAAGAGAAATCTATTGGAGGTGCCAAATACTTTCTTACATTCAGAGACGATTGTAGTAAAATGTTTTTCGTATATTTCTTAAAAACTAAGGATGAGGTATTTGAATATTTTAAACAATTTAAATACATGGTAGAAAACCAAATTGAAAAGAAAATTAAGATTTTTAGGAGTGATAATGGCACAGAGTACACAGGTAAGGCATTTCAGAATTTTCTTAAAGAAAACGGCATAGTGCATCAGACAACAAACACTTATACTCCAGAACAAAATGGTTCTGCAGAACGTTTAAACAGAACTATTGTTGAAAAAGCAAGATGTATGTTGTTTGACGCCAAGCTCGATAAGAAATTTTGGGCTGAGGCAGTTAACACTGCTGCATATTTACATAACAGAAGTACAGTATCAGGATTAGAAAATGTAACACCACTGGAAAAATGGAATGGAAAAAAACCTGACATCAGTAACTTAAGAATATTTGGTAGCAAAGTGATGACACACATTCCAAAAGCAAATAGGAATAAATTGGATAAGAAATCAAAGAAAACAATTCTTGTAGGCTATAGTGAAACCACCAAAGGATACAGACTGTATGACCCAGAGATGAATAACATAATAATATCCAGAGATGTGGAGATAATGGAAGAAATTGAAGATGATTTATTAATAATAAATAACATTCCAGAGGAAGTTAATTCAGTGGGGGATTATACAGAAGAAAGGGATGCTGAAATAAACACCATTGTTGAAGAAACTGAACATGAATCATCATGTGAAGATACAAATAATATAAACACAAGTGATGAAGAATATATTACGAAGACTGAAGTGGTTCCAGTGCAACAGATCAGAAGGACAACACGACAACTGAAACCCAAAGAATTTAAAGACTTCATTAGCTACATGTGTGCTGCAGATCTCAAGATGGATGATCCTATTACCGTGGAGGAGGCACTCTCAAGACCTGATTCAGAAATTTGGCAAAAGGCTATGTCTGAGGAAATAGAAAGTTTTGAAGAAAACAAAGCCTGGGAAATAGTGAATCGGCCACCAGATTCTTCAGCTACGTTGGTGAAGTGCAAGTGGGTGTTCAAGAAAAAGATAAACTGTGAAGGTGAAGTGAGGTATCGTGCTAGGTTGGTTGCAAAAGGGTTCTCACAGAAAGAAGGAGTGGATTATGATGAAACTTTTTCTCCTGTAATAAGGTTCTCAAGTTTAAGATTATTATTTGCATTATCTGTTAAATTAAGTTTAGATATTAGACATCTAGATGTAAAAACAGCTTTCTTGAATGGTTTTTTAAAAGAAAATGTTTTCATGGAAATACCAGAGGGTGTGAACTATAGGAATGAAAACAAATGTTTAAAATTAAATAAAGCTATATATGGGCTTAAACAATCATCCAGAGCATGGAATGATAGAGTAAATAATATCTTGTTAAAGTTAAATTATGAAAGGTCTAAGCATGAACCATGTATTTATATAAAGAAAAAGGGGGATAAGATTACAATTGTTGCTGTTTATGTTGACGATTTTTTTATCTTTTCTAATGATATGAATGAGACCGATAGTGTTAAACAAGGTTTAAGCTCTAAATTTAAAATAAAAGACTTAGGTAGAATTAAAGAATGTTTAGGCATGGAAGTAGGGTTTGATAAAGAAAATAATGTTATAACTTTAAGTCAAAAGAATTATATTATTAAACTACTTGACAAATTCAATATGCTAGAAGCCAAAACAGTCAAAACGCCTATGGAAATGAAATTGGACTTAAAGAGCGATAAAAATGCAGTAAGAAGTCAGTGTCCTTATCAAAATTTAATTGGCAGTCTTATGTACTTAGCGGTTTTGACTAGACCTGACATATCTTACAGTGTGAGTTTTCTAAGCCAGTTCAACAATAATTATGATGAAAGTCATTGGAAATATGCTAAACGAATTTTAAGATATTTGAAAGGGACTGTTAATTATTGTTTAATTTTTTCAAAAAATGAGATGAATTTACAAGGTTTTGTAGATGCCGATTGGGGTAGCAACAGTATAGATCGGAAATCTTATTCTGGTTATGTTTTCAATTTTGGTGGGTCTGCAATATCATGGGAGAGTTCCAAACAGAAAACAGTTGCTCTATCAAGTACTGAAGCTGAGTACATGGCAGTTTCAGAGGCTGTTAAAGAAGCTGTATACTTAAAAGGCATGCTATTAGAATTAACAGGAGATGATAGTTGTGTTAGTTTATATAATGATAATCAAAGTGCAATAAGTTTAGCTAGTAATCCTGTTTATCACAAACGCAGTAAACATATTGACATACGGCATCATTATATAAGGGAATTAGTTTCAAGAGAAGTTGTAAGATTAGAATACTTGCCATCAGAAATTATGCCGGCAGATATCTTAACAAAAACTTTAGGTGCAGAGAGGCATCAGAAATTATTAAAACTGCTGGGCATACATTTCTAAAATGTAGTTTAGTTGATAAGTGGGGGTGTTGAAATAAGTATATCAAATAAACTACAGTGACTATATCAGAGACAGTGGTGACAATACAACCTAAGCCCCGCCCATCCGCCATGATGTGGCAAATTCAAATAGAATTTGCATAGCTGGGGATATCAATTTTAGAAAAATACGGAATAATACAAATATTTATAAGAAAAACAAATTCATATTCAATAAAAAAACATTTATTTTAATATAATAATTGCTAATATAACCACAAAACATTACAAAAAGTCAAAAAAAAAGCATAATAAGTGTAGAAAAAAAACATATATTATATATGGGAAGCAACAGATTTGCTTGCATATTGTTTGCTACTCTTTTTAAATACAATTTTAGAATAAATCTTTAGCCTGTATACAATGTATCGTTTGACAATTTTAGTTCTAAGCTGGTGACAATTGGGAATATATGGAAAGTCTATACAAGCAATTTGATTAAAAAAAAAATCTGTTACTTTAATATTTTGAGAAGAAACTATTGATATATATTTGCGGAAAATATATTCCATTTCTACAAAAAAATAAAACAACTCTTCTGTCACAAAAAAAAGGGTATTCTCTTTAAAGCGTTTTATAGTTGTAAATCTAGTGAACCGTTTAGTTAATGGTGTTTTTGAACCTGCAGCATCTATACAACCTTTACACGTTTTGCTCGTTTTCATTATGCTCTGCATAATGTATCCACAAATACTATACAAAGAATTTAATTCACTAAAATTTAAATTTATTGGAGAATCATTTATTTCAGTCGGAATTATTACCTCATCATACTGAGGCTTTGTCTGACCAAGCACATCTAAAAACCCAGACAGAAATTGTCTTTCATCTTCTTCATAGCTGCTATTATCACAATTTTTTAGGTACTGTGACACACAGATTAATTTTAAATTATTTTTAACCTGAAGGGCATTCGGAATTACCTGTTTACTTCTCAAAACACTAAATAAATTTTCTAAACAGTCTTGGGAAAATCTACTTGTTAGCACAAATTTATATTCTTTCGTATCTAGCAAGTGAGCTTGTATTTCCAACATGGACTGTGTTGATATCAATACACCGGTCTGTGATGGTTTCCACAGTTTCTTGTGACCTACTTCTATTTTAGCAAATACATACATAAAGTCTTGCAAAAAAGCAGTTGCATCATTATATGCAGCATGATTAAACTTGCTTAATGCACAACTTGGATGACGGGATGTCATTAAGTAAAACCATCTTTCTACTTGATCTAAAAACCAAGCAGTGGTAAGGTAAGCAGGTTTGTCAAGCTCTTCAGAAAGAAATTTCAAAGCACTGCTCACAGTATGGCTTACTACATTAGTCGATGCTGACACTTTCATTTTCTGAAAATGGTTTGGCATAAGGTCTTCCTCACTTAATTTTGGTGCCAACTTGAAAGAGAGGTCCTTCTGATGAATAATAAGCTCAGCAATGTGGCTTGCACAGACTTCTTTGGTTGGCAAATTGTACTTTTCCTTAATGTCTTCTGGTAGGTGAATAACCTTATTTGTCATAAACATTGCCTTTATGTTTTTAAACAGATGTGGCACATCAGCAAAAACATATATTGGATTTTCAAGATTTAGTGGATGGTCAATTTTGTTTTTAATTTCTGAATGTCTTCCAGCTGTTATGCCCCAAGTTCTCCACAGTGCTCGATTAGCAGGCCCCATATCTGAAGTAACACTCAGAATATTTAACCCTAGACTCTGGGTTCTTTTAAAAATAGTTCTTATTATTTCCACAAAAACAGCTCCATTGATTGAGTCTGCAGTAAAGTAATATGCCACTACTTGTTTCCACCTGGTGTTCGCACCTCCTAACATAAACACCAGAACATGAGTAGCCATTCCAGTGTGATCAGGTAATGTTACATCACCAAACATCTTACTTAAAGAAGAATCGTAAGTTCTTCCTGGAATTATTGCCATCTCATCTAAAACCAGCATACAGTCCATTTCATGAGGTTCGAACGACTCCACTTTGATTTTCAAAAAATCAAACACTTCATCTAAAATACCACTATCGAACTTTAGATTCTGTAAGCGTCTTTGTAATGTACGTATGGAAGGTAGTGGATATCCTTGTTTTAAAAGTTCCCTATACCCATTACCCCCACAACTAAATTTCAGTTTTAGGGATCTCATTGTTGTTTGGTTACTCCATCTCATTAATTTGGTGCTTGTTTTTTGTTTCCTCTTTTTCAATGCATTTATTTGGTCCTCATTAAATATCTGCTTTAATAAGGGATACTCTTCCACTCTGACTGCTTGACTCCTATTTGCAAGTGTTTTCTTCGTATTTCTAAGCAGTCGCTTATAGTTCTTCGCCTTCCTTTTTTCTTTAATATACATATTTTCATATTTCGCCAACTTGGCAAGTAAGTCTTTATCAGGAACAGTTTGCGAGATATCACCTTCTCTTGAATCTTCGCTGTCTTTACTTGAAGTAGATGATATAACTGTATATGAAACGGAAGGTCCAGCTTTTTCTTCATGGTGAGAAACAATTTGCAGAGGTTCAGGTGGTACCCCATCTAGAAGAATACATAAGTAAATATATATATATAATTTACATATTGAACTCGACAAAGAATTATTTTTTATTAGGAAACTTACCCAATGTTTCAGGTGTCATGTTATAAACTTCAGAAGTTGAAAATGTCCTTTTCCTTGGGGCTTTTCGTTTCGGTATCTCAGGTGGTTTAAAAGAGAAAATTGTGGGCACACTGTTTACTTTCAATTTTCGTGTACCATCAACCCGTGTTCGTTCCCACATTTCAGGAGCAAAATGGACCTAAAAAATATATAAGTAATATAGTAAATTCTTTATTTCTACTAAGAAGCATCATTGTTCAGAATAAGCTCTTTGGAGTCCTAGCATAACTAGATAACAATGATAACTATCATATAAAAGCAATGTATTTTTCAAATCTCATGATGAAGTCATAATAAAACATGTTTTTGAGACAGCATATCTGTCATAAAATATACTGATGCCATTTTCCAACCCCTGAACAGGACCCCTTCAATTAATTGTTAACAATAACGTCACTGTAACCTACTGAAATTCACTGCATTTTCTCATTCTTACCTCACATAAACATGAATAATCTGTTACTGTCCACTTGTCCCTTTTCATTTTAATGAGCCATTCCTTTCTCCTTACTGGATTTTTAGGAAATCGTTTCATTAAATATCCTTTCTTGGCTGAATTGTTGCAACCTACAGCAGCACACCCAGGCATAGCTAGTCCACTGCTAAAGCAACCAAATCAATATTATTTGTATTTAAATGCCTGAATATAGGTCATATAACACTCACACGTGCGAGCACTCTGATTACAAATGAACAATTTCCACCAAAACAATAAAATATCTATTGAAAACGTAGGTTTTGCACTATGAACACACCTATTACTTCTCAATGTAAACAAGACAACTTTGCCTCTTAATGGCTGCCGCTACCACGTGACTCAGTCAACCAATAGGAAAGTGAACACCCTATTGTCACCACTGTTTCTTATCTAGTCACTGTAAAATAAACTAATATATGTGTCGCCACCTATCGGACATGTTCCTTGTTATAACTCTGTATAGGTAGAAATAAAAGTCAGTTGCATGTGAGCACATTCTAGATTAACACGTGTTTTATTTGCCTCTACACTGTGCATATACCTCACAGATATAAACTTAATAGCACGACTCCTAGTGATTTAATTATAACCAGTAAAAAGTCGATTTATAAAAAAAGGTGAATTTTACTATGCCATTGCAGCAAATTTTTAATCAAACCTTATAAAAATTGGTATTTTATATGAAAACAATTATAATACACTTTGAAGCAAATGATGCGCCTGCGAAAATTCCAGTTATTAATTTTAAAATGCAAATAAACAAGTACGTTATTACATTCGAAGTATTTATGGTTAAGTTTTTCATTGCAACTTCCATTCATTTATCGTATTTTGTTTTGTTGTGTGGCGCGGTGCAGGGGCGGGGGGCATATTGGTTACTTTCATATTATACAGCTATTTTTTGACTATATTCCTTTCCCACCACTTTCTATTTCACAACATACCTACTTCTTTAATAATTTTATATAATTTTAAAAAACATGGTATATGTAATAAACTACAAATCTATAAATAATTTACATTTTATTATATATTTTGTTACTGATTCGCATGTAATTTACAAATAAATATTAAAAGCCAATAAAATAAACTACAAATCTATAAATAATTTATATTTTATTACATATTTTGTTACGGATTCGCATGTAATTTACAAATAAATATTAAAAGCCAATAAAATAAACTACAAATCTATAAATAATTTATATTTTATTACATATTTTGTTACGGATTCGCATGTAATTTACAAATAAGTATTAAAAGGAAATAAAATAAACTACAAATCTGTCAATAATTAACGTATTTTAAACTAATTTGCCTGTAATTTTGAAATATAGACGACGATTTAGATGGGCCTCTACTCAGTAAATACCATTCGTTTGAGTCCGTTAGACCGCATCTAACTTAGAATGGGCGGCTTCCGGCGGATGAGATCACGTGTATATCAGCTGTTTTGTTGACATTCGATGGTGCTTTTAAAATTGAATAAAAGTAATAAGAAAACATACAAATTGAACTAAATTGTGTGTGATAATGTGAAATAAACATCATTTATTGTAATTTTCATTATTTCAATGATCTATATGGGATATCTTACATGTGATGTAACCTGCAAAATTCACTCGGTCAGTACCTAATTTATTTTTTATCTCCATTTCTGTACGTTTGCACCCATAATTTTATAAGTAAAAGTTGTTCAATTAGAGGTCCTTTATAGGGTACACTAGTTATTTTGCCAAAACTCGCCCGTTACCTCAACTGCAGTTTACCCAATTAGGCAAGGCTTTTGTATCCTGCCTGTACGCCCCACACACAACGCACCTATCCATTCCTGAATTCTAAAAATGCCTTATGTTAACTTAATAAAATTATCATATTACTTTTTACAGAACTTACGGTACGATTATAACACTAACACTAATAAGTTCAAAGTTGTAAGAAAAACAGGAAAAAACACAACGAATAATGTTTTTTAAGTTAAAAGTAATAAAAACATAAAGAAAACGTTTAGCAACATATACAAATGTACAAAACTTATTTGCTGGATGACTTTCATTATAGTGACAGCGCTAGTAGCGACATCTCAAAAATATTCGGTTAAAGTCATGATTCAAATTTACTTATAGGTCTCTTGTTTCTCAACCGTGGCGTCATCTACTAATGACCCAGTTAGGTAGATTAGGCGGCAAAACCCCGTATTTAAGTGAACCATCTTATCTAATCTCTTCTCTAAATAGGCCATACTTTATACTCTTCATGGAACTCTTGACAGCGCGTAGTGGTTGTAATGCGAACTAGACTCTTACATTACAAACCGCGCGTAAATACAAATCTAAAATTGAATATATATCTTTGAGTATAATATACAGGTTCATTGAACATTACAAAAGTTATACACTGATTAACATGAGCAATTTATATTCAAATTATTATTAAATAATGTTTATCTGTTGCTGTTAGAATTTTAAATATATAATCATTATCTTATGTAAATATGTATATAAATTGTTTTTACTTTGTTATTTTATTGAGGACACGATCCTACAAATGTCCAACAATGTATTCGCTTATAAATTACATACATACAATATTGAGTTAATATAATGTACCTATTTCACAAATCCGATGGTTTTTATACACTTTAGCAGGATGTTGATTTTGTAAATAAATTTGTACATACACGACAATAATTCTTTACATTTGCGCACTATTTACACTTACGTATTCATCTAAATATGGAAAGAAACCTGTCTTTCGGTGAAGTGCTATCAGTATGTACACGTGATCACAGAATACTTGACTATCTACGACTATAGTTCCTCAAAACTTGAAGTCTAAATAACGAATGAACACGAATGAAACTCAATGCAAACAATACAACGCAACTATTTGATTATGAATGATAAACGACGCATATAATTTTAGGTTAGGATTTTCACAAATAACGCGCCATTGCTGTTATGACGATTCGTATTCGGTAAACTTCGTATATCATCTACTAGCGCTTAGTGCTTGTAATAGGAACTAAAATAAAATTCAAAATTGGCAAAACCCGTAACCAGGTCTTGAATAACAATAATGATCGATAATTAACTTCAGATCGGTTCCCGATGCGTCTGCTGATCACAGAATGTAAACATGACACAAATTGTACCTGCATAATGGTGTCTTGTATCCTTCTTATCACATATTTATACATGGGCGAGATAGAGACTACATTAAAAAAATGAGGTGTGGCCACCACACGAGTTTCTTATACGTATGAGCGTTTCAAACTATGCAATTTTAAGAATTTTTTTATACAAAAATTATTCAAAATACTATTCTAAGTACTTTCATTCTCTTAATAAATCGCTATAGAATGCATACTTTGCAAGATATTCGAGAAAAAGTGCTACTCGCTAAGAGTAAAAGTGTTACTTCCGGTCCGAATTTTGAAATTTCATGTATACAAAAAATATTGCAAATCCAACTCTAAATACTTTTGTACTCTTAATAAATATATATAGAATGCATAATTTACGACATATTTGCAACAAATCGCTATTCGGTAAGAGTAAAAGTGATACTTCCGGTCCGAATTTTGAAATTTTTTTATACAAAAGATATTTAAAATTATCATTTAAATACTTTTATACTCGTAACGTACCTGTCTAAAAAGCATGACTTGCAAAATATTGGCAAAAAACTGATTTTCGATAAGAGTAAAAGACCTACTTCCGGTAGGAATTTTGAAAAACTTTCATAATAAAATTTTTCTCAAAATTAATTTTGAGTACATATGAATTCTTAATAAATTTGTTTAAAATTAGTACTTGACGAAATATTGGAAAAATTTAATTTTTTCACTGAAGTAAACTGCTACTTCCGGTCTACCGATTTTACTGAAAAACTACTCAGATCTCAAGAGGGAGATTAGATACGTAAATACAAAATTTGGAATTGATATCACAGCGGTTATCGTGGTCACATAGAGACACACAGACATTTTTTAAAAACATCTTTTTCGGTATCAGGGGACTTCAAAACGTGTACATC
Organism: Amphimallon solstitiale; assembly: GCA_963170755.1. Lineage (NCBI taxonomy): Eukaryota > Metazoa > Arthropoda > Insecta > Coleoptera > Scarabaeidae > Amphimallon > Amphimallon solstitiale. The sequence goes on along the minus strand of OY720681.1, from coordinate 55,381,751 downwards.
TGCAAAAATCTCGAGATCGAAAATTTCACAATACTTCCTTATACTACGTATAAGAAAGTAAAAATGGATTAACCACATTAGATGTGGCTATTAATAATTCCAAGTGACTTAGACGCAGTTTTTAATAGAAATCCAGGTTTAATAACATTGCGGCAATTGTGTATGCTAATGTAGAAGGGACGTTTTCTATCTACAAGGATGCACTTAATTCAAAGAGAACAAGTCTTACAGAAGAGAAAATGAACAAATAGTAGGGTATTTTGTATTTTATAATCACCAGCCACTTGTTATTCAATTATATAAATAAAATTAAAACCTTTTTAAAAATACAACATTTCAATAGCGCGCCCATGGGCGATGAGTCATCACTCGCTCGATTCCGCTCCCTAATTATTAGATAGGACAATCCAACGACCTGTCAAATAAAATTCAAGATGGCCGTTGTGGGCAAACAAACAGATTTGTATAATTAAAATTTGACTATAAGTGCTCATATTAAACAATTATCTTATTAAATTAACTTACTAAGGTCATTATTTAATTATCTAAGTATGGTGTTGTGTATCAAAGGCTAAAACTTATAATTATGTGACCAGAACGTTCTGTATTGCAGTTTGTTTGAAAGAAGTGTTTCAAGAAAAAAACAGCTGTGATTATTGCCTGGTTTGAAGTTTTCATTGGAAAACCAGATAATAATTTAGCTCAGCAGTTCTAATTATAAACACGATAGAAATTTTCATAGCAATAACTCCTCAGAGAATTAAATGCTATATTAGTGAAGCTCGTGGTGACATACATCTGAAAAATGAATGGAAGAAGTAATTTTTGCAACAATCTTAACCCAGGATATGTTGTTCTAGGAGAAAGAGCATTTTTAATAAAGGAAGCACTAGAAATTCTGCAAATGAATTTTAGTTATTCCAGCTTTACTAAAGGAAGAACTCGTTAGCACCATAAAATATCTCATTCCAGTATCATGTTAAAAAAGTGTAATAATATGCAAAAATTAAACAGTGTAGATAAAATTGTGATGGTATTTAATGCTCTAATTAACATATGTAAGTTATAAATGATTTTGTATTTATAATTATTTATGGCACTATATAATCTTAATTTATTCCTGTACAATGTGGCCATTATTTTAGAATTTAAATAGGCATTTTGTTACAGACAAAACACAAAACTTTAATAATAAGTTAAATTTATTTATTAATATATTTGAAATCTATTTACATTTTTTTAAGTCCTAAAATGTTTATACATTGTACGCTAAATATTTATAATAAACTTTTATAATCTTACACATAATATTTCTATATGATTAAACTTATTTCCTTATTACTATTTATTAACTATTGCTTCTATAATAATTAAGTGAAACTATTTTAATAAATAAATCTTACTAAACAATCCTCTGATTATTTTGTTAAGTATTGTAAATTTAAAGACAAATTTAAATAATTAATCCTTAATCAGTGCATGAGTGGCTTTGTATTTCTTCGTATACTGGAAATAATAATGCACCAGCATAACTACAATGTTCGGCTGCTACCAGCCATGCATGTAGAGTGAGCCGAAAGTATTGATTCACATTTCATAATAATGCACTACACATCCATTGGTTTTAAACTAACTTCTTATAAATGTTTCACCTAATCAAAAACACGTACTTTTCCACATAAAATAAATAAGTTGTTAATAAATGTAAGCGGTGAGACTCTTGAACACTATCATTTGGTCCTTAGTGTAATAAATATGTAATAAAAGCAAATATACAATAATATTCGTACTTGGCACAGGTGGAATACTATTTATTAAAGTGTCTAATTTCAAGAGTGAATGGATCCAAATTATCAAGTAATTTAATGTTCATCTGATAGCTGCCAAACAATACATTCTCACACGAATAATTATTTGCTATGATGATTTCAACAAAATGTTACTCCAACTTCTGGATTTTCAGTTAAGGGGGCGTTTGAACCGTAGAATACAACATAATTTTATAATTATGCAAATGTCGGTTATAAAATCATTAATTGTTTATTTTATTGTGTGTAATAAGTCATAATATCCTCCTACGTATGGTATAGGGGTTTAATTTACATAAATTCTTTTTATAAAATTTTTATTTCAATTTTATCAAAAGGACCCCTTAACCCTATGACGCGTGTTTCGTAGAAGAGAAATATAACAGAAATTTCGGCAATGATGTATTAGTTTGGTTTATTTGCATATTTTAAATAATTGTTAAAGAACGGATTATTCATACAGACTTTTGTTATTCAAAATAATTTTAAAAATGAATATTTCATATAAAACAACAAGGGTGACAGCAGGGTCCTCTATCGATCCTCTTCGTGAATTAACATTAGACAGTAATTACAGATACCATATTATGCTTTTACATAAATATTTTCAAAGATACTACACAAAAGATGGCACTCTATAGCTCTTATAGATACATGTTAAGTATTTTAGTTTATTACATTTTCTTACACTGCCAAGTTATATTGACCTTGACCGTGCTATTTTATATAGCTAATTTTTGCAAGGGGTGACGCGACGTTACTTACGATTTGTAAACGACCAACCCCCTATTTACGGAAAATAAACATATGCGACACGTAAATAGACGAGCGGCTAAATCACAAGTTGCGTTCCGTATTCCATCTCGTTTTAATTATGCGTTTGTTCATTCTTTGAGGTTATGTTTATTCTAATTCCATAGTCTAGTTTGTTTGTGGTCTGGTTTCCTCTTAATTTTTCAGAAGATCATAATTATTTGTTATAAATTGTATTCTCTTTTTGTTTTTTACCAGCATTTTAAAGTTTATTACACATATCTATTGGTTTAGTTAGTGTAGGTATTGTAATATGATGAAATAAATTATGTAATACATTCATTACATTCTCTATTTGTTACTTCTAAAAATTTTTAAGAATAGCTTGAACAAATTTTTAAAAGTCTTTTCACTCATTTGCTTGATTAACTTGGGCTGAGATCTTGTTAATCAATCTGCAAATTCGTGAAAAAAAGTATGACTTTCAAAACTAGTTGTACAAATAACTATTACTTAACAAACACCCTAATTAAAAGAAAAGGCCATTAACACATTGTTATTCAAAAACGAAATATTTGCGAATATAGTTTTTTCCCTTATTTTTTAATGTAGAATTCGTTTTAGAATTCAGGAAACAATATTTTGCTGCATATTATTTTAGATGTACCTACCACAATTTAAAAGATAAGTTTATTGAAAAAAATATTAAAAAAGAAAGATACAAAAATTATTTCCGATCAGTTACAAACATCAAAATACAGTATTTTAAAATACTGAATTAACCTTAACGAGGCGAAACCGCCAATCAATCATCGAATAGAACGACCAATTGGAACATGGAACGCAACTTGTGATTTAGCCGCTCGTGTAAATAGGTCCTTTCTGTCAAGGCTGCAAATGTGTTGTATTAAAAATGGGGGGGCCACTTTGAACATTTATTATAAATATTGCTTCTAAAGTTCTAACTCTAACTAGGGATGGGACATCGGTAGGTAAACATCGATGGTTGCAAAATTAGACTACCAAACATCGATAATTTTATTTATAGATTTATTTTTTGGCAGTTTAACAAAAACTTTTAATCAATTTACGTCCTTAACAAAATGGCATAAAAGATATCATTATTCATAAAATTAATAAAAGAAACGCGGTTCATATACATACATTTATAATATGTAGAGTTAAGGGTCCTCGCTAGTGAATGGGAAATGTAATATTGGTTGCATAGCACATAATTCAATAAGCCAAGGATGTCCGAGTACTTTTACACATAGGAAACATATAATAAATATTTGAAATAATAACTCAATATCTAAGCGAATAAAAATTCATTTATGACCAACTATTTACACATTTGTAACTGCGGGAAATATTTATAGCAGAATAACAATTCATTGTAATGTGGGTTGCCTAATTTTAATTTATTTTACATTCATTTTAAACAAAGTAACGAATAGTTGAACGAAAAATAAGTGTACAGCCGGGTAGCTTTCTATTCAATTTATAACGTGAACCCAAGCAAACAAATGTCCTCCGAAGGATTATTGAGAAAACTGGTTTTTAATATTTTGACATATTAATTAATTTTCTGTAATCCGATAATTTTTTTCTAAATTTGATTCTTCAGCCGGGTTGATTATATAATTCTTCATAAGTTGACGTTGAAAGGTTTTCTCCATCTTTAAAATCAACAAAAATATCTGGATTCTAAAATCTGCTATTTTGCCATTGTTGACAGATCCACTAGCGAGGACCCTTAACGTTAGAAACTACTCAAAAAAAACTATATAAAAAAAACAATAAGCAATTACGCATGAAACAACTTAAAAAATATATACATTTACGTGTATCAAAACTTTTAAGAGAACGATTTCTATTTGGGATTTTATAGTCTTGCATTTTTTTTTACTACGCAGGCAAATACTGAGATACATATGGATATGGTTTTATATTTGTGTCATCTTGCATCTATACATGTATTGTGTATGATTGTACGCACTAGGGAATTCCCCAAAGAAGTATACATCGGTAATGTCTATCTCCCTTCTTTTTCTATGAAAATATGTTTACTACCTCCTTCACTCATTCTGGGTGCATACATAATTTAACTCTTATTCTGCACATTAAAGTACTATGAATTTATGTATTTAATTATATATTATTTAAATATTTATACTGAGTAATATTTAAAAGAGCCTGAAATGGAATATTCGAATTTGTGAAATTTAAATACTTCTTTCGTAGACAATCTTACAGTCGAAAGCAAAAAAAAAGTAGACAAAAATACAGGTTTCTGTTATAGACTTTCTCAAAATGATTAGTGTGATAGCGACTTCAAAGTTACTTGTCAAAATTTGGTTATCTATCAAAATTGACAACCATACAGTTGATATTAAACTATTATCAAAATGCCTTCCATAAATGAAGATAATAAAGTCAGTGTTATTGCAGATTTGAGTAACGGTTTCAAAATACGTGAAATTGTTGAAAGGAAATAATATGTTATAGGAAATAGAAGGTAACTTAAATTCAGAGACTTATATCAACATTCTATGTAGGTAATGTGATGTTGCCTTCAGTGGAGCTATTTTTTCCAAATCGCAATTTTATAATTTAACAGGTTAACTGCCCCATCCATCGGACAGAGTGAAAACATGGTTCAGGGAAAATAACATCAACGTGTTGGAATTTCCGCCAAGAAGTCCTGATTTAAATATTATCGAAAATGTGTCTGATGATCAAAGAAATAAAGAAATTAAATCGAAGACCTTAAAATAGACAAGAACTGGTAGAAACGTTCACACAGCATGGAAGAATGTAAATCAAAATATTTGTACCAACCTTTATAACTCTATTCCAAATAGATTGTAAGAAGTTTTAAACAAAAACTGGTCTATAACCAGATATTAAAGCATATATTTCTTCATGATGTTTTTTAATTATTATTTTGATTTGTATTAATCAGATAGAAGAACTTTTGATAATTATTTGATTTGCCATAGAATAATGACTTGACACTAATGACAAATAAATAAAGCCAGGTTTACAAAGTACGAGATTTCTTGTCTACTTTTTTTTTGCTTTCGACTGTACATCTATCGGTAGAAAGTAATAAGTCACAACATCCTCTTAAACAGTGCCATCTAATGTTTGTCCTTGAATTTTAAAAATACTGTAGCGAGAGTGGCTACGTCTAACCGGGTCTAACGTTTGAATTCTTTTGACCGCTGCCTTATTTATGATGCAAAATGCTTGTCTTGTGTGTATAGTATACTCCGTGCTGAAATGTTTCTGGGATAGTATAGTCACATACAATAGCCTGTATGTGAGATGTTAATTAGGAAACATTTTTGTATTTGTCAACAGAGGACGCTGTTTTATGTTTGTGATTAGTGCTAATACATTTTGTCAAGCTTAAAAGTTTGATGTCCACTATACTTCTTCTAACATCGATAGTTTATCGATAATTCTAAATTGCAAACATCGAACATCGATCCTAAAATATCGATATTCAATGAACATCGATGTTTATCGCCCAACCCTACTTCTAACAAAATTAGAGTTTGATACTTTTGTCGTTTATTTGTTTTTGTTTGTCAAATCGTTTACCCAGTACACTAAATCGAACCGAAAACAAATAATTTAGCGGTTTGTTATGAAAAATTAAAAATAACTCCGAAATTATTGGGTTTGGGAATAGGACATTATTAACAAGAATTAAGCGCAATTAACACATCATTCCAAAAATTTAAAAATATACGGGATGTTCTATTTGAAAAAAATCAGTAAACGCTCTTTGACGATAGCCAAATTGATTTCATCGTAACAAACAGCCTGTATAATAAAATGAATGTTTGATTATTTTGTAGGTTCAACACATCCCTTGGCTGCATACTTACTAAATAATTTTGTCTTAGATAATCGTAATACTACCGCATAGAATTATTATGGTAAACATTGTCGCGACCATTTTTTTTATAATTTTCGTTAATAACTTAACAATGCGTCATCCAAAACCAAAACCCCAGATATCAATGAAAACACAAATTAAAGTTGATAAGGAAAAACAAAAGATATGTACGGGGGGTTTCATTAAAAAAAAATTCGAATGTGTGCCATTTTAACGCTTCACCCTGTATAATTCAAATTATTTTCAAAATGTGTGTTTTTTGTTACTGTGCTACTTTTTATAAAATAAATTTCTTCAGTACTATTTATTAACGCCTACATTGGACTTTAACGCACTACTGAGCAACCCTGTATACAGTGAGCTCAAAAAGGTTGGAATAAATTCATTTAAAATTCAACCTTTAATTTTTTTAAAAAACACTCCAAATAATGCAGATGGGCATTTTTTAAACTAATTTTTGTTTATACAGGGTGACTCAAAAAAAAATTTCATTTGACACTTCAATTTTTTTTAATTGAAACATCCATTTTTTATTTTATTTTTGGATTCTACGTAAAATTTTGATCACATTTCATGTATTATAACCTAAGTCTAAGTTAAGTTCTTTTCTAAAATAATCAATGTAATTTAAAAAAAAAATTATTTAATTCTAAATAATAAATGTCTCAATGATTCGTAATTAAATTGTGAAATATTAATTTAATAAATGTTGAAATTGGCCACCACCAACATCCTGGCAATATCCGAGGCGATCTTCGAACATTGTGCACTATTTGAGGTTCTATCAGTCTCATTTCTTGTTTTATTCGGGTTTTAAGTTCGTCAATATTGTTCGGTCTGTTGATATACACTTTAGATTTTAGGTAGCCCCACAGATAATAGTCTAACGGGGTCAAATCAGGGGATCTGGCCGGCCATTCTATTGGGCCCCGTCGACCAATCCACCTTCCAGGAAAAACACTATCTAAGTATTCACGCACCGGGCGAGTAAAATGGGCTGGTGCTCCATCCTGTTGATACCATAAGCTATCATTGGGAATGTCAGGATCTTCTGGATTTGGATACACTACAGCAAGCGCAGGTATCAAATCGAATTCTAGAAATTCTAGATATCTTTCTCCAGTCAAAGTGCCGTCAAAGAAGAAGGGACCCAAAATTCTGTTTCCAATAATCCCAGCCCAAACATTTACTTTTTGAGGGTATTGTGAGTGACACTCCATAATCCAATACGGGTTTTCTGTAGCCCAATAACGGAAATTTTGCCTATTCACGGTTCCATTTAGGCAAAACGTTGCTTCATCCGAGAACACAATTCTTCGTGAAAATTGAGGATCATCAATATATCTCTCCATCATTATTTCACAAAATTGCATTCTTCTATCTGGATCGTCCTCATTTAGTTCATGAACTAACTGAACTTTATAAGGATGCCATTTATTTTTATGTAAATAGTTTAATACAGATCCTTGACTAATTTTGTTCTCGTCAGCAATAGCGCGACTAACTTTATGGTTGTTCTCTTCAACGGATAATAGCGCATTCAACTGCACATCTTCTGAGATAGTGGGCCGGCCTTTTACATAATTATCTCTCACGTGCCCCAAATCCCTATATTTTTTTTCAATTTTACTAATAGTTGATTGAGATATAGGCGCTCTGTTTGGGTATTTATTGTTGAACAGTTCGGAAACTTCCAGTTGGGTACGCATCCTATCTCCATAGCCAACCATCATTAGTATTTCTATGCGCTCCCTTTCATTTACTCGTGCCATTTTACAGTTAAAAAAAACTACTTTTATTAGAAGTTTTATACAAATGTTTAAATACTTTTGACAGGGAATGAACTTCAACGTCAATGTTAAATAACCTAGGTAACAGATAAAAATGGTATTAATGTTTAAATGTTTACAGTTTCAGTAAATTTGATTATGTTTAACTCCTAATATGTACAGTTTAAATGAAAAGAAATAAGCTAACTTAACTTAGACTTAGGTTATAATACATGAAATGTGATCAAAATTTTACGTAGAATCCGAAAATAAAATATGGGTGTTTCAATTTAAAAAAATTGAAGTGTCACATGAAATCTTTTTTTTGAGTCACCCTGTATAAACAAAAATTAGTTTAAAAAATGCCCATCTAAAAATAAAAATTGACGGGTCCCAGTGTTTTTTAAAAAAATTAAAGGTTGAATTTTAAATGAATTTATTCCAACCTTTTTGAGCTCACTGTATATATACCGTTTGACTGAAATAAAAGTAGATATAGGGAAACACAAACACGCACACAAGTGCATGCAAACATGAAATGGAGGGGTACGATAGTAGGGGAGTACAGATGAGTTCATATCGGGCGTGATATCGGGACACCGGGGTACCGAGGCTTTAGTGCACAACGTGTCTTTTAGTATGCAGTGAATTAACACAACCTTCTGTACGAAATTGTTTCACAATCTTATGGATAGCTGGCACAGAGGGAGGTGGACGATTTTCATACGCCGCAACAAATAAATTTTGCACGTCTTTGTACGAATTATCCTTGGCATACCATAACACAATCTGTATTTTTTCCTCGACAGTTAAGGGCATTTTATTTTAATATTTGCGAGTCTGCTCAGATACAATGTAACGTTCACGCTCTAAAGTTACGGAACGAATGTGTTGTCCCCGCTTTCGATCTCCCCACTATCTCCCCACACCACCGGTCTTATACATAGGTACATGTTTATGTGTGTGTATTTGAAGATGCATATTAACTTTTAACTACGACAATCTGTATGTATAAAATATTAAGGCAGCTATGAAAACGACACGTGACAAGTTTTGTTGTATCAGTTACTAATTTGAACTATAATGGTGTTCATACTAGTGATGTTGGATTCGGTTACTTTTCAGTACTTGTAACTATCCGTTACTTTCGAATTCAATATCCCTTACTTTTTATTCGTTGCCGTTACCGAGTACTCGTTTCAAATGTGCGGCGCGGGAATATGTATACCGATAGGTCCAGCTCGGAACGGGCCATAGTCAGCAATGAGTGGCAACACCGAAACCCCTCTACCCGCAGCAGCAGCACATTGCAGTTAAGAATTTAGTAAGACTTAAACCGCGCAAGGATATAGTCGTTTGAATATTCGTTCTGTATACGTAATTTGCCCATTTGTTTCAGACATAATAAGGTCCAATTTATTATTATTATTGTATTATTAGCTGCTACGGAAAAGTAATTTTAAGTAATAAAATAACAATAACGTTTTCTAAAAGATAAAAGTAAAAAAAATCAATAATTCTACAAAATAAATTCAAATTTTAAGAAAGTCACTCAAAATAGGAGCACGCGGAGTGGTATCGTACACACGTTGCCACATAGCACGTTCCATACGGATATTGTTGCCTATGTATGGCCCGTCGCGGGCTGGACCTATCGGTATATATGATATGGTACAAACAAAATGTTCAATTATATACTAATTTTAATATATATTACGTTAAAAATTAAAATCCGTTAAAAGAATCACACAAATCATAGGAACTCAAAATCAAAAGTAAAATGCCAAAGCCTAAAGTATTTTTTAAGGAGTCCCCATTTTATTTACGATAGGCGAGATATTCTCATAAAACCATAAAATCCCGGACTCCGATATTAAATCACACAAATAAATGTAGAATGTAGTACATGGCACAAAATTTATTTTACATTACATCAAACCGCTTTGAGTTAAGCGGGATTTTAGGAATAATTTTGATTATTTTTTATTACATGTATGTTTTTTCTATAGGTACAGATTTGACATCAAATGTTATTGAGGTATGTCGGAAAACGCTCTTCATGCTTTTTAAAGAAAGCACATCTAGAAAACTTGAAGATAAGGTGGCATTTATGGAACATAAGCTCTGCGAAATGGTGAAATGCCCTCAACACGAGTACCATACTTTAAGCCACGATATAAAATATTTTAATACTGATCTAAGGAAGAGATGGATATCATCGAATTATATTGAAGAAAGGTTTGTGAAAAAAAACAAGAAATGGCTTAGTACTTCAATACCAGTACATAACTGGGCCAAGAAATCGACGGGACGCCCAAGGAAGCACTTCCAAGAATTGCATGATCGTAGTAAACGACGCAAAACAAAAGAACTACGCGAGCTGGTGCCTGTTGAGGAGCATATCTATGCAGCCAGCGTGAGCCAACGAATATCTGGAAATGCCGCGGTCTCTAAAGTTATAATAGATGCAACTTCAACACCAACAAGAGCCAAACGTTACAGGAAGGTAATAAATACTGCTCAAAAACCGCGAGTAAATCGTTACACATCTGAGCAGGCTTTGCAAATTTTTATTGATGGCGACTTTACAAGGAGGCAGTGGGAGCTGTTACACGATTCCAACAAGGGAGTATTTCCGTGTTCTACACTAATTAGAGAAGCAAAGAAACTCTGCTATCCAAAACCAGAGTCAATCCAAGTTACGGAGACGAGCGTTGAAGTTGTGCTTCAGGACCTACTTGATCGCACAATAAAGAGACTTTGTCTTTATCTGGAAGACGTTCTTCAAAGCTGCGATGCAGTAGAATTAAAGAGCCTAGAGCTTATAACAAAGTGGGGATGTGATGGCTCTCATAAAATTCCTTATCAGCAAAAGTTCTTAGATAGCTCGAACGATGACTCGAACATATTTCAAAGCTCATTGGTGCCATTATGACTGCAATCACACATTGGCGATAAATTAAAAATATTGTGGCAAAATTCCACACCATCATCAACTCGATTTCGTCGGTCAATCCGCATTCGATTTCTAAAAGAAGATGTGGATATTACGCAGCAAGAAATAAAGTATGTCGAAGACCAAGCAAATCTTCTGATGAAGACCGAAATAGAAACATCAAATGGAATTATCATTGTGCGTCATGTTTTGCTCCCAACCATGGTAGATGCCAAGGTATGCAACGCGGCAACTGGTACTTCATCTACCAGAAAATGTTATATATGTGGAAAAACCTCCAAAAATTTCAATGACTTCGAAAGTTGAAATTTGGAGGATCCCCAATCATTAAGATTTGGTTTGACAATTCTTCATGCAAGAATACGCTTCTTTGAAACAATTTTACATCTTGCATACAAGCTTCCTATAAAAAAATGGCAAGCCCGATCCGCAGAAGAAAAGGAAATAGTTAAGAAAATCAAAGAAGAAATCCAGAAAGCATATAGGGAAAAAACGGGACTTCTAATAGATATGCCAAAACCTGGTTTTGGAAATACAAATTCAGGAAACACATCCAGAAGATTTTTCGCTGATCCAGAGTTGGCCTGTCAAATCACAGGCATAAGTAAAGAGTTTATTTTGAAACTTTAGGTTATCTTGGAAGCGATTTCTTCTGGCCACAAAATTAATTTAGAGAAATTCAAAGAATACTGCAAAAATACAGCAAGCTTATATGTAGATCTTTATGGTTGGCATCCAATGACCCCTACTTTACACAAAATCCTCATGCATGAAGCGTCAGTAATAAAGTATGCCATCTTGCCAATAGGTCAACTATCGGAAGAAGCTGCAGAAGCTCGAAACAGACACTTCTGTTCATACCGAGAACATTTTTCAAGAAAATTTTCAAGGTCGTACTGCAATCAGGATATCCTGAATAGGCTGCTGCTCACATCAGACCCTTTCATAAGTTCAACAAGGAAACGCATATATAGCAAAAGCCAACCGTTCCTGAGTGAAACCTTAGAATTGTTTGTACCCAAAGAACTGAATGTCTTAACAGCTGAAGAAGAAATTCTTGGAATCCACCAATCTGATGAATCGGAGTGAGCCAATTTGTAATATTACATAGATATTATGTATTTTTAATTACTTTTTTTATTCTTTGCTCATATTAAATAACATGCTAACCAAATCCAATCATGAAGTTATATTGTAAATCTATACAGGCCGTGGTTCGATGCCCATTTTATACGTTTTCTTTTTTGTTACCTGCTGTCAATAAAAGTTTGATCATATATTTTTCCAACAAGAATGGACGTACTATCTGAATATATATACACACACACACACATACATATGTAACTAACAGGTACAGATTTACACCCTTCTGGATATTATAAACAAAGAATTAAATAGGATTAACAGATCACTAGCCGTCAATTGTTTTTCTTACAATTTTGACCAGTTGAATAATTTAGGGTTGTTAAATTATTTTCGTGATAATTAACTAGTGACCTTGTGTTGACATTATTGAAAAATTAAACAAAATCCATTAACGCAATTTTGGTCGCAAGCGGTTTTTGTCAGAATATGTTGAAATTTTTGCTTTGTCAAACATTACATTCTTTTTAATATTAATTCCATCACCATCCTCCCGCTAAGTCCACGCTCCCGCAGCTGATTTATAAGCAAGGCCAGAAATGAAATTGGAGCCCCTAAAAACATATAAAACTGTACCCAATATGCGTTTTTAACAATACTTCCCGCCCCTTCCCCCCTAAGTCTACGCTCCTGCAGCTGATTTGTAAAATAATGCCAGAAATCAACGTAGCATCCTCAAAAACATACGGATACTAATTTTGATACATCTAGAGTCAAAAACAACGATGTTATTAATTTTGTCCAGTTTTTGAGGCCAAATGCTCCTTAGTGCGGTGGTATCTTTTCTTTTCTGGTCAGCAAATTACTGACGTTAATATTGCTGGAAATTCTGTTCTACCTAATTATTGTAGGCACCTACCCTATATATAAAATAAACAAATCTAATTTTTGTTATAAAATTTTCCAAAAGTATAACAGATGTATAATAAGAACTTAGTAAGTAATAAGTTTGAATTTATATAGAAACATTGATAGGAAATGCACTTTATATTGTTTTAAAACCAATAATTGAGTTTGACTTAGATTATTTCAATAAAACCAACTAGGTACAATAAGATATTAAACTTATTTACTTCTGAAAATACTAAAATAGTTTTAGAGTAAAATTTTTTTTAAAATATTTAAATTATGCTTATACAATTAAGAACTGGTTGAGTAATAAATTTTTACAAAGACTAAAATATTATAAATTACAGTTGAATCCGTTTATAATGACATCGAAAGGAATTGAAAAACACGTCATAATAAGCGGACGTCATACAAAGCGTTTCGTGAAAAAAAAACCTTTTTTATGTAAATATGTATGTAAAGTATTTTAATAGAGAAACATAGTAACTACATGTGTATATATACATATTAAATCAAAATAAAAATTGCACGTAATCAGTACATTATACACATACAAGTGTATTTTTTAATGTAAGTAATCTGTAATTTTTGTCTGCTCTTGTTTTTTCATTTTATTGTAAAAACAGTCTCTAATACTATTGTGTATTGAAGACATCGCTATGGTCAAATTATCATGTTCAATATTACTATGAACAAATCGTGATAATAATTCTGCAGCTTTTAATGCCTCTTCTGCGGTAGGTAATGGTTCTTCCTCGACTACCTCTTCCCCATCATTTTCGAGTTGTTCCTTAGCATTAAAGTTCTGTACGATATTTTCATCGGTGGGTTCTTCGGATGTGAGGAGAGCGCTATCGATGTCAACATAATCTTCCCACATTTCCGGTGCTGCTAAAGAATCTGAATTTAGGTTTCGTGACCACAAAGATAAAGGGACGTCATCTTCTTCATCAAATTCATGTTCTGATTTGAATAGGTAAACCGTCGTGGCTTTCAATGAATCCTGCATGTTTGAAACAGTTGTGAATCGTACTTTGTGACATTTTATTCCAGGCATCATTAACCATTAGAATTGCATCTAGCACCGTTATTTTTGTAGAGGAGTTGTTTTCATTAGCATCAAGACAACTAATCATTTTGAGCACAAGGTTCTTTCTAAAATTCGTTTTGAGAGATCGTATTATTCTCTGATCCATTGGCTGTAGTACTGAAGCTGTATTCGGTGGAAGGAAAGCAAGTGTTATAGACTTTTTTTTTTAAATCAGTAACATTTGGATGCGCCGGGCAATTATCAACCATCAATAAAATCTTTTTCTTCTTCTTCACCAAATCACGATCCCAATCTCGAAGCCATTTTTCAAAAAGTTCTGACGTCATCCAAGCTCTACGATTGTTAGCATAATCGGCAGGTAATGATTTGACACTTCTAAAACATCTGGGTTTTTGTGACTTTCCAATAATGAGGAATTTCTTTTTCTCTGTGCCACTGATATTAGCTGCTAGTATGACAGAAATTGACTGATCCAGCTTGCAGAACAATTGAAGTCGAGATTACCAAAACGCGCGGCAAAAACATTTGCCTTCTCCTGTAGCATAGGGCCGCCGACAGGTATTCCTTTGTTTCTCATGATTTTAAACCACTGAATTAAAGCTTCATCAACATTTTCTTGTCGCGATTTTCGAAGCCTCTTCGGTTTCAAAACATTTGAATTGAACGATTGCTTAATGCGGTTCTTGTTTTTAAAAATCATTGAGATTGTCGAATGACCCACGCCAAATTCCTTTGCGAGAGATGAGTTTGATTCTCCATTTTCTAATCTGCATATTATTGCACCTTTCTCCTCAATCGTAAATGCTTTACGGCGATGAGATGACATTTTTTTCACAGTATGTACATACAATGAAAAACACAAACGACAAACGAAAAACAATGCGTGACCTTCAAGCGTCAATTACTCACTGAGACTCAAAACAAAAACAAGCCACGTGCCGAACGTCGTCGGGAATCAACGAACATTACCGGAGGTGTAAAGAATCATGTCGGTCATTATAACCGGACATAATTTATTAAAAATGGGTCATAATAAGCGACATGTCACTGTAAGGGAAGTCATTATATCCGACTTTTTTATAAAGCATTTTATATGAAAACCAAACTTCGTAGTGTAATTACGTCATAATAACCGGTTGGTCAATATAGGCGGAGTCATAATAAACGGATTCAACTGTATATTGAAAGCATGAGCAAATAATATATAGTATTTATTGCACTTATTTTGACATTTTTTACTCAATATTTGATTATTTCTTAGCTTATTTCATAATATCAACCTTCCTATAAATGCCAGACAATATTTTAAGAGCAACCGATATATTAAAATGTTAATACGATATAGATATTTTAAGCGCCACTAATAACTGCGATCACCGTCAATAATAGTAACGCTTAAAAATATCTGCGTGATTGAATTTCAAGCAGATATTTTATCCGCTACTGATATTAATGGTGATCACTGTTAATATCAGTTATATTAAGTAGATATTTTTAAACGTGTTTGTTATATATCAGTTATAATTCACTCGCTGCCGAATCGTTACGATCCGACTGCCGAATATCAGTCTGCACGTACCCGCACTCGCCGTTGAATGTAGGGTCGATATCCAAACGTTATTTCACTCACTGATATTACTAAAGCGATATTAGTTGTGATCACTGCTACTGTAGAATAACAGTGATTAATAACTGCAACTGGGTATATTGCCCATCTCTATTTCTTAACCCTGTTTTACATTTGTGAACTAATTCAAGAATTCAATAATGAACAAAAATTAATGAGTGATTTGATGAAGAGCATATCTTCTAAGGTTACACCTTAGCCAAAAATACTACGTTTAACACTCTTTTTTGTTTTTCTACAGATTTTACTGAAGATGGCAACTTAGTTGCCGAAATACGTATATAGATTTTTTTATATATATTTTTTTCGGCAAGGGATTTTTCCTTTTGCATTTTATTTTATATAATACTACTATTATAGAGTTCAATGCCCGAAATAAATTTAAAGGTTGTCATTATATGTGTGCCATACATTGCAAAACATGACATTCTCTATTGACGTAACTATTACCGGCATCACAGTAAAATTGTAAGTCATGCTACCGCCATGAAATATAATTATCCGAATTCCTTATGACATAAAAAAGTACATTTATGTTATTGTAAAGATTCAATTTAATAAATGACAATTATGAGAATTATTGTAAAAATTAACAATGTTTCATAGTTTTGAATAAATCAATTTGATCTTAATAGGTGGCACCTATTTTGAAAATTTCCAGCCATTCGTGACGTAATGATGACGTGCACTGCCAGTGAAGAAATCTCAAACTATAGTGTTATATTATGGAATTATTATATAACAAGAATGCCACAATAAAGTCATATATTTTATAATATTGATATATTTAATAATCTAAATACAAGATTGATACAAAAAAATATTATCTTCACATTGAATTCTATTAGAAGTGCAGAAGAAATTATTATAATTTCAAAATTTAGCCAACGAATCCGTGAGGAGGTAAAGAATACAACATATTTTCGCCACTGTACCTATTACAGTCAATCACTCGCTGTCATTTAATTAAAACAATCAAACAACATAACACTGTTTCAATGTTTTAATTAATACAATTGATCTTCGTCATGAAGATGTCTTCTTCCGCCACAATAACTTTGATAATCACACAGTTAATCTTTCCTGAAAATACTTAACTTATTGTATTACCAGTTAATGACAAGCAGTCACTAGTTTACTTACAATACCTTCGACGACGTGATATCGGTTTTCATTTCTTTGTAAACATCTCAAGTACAAAATCTTAGAGTTGACAACTTGGCTCTTGAAATACGCCTTTAAATTGGGACCACCAAAACATGTGAATCATCGATTTTCATTAAGTCTAGAGCGTCAGCTTCATAAAGCGCTCTTCTTCACTAGTACAATTAATATTTGGCTATCTTATCATGACATAATGGTCTTCGATGTAGGAGTGGAAGTAATTTTAGATGTTGGAGTTATGTGTAAATCTTTTTTCTGTGACGGGAAAAAAAGTTGACATTTTATCCTTCTTGACAGGTAATAAAATGTCACTTTATATGCCAGGGAAAAAAGTGCTCACTTTTTTCCCGGGGAAAAAAGTGCTCACTTTTTGCCCGCTTAAATTGACAGATATTTGATTATTTTACAGGTTTCCATTAGCAACGCAGGTGTGATGTCACTTGAAATGTCACATCGATTGATTTTATGACTTTAATATATAGTATTTACGTGTTTTTTTCAATATTAAATCGTCGTTTTTTCCCATCACAGAAAAAAATAGTGTATTATACACGCTAAAAAAAATAGATTTTAGCTCTCGGTAATTTATCTCCCTCCGCTTCGCGTCGGGAGATAAACCTTACCTCGAGCTAAAATCTAATACTTTTTTCCCTTGTATAATAAATAACTATTTTCTATATCTATATTCTATTTCATACTTGGCCTCTCTGTGTAGTAGGCAAGCATTGTTGACACATTTGTATTTTTTGTATGATAATTATAACAAACGTCAATAGGTAATGATGACAAATGTCAAAATGTGTATCGCTATCATTTTTATGATAGTCCTGAAATGGCTTTTGTTAATTTGTTATTTTTCATAGAACTTAAAATTTCAAATTCTTTTTTAATTAAAAAGATATTTATTTTTGGAAATAATTAATATAGAGCATTGATTTGAAGATTATCATTTAGTATTTTTTATGCTAATAAACTGGTAAAATGTCAGTCATTGGTAAATGCGCATTTTATTCAAATCTTCGGTGTTACACAAAAAATACAATACAACATTCATCTTATCGACCTGGGTGAGAGATTTATTCCCGGCGAAAAACTATATTGTTTACATAAATATACTGAAAATAACCAAAGGCAAACTGGATACATATTTCGCCAACTAAATTGCTACATTCAATAGAAAATTCTCACCAAAATTCAATGGGATAACACTATCACAGGATTGGCCAAAACGCTACAAATTACTCTCTTTTTAGGTTTCCTATTAAACACGACAAATTAGGTGCCGAAATACGTATGTAATAAATTTAATTTTTATTGTGGCTGGGTATATTTGTTAAATTTTTCCTTCAGACTTCAGGCTAGTCCCCGCCATATTTGGAAATCAGTTTTTTAATATAATTTAATGCATTTAAAATAGAAAAAAACTCCTAGTTGTCATCCTAAAAGTGTCTGGATTGCATGTATGTCTATCGCTTGCGATTTATCTTTTGCACAGCACCGTTTTTACCATAATTTTAGTACTCTTCGTTGATGGTATAATGCGCACCAGAGCTGTCAACAATATCAGCAAAATATTATCATAAAGCCAATGTAAATTTAAAATAGAATCATGACAAAACTCTAGGAAAAGAAAAGAAATTTTCATTTAAAATTCCTGTTAAACTTGCTGGTCCGGCAGAAGTTGCTCTATCTTTCCGGTAGGTGACGCAATGTGTTTGATTTGGCAAGGCCAACTGTATCAATATCGCTGCGCGATATACGGCCGTCACATAATGCGATTTTTCTGATTCTAATAACCTCAAAATATTGATCCTTATGTGGCGCTATCTATCCAGAGCACAATAAACTGCATGGTAATCGCTGAGCATTTGCTAAAATCACGTGATAAACTTATGCAATATAATTAAATTATATCAAATCTACTTTTATTGACTTTTGATTGAAATTTATTTCGCCTATTCCATTTTCTTTTCTACTTAAATTATTCTAATACTGCACCTACTCAGTCGTTTCATTTAATGTATGCTACATATTTACTATATTTTGGAAGTTACGTCGAGTACCAATAAAAACTATATGTCTAGTTGTCTCACGGAAGAAACATGTCTGTTCTGCGTCATTTAGTTCTAAGCAAAATAGTCTTCGGTAAAAGACAAGTAATTCGTCGCAAGGTACTTCGGAAAATGAGAATTGATTATTCGAAATGTAATACCACGCGATCATTTAAATTCTAAATTATAGCAGGCGGGATTTTTTTTATTAGGTTGTCCAGAATGTCAATTAATGATTAATTAACATTTTGAAACGTCACTTTGACAATTCAAATTGTAAATTAGTACTTATATACCAACTTAATTTAAATTTCACAGCCTGCTCTAATTTAGAATTTAAATGATCGCGCGGTATAAGGAAAATTCTTGGTAAATAATTATAATTTTTTTTGCATTTTTAGGTTAATATATATCTTAATATTTGTAGATGTATAAAATTGTAATGGAAAAATTGCTGGGCTGAAGGGAAGCAGCCTTGCTAGACGTTACTAGGTCACCAATATTAACAATATGTCTAAATATGTGACCTCTAATTTTAAAAATGACACATGTGGGTTTATTATCAATATTTCAACACTGTCAATTTTTATCCTGTAAATAGATTTGTACCTGTTGGATAAATAAAGATGCTATAGTAATTTTTAAAATGCTCTAATTATTATCAATAATGCACCTTGTTATCATCGCCAGAGTGGCTGAATATTTTATGAGGCAAATATTGCGATGTGGAGTAGTAAAGCTTCAAAATCTTCCAACACAGTTGAAAGCGTTAATTACGTTAGAACCGTAACGTTTTTTTTGAAATCCAAGAATTCATATACAAAATCCAAACGAACACTTTACAACGTAATTGAACCCTAATTAGTGTTTTCTTTTGTATTTATATAAAAACTTCAAAATGTAAGTAAAATTGTTATTCTTGATACTATCCAACAACTTAATTTTTCGCAACACTTTTTTGATTTTATTTTGTGCTATTACAGTACATATTTTAAAATTATTAATATTAATTATTGTAAAGTTAATGTTTAAAGTGTTATTTTAAAGTTTATTTCAATAAAAATTCAGAAATTATTTCTTTTGGTACTACTAGATGGCACCACATCAATATTTTGAGGTTACTAGAATCAAAATCATCAATGTAAATCGAAGTTATATGACGGTTTTATATCGCGCAGCGATATAAGATACAGTTGGCATTTGATTTGGTTAAGGTCCATGTA
This sequence comes from Amphimallon solstitiale, assembly GCA_963170755.1. Classification (NCBI taxonomy): domain Eukaryota; kingdom Metazoa; phylum Arthropoda; class Insecta; order Coleoptera; family Scarabaeidae; genus Amphimallon; species Amphimallon solstitiale. The sequence goes on along the minus strand of OY720681.1, from coordinate 55,361,447 downwards.
TAAGAAAATCTGGACAGAAGAGTTCGTTAATGCGATTGGAGGATAGGCAAGGAGACCGAAAAAAGGCCGCGCCAAAGATCAAGGGCGTAGACGCGTTACTCGACCAGATTTTGTGATTTTTTTTGGCACTAAACCAAAATATATATTGTAAATATGAGTCATTTTGGTCCGTAAATATAGAATTTGCAAATTACCAGACTACAGCGCCACCTATTGGATATTAGCGTAGCTATGAAACATCATCTTGACAAAACAAATATATTGTGCGCAATCGGTCAATCGTTCAGAAGTTACACGATCACTAACAGACGCATCAACTATTATATGTATAAAGATGAAATTCTTCGGAACAGTTTGCGGGTTAAACGAAGAATCGAAACAACTCGTGTCGGTGTACACTAGGCGTAATAACGTTACCGCACTCTGCTTTATTACCCGCTTATGAAGCATGAGCATAAAGTAATTATTTACTGGGGTAAAGCAATCCTACGGTAGATTTTAATGAAAATCGATTATTATACTGTTCTCGACAAAAAAAAACAAAAAAAACGGCCAACTCTTATAACGATTTTGGGTTAATTTAAGTTGTGTTATTATGATTTTCAAAAACACGAGCACTACGTCAATTATGTCAGTGCGTATATAATCTCTGTCATTCTTATTTTTACGTGTCAAATTTATGCCTCACGTAAGCGAAAATTAATAAAGCAAGGATATGCACAAAAATAGAAGTAGGTTGGTCTAGGAGACGCGTAGCACATGAATTTGAATTTGAAAAGAGCACAGTAAATGGGACTTATAGTAAATGGAGGCGGTATAGACAACTATCAAGGAATACTGGCTCAGGTCGTCGTAGAATTTCCACAGTTCGAGAAGACGTTAGTGGCACGGATTGAAGAACATCCCTTCGAGACGGCTAATAAAACAAGAATACAGGTTTTCCTGGATGTTTGAGAACAGGACAAGGTCGTATTCGGGAAGTTGGATTACTTTCGTGTGTTGCAATGAATTAGACATTCTTAACTGCTGCGTGGAAAGAGTAGGATTTTCTCGGCAGTACTTTGGACATGAAAACGTTTGGGATAACGTAATTTTTTCGTATGAAAAGATGTTTCAATCCTTGTATAACGGAAAAGTAAAAATTTATCGAGTATTATGGAATATTGAAAATCGTCTTAATTAATAAGAACAATTTTTTGGAATAGTACAGACAGCATGGGAAAACATACCTGAATATTCTATAATTCATTTAGTATTCATATTTTTTAAATGTAAAAGTTGAAGGCATGTGATTTGTCCAATAGTTTTGTGTATTTTTCTATTACATTAATAACGTATTAAATACACATATTCTAAAACCAAGCTCATTTCAAATTCCGCGCCAATATGCTGCTAGCGCCATCTTCGTACCAACTCATCTTGGATATTTTTCTATCAAGTAGTTGCCAGTCTGGTTTGTTTAGTCTGTGTTATTAGTGAATATCTATTAGATGTATAGTAATAAAAATTTTTTAATCGTTTCCTTGAAATATGTTATTTTGTTTGTCATTAGCTATATGGCTGTCAATTTGATGGTTCAATTATTTCACCTGTTGTCAACTTCAATTTGTAGTTGTCGCGCAAGGCATGATTTACAATAGCTTAAAAAAGTGGCTCTTTTTTTGTCGAGAACTGTAACATGTTCCATGGTCCCCGTGCAACTGTGGCGATTTTTTTAATTTTAACTATTTCAGCGGTTATAATACTGAATAGTGTTCCTTACCTTCTTCTCACTTTCTATTCATTTACTTTAACACACTTAAACTACTTTCTTTCGCGTTATCATTTTCCTTTACAAGTCTTCATGTGTATGTCCACTGCACCTTTAGAAACGTATCCCTTACCACACAATCGACACTGATACGGACGCTCCCCTGTGTGCATCCTCTCGTGGATCCTTAAGGGACTTCTTTGCGTAAATCCTTTGCCGCAGAACCTGCATATGTACGGCCTTTCGCCGGTATGGACGCGTTCGTGCTCCCTCAGCTGCTCTCTGCGGGAAAAGGGTTTCGCACAGTACGTGCAGACAAAGGGCTTGTAACCGGTGTGGACTCGCAAGTGAAATTTTAATCGTTCCATGCTGGAAAGTCTCTTGCCGCAAACCTCGCACAGCACGGTCAGATCGCGGTCGCTCACAGCACTGACGCCCTTATAATATTTGTGTCGCCTTATGTCCATCGTCGAGTAAATGTGATGTTTGTAATGGATGGCGTTGGGATCGTATTTAGGTATAGGCATTCCTATCAGGACTTCCCAATGTTTTGCTCTGCGATGGGAGCTCAACAGCCAGGAGAACATGAAGCGTTTGCCGCAGGTCTCGCACTCGAATGGTCGCTCGCCCGTGTGCAGATATTTATGCTCCTCCGCTTCCGTCTTGTCGGTGAATTCTTCCTTGCAAACTTCACATCTGAACTTGGTCTCGTCGTGCGTGCGAACGTGGTCTTTGAAATCGTACGCCGACCTACTCTTGTAGTCGCACATGAAGCAATGGTATTTCCCGTCATTGCTGTGCGCGATCGAATGTAAGGCGTAGTTCAGGCCGCTGTCGAATATGGTATCGCATATCTCACAGGGAATAGCATTTGCGTCTATCGCCTTAATTTTTTTTTTCCTGCGCGGCTTCAACGAAGTGTTTCCGTCATCGTCATTGCAGTTCTCGCCATTTTCCGGTTCGTCTTTTATCTCTATATCGAGTATACTGTGGAGACCTGTATTAGATGCTGACGAATTCTCTGTAAAGGAATTCTTCTGTATCTGAATGTTGACGTTTGGACTATGAAAAACAAGAAAAAAACTTTAGACACTCTCAATTAAAGTTGAACCACACAAGCTACTAGTTTTAATATGAAAATATTCGAACTAACGGAGAATTTATCCGACAACGGATCTATTCTCGTAAATAATATTTTAGTAAAACTGATTTTAAAATATCGACTTTGCAATCTCTACAGCCTTCTTTTCAGGCAGTGAATTGTATTGTACCAACAAAATACGAACGTGTAAGAATTATAAGAATAATGTCTCATTGTCTCAGAATAAGAAGGCGTGGTTCAAATATCGCGCCAAAATAGTACATTTCCGTGCGTTCAGAGACTTACGGCGCTGGATGCGAATACCGCTAGAGCTTGTGGCTACCGCCAGAAGTCACTGAACGGGTCACAGTATTAAATTTTAAAATTGTTTCTTGAGCATACGTACTTTTACTACTTTTGAAGAATCTCTATTTCTGACAGCAGCAATATAGCGTTCTGAAGTTTATTTTTATTTAATTTCATAATTATCATTGTTGTTTGAAGTATGGAGATGGGACATACGCACTTTTACAGTCTAATCTAAAAATAAAGTCAACGTATTTGGTGTGTAATTAGGTTGTATCATGTATGATAGCAAATATAAAATCATTATTTTGTAATTGTGAAGGAGGTTATGGTAAATTTTTTACTATAATATATAGTGTGTCTAAATTCTTAGCACTACATTTTACAGTGGATTATTATTATATGGATTATGTGGAAGTTTTCAATGAAGATGATGTATCTATTACCAATATTAGCAGTTTTGGTTGGAATATTTATCGGTACAGTGAACAATATTCATTTTATTTATAATTATTTGATGAATTTTCTGGATGCTATGTTGCAGTAAAAGTATAACCACAGAATATATAACTGATAAATAAATGTAATACAACCAAATAATTTTGTGTATTTGTTTTATTATTGTAGTTGTAAAAACAATATTCGTTCAATATTTAACTTATTGAAATCTGATGTTAGCAAATTTGTTGGATTATTTGGGGGTTTTCATTGAAGATGATGACACTACTAGCACTTTTGGCTGGGATATTTATCGGCAATGTGAATAAACGCCGTGAACGCACGGATTATTAAGATATTTCATTGGTCGCATTCAGCAGACACAGCAGTTGCGCAACTGTTCAGTGATCGGATTGTCCGCTCACTCTGAACATGTTGTGGAGCGCTCACTTACTGAGCGTATTCTGTCCGCATGCGCCATTAACGCATTCCAACACCAACGTAACACACAATTTTGAAGAAAGTTACTAGAAAAGTAGATGAATAAACTAAAGCTATTGTGCAGAAATAAATGTGTTAATAATATTGGTGTCAACGAGTATTTTAATCGTCGTTGGAAAATCCGGCCCTGATAAATAAATGTAATACAACCAAATAATTTTGTGTATTTGTTTTATTATTGTAGTTGTAAAAACAATATTCGTCCAATATTTAACTTATTGAAATCTGATGTTAGCAAATTTGTTGGATATTTAGGGGTTTTCATTGAAGATGATGACACTACTAGCACTTTTGGCTGCGATATTTATCGGCAATGTGAATAAACGCCGTGAACGCACGGATTATTAAGATATTTCATTGGTCGCATTCAGCAGACACAGCAGTTGCGCAACTGTTCAGTGATCGGATTGTCCGCTCACTCTGAACATGTTGTGGAGCGCTCACTTACTGAGCGTATTCTGTCCGCATGCGCCATTAACGCATTCCAACACCAACGTAATACACAATTTTGAAGAAAGTTACTAGAAAAGTAGATGAATAAACTAAAGCTATTGTGCAGAAATAAATGTGTTAATAATATTGGTGTCAACGAGTACTTTAATCGTCGTTGGAAAATCCGGCCCTTACACTAAAACCTACACCGAAAATTAATCTGTATAATTCTAACATATGGCAGCAGAGAAAAGTACCAAATGGAAGGTGATCACATAAAAGAGAACGGTCCTGTCCATCCAACACTGATCCTCAACTCTTGTCAAGTGAACAATAGGAGCGGGAACGGATCCCGATCTGTCTGCTGAATACGGCCATTGGTTTCATAAGTATCCAATATCCATCATACTTTATAACATAACGAAGGCATAACGTGAGCATTCTCTTATATTTTTGCTTTGGTTTATTATATTTTACTGTGTTATTAAATACATTCTTACGTTTAAGTACGCCACGAACATTATTAATCAGGCAGGTGCACGCAAATCGTTGAATTTACCATTGAAACAGCGTCAACGAAACAATTTTAAATTATACAAAATATTAACGCTACGAACTCCAAAATTGGGAACAACAATTATATAGTTCATTCACGTTAACAGACGGGGTGTTCTAGTAACTTCGGACCTGGGAATATTGAATTACAAAAATACCTGTACCTTATTCCAAAAAGAGAGAGACGAAATTCTGAACAGACCCAAGTGAGAGTTATTTCTTATTGGTTGACAGCAAGGCGAAATAACACGATACTACATTCGCTTTTTGTTATCAATTGTTAAACATTTTGACATGTTTAACATTGTTGGTTTTCTAGACAAATTTATTTACTTTCATACATTTACCACTCTGTTGCCTTAACTGTGGATTTATCTCTGAAGAATCTATATACAGGGTCCGGCAGAAAAAACTCCCCGATTACAAAGTAACGTGATGCGGACAGTAGAAGGAGCAGAGTGGTGGGGGGCGCGTCCTTGAGTAGCTGCCTACGTGCCGTTTTCAGTGTACGCCATGGCGTGGTCTGGTGAACATCGTGCGTTCGTAGTGGAACATTTTATTCAAAATGACGGATCGCCTATTAATACTCAACGTGCTTTTCGTGTACGCTTTGCGCTCGGACGACGGGACCCTGTTCCCGATAAGAAAACAATTTATTCTTGGGTTCTAACTTTCGTGAGACAGGTTCCGCATTAAAACGGAAACCACCTGGACGAGCACGGACTGCAACAGGCCCCGGAAACGTTGATGCAGTTAGAGCTTCAATTCAACAATCTCCTCGACGATCCGCTAAAAAGCATGCGGCAGCATTACGAATTTCGGATCGAAGTGTGAGAAGAATCTTGCATCGAGATTTAAAAATGCATCCTTACAAAATTGTAACTACGCAGGAACTGAGTGAACGAGACTGTGGTGTCCGTGTAAGGTTGTGCCAAGACCTTCTTCGGAACATTCGTCCCGAAGATGTTGTGATTTTTTCTGATGAAGCACACTTTCACCTTTCCGGAACAGTGAACAGCCAAAATTGCAGGTACTGGTGTGAACACAACCCCCAAGAACTTCATCAACGGCCACTTCATAGCCCTAAAGTTACAGTATGGTGTGCTGTTTACAATTCCGGATTGATCGGTCCTTACTTTTTCGAAGAAAACGACAGGAATGTAACCGTCAACAGTGAACGCTATTGTGCCATGCTCCGCGACTTTCTCCAACCGAAACTAAGGGAGCTTTTTGCTGAAATAGAGAACGTGTGGTTCCAGCAAGACGGTGCTACAGCCCACACAGCGCGGCAGTCACTGGCATTGGTGAAGGAAATGTTTCCTGGACATGTGATCTCGTTGTGTGGTGACATTGGCTGGCCCCCACGATCGCCGGACTTAACGCCCTGTGATTTTTTTCTTTGGGGTTATTTAAAATCAAAAGTTTATGAACAACGTCCACAAAATTTACGAGCCCTGAAAGAAGCAATTACACAAGAGGTTGAAGCTATTCCGCCTGAAATGACTCAAAGAGTAATGGATAACTTCAGGGGAAGACTCAACCAGTGTGTCGACAGTGAAGGAAGGCATTTAAAGGATGTTTTATTTAAAAAGTAAGACTAATGGTAGACCCTAAGAATGGTACATTTTCTAAAATGGCAGAATATGTACTTTTAGTTAGTATAAATAAAAATGTCCTACCTTATTTGGTTTTATTTTTATTAGCTTCTCTTATAGGGGAGGTTTTTCTGCCGGACCCTGTACAATTTAATTTGGTACAGATTTCATATTTCAGGCAGATATTTAAATTTAATTTTATCGCCTAAAATTGATTTCACCGGTTACAGGTTGTAATTTGGAGTGGGTGTTTGCTCAGAATGTCGTCTCTCTATTTTTGGAATAAGGTATAAGCATATTACCGTTTCTTATGACTTATATTAGATTCGCCGAAGAGATTCAGTAATAAAAGTGCGTGATCAGAACCTGATCACAACGTGATCAAGGCGTCCTATGCATAAAAACGGTCGTCGGCAAAGATCGTTTACATTAGGCCATTAGGTAAACTGTAATAGTATCACAGATCGCAGGTGCTTATTTACTCTTACGTTTCTGTTTCCGTCAAATCTGTTTTGGCTGCATTTATTCTGTTTTCATTTGAATATGCACAATTTCTTTAATTAAATACTACAGCGATAACTATTTTATAGACGTTGATCCTTGAATGATTTTATGTGCTTGTGTGCATACGGCTTTGGTGTGATCACGTGAACCCAACGTGATCACTGAATCTGTTCAGCGATTTGAGTATAGTGTACATATTATGTTGGATGCACTGTATGGAATATGCGCCGAGTTGGTTTTGATTAAAACTATTGTTTACGTTTGCTTTTCTTTTTTGTTAACTATCCTAAATATCAGTGGCGGCTGGTGATTACGTTTTGATGAGGCACGTACATAGACAAAACCGATTCGTTTATTATCGGTGATATGCTCAGCATCTGGGAGTACATCACCGACAATAAACGAATCAGTCTTGTTTATGTACTATGGTGGACTCCCCAAGGTGGACACCTAATGTACCCTGTGTAACAAGTACTTAGTACATTACATTGGTATAAGTCAAAGTGACACAACTGACTGAAACGCCACTAATTGAAACCATATTTACAATACATAAAAATAAAAAAAATACTATAGCAACTAAAAGGTGTCCATGTAAGTACTCATGAGTACTTACATATGCATATTATGTTAGAAATGGCCAGTTAACCTTCACATCAGTAAGATCGACATTTGACACTTAACCTAAAAATGAGGCGTGGCCACCACACGACTTTCTTATACGTATGAGCGTTTCAAACTATAGAGTTTTAAAATTTTTTTATATAAAAATTATTTAAAATCCTATTATAAGTACTTCTATTCTCTTAAAAACCCTCTATAGAATGCATACTTTGTGAGATATTCGAAAGAAAGTGCTACTCGCTAAAAGTATTACAAAAGATATTGAAAATGAAGTTGTAAATACATTTATATTCGTAGCGTACCTGTCTAAAAAGCATGACTTGCAAAATATTTGCAAAAAACTGATTTTCGATAAGAGTAAAATACCTACTTTCGGTACGAATTTCGAAAAACTTTTTAATGAAATTGTTCACAATTTCAATTTTAAGTACATATGAATTCTAAACTTAGTAGTTGACGAAATATTGGCAAAATTCGATTTTTTTACTGAAGTAACTACTACTTCCGGTCTGCCGATTTTACTGAAAATCTAATCAGTTCTTAAGAGGGAGATTATACTACTAAATGCAAAATTTGGAATTGATAGCTATAGTGGTTTGACCGCTATCGTGGTCACAGACAGACAGACACACAGACATTTTTAAAAAAACACTTTTTTTGGTATCAGAGGACTTCAAAACGTGGACATCTGCAAAAATCTCGAAGTCGAAAATTTTCATCATGACAATACTTCCTTATACCGTTGATTGAAGGAATACATAAAGATGCGCCACTACATAGCACTGAGCGTACCCAAACTGGATCCGAGATCTATAGCGACTGCATCAGTCGTTTGGATCCGAGATTCGAAACAGCCCGAGACAGCGATGATGTTTCTCGGCAAGGGGTTTGCGGGACGACTTAACGGAAAGACATGCTATTTTACTATAGCGTTGCGCATCTTTATATATTCCTTCAATCAACGCTTATACTACGTATAAGAAAGTAACAGGGTCCTCGCCGCGTTAATTACGCCGTACCTCGTCTGTTAACGTGACTGAACTATAATAAACATCTTAACACTAAATAAAATAAAGATATTTCTTCAATGACAATATATTATAATGTATTTATTATAGGGCACGATATAAAGAAACATGCAAACTAAGACCTCTTATGGAAGGAGTAGGCAGGTATTTGCAACTACGAGAATTTGATGGATATGTCAAAAATACTAAACGGTAGATGGCATCTAGTTTCTCTTTTAAAGATTAACCTCTTCGAAGGTATAAATACAGTTGACTCAAACAAATATTTTATGAGTTCATTTTTAAAAAATGATTTAATGAGATTTACAAAACATCATGTAATTCACAGAGTGGAAAGGCTACCTGCCTAGAAGAAAGACTGTGAGATGGATTAATGGATGATATCAGAGAACCACTTGTTATTTGTGTTGGAAATAGTGATACTGAAAGTGACTTATTATTGTCCTGCGAATAATATTAATTTCTGCAGCTGATTTTGGTATATTTATAATTGTCGTTATTGTATTTTGAGATACTTTCATAATAAAATTTTAAAAGTAGAGTACATTTTATTTTAAGTTTTACAATCACACCTGAATTAAATACCTATCAATAACGTCCGATGTTCGCGTACATTGCCTTCTTATTGAAAACAAAATTTCGTGAAATATATGCTTGAGTTTACCAAAAGAGTAAGTTATGTCAAATATCTTATTATTTTGGAGAGATTTTATACATGTATTAAGTGAGAAAGATAGATTTTCATTTTATTACTATAAATTCTTTACATTTATTAGAAATTTAAAATTGTTGACAAATTACTACATTATCAGCTGTTTACATGCCATTACAAGTTGTTTCCTACATTTTTAAGCTATGTGTTCCAGGTTTTTGGAGTAATATTTGAATCACTTCTCATTCTGAGACAGGGTATAGTACAAATGAATTTCTTTAGATTTCGTGATAAAAATTTACTGCAACGCTTGATATATTTGCAGATATATATAATAATAATTATTATGTTTATTAATGAAATTTGCCATTATATATTCTTTCGATCTTTGCTAAAGTTTTAAATATTGAGTAGGAATGTGTATTTTTATTGTACATGGAACAGCATTTGGTATACAAGTAACAACAAATATGAATAGGCGACTTTTTGTCATTGGAAAGTACCGATGCTACGCTAAAAATTAAATAGTTTCTTGTTTTATACTATATTGCTAACATGTATTTTTAAAGGATCGTTATCTAGATATGTAGCGTATATCAATTTTAAGCATGAAAAATCCTCTTACTTGGAAATATTATCATTGCAGCATTTAGAGTGTTCAGAATATTCCTTTTCATCGAAGAACAGTTTACATGAGGAACACTGGCTTGTGTCTGAAATAATACAAGAAGTTAAAAGCTATAAATGGTATTTTTGTTATAAAGACTCTTTTTAAATCATATTATAGAATTTTATTCCTGTTTGTTTATATTTGAATGTTATACTACAAATTTATGTTCACATAAGTCAAAATATCAGATATACTTACTATGATTATTTTTAGAATGATTGTTTATCTTGTTGTGTTGATTAATTTCTGAACTAATTGCTGTATTTTCTGAGATATCAATATTATTTGGATCAACACATGGCTCAGGTGATGGTGCTTCTGTTTTTATATCAGACAATATGGAAATGTCACTCACTTGTGCCTTATGATCTGTATTAGTTTCCTCTTCGTTAGGTTCACTTTTCACAATGTCCATATTAAGTGGAGTTTCATCGACAAACATAACATCATTATCTACAAAATTATCACGTTCTTCTTCGTGCTTTATAGAAGTACTTGTATTACCTTTTTCCAATAGTCTATTTACTTTAACATTGTTATTTTTTGAAATTTCTTCACACAAAGAATCAACATTTAATTCCTTATTATTTTTGTAAATCGCGTGGTCATTCATTTTAAAAGTATTTTACCACTAATAACGATAATTAACAGCTTATTAACTTACATTTGAAGCAAATATAAGGTACACAATGACAACATAACCACAAAACACATAACTTCTAAACTTTGTTAGGTTATCAGAAGTAAAACAAATATTTTTTTTGATTTCTCAAAGCTGTATAATTCACATTCTTCAGGTATTATGTGTATTACTTGTTACATCAATTAGTGACTTCTTGAATGAAATATAAAAATAAATTAATCAAAGGCAAACACCTACACAAATCATAAATTAGGCCAAAAAATAAATACACCATACCATTGACCAATTACCACTAGGTGCCACTAGTATACAAGAATATATGAAACTACCCAGAGATTTTAAAAGTGCTCATACCTTAAAATGCTATGAACGTCCTTCATTAATATTAAAAGATAGTTAATTGATAGAATTAGAAAAACACTTAAATGAAAGCAAAATCATAGTTGATAAAATTATATAACTCCAGGCACATTTACTTGCAATATTATTGATTCACTTTTTAAACACTACTTTTCAATCATTATTTGCTGTAATACAGCCCAATCAATATATAAGAATGAAACAAAATAATTACAAACAAAATACTTTATTAGAAAAATATATTATATACGTAATTAATATTCCAATACAGTAAACGCCAAATTAGATGGCGAGCGGTGGAGGTACGCCGTAGTCGTTTCTAAAAACGCGAACGCCCATTTACTGAAGTAGTATGTAAGTAAAAGCAAATACAAAGCTTCCCACTATTTCTAATGCTGCGCGGACTTACTCCCACCGCTCGCCATCTAATTCGGCGTTTACAGGAAGTACTAATATTTATTATAGTAACAGATATTCCATTAAACACCATGTACTTATAATTTTTATAAGACGTTATGTGCATTCTCTTGTACCTCTCAGCTAAAGATTAAGTAATATGTTAAATTCTGATTCTTTAATTAAACTTAAAATTGATAGATGTAAAACATCTTACATTTATCAGTTTTTTCAGGGTCAAAATTAATGTCACGTCGAGTATTCATCTGTTTTCTAGTTCAATAAATTGACAGATGTAGAACAAGCTTTTACGTAACTTTAGTGACCTTCAGCAGCGGCTTCTGATAACTGTACGTTCTTTAACATAGCGAAACAGGTGTAATTAACTGCAAATATAAACAAAAAATAAATGACTTCATTTAAGGGGGGTTCACACTGATGCAATTAGTTGAAGCAACTCCAGTTTTATGAAAAATTGCACGAAAATTCGCGTTCACACTAGTCAATTTGTTGCAGCAATTTATCGCATGTGAAAAATTGCACGTATTAGAGCGTGTTCTATTTTCTGAAAAAGTTGCATTTTTTAATAACTTTTACGCTGGCAACCTGTCTAATGAAATGTACCAAAGCACATGCATTATTAATCACTATACATTGAAAGTAATGATGACATAATTATTTCATGTTGGTAGTACCACAAAAAAAATTGCATTTCTGAAAAATTGCTTGTACTTCCTGATCAGTGCGAACCAACCGTGCAACTCTTAAAAATTGCATCGTTCATGCAACTTTTCACATGCGATAAATCCCTGCAACTAATTGCATCAGTGTGAATCCCTCTTTATATTGCTTGATATTTATATCCAAGAGGAACAATTATTTTGTCAGTTTTAATACTCGATGTATTTGCAACAAGAAATTTTTATAAAAGACGTTTTCAAACAAACAAACAGATTGCTTGGTAGATCAATTAGCAGACCATACATGTAGCAAATATCAGGTGTCTTCAAATCATACACAAACTTTTTTTTTAATAATTTCATTAATTAAATTTATCTATCCGTGATTAGCAGGAAAATTTTTTTGTATAGTCGAGTCGTTTTGCAACCGACACGGCCAAAGTACGAACTAAAGACAACGATTCAATACCATTACAAATTTCGATCGGCCGGATCAATTTCAAAACAATAAAATTAAACTAATTAATAATATTTCTGGATATATACCTTTCTATAGTAAAATACTATTACATGAAAGCCAGTTACAAATTAAATAATATAAATAAAGCTATTAAATATTATTTTTTCTACACCTATAATTTACATAACATTTGGCTATACTGTTGAGGAGGCAAGCGTTATAACAAACGTCAAAAGATAATTACGACAAATGTCAAAAGGTGTATGAATATTATTATTTATGACAATCCTGAAATGACTTTTGTAGGTTATATTACTTGACAGGTGAAATTTTGCAACATCTCAAATTTGACGCCATTTTAATTTAGTGGCGTATGTCGGTTGCGAGAGCGACTCAACTATACAAGGTGTGTATAAATTGGCGGACCCACTACACGTGGCGACATTCTTGGTCAAATTTTGAGTTTAAAGTCCTAATCCTAAAACGATGTATATCAGGCTTCCTTTGTCTTCAGAATGAATTTGAAAGAAACATACATTTGGCAACATTGAACACGCATGTGCTAGTTATAATCTTCGGAACATTTTTACACGTCGTCCTGTGAACCTTACATTTTAAATTTAAAAAAGAAACAAACGAAATAAAATTGGTTTCTTAGATTACATATTTATTACGAAAATATTACAAAGTTTAAAATTTTTTTGATAATATTGACTAATTTTTGTACATCTTCTTGATAGAAATCAATGTAATTATTACCTACATAATTGTTCGAATTGAAATCCATCAGTTTGTAGACATAGCTACAATCTTTGTGGAATCGTTTGTACTATTCGCTCAAGTCTTTCTGGTGTGATATCTAATACTGCGGCTTCAATTCGGGCTCTAACTTCGTCAGCGTCCTGTGGAAGTGTAGCGTAAACTTTACCTTTAATGAAACCCCAAACAAAAAAATCTAATGGATTGAGATCGGGGGATCTCGCAGGCCACAAAAGGGGACCGCTACGACCAATCCATCTGTCTGGGAAGTGTTCAGTCAACCAGTCTCTTATATTACGAGCAAAGTGCGCAGGAGCTCCATCATGCATGTAAATCATATTACGGCGTACCGTCGAACGGGGTTACTTGAGACACTTTTGAAACAACTTTGTGAATAACTTTAAAAGAAAAAAAAGTAAGCACATGAAATATATGCAAAGGGGTCAGGTATGTGGTAAGGTACGACCCACTATTGTCAAAGAGCCGATGTTTTTAATATTTTTCTTGTTATAAATTTTTTTATGGGTGTCTTAATTTACCCTACAAAAGGGGTAAATTGAACACACATGTAAATCGTCGAATATTTCAAGTTACACTTTATAATAGTAAACTGAGACATTAAAAAATAAATAATATATATTTTAAAAATTGTATAATCAAAGAATGTCTTGTTAAAATAGATTAAAATCAGTATAAACAAGGCAAATAGTACAAAAATACATTTTATTTCATGTAAGTAATAATTTAATTATAATAATATGTCTGCCTTAAAAATATGACGCCCTCTTCTTATGGTAGGAGTTCTTAGGACACTAATGATGTTATTAAATTCAATAATGTTATTGTCCTCCACATCAGGGTAAACAAAAGTATTTGTAGATCCGTTATAGGCCCTTAAGCAACTAACTCGATAGGATTTTTTCTGAAGCTTTACAATTTTCGCAACAAAAGTTTTCAAACACTCCTTTTTAGTTCCTTGATTATAAAGAAATTTCACCGTCACAAACATGCCCTCCTTAAGACCAGCCACAGTAGGTGGGTGTCCTAATACGCTAGTTTCATCATGATCAGATGATAAAGACTCCTCATTACTTAGGTAATCCTCATTATCATTAACATCATCTTCATGTTCACAAGCACGTTTGTCTTCGGGTTCAATCGTGTCTGTCGCAGCAGGTGTAGTAAGATCCTTCAATCTTACTGCTTTTCCGGCCCCAACATTGAGTTTTCTTTTTCTTTTCGGAGTTGGTTGTTGTCCCACTGAAACACGTCTTTTTATTATTTCTTCAAAGGCATTTTCCATGTTTGAGATCAAATTGTCATTGTCATTGTTTGCCGGAAGAAAGCCAGGAAATCTTTTAAGAACTTCTAGTCTATTAATTGGACAAATCCCAGACGCTCTAAATCCACTTCTTATATTGTCGCCGCTCTTATCTTCAAGATCTTCTAACGTCTTCCTCAACAATGTAGGAAACTGTGTTTTTGGAATGCAGCCTCGATGCGATGTTTTCCATTGTGTGAGCACTTTACGCCAGGCTGCTTTCAGTGGCTTGAAAAAGGCAACGTCTAATGGCTGACACACATGCGTGCTATTAGGCGGAAGGAAGATGAACATAATATTGTGGTCTTCACACTCTTGGATTATTTTTGCTGAAAGGTGTGAGGCCAAGTTATCCCCAATAATGGGTTTTTTTCTTGCCTTCACGGTTTCTGAAATACGGTATAACCACTTTAGAAAACCAGTCTTCAAATATGATATTGTCAAACCAACCACTCTTTGAACGATTATAAAAACAATTTTCAGGCCCGCCTTCCAACTATTCCGGATATAAATTTTTAGCTTTGTAGACAATATAACATGGCAGTGCCTTGCCAGATGCACTCACAGTAAACATAATAGTCGTCGAACTCTTTGAATTGTCCATAACTCTAAGAGCTCTTTTAACACCTCGACGAACAACAACCTTAGCTTGACCTGGGTCGTCTGTCAAATTGGTTTCGTCGTAATTTAAAATGTTGTTTGAGTTTACGTCAGCCAGGGTTTCTTCCAATTTATCAAAATATGTATTCATTGCAATCGCTGTAACTTCGCTACGCGATCTTTTCATATTTTGTGCCATTCTAACTGTTAATTCACAATGCCTCTTTAAAAATAATAGTAACCAGTCATTGCCAAGTAAGTTTTCTTTGAAACGCCTTTCATGGACGCCTTTGCGATCCAAAAAACTTTTGATCATTGTTCTTATTTCCATATGTGTGAACAGGTAACCCCAACTTGCAGCTCTTTCTATAGCACTGACAACGATTTCTTCTTCATATGGTTTCAAAACTGGTTGTCTGCCTGGATTTAATATATTCACTCCTCGATATTTCCTACTTAGAGTTGCCCTTGGCACTCCATAGCGTTCTTCGGCCTCCCTAAGGGACAATGTGCCATTTGCAACGCTTTGTAGAGCAGTCTGTAAATTTTCATCTGAATAATCAACATACCTTCGCGCCCCGAGCTGTCTTCTGTATTTGCGTGGCATGTCCCAATTTACCCTGTACAAACACAATTTTTGTAAAATACATATGCAACTTTTTTTACAGAAAGTTTTAAATTTAAATTTTTACGTTACACTATTAAAGACATATTGAATGAGAAACGGGATTTTCATTCTCTAAATAAACCACATATTTTTTTTTCGACCAATGAGACTACTTTGAGATTTTTAAAACCAAGAAATATGTAATTACTTACCTAAGCATTTACCACAAACAAAACATCACGTGAAACAACAATTCCCACGTTTTCTGTCTTATAAGACATATGCAACACAAAATATAGCGAAAAAGTTTCCATATTCACACCTAGATGGCGTCACGAAATCAATTTTCTTAAAAATTAATTTTGTCTCGAGTTACCCTTGGTGTCTCAAGTAACCCCCTTCTACGGTACGTTCAGCGTTATCTCATCAATAACTTGTTCTAAAACATTTAAATATTCACCGGCATCTAGGCGATTTGGTAAGTAAATTGGTCCAACTACGCTGTGGTTTATTATACCCAGCCAAACGTTAACAGAAAACCTTCTTTGGTGACCGTATTCGCGAAATTCATGTGGATTTTCATCTGCCCAATGATGAAAATTATGAGTATTAAACACACCATTCCTGGTAAACATGCACTCATCACTCCAAAGAATACGTCTTAAAAAGTCACCTTATTCCTGAATTCTATTTAAGATTGTATTGCAATAATTGATTCGAAATAAGTTATCATTTCCGTAAAGAGGCTGAACTTTAGAAACATGGTATGGATGAAGCAAGTTTTCTCGTAGAACCAAATGAACAGTCTTATTACTGGGAATATTTAGTGTAGAAGCTAATTGACGGGTACTCGCAGAGGGATCTTCCTGTATTGTGGCTAGAACTTGCTCTTCTAGTTGCACGTTACGCCTTTGCTTTGGTCGACCTGCGTTCGCATTTCTTGGAATAAACGAACCTGTTTCACGAAGTCGTTGGTCCAGCCTTCGAAATACATTTTTACTTGGATGCCTCCGATTTGGAAAACGCACTCGATATTCCTGCCCTGCCATGCTAGCATTTCCACGACAGAAACCGTATATCATGTACATATCGGCATATTCGTTGAACGTAAAATTCATAATAAACAAACAAAACAACTAGTAAACACGAAAACCCGAAAACTGATTAAAACTATACAAATAAACACGAAAAATAAGCAAGTCGAATGAAATAGGTAGATTACAAAGTGTCAAAATTTGACAGTAATAATGTATTTGACTAATAGAACAACATTGGGCTGCCTACTTATTGTTTTACAACGTTGTCAGATGTGTTTTTCGTCAAAATAAGTTAATAAACAAATATTAAAAACAAACTTTAAAATCAAAAAGAAAACATTAACGAAAGGATAATAACAACAATTCTTCTTTTTTCTAAATTGTAGCTCTTTCTGTCAACAAATATCAAGTAATAATGCTTATTTCAAGACTGAAAGTCCGAACTTTAGGAACCTCGTGCAAAGATATGGAGCATGGTACAACATTTTCGTATTAGGATTTTGGACTCCGAATTTAACGAAGAACATCGCCGCGTGTAGTGGGTCCGCCAATTTATACACACCTTGTATCTTTCGCACTGAGAAAATACAATTCTCATTTACATCTGCAATATTTAATAGCATTTACTTGAAGTTATATCTTGAGCATTTGTCTCAGAGTTAGGTAAATTATGACAATTTTAAATTTAAATTTTATGTCAGTAAAATTCCTCAACTTTAAATTTGGATTTTATATTTGAAACGAACATAAAAGGCACAAAAGTAAAAAAAATAGTACAAAAAACAGAAGTCATTTATTGCACGAAACAAGGTTACAGAGCTGTGCAGCGTCTAGCGTTTTAAAGCACTTGTCTTATAAAAGTTCTTTGATATCAATCATCTGGAGATGTGGATGGTTGCCCTAATCAAAATGAACTGGATGAAGTTTATGTGATCTCTGGGCTATCAATTAGGGCTGTTTGTTTCTGGATAAATTAATTTAAACGTGACCGAAGATCAAACATGAGGTCACCGCAGCACAAATTTCATGGCATTGCAAGATCGAAATCTTTATCATGTTCCTTTACAGGTCTTCATGTGTATGTCCGCTGCACCTTTAGAAACGTATCCTTTAGCACACAGTCGACACTGATACGGACGCTCCCCCGTGTGCATCCTCTCGTGAATCCTCAAGGGGCTCCTCTGCGTAAATCCCTTGCCGCAGAATCTGCAGATGTATGGTCGTTCGCCGGTGTGGACGCGTTCGTGCTCCCTCAGCTGTTCGCTGCGGGAAAACGGTTTCGTACAGTAAGTGCAAACGAAAGGCTTGTAACCGGTGTGAACTCGCAAGTGAAATTTCAATCTCTTCATGCTGGACAGTCTCTTGCCGCAAATCTCGCATAGCACGGTCAGATCGCGATCGCTCTGTGTGCTTACGCTTTTGCGACATTTATGTCGCCTTATGTCCCTTGTTGAATGAATGTGATGTTTGTAATGGGTGATGTTGGGATCGAATTTCGGTATGGGCATTCCTATCTGGACTTCCCAATGGTTTGACCTGCGGTGAGCAGCCAGCATCCAGGAGAACATGAAGCGTTTGCCGCAGGTCTCGCACTCGAACGGTGTTTCGCCCGTGTGCAGATATTTATGTTCGTCAGCTTCCGTCTTGTCGGTGAATTCTTCCGTGCAAACTTCGCACCTGTGTGTGGTGTTTTCGTGCGAACGCATGTGGATTTCAAAATCGTACGTCGAATTGTTCCTGTAGTCGCACACAAAGCAGTGGTATGTTCCGTCCTTGCTGTGCACTATCGAATGAAGGGCCAACTCCAAATTGCTGCCGAATGTGGTATCGCAAATCTCGCAGGGAATAATATTCGGCGCCTTGGATAATGAACACTCGTCATCGCCGCTGCAGCTGTCGCCATTTTCCGGTTCATCTTTTATTTCTATATCGAGTGTGCTGTGAAGACCTGCATTAGATGCTAACAAATTCGCTGGATTGGAATCCATCAATTGCTGGTTGTTCGTGTTCCTTCTATAAACAAAATAAATTACGTTGTGGCGACAATATTATATATCTCAATTGACTCCATTAGTGTTACGGCACCAGGAATAAAATATTTCCAAACCAAGTGCTTGTAGTATTTATGATCGTGCATAGGTCATGTGAATTTTATAACCAAGCTGTATCTTCTGACATTTATGAATCACTAAAACATTATCGATGAAAATGTAAGAACTCAAAATAAAAACTTTCTATCATTTCATTGCTTCTACACAGAAAAATTTAATAAATGGTTGCATTCAGCAGAGGAACATGCTCAGCTCGATAGGTAGCGGGCACTACTACATTAACAACAGTTGAATGGAATTCAAAATTTAATGTTATGTTGTTGGATGTGCTACTTGCTAACAAATTTGATAGAAGTCACTTGATCAATTCTTGTTTATTTGTTTACAGGGTTTGGAGTACTCTTGGCTGTTAGTAAGATGTGTGATTATTGGTGTCTAAAATGGCTAAAGATCAGATTTATAATATTGAACAAAATGAACTTTTAGGAAATTACATTGATATAGCTGTTTTAGGCAATATAATGAGAGACACAGGAAGTCTTTTTTTTATTTTAGGAATCCGAAAATCCATTTTCAAATTATAATAGCTGATTGTGAACACTGGCACTATTTGGGCCTCGTTGACTTATTATGCAAAACGCGTAATGCTCTGAACTCGCCACCCACGGGTTCTGAGGTTGTATAGGCTTTATTGGTTATTTAATCGCCGTAGTTAGATCGAATAAAAAGCATAAACTCCACAAACTTGGTATATTTATGCAAGACAGCATTTGAGTCTCTAAGTAAAGTACAGCAAACTGAACAAAATAATTTCTTGCTATCCCATGTCATATACAGGCTATAATTAACAAATAACAATTTATCACAATCAAACGGGTAATCCAAAAAAAGCAAAACTTTCAGTACTTATACCTAGATATAATGTACAGCATTCGCTGCAGTATACGTCCTCTTCAAAAAATATATAATGGTAAAAGAAATTTATGACATATGCACTTCTTCTCGGGAAATAATAACATTTGTAAAGAAGTTAAGTTAAGTGAATAACGAGAATGAATCTAACAAATAACAGATGTAGAAGTTGTAAATCATCGAGCAACGATCTACAGTTTCAATATTCGGATGTAAAGGATATATACAAAATGTATAAAAAAGGAGTTTAAAGTTAGCGCGGGAGCAAACAATAGCTTTGTATTAATAGCAATGTGATTTTTTTGTCTCAGTGAAACTTTAAGTCTATAAAATTGCAATGAAATACAACATAAAATCTTACTCAACATGTTACCGATACGTAACGATAATAGAATGAGCTACGAAAGATGGCCGTCCGCTTCGTAAGAAAGTCGATGTAATCGTGACGTATTTCGATGTAGCGTATGCATCCAGCAGACGTTTACTCAACGATCCCACAACAGTTATGTCTGCTGAATGCGACCAATATTTATTGTGTGATTATGTTTATTTGAAAAATAATCGCTCTGCTGCCTTTTTATACCTGGTCACTAATGAAATCAATTAATATTAAAATATATTGTAAAGCCAAGGCCTTGTTTATTATCACAGATAAGAGATATTAAGATAGCCGATGTAATAGCTATTACTGGAAATACATTTTACAGAAGAACAGAGATTAGTTTGGTGACAAGCCACCAAGATGGGGTGGGTAGGTTAGTACCACGCGATCATTTAAATTCTAAATTATAGCAGGCGGGATTTTTTTTATTAGGTTGTCCAGAATGTCAATTATTGATTAATTAACATTTTGAAACGTCACTTTGACAATTCAAATTGTAAATTAGTACTTATATACCAACTTAATTTAAATTTCACAGCCTGCTCTATTTTAGAATTTAGATGATCGCGCAGTATAAGTCGCTAACAATATTCAGGGAGCTCGCTAAAGGATTGTAGTTGAATGCTGTAGCTGCTTTTATTTTTAGGACTGGAAAAAACAACAGGATTTAATAATTCTGCATTTGTACAGTATCTTTTGGAATAAATTAAAATTATTTTTTGTTTCCAATGGCTCCCCCTAACATTTTTCGAATTTCGCGGGTGTTTTCAGTTTATACTAGACGCAATAGAATAATATACAAAGGTGTACTCAATAATAATTCACTGCAAAAGTAGGGAATAGAAATGTAATTTTATCGATAAATGTTTCGACATCTATTTTTGACCAATCATCTGCTTGGGTAAACGGTTTGTTTCGGAATTTCGCAATAAAAAGTGAATTGGCCTACTTGTATTCTATTCGATTGTCTTTGTAGCTAACTTAAAACACCCGCGAAATTCGAAAAATGTTGTTAGGGTCCATATACATTGACGGCTTGTAATCTCCCATATCTGTGTTAATAATATATACAGCAAGAGCGCGCGAGGTATGATCACCCGATGGTATACGTAAACTCGCATCTAAACGTGGTCCGATAATACATATTAGAGTAACGGCACAACATACTAGCGTTGCCTGCTCATATTCGAACTCATAGTGATCTGATTATTTTTTTGCAGATTGACAAAAAGAACAAATTAAATTTTCTCTTTAAGTGATGACGATTGCTTAGATAACTAAGTCGATAATAACGCGAAGATTGTAATACTTATAACGTAATTATGATTATCCTAATGAAATTAAATAATAATGTAGTTGTGTACAAAGTTATAGCAGTACAACTGGGTTTTAGAATGAAATAAAAACAACCCGCCTGAAACATCTGCAGAATAAACTAAGATGTCTAGAGAAAAATAAATAAATAGAAATTTCATGGTAAAAAAAAAACTATAAATAAGTATAACAGGAATACCATAAAATAACATAAAAACGACCCTTGAAATAGAAATTAAAATTAGAGATTCTCTCCAGTAAATATAACGAAATAACAACTCTGGAAAAATAAATCTATATATCTATATCTGGCGAACACAGCTAGCGGAGATCATTTGCCGAATATATGTCCGAAGAATATCGACTAGCATCGGGTGATCATACCCCGCGCGCTCAAGCTGTATGTATATATCTACGAGAAAAGAATAGAACAGGACAGATAATAAACTGGTGGAGGAATGGGTATTATTTAGACGGAAGTTACCACTTTAAGGCAGGTCAGTTATGGCAATATTGCCCAATCATATTTTAAAAAATGAGTATTTTGAATAACTTGTCCCATATCCGGTATGTTTGATTATGTGTTCAGTGGCGTAACATATATATTCTAGGCATTTTTTCTTTAATACAGTTAGAACAAATGTTACTATATTAAAAAGAATAAAAGGATTGAAAAAATAAAGCACTCACGATATTTCTTTAATTATTATTGGACTAAGAACCTATTTTGAATGGTTATCGAGAACATACGAAGTGTACATATACCCTATACAAAATATTTATGCACGCTTATGCATTGTGGCGGCCATATTGAGTTACCACTTTGTACAAATATTATTATTAAGGAGACTCTTCTGTTCTATTCTTTCCTTGTAGGTATATATAGTTGTGCAACTGACTAGTGAAAGTGGTTCCTAGACGTCACAGTAATCCAATGTACTTCATTATATGAAAACTATTCATTCTGTCAACCACTGCAATATATTAATTGATAGTTTTATGATTAAAATTAATAAGCAGTATCTAAAGGGTTGCAGTAAACAATTGATAATTTAGTAACAAAGTGTATCGATCTAGGAGTGATGACAGGTATACATGGGCGAGATAGGGGAAGTGCATCCGATTTCACTCAGACTAGACCGACTCGTGTTTTGTCGGCTCTCGGGGAAACCGGTAGGTAATACGGTACCCGAGAGCCGACAAAACACGAGTCGGTCTAGTCTGAATGAAATCGGATCCACTTCCCCCCATATCTCGCTCATGTATAATTACAGGTACTAAAAAATTTAACGTATTTATTTTCGGAAAACAGCAAATCGCTTTTCAATAGTATAATTTATAAAGGATAATTGTAATTTGAAAACAAAAAAATACATGAAATAATATAACGAATTTTATGAGCGTATTAACTGAGCATACATAATATTCTCGCTATTCATGCACCCATAAGATTTTATTTAGACTGTATCTATACAACCTATAGAAATACACGGATCATTCTGTTAGCTCATGTTTGACAGTCACCTGACAATATAAATAAACAATAATGTGTCTGTAATTGATTCACGCCGCCGCCATTTGCATTTTAGAAAATTTTTACATTTACCAGCCCTGCGTGTTTTAAATTATTTGTCAAATTAATCGAAGTTACAGATTATTAATGCTATTTCAACATATTGGCAATCATAAAACATTTTTATTGTAAATAAAATATTTAGACACGACACTAGCGGTAAATGAAATAAGGAAGTCATTTCCATGTTGCCGGTATATGAACATAAAAAATTCTAAATCATAATACATAAGTCCCTTACAGACACCCATTATATCGAAACATATTCCTGTATTCCCAATGGGATATGAACCTCCTTTTTTTATTTATATAATGTTTTCTACAATAAAATTTGTTCAAAATTATTCTTTCATTTAGTACAGAGTCGTTTTTATTAATGTCATATTCACAACGCTTTGATATGACTTTTAATAAGTTCATTAATTAAAGTGATAAAATTAAATCAAAAGGCATAAACAAAAATGAATAAATTTTAAAGCTGATATACCTGATACCTACTCCACATGTTTGTTATGGAACTAGAAGGTTCAAGTTGCATGGGATATTCTAAAAATAACACATTTTAAGTAAGGAATGGATGTTCTGTACATGATTCCTATCAATTAAAAAAAGGCAGCTAAAATATTATCTTACTTGGAAATATTTTCACTCCAGCATTTAGAGTGTTCTGAATATTCTTTCTTGTCGAAGTCAATTTTACAAGTGGAACACTGTTTTTTTTCTGAAATCGCACAAATAAATTAATATTCTTAATGTGATTTTTTGTTTATGAAGATTAATTTTCCATCTTATGCTAGTATGTGCTTGTATGATATATTTATATTTATTGTATTTTTCTTCACTTCGGATACAGGATTTCATATAGACTTACTATAAATATTTTGTGAATTTTCTGGGATACCTTCAATATCTGTTATGTCAGACTCAGGTGAGGATATTTCGGTTTTTATATCAGACATTGTAAACATTTCAATTGTTTGTATTTTAGTAAGATCTGTATGAGCTTTATGGCTAGTAGGTAGTGCATCTTTTATGATATCCATATTACCCTGAATTTGATCTATAAACAGAATATCATTATATATAAATTGGTTAGTGTCTTGTAGTAGCAGCATTACCTTTTCCTAGTATATTATTACCTTCGACAATTCTATTTTTTGAATTTTCATTTAAATAAACAGCAGCACTGTACTGCATATTACTGTTAATTGTTAGTTATTCATTTTTAAAGGACTTGAACACTAACTATAAAAATGAAAGATATATCATAACTTAATATTTCATTTCTAGAAATTTAATGACACCAATCAAATAACCTTAAAACCATAGACTTATCTGACTGAGGGCCGTTTGCACCCCTTGCACTTAAAAGTACCACTTAAATTTCTAAACGCGTTGCACCGCAAGGATACGGAGGAATCTGTCACTTAAACCTTATATCACCTTATATTGCCAGTTTTTAAGCGCTGGATATTCTGCGGTTTAACTTCGAAATAGCTAAACTGCGGTTGCGCAAAAATATCCCGCGTAATATTTTACGTCAAAATTAAATTGTGAGGTTGTAGTTTGTTTGTATTTTTTATTAACGGTTTAATATGGATTTAATACATGAAATGGAACAAGTAGTAGATAATATTTAAACGAGGATGAAATAGATATCATGGAGTTTATTCATTATGGAATACCCAGGCAAATTAATGTGCGAGCAAATCATTTTGATAATTATGACTATATGAGTTTCATTCGTCTATTTCGCCTCTCTAGAAACTGTGCTGTTCAATTTCTGCAGCTGATTGAACATGAACTGGAATACCCATGTAAGTGTATATTTGTATACCTAATTTAAACAAAGATTAATAAACAGAATTTACTGTTAATGCAAGTTCTAAAAATTACTTTTAGTATATGTAACAAAAAATGGATCTAAATATAACTAGAAGGAAACTAGATACAAATTCAAGATATTTCGGTAGGTAGAAATAAATACCTACAAAATTCCCTAGATATAACTCTAAACATTTAGTAACTTTCATGCTACCAATATAAATTCAACACTTAACAAACTGCAACTTAAATT
Organism: Amphimallon solstitiale; assembly: GCA_963170755.1. Lineage (NCBI taxonomy): Eukaryota > Metazoa > Arthropoda > Insecta > Coleoptera > Scarabaeidae > Amphimallon > Amphimallon solstitiale. Next base: position 55,336,139 of record OY720681.1, on the reverse strand, counting down.
CTAGCGGTGCAACGCAATATCCCACTTAAAGTTAAGCTGCGCTTACTTAAGCCGTAGGTTTAAGAGTGAGCGGTGCAAACGGCCCTGAACCTCTAGAGACGATATGAATTGGAATGAGCGAGGGGTGGGTAGATCCGCAGATCTCCCATAGCTGATAGTTGGTTGAACGTCATATAATACTATGTTGATCATGATGAAATAGCTTTCTTTACTTGTAATTTTAAATTTATCAAATTAAAGTTGATTATTGTATGCTTATAATTTTTGAAATCATTGCTGTGTTGCCCACACGATACCTCATGTTTTTAAAAGTTAGTTATGTTTTACTATGTACAGTTGCGGCCCCTACAAACTCAGACACCGACCTTTGACATATTCTGCCAAATTCAAAATGTTTATTATGTGTAAATTTGACTTTTATCCAGTATGGCAATGGCTGCGTTCATCACACAAGGCAGCCATGATACCAAGCGCAATCCGTTTGCGATTTGTAGTGATTTTATATGTCCATGTGATGAACGACAATTGTCATCCATGATTCAGGCAACCCCTTCCACAATTCTTTTCTGTTTGAAATTTCATTTAATTTGAGAATTGACGGCTAGTTTGTAGAGAAGTGTTCATTGTTCATTAGTTCATTTAATATAATAAAAAGATTATTCTATTATTTATAAGAAAATTCAATACTTTATACATAATGGATATATCTCTTATTTGATGTAGATTTAAATATTAATGGTATTGTAAATGCAGCATTACATTTACCTAGCTGAGCCTATTAATCAAATCAACAATCATGAGAATAAAGACCATAATGAAGGTGAAGTACTTGATAGGAATGTTGTTAGAAATACAAATTATTTCGAAATAACTATTCCTAATTATACCGATCATCAGTTTCCAGAACATTTTAGAATGTCAATGTATTTCACTGTTATCTGTTATCGAATAACATATATTTTGCCACAAATAAGTTTTCGTTTCCATTTTATGAGGCGAAAATGTTTAACCAATCGCAGGCACTCGAACACGTTTGCAGCGTACTTACACCGTAAAATGGTTATGCTTGCAAAGATGGCGACCGCTTTGCAAACGCGTTTGCATCATGGATAGACGTTCTTCACACCGCTTGCTAGCGGCTTGCCAACTGTTACCTGTGTTGGGTGTGTGATGAACGCAGCCAATGTCAGTGTTACTGACGATTATTATTATTGACCTTCTTTCAGTTGGGTGACATTTAATAACCTTCGATTTTGGGACCATGTTACAAAGCCAAAATTTTATATTTGTCGCACTGTCTGAGTTTGTAGGGGCCGCAACTGTACATACGAGTACGACATTTGGACTAATGACAGCACGAAGTCGGACAACCTTAAGGACTATAATCGCTTGGCAGTGTGTCAATTCCCCTTACCCCATCTGCAGTTGTTGCGACCACTTACCACGCCTACAAACTGCACCCATGCTTCCTCTATTATATTACAATCTTTTTGTTTTACATGTACTTTAGAAACCTTTCATAACTCAGGTTGGCAACGTAAAATTTACTAAAATATATGTAGAATGGAATGGTCGCATTCAGCAAACACAATAGTTGCGCAACTGTTCAGTGATATGTCCAGAAGACGTCTGCGCACTCTGAACATGTTGTGCGGTCGCCATTTTTGCGAGCGGACAAATATACGCTCACTATACATGAGCGAGATAGGGGAAGTGGATCTGATTTCACTCAGACTAGACCGACTCGTGTTTTGTCGGTGCTCGGGGAAACCGGTAGGTAATACAGTACCCGATAGCCGACAAAACACGAGTCGGTCTAGTCTGAGTGAAATCGGATCCACTTCCCCTATCTCGCCTATGTACCTATAACGCTCACTTAATGAATTTTGTTGGCATGCGCCATTACCGCATTTCAACACCAACGTAACACACAATTTTGAAGAAAGTTACTAGAAAAATAAAATAAGCAAATTAAAGGTATTGTGTAGAAATAAATGTATTATAATATTGGGGTTAACCGAGTATTTAAATAGGGGTTGGAAAAACCAGCCCTTACACTAAAAACTACGCCGAAACTTAATGTAGAAAAACAATTTATTATTATTAAGTTTAATCTGTATAATTTTAACATATGGCAGCAGTGAAAAGCACCAAATGGTCCTATCCAGCTAACACTCAACTTGTCAAGTGAACAGTTGAAGCGGGAACGGTTCCTGATCCGTCTGCTGAATACGATCAATTTCTTAAGAAAATAAAACATGTTCTAATACATGTATACCCAACTTATTGCTTGCGCTAAATTTATAGACAGAATTTCATAGTGCGAACCCATGCGAACCCTTATTAAAATCATCTGGAGATTGTTTTGTCACCATCATGGGGTATTTATTAGCTGTATATTAGGAAATGAAAAGAAATACAGTTCCTTTCGTTATTCAAAATTTTAATATTATAATTATTAGTTTGAAGGGTGCGATAATGTTTTTTTTATGCTGTGACATTTTTTTCAGTACCTATTTACTTTTTTTAAGGCTGAGGCCTCACTAATTATACAAATTATTAGGTTGTTGTACGCAAATTAAATAAAATTAATAATACATTAATCTGATATTTACAATTAATGGCAAATAGATTTATTAAGATATTATTAATTAATAATTTGACAAAAAATGTTTAGAATGTTTGTCAAACATTTCGTTTGATTGCTATGTGGATCACCTTCAAACATTCTCATTGTCATCAATTCTCATATAATTTAAGTTAACTTTCCACTGATTTATTTTAATGTTACTAATGCATTTTTAGTTCATATGAAATAAATTTGTTAAAACAGATTTTTATTAATAGGTTACAACATTACCTATCCAAATTGGAAGTCTGAGAATATAGAACTTGTGTTGTACATAAATACATTGCAAAATCCTGTGGAAACTATACATTTCAACTATAATTAGTTGGAATGTACTTCCTAACTGTGTTTCTTTTATTAAATATAAAACTAACAAACAAACGTGCTATACGTGATTTTGAACGTAATTTTAAAAGTAAATATCTACTTTAAGACTGCCGCAATACTTAAACCACTTAATGCATACCTACTTCTAATAATATAGGTATGCATATTTCCTAATTGGTGCTTTCCTAAAGTGCTTAATTTTATTGCTATGGGAAGGTGAATTATGATAGTTGTGCAGAATAACAAGATCCTTCATTCTTGTATAAGTACATAATATTAAGGTACTCTCACACTACATGTTAATTAAGTAGCTTAACAATGAACCAATATACCGCATGTGTCTATTTTCATTAGCTATAGGGATTCAATGTTTACATGCGATTTATACGTATACAAATAATACGTGGCAACGTGTGTCTCCCGGCAACAATCGACATCACAGCGACTTTCCCCGATCTTGCCACTTCTACATTAAATGCTTAGCTGCGAACACGTTCCGAGATATAGTCTGCAATAAAATCCGTCATCATCAAATGGCCGGCGCGATCTAGTTGTTTATTATTATTTTCAGAATCCTTTTTTATTTACCTTATTTTTAATTTTATTAGAATTACGCTTTTGTTTGTATCATGCTTAATAATTCTCTGCATTTACTGAAAGGAAAAAGAAAAATCCTTGCAAGGCGTAAATATTATTTCTAAGCGCAGTACAAACATCCAAGTCGATAGGCCAACAGCTACTGCTAACTTGAGCTTGTCTTGTATCATCGGTCGCGCTCGCATTGAAGAGAAAAGTAGGGGGTGCCATGTTGTCACGTATTGCATGAATTAATCGCCTATGGCTAATGAAAATTGACACGTGCTGTATGTTGTGGTTATTAACTTATTACTCCATTAGATAAGCACAATGAGTAATACTCAATGCTTGCAACATATATTCAATTATTAGATAAAACTCTAAGGGCCCGTTTTTGCAATACCGATAAAATGCCGGTTAGCGTAATTATTGATGAAAATATCGGTTAGTACAAATTGGCGGTTTTCCAACAGCGATTAGCGCAAATCATTGATTAAGAACGGCGTTATTCGGCCAAATTTTAGCTGGTGTTTGAAGTACCTGATACAATATTAAACAGTGATTAGGATACTTACACGTGTACATAACCTAGAAAATTTGACTTTTGAAAGTACTTTTTGCACTTATTTAATAATTATTTTCATCAGTGTTTAGAAATCGTAATCCTTCTTTCATAAATTAATTGATCAGTATAATTAAAAATATAAATAACGTAATATATATCTGCCATAAAAGAATGCCTCTATCCTCTGGCTTACTATAGAAGTAAAATTCAAGTTACGAATACATTATCTGCACTGATGAGAACAAACGACTTTTGAATTTCCAGTACATTTCTGGGAATTTGTTTGGATTCATAAGAATCTTAAATATTCTATGTCAATTTATGCGTCAGTATCACTCTGAAGTAAATACCACTTGAATAGTATATAGCATTAATAATTAATGATATTGAAAAGCCAAATGCAGATCATTTTTCAAGCTGCACAAAGTGGTCAAGCTGATGGAAAGCTTTTTGGAAATCGGGGTACGCATCTTCAATCTGGACACTACTGTCCAAAACTTTAAGTTAGAAACCGTTAGCTGATTCCGAAAAATCCATATTGGAAAGGAGTAATAAGATTACTAACAGAAGAGTAGACTTTCTTATACAAAATAGATGGAGTACATTTCTTCATATTAGGACGCATATAAGCACTCTTCCAAGTGGTCAGGTACACTGACTTTTGCATAAACAAATTGAAAAGTCGAGGCGCCGGCAACGACAAGATGTAGGCACAGTCCTCTAGCAGAAAGCCATGCAGGTATACAGTGAAATCCATTGGCATCCAAAAAATTGTCAAAATAGGATATTTTCATATATCATCCGCAAATATCAGCCTGAATGGATGGTATGAAAATAAAGTTATGATATACTGGGGTGTCTCTAAAAGGTGCGGAAAAAACGCTACCACACATTTCTGAGGGCAAAATATGACGATCTAACCCAACTTACCTCAGTCCAAAAGTGGATGCTTTCGGAGATACAGAGTGTCAAAAGTTCAATTTGGTTTTAGTTTTTTTATAAATAATTTCTGTAATAATTGGTATATTGTCACAATATTTGGGTAGGGGGGGTTTCGTGGGGTAAAAAAATTTAAATCTGCTCTCATTTTCATTGCAAAATGTAGAGGGCGCCATCTGCGGCATATTGTATCCATTTAAAACGTAATAACTTTTTTGAGACACACTGTATTTAACTTTTAAATAAAAATTCTTATTCTCCAATGTTTTTTACCTAGAAAAGGTATACCTGGTAGGAATTGATTGGAGCAGCCGTTTATGAGTAATCTGGATATAAAAAATTCATTCCGTATATGGACGCATATGCTTCTGTAATTTGGGTGTTATTCTTGTGGCAATTCAATGCAATGGTGCATCCACTTTTGGACTGAGGTAAGTTGGGTTAGATCGCCCTCAGAAATGTGTGGTAGCGTTTTTTCCGCACCTTTTAGAGACACCCTGTATATTTCTAACACATTGTTTAAGATTTACTAAATACCACTTGAATAGTAGCATTAATGATACTGAAAAGCCAAATGCAGATAATTTTTTGAGCAGCACAAAGTGGTTAAGCTGGTCGAAAGCTTTTTGGAAATCGGGGTATGCAACTTCAATCTGGCCACTACTGTCCAAAACTTTAGAGACAAACTGAGCGAAACAAGTCAAGTTCGAAACCGTTAGCTGCATGGAGCTTACACATTTGTTGGATTAATTTTTAGCAATTACTCATCTTCTTTCTTCTTTTTAAAATGCCCCAAAGAGGCAGCGCTTCTTGTAATTTTTACAGTTGAGTCGACTGGAAGGTTGATTGTTGCTGGTCGGGCGATACATGCGCGAAATGTCACTTTAAAGGCAGTGGCGGCGCGTAGTTCAATACATTGGGGGGTGCACAACCTTAGAATAAACGAGAGTGTTGTCGGCGAAAATTTTTTGGGGGCCACGCCCAAAAATATTTTTTTTGGGCTAACAAATCGTCGAAATTAAAGGAACTTATTAAGAAATTAGAAATTAAGTAACTTACCTCGCTAGCCTTGGCCTCGCCAAACAATTGTTTTTGTAGATAAATGTATAAGAAACAGTTTTTATACAGAGTGTACCGCGACTCGACCGACAAACTATCCCATACAATCCGGGGGTGATTACAATCAAAAAATGTTGTATGACCTATAAATGAATTCCTCTTTGTTTCGTAGATATTGAAAGAATTTAATTAAAAAAAATATGAAAGAAAATTTATTCATAAATTGATAGATAATTAACACAAAATTACAGTAACTGTTCAAATTGAGAACTGCCATTTTCTAAACAAGCCACTAATCTTTGTGTCATAGAATGTTGCCAGTTAATTGTTACCAATTCATTCTTTAGAGAATTAGTAGATTCAAGATTCAACTATACGGTTAGTCAACTCTTTGCGTGTATCTGGTTTACCATTAATGTACACACGAGATTTGAGGCAACCCCATAGAAAAAAATCTAACGGAGACAAATCAGGTGACCGAGGTGGCCAATGTACAGTTTTGTGCAATAAATTGGCGTACACGTCTTATTGCTAATTTTGACATTATTTTGCCATTGTGAAAATGGCTTAAGTTAAGTTGACAAATGGAATTATAGCGTCAATTCAATTTGTCATACATGACAGGTATTCAAACAAAAGTCATATTTACATAAGCGTATACTAAGTGTACGCCAATTTATTGCACAGAACTGTACATACACCGTTCCGGAAAATTTTCTTTAAGAAACACCGTCACTTGTCTCCCAAAATGTGGTGTTGCCCCATCTTACTGGAACCACATGCCACGACGAGCTTCCAAAGGAATATCTTCCATGTAATTCGGCAATTCTTCTTCCAAAAAGTGAAGATAACTTTCTGCATTAAGAAGTTATTCAAAAAAATGATGCCCAATAAGATGATTATTTAATAAGCCGCACCACACGTTGACGGAAAAACGATGTAGATGGTTAACCACGATTGTCTCGTGTGGGTTTTCATCCGCCCAGATGTAAGAATTACGTGTGTTGTTAATACCATTCCTTGTAATTTGGGTCTCATCCGTAAAAAGTATGTGTGGAATAATCTCCAAGTTATTTTGTAACCACTGGCAGTATCGTACTCGATTTTCTAAATCTCCAGAAAGTAAAAGCTGGACCTTTTTTTAAATGATAGGGAGAAAGCCCATTATGGTGTAGAATTCTCCATACCTACATTGATTTGAGGAATTCCCGTTGTATGAGATATTCTACAGATACTGGTAGAAACACTTCGTTCAACTGCATTTAAAACTACTTCAGCGTTCCCTAATTCATCTTTTTCTACACGACGATTTGGGAAAGATCCTGTCTCTCTTAAACAGCGAAAAACGTTTGAAAATGTTGTGTGGTGAGGAAAAATGCGATCTGGGTATCGCCTGAGGTATTCCGCAGCTGCAGCACGTCCACTTCCATCGCAAAAACCATACAAGAAAACCATATCGGCATATTCTGCATTAGTAAAACGCGGCATAATGGCTTAAATTAATATTACCGCACAAAACTCATTAATTTGTCAAACATAGGTCAATTCGTCAAGACTAACTAAATTAGAGGAATTCACTTGTAGGTCATATAACATTTTTTGATTGTAATGACCGCCGGAATATATGGGATAAGTTTGTCAGTCGAGTCGCGGAACAGCCTGTATTTCACAAACTCGCTTATGATCAATTCATTAAAATTAAGAATTTCTAGAATCATTTGTTTCTCAATAGATAACATTGCAAGGGTAGTTAGTCTATTCTCGCCTATTCTACTTCTAAGGAAAGTTATTATTCGGTTTAATGTGGAGAAACAACGTTCCGTTTCTGCGGTTGTCATGGGCATCGTAACAATTGCTTGCTCCCGACCGAAGTGCACACATTACATATGCACACGGATCAGCTTAAAACATCGAACGTCGGCTGACTGTCACGGGGAACAAAGAGTGCGGGCGGCAGAGGTTCCACCAATTAAATTTAATATTCACATGTGCAGTGAACGAAGCGATTAGGAGTCGCAGTGGACCGATGCTTGGATATTAGTTGGAACAATTTACATCTCGTGTTTAAATTTCTGATCATTGCGTCCTTGACGAATTGTTTTTGGAATTAATAGGCATGTTATACCGGGTGTCCACACGAAAACTTTATATTGAATTATTTCTGGTGCTTTTGAAGACAAAAACTTGAAATTTTGGGTGGTTGTTCAGGATATAGGGGGACAATGAATAGTGTATTTCATACCGCCCCATCGGGTCACCCGCCGCCGCCGGCCACCCCCACTCCAATATTTTAAATGACACCCTGTATTTTTTTTTGATGGTTTTGAAAGAACACAATTTTCTTGATATTCCTATGTGAAAAAACTAGTAACACACATTATGACATTTATGAGATATTTAAATTTAAAAGTTTCAGATATCAGAAATTATTAACTCCGAAAAATCATAAGTTAGTCATGGAAATAGTTTGCTTTAAATTAGAATTGTCAAAATTGTGACTTTTGTGTTTCATTAATATTAATACTTGTAAAATTGTTCTTAAAGTTTCGGCTTTTTCGCTGAAATGGTTTATACTCTTGAAGAGAGAACTGAAATAGTGATTTTGTATGGGATTGCAAACAAAAATTATTCCCAAGCGGCGACGTTATTCAATGAAAACCATCCAAACAGAAACGTATCTGTTGCTTATGTCAGAACGCTAATAGAAAAATTTTTGCAAACTGGATCTGTAAATAATAAAAAACGGAATACGAATAATTGTGGTGTACTAAATGAAGCTATGCAACTAGCAGTTCTTGGGCATATTAATTTAGACCCAGAGCTTTCGTTGAGAAAATTATCCGAAGTTTCGGGAGTGCCAAAATCAATCTGCCATAAGATATTAAAATTAAACAAAATGCACCCTTATAAAATTCAACTTCACCAAGAGTTGGGTGACGGTGATTTCGACAGAAGAGTCGAATTTTGTGAAATAATGACATATGATTCGGCAAAATGGAAATGTTTTGCGAAGTATTTGATTTAGTGATGAAAGTTGCTTTTACTTAAATGGTCTTGTGAATAGACACAATTGTCGATATTGGAGCGATGTAAAACCCCATTTTTTCCGAGAAGGCAACACACAATATCCCCAAAAAATTAATGTATGGGCTGGAATTCTTAATAACCAAGTAATTGGCCCGATATTCTTCCAGGAAAATTTAAATGGACCTAAGTACTTACAATTTTTGGAAGAGCTAATACATCCTCTTATCATACAGTGTCTAGAAGAAAACTTGAATGAAATAGAGGAGGAGCAATTATATTTTCAACAAGATGGAGCTGGGCCACATTACTGTTTAGACGTTAGGAATTATTTGGATAATATTTTCCCAGGACATTGGATTGGACGTAGGGGCTCTATTGAATGGCCAGCTCGCTCCCCCGATTTAACTCCCCTAGATTTCTTTTTGTGGGGACATTTGAAGTCTGTTGTTTATAAGACACCGCCACAATCAATAGCTAATTTACGTAATAGAATAACAGAGGAATGTCGAAATTTAACGCCACAAGTGTTCGAAAATGTTAGAAATGCTTTTGAAAATAGACTTTATTTATGTTTAAATGTAAACGGTGAACAATTTGAGCATTTAATTTAACTAAAATGTTGTGAATAAATCTTGTTTTAAGTATTTCCATGACTAACTTATGATTTTTCGGAGTTAATAATTTCTGATATCTGAAACTTTTAAATTTAAATATCTCATAAATGTCATAATGTGTGTTACTAGTTTTTTCACATAGGAATATCAAGAAAATTGTGTTCTTTCAAAACCACCAAAAAAAAATACAGGATGTCATTTAAAATATTGGAGTGGGGGTGGCCGGCGGCGGCGGGTGACCCGATGGGGCGGTATGAAATACACTATTCATTGTCCCCCTATATCCTGAACAACCACCCAAAATTTCAAGTTTTTGTCTTCAAAAACACCAGAAATAATTCAATATAAAGTTTTCGTGTGGACACCCGGTATAGTTATAATAAAATGATTCAAAGGATGATAAAATTTAAATATGTTTTTTAAATAAAAATACACATTAAATTTGGGAGATGTGCACTTATTGAGAAACCGCCACTGTTTAAAAGATAGGTAGTGAGTATAAAAATAACTTTGAATAACTATTTTCAACTTTCTGTGAAAAAGATGCATAAGTTTGTGCAATTTCAGATTTGAAATATTTCGTAGACGCCTGAATTCATTATCGTAACTTTGCCGATGGGTTCCAGCCGCTAATCTTTGAGTTTTAAGGGGGCTTACGCAGAGGTGCCGACTAACTGCCGTGAGGTAGGACGTAAGGGGGTGGCGCCATATACGCTAATGTAAATTCCGGACTTTACAAGGTTTCGTTAAAACAATAGTGCCGCTTTTATTTACGACATATCAAAACGAAATTTAAAACACACATAAACAAAGGCTCAGAACATGCTCGACTGGAATTAGTTTTTAAAATAAAGTTTCTGAAACTGTGTTATGATGTTGTCATTTTGCCAACTTTGAGAGTGAAATGTAGGAGTAAATAATTTTAATTATAAAAAAGTACTCCCAACGAAAACTCCCTGCGAAACCCCCTTACATTAGAAAAAATATCAGACGTAAACCATACAGGATATTGATATTTAGTATTAGTAGTTACTGTTTTTTGGAAAAACATTATTAAGACTGGATTAAAGAAACGAGTAAAATTTATGTAGGACAACATTAGGGTAATTGAGATTATCGATTCATTCAGTGTTATTCAAAATGATGTAAAAGTTATGAAACATTAAGATCATATTAATCAATATCTTTCAGGGTTCTGGTTCATGCTAATAGTTTTCACCGAATTCTGTCCTGTAGCATTTTGTACATACATTCTTTACATTAAGACAGATCTGGTATTTCCTCGAGGAAGGCAAAAAAATATATGACATTCCTAAAACAAAGCAAAAAAATCGGGAAACAGAGCACCCCGCTGTATTTAATGTAGTTGCGATCACATACAACATCCGCAAGTAATGCGGACGTCAGATGTGCGGAATCTTTCGCACGAGTATTACAAAAGCGAACGAGAACGTCGTGCAGATACGATTACATAATATCTCTTCACCTTTTTTGCCCGTTTTTGGTTTAGAATAACTCGCATACACACGTAAATGAGAAACGTGAATCAACAGAATCGATGAGAGATCGCCAGCTCGAAACACTGGCTGATATGTGTAGAGTGACTCGTAGCTTAAATGATGCGCCAACATTTAAGAGATTTTTGTTGTAAACGCATGTAGTAGCATTACATATATGTCATTTTATGGTATAACAGAATACAATGATTGAGCTATAAACATAAATTAAAATTTGTCGACTACGGTATATAATGTTCTGTCTTTTACAACGAGATCATTATGAACTGGCCTGGGTTGGCAACAAAAAAGTCCCAGTATTATCAAAAATTAGGAAATATTTACTTCCGTGAATTGTCCATACCTGGTCCATATTAAATTTACATGTCAAATATCAAAAGGATAATCTATCTATTGAAGTGTCTTGAATTTTTGTATTTTCATTGTTTTAATGTCGCTTTTCCCTATATTTCAAGATAACATACTTCGTATACCATGCCTTTTACGTTACAACAGGATACGTTTATCGTAATGTTGCACTTCTGCAGTACATAGCAAGAGGATGGATCATGGAGAATTCATTGGGATCGTGTTTTCAGCAATTTGCAACGGAATATGCAAATCTGGAAATAAACTTGGACACACTCACTCGTCATCGCTGGGAGTGCTTGTAAACGTAAACCTGAAAAAGCACCAACAGTTTTAATGTCGCAGACATTAGGCAACGAATGGAAGTTAGTCCTACAAAATCTGTACGAAAGCTGCATGCTCAAATTGGTAAAGAGATCTGATTAACATAATTTGTTATACAGCATTATGTATTTAAATTGTAGGTATTTCCTACAGAACTGCTCATAAGGCAGTGAAAACAAACTTACATATTGCTGTGACCTTCACATCATCGAAATAATAATATAAAGAATTAGTTTAGTTATTAAAAAGGAACACTAATTTTATTTTAAAAATCGTTTATTTAAAAAAAATAGGGTGTAAGTTCAAGACATGTAAATATCAGTATAATGGGTTGCCTATATTTAAGGACACATTTTCTATAAAAAGAAACTGAATTGTTAGTATATTTTTAGTTAAAATAAATGTAAATATTAAGTACAATACAAACACAAAATAAATAAATAGGCTTTATTCTGTCTAAAAGAGACATAAATGCCATATGAATGTAAACAAAAACAAGACGGGCTCGAGGAAAATGATACAGTCTAGAAAGAAATAATTTGAACAAATAAAATATGGATTTGAACATGAATAATGCTGCCAATTCATAAGAAAGATTTTAATAATAAAACTTAAAATATAGCAAATACCTGTGGTTTATATAAAACAGGATATAAATCAAAGACATTTCCAGTGCGAAAATGTCAAATAGTAAATAAGAATATTTCGTGTAAATAATAACAATATAAGTAAAAAAATACATTTGTTATTTCTTGTATGTATAACTCAAGGGCTTCAAACACAATGGAAATGGTCATGTATGGTTTAAAAACCTGCAAAAGAAAAATACAATGTTAATGTTGTTTATAGCACTCTACAGAGAGAGAATGGTTAGAAGTCAGTAAGAGTGTGAAAGAGATGACCGTTCTTTGTAGTGCGAGCTCCGTAAGAAAAATCCCAGTTGTCTATAACGTCTTTCCTGTACCACCAGATCGAAGAATTTTTAAAAGAAAAATCAGAATATCAATAGTAAATGGAAAAAAGAAATATGTAACAAACGATGAAAAGGGTAATGAATTTATATACAAATATAATGAAGAATTATACTGAAAAAGGAAAAGAAGAAAGATATACTTACCAAAGACGAGTTGCAACAAATTTGTGAAGAACTTTAATATATACATGAGCGAGATAGGGGAAGTGGATACGATTTCACTCAGACTAGACCGACTCGTGTTTTGTCGGCTCTCGAGGACCGTATTACCTACCGGTTTCCCAGAGAGCCGACAAAACACGAGTCGGTCTAGTCTGAGTGAAATCGGATCCACTTCCCCTATCTCGCCCATGTATACTTTAATAACAAACGATTTAAGGTGTCGCCATTTGTATGTGTACCTGTCGAGATGATAGACGTGTATTGGTTCGAGCGTGACCACTTAAAGAAAACAAACAAAAAAATTTTATCACAGGCGTTTTTCAAATAGATGCCAACCTAAAATTTAATTAGATGAGAGAGACACTAAAAATTGTCGATAGGCATTTGTTTTTTTTATATAAGGGGAGAAACAAGAATAGACATGCAGATTTCAAGTTTGTAATTTGAGCAGTAAAGACGCAAATTTTTGATAAGATTAACAAATTGAATACAGCGAAAGTGAGAGTAGGGTCTTGATGCACTACATATAAACTCATGATTTGATAACTTGTATTAAGGATTTAGGGTTCAATTTAAATTTAATTTTCTTTCAAACAAATTCATTCAGTTAATTTTCTATTATTATTATTAATTTTTAATATGGAGGATGTCAATAACATAGAATTTGATAAAATGTACGTTGAAATGAAGTAAGTCATGAGTAAAATAATTCAATTTATTGAATATTAGATGAATATTCTCTTGTTTGATAATGGTATTTAGTTTTTCAAATAAATATAGGAATAGTTAATGGTGCTAAACACGCTGAGGGTACTATGTGAAAATATTTGCCTCTAGTAGATTGTTGGGCATCATTAGGCATAAAGTAATTACCTAATTTAGAAATTTGAATTAAATTAATACGAATAGCGGGGATGGTTTTGATGGGCGAGTTCTAAGCAGCTAGAGGTACAGTTCTGTGCAATAAATTGGCGTACACTTAATATACGCTTATGTAAATATGACTTTTGTTTGAATACCTGTCATGTATGACAAATTGATTTGAAGCTATAATTCCATTTGTCAACTTAACTTAAGCCATTTTCACAATGGCAAAATAATGTCAAAATTAGCAATAAGACGTGTACGCCAATTTATTGCACAAAACTGTACAATGTGAGAATGTATGTGTTTGTAAAATAGTGACGGCATCGCATTAATATACAAATTAACCAGAATCAATAATATTTTTAAATTTTAAAAGACAAGATGAATATTCATTCAGCTATCATTATAGATATATAAGTATTTCACAAACATTATAACTCTCAGATGAGTATACATGTTTATTTCCTTTATTGTAGAATAAAATCTATAAAAGACAATATTAAAAAAACATTATTTCTAAAAATGTAAATATTTTTTTTAATGAGAATTAAACATTTTGTTTAATTTTTTAACCTTATCCCAAGCAAAGCTAAATAAGACGTGTACCAGCACATAAGAAGTATATCACTGCAAGAACCATAAGAACATTTAGAATTTTATGCTGATAGGAACAAGTTAATAAACTATTACAGTATTTTATCATTCATTAGCAAGGTTACAGCCACAGCAATATGCACCCATATAAAGTTTCAGTACTACAACATTTACGGGGCAATCACTTTGAGCAGGGATTGAATTATTGCATCTGGTTTAATGAAATATTACATGAAAAAGACTTGAATCGCACTTTCTTTTCCGATGAAGCTTCGATCCATTTGTCGGGGTATATCAATTCTCAAAATTACCGTACCAGGGAGAATCCATAGGTTTTTGTTGAAAATAGTCTCCATCCTATCAAAAGTTGGTGTTTGGGTTGCAGTGTTCAAAAGACGGATTAATTATTAGACCAATTTCTTTTTCATGATACAATTAATGCAATACGATAACCGAAAACAAATATTGGAACCGTGAACAGCCTTCACGAATATGAATTAACCCTGGGATACATCCAACAATATGGGGCAACTGCACATACTGCACAACAAACTATTAATTATTTGCAAGGATAGTATGGTGACCGATTGATTAGTCGAAATCGATGGCCAGCCAATTCTCATGATTTAACCGCACTGGATTTTTTTCTCTTTGGCCATGTAAAAAATAAAGTGTTTCAGAACAGACGGCATAATCTCGAAGAACTTGAAGAGGCAGAATAGAATTGCAACATATCACACCGGAAACACTCCATGTGTTCAATAATATGAGAGGACGTGTGAATCTATGTATTGAGAATAACGGTGGTCATTTCGAATAACTTATAAAGTGTATTCATGTTGTGACATAATTATGGGATTATGTTTTACAGTAATAAAGTTGTAACGTATTTATTATTGTTTATTATAAAAAAAGAAATGAGGTGTGGCCACCACATGACTTTCTTATACGTATGAAAGTGTTCCTTCCGGTCCGAATTTTGAAATTTCATTTATACAAAAAATATTCCAAATCCAACTCTAAATACTTTTGTACTCTTCATAAATGTATATAGAATGCATAATTTACGACATATTTGCAAAAAATCGTTATTCGGTAAGAGTAAAAGTGATACTTCCGGTTCAAATTTTGAAATTTTTTTTATATAAAAGATATTGGAAATTAAGTTCTAAATACTTATAAATTCTTCATAAATTAGGCTAAACTTAGTAATTGACGAAATATTTGCAAATTTCGATTTTTTCACTGAAGTAAACTACTACTTCCGGTCTGCCGATTTTGCTCAAAATCTAATCAGTTCTCAAGAGGGAGATTATATTCGTAAATACAAAATTTGGAATTGATATCTCGAGCGGTTTGACCGCTATCGTGGTCACACACACACACACACACACACAGAGAGAGAGAGAGAGAGAGAGAGAGAGAGAGAGAGAGACAGACATTTTTTTAAAAACCACTTTTTTGGTATCAGGGGACTTCAAAACGTGGACATCTGCAAAAATCTCGAGGTCGAAAATTTTCATCATCACAATACTTCCTTATACTACGTATAAGAAAGTAATACTATACTCCATTCAGTCTAAGAATGGAGTAGATGGCGCTACAATATGAGCACAGTTTACACACGATGAATTTTGTATTTTGAAAACAAATAAAACATATGTTTACTGTCAGATGGATAGCAGGGATATACATTGTATATGATATTATTATATTTTGACTTTTACGTGTTTATTGACATTTATTTAAGTAGGGCTTACATTGCTTTTAAAATGATAACCATACTAACAAACATGAAAAGGCAAACAGCTAATCAGTATTTGATAAGTTTTCCAAAACAGAATATCGCTCACACAAAAAATATTAAAATATAAGGAAAACATTGAATAACACGTTGTGTCTACATGTAAATAGAACGCTTACATTTTACAACATTCAAGAATGTAAGTATCATTATCAATATGTGAGTAAAAGGTGTAAAGGGCAATATTTCATGTTAAAATCCAATAAATTTTAGATATTATTTCCATTTAGCAGATATTTCAATTATTATCTTATTTATAATATCTAGAAATTGATAAAATACCTTAACAAATGAATATTTCACTTGCGAGTTCTAAGAAGAACTATTTTTTAAGAATATTAACAAATAACTATGTAAAATACGGAAATCGACAAACTCTTTGAACAAAACTGTCAGTAAAAAAATTTTTGACAGAACGAGCTAAATGCGATTATTTTGCCGGTGTAAATGCACACTCGATTTCAACCAATCACAAACGTTTATTTTAAGCCCTATCTTTCCTAATGCTCCATTCTTAGACTGAATGGAGTATAGGTACTATATTTCTGAAAAAATTATTTCATATAATTCAACTTAAAACTAAGCCTATTTCATTGACATTTATCCAGAGAAATAGAGTAGGGGAGAACGCGCTTAAAGATGCGCCAACTAAGTTAAATTGAATTCCGCCATTTTGAAGG
The DNA here is from genome assembly GCA_963170755.1 of Amphimallon solstitiale. NCBI lineage: Eukaryota > Metazoa > Arthropoda > Insecta > Coleoptera > Scarabaeidae > Amphimallon > Amphimallon solstitiale. The sequence goes on along the minus strand of OY720681.1, from coordinate 55,319,134 downwards.
TTATATTTATACCTAGCTCAACAATTCGCATGTAAAGTTCATTGACTTAGAAAAATGTAAACAAACTTACGTGTGAAAAGAAATGCCTTCCTGCAAAATGGCGACCACTATAGCGTTTGCTTAAAACTGGATGCGCACTCGTCGAAGCGCGTTCTCCCCTACTCTATTTCTCTGCATTTATCACAGGAAAAATTTAAATAGTAAACCTAACCACCAAAATAAATAAACATGGTCGCCAATTACACCGTGTTCCCATATTTGAGTTAGTTTGGCCAACTCAGAACAGTTCAAAATGATCACGTAGAACATAGCGGTCGATATCGTATTAGTTTGGTGTTCGAACCTCAAAGGTAATAAAATAGGTTCTTTGTTAGAAGCTCCAGGTATCATTGTTGTCGGAAGAGGATTCTCAAGAAGTGGATCGACGACAAAATCTTCTCTTCAGTGCATAAACATGTAGAACACGATTTAGGGAGGAAGGAATATTGACATTAACATCTATCTACATACTTTCAGCAGTGGTGTATGTACACAACAATAAGGAGGCCTTTACCACGAATGGGTACAATCATGGGTATTCAACGCGTGAGAGGGACTGGCTGAGGATCCCACATCATAGGGTGTGTTTCTCGCAGCAATCCATCTTCTACTGGGGGTCGAAATTATACAATAACCTGCCGCCGAGCTTTAAGGGCCTCCCAATCAGCTTGTTTAAGAGAAAAGTGAAGAACCACTTGATTAAAGGAGAATACTACACAATAGAAGAATTCCTTAGACACTAGTCATTCCTCTTCTATAAACAAATGATCTTATTTGATTTATTATTTGATTTTATTATTTTGTGTTGATTTTTTTTGTCCTCTTTGTTATTTGTTAAGAGTGTTGTTAGTATTAGTATACACTACACTATTTATTTATACTTATCATGATCTGACAATTGTAATGCATTACAAGTTTGAGAATATTGACAATTTTATGTAACAGAGGTCTTACAAATATATAGTCTATTATTATTATTATTATTATTATTAAAGAAGAAACGAAGATGAAATATATGAAAGGTATTTAAAAACTATTATTGTGCGAGTGCCAGATAAAATTTGTCTTAATGTGCAGACGTAATAAAGGAATATACTAATCTAAGATTGATAATAGTATATTACATACCGGGGTGGAAAGTGTTTCATTACTGTCGAGAGATTAGGTAGTTAACCGAGATGCGAAGCGTCGATGTTAACTTTATCTCGAGACAGGAATGAAACTTTTCACCGAGGTTTGTATACTATTTTATTTACAACCATAATTATATTTATTTGTGATAAAAATTCCGGTAAAAGTTTTGACATATTAAGTTGTCAGATTTGTGATGATCTAGCGTAAACGTCAAATAAATATACGCCACTTTTTTTCGGTGAATAGATTATAAAAGAAATGTTGAGTAGTAAGGTGTTAAAGGACTGCACTCCACTGGAACTGAGGGAAGTTGTCCTCCCGTAGAAATCTGGATATCTTAGCTCGAATGGAGAAGAACAAGAAATCACTATATCATCATATCAGCAATAGCAGGGCGGTCTATCTACATGGATTCAAGCTTCGAATAATTCTAATGTAACAATTAATTTTATTTACAACCATATAATTAATAATTATTTGTGATAAAGATTCCGATAAGGTTTTGACATATCGAGTTGACAGTTTTGTGATTGACATTGAGGTTAGGAAATGAGGGTAGTAATAGAGGGTGGCAAGTAAATGAGGGCAGTAATAGAGTGCGGGAAGTAAACGTGAACAAAGTCACACTTCCAAACTTTTAAAAAGGCAGAAATGCCAACATTACGCGTATGGTTGTAAATAAACATATTTAATAGTTGTCTTGGATACGATAATATCTCGATATTTATAAATTGCTTGCCAATGTTGTTTTAAAAAATATCATTTGCGTTGTAGATACACATATACAGGGTGAGTTTTTTTTCATTATTTGTATGGGGATCTCGAAAACCATAAGAGATACGGATTAGATTAAATGGAGAAAGATTTGCATATTTATAAGCCTCTTACAGATACGTTTTTGTCCATTTAAGAAAATGCATGGTTTACTAGATATTTGCAAAAAATAGAAATTCTCCAAAACCTTTTCAGTGCTATAACTCTTCTATTCTTAAAGTTAGAAAAAACATTTTTGAATATTGTTTTTAAGAAATTCAATTTCAAACAACGACAACTTCTTAAATTTTTAATTTTGCTTAGCACTTTTGAGTTAGCAATCAAAGTCTAATTTTTTTAAATGGAAACTATAGTTGGCTATGACATATTATAGTAGTGCATTTTTTTCTGCTTGCAATGATGTCAGGGTTGTAGCACTTATTTTAATAAATAACTGCACAATACACTATTATTATGTTTAACAAAAATCATGTCTTGCCATGGAAAAGAAAAGAAACTTATAATATACAATGTAATACAAGAAACAATAAAAAGGCTAAACGAATTTATTATTAAGAACACGTAACACGCTAAATTTACATTAAGTGTTCGAAATTACCACCATTATTATCGACACACATACGGCACCTTTTCAGCACTGAGTTAATAGCTCTCCTAATTTTGCGCCCATCTAAGCTATCAAATACATTAATAACAGATTCCAATAGCTCCTCTTGAGTTGCATATGATCGCACATATACAAGATCTTTTATTGCCCCAAAGTCGAAGAAATCTAACGGTGAAAGATCTGGGGAACGTGCAGGCCATAAAACAGGACCATTTCTGCCGATCCACGAGTTTGGAAATAATTCATCTAAATATCTTTTAACCTGTGCCTGATAGTGAGGCGGGGCACCGTCATGTTGAAACCACCGTAGATTTGTACGGGTCTGTAAATTTAATTCATCTAGGATAATGTCGAAATCTTCCCTAAGAAATTGCAGATATTGATTTCCGGTTAAAGTTTCATTAAAAATAAATGGTCCAACAAGTTGCGAACCAATAACACCACACCATAAATAGAAGCCAAACCTAATCTGGGGTCGCCTTTCTTCTAAACGGTGAGGATTTATTTGCGCCCACATGTGTTCATTATGGTGATTAAACATACCGCAGTTTGTAAAACGTGTTTCGTCGGTCCATAAGATCTGCATCGGAAAGTTGTTATTTCCATGGCACATATTTACGAACCAATCACAAAAATGTAATCGTCTTTCATCGTTTCCAGGGTGTATAGTTTGACCAATTAATTTTTTATAAGGATGGTACTTATGTTTTGATAAAATTCTCACTACTGTGCGTTGTGAGGTAGCAGCGCCTTGTGCAATTTCCCGCGTTGATGTTGATGGATTCTGATTAATAGCAGCTAAAACATTTATCTGCGTGTTTTCACCAATATTACCCTTATTTCTAGGTTTAACAAAACTTCCATACTCCTTTAAATTTTTGTATAAATTCTTGAAGGTGTCTAACGATGGTTGAGGGCGATCTAAATACAATAAAAAGTAGCGTTCGGCGGCTTCTTTACTATTTTTGTTACAAATAATGTAACATTCGATCATATCAAGTTTCTCAAGGTTTGTGTACACCATAACTAACGTTGTAAAGCAACTAAATCATTACAAAACCAACTATAGTCACCCTAATGAACGAACTGTCAATGATGAAGTAAACATAATGCTTCAATTTTCATTATCGCGTTTTCCATGGCAAGACATGATTTTTGTTAAACATAACCTCTTCGGACCCAGAGTATCATATATGATACTTCGGGATTTTATTTTTTTTCTGCCTCACGTTAAGTAATATCGCGATCGGCCCGCCCGTATCAGATACAATGTGCGTCAAGCTATGCGCGTACGGCATTTTATTACTTACAAACTTGTGAGTGCTTGTTGGCATTATTTCTTCTAAATGACATATTCTACGACATGGCGGCTGCCCCAAAGAAGTTTAGGAACACTGGTAAGTACCTAATAAATATCAACTTTAGCTACTAGGATTGTCAAACTTATGTTTATTCTTGGCTATAATACGTCACATGGCAAACATCATCCCATAGTTAAGTTTTTGTTTTCGTTTGAAATGCATGTATCGGTGATACATTGGGACTTGGACCATACAAATTATTAATTGCTATTTGAAACCTACAGGTCCACTTTCTGCAGCTCAACTGCAAGAGATTGCTGACAACTTGAACCTTGACGAGTCTGATGTTGACGAACACCTATTGGACGACAGCGAAAGTGAAAATGATGATTTAGGCGAAGACAGTCAAAGCATTGCCGATGGTACCAATCAAAACCCAGTTGAAGATGAAAGTTCATCTGAAGCTGACATATCTTCAGATGATGAGATACCTTTGGTAAATTTTTTGCAAAAAGGAAGAAAGAGAAAATGGAAAAGAACCAGTTTTCAGCCGATAACAGAAAAGTATGAACCACCGGTGCGAATACCACTGGAAATTCTTCCAAAGCCTATCGATTACTTCAAGGAGTATCTCAATTTCGATTTCTTCGATTCCATGGCCACATTCACCAACATGAATTCAGTTAAATTGACTGGAAAATCGATCGATACTTCAGGAAGTGAAATGAGAAAATTTTTTGCATGCAGCATGCTGATTGGAATTTACAATTTACCAAGGATCCGAATGTTTTGGCAATTAGATACTCGAGTACCAATTGTTGCAGATAACATGTCAAGGAATAGATTCTTTACACTACGAACAAAATTAAAAATTGTCGATGACAATGCAGTCTCGAAGGAAGCCCGGGAAATTGACCGTTTTTGGAAAATTAGACCAATGTTGGACAGAATTCAAAACGCTTGCCTGCAAACCGAACGAACACAACAAGTGTCAGTTGATGAACAAATGATAGCTTTCCACGGAAAGGTTAGAATGAGGCAATTTCTTCGCGGTAAGCCTCATCCTGTAGGCCTCAAAAACTTTGTAATGACGACAACTACAGGTATTCCTCTTGATTTTCACATGTATGAAGGCAAAGGTCGCACCACAGACTCTTCCTTGATTCCAACACCTCATAAATTAGACGTAGGTGGACGAGTGGTTCTAAAGCTTACTGACACTGTACCAAAAGGTGTCTCAGTGTTTGTAGATAGGTATTTCACTTCGCTACCTTTGATGGACGCACTTTTGCCACGCACAATCTATGTAACAGGCACGCTAATGAAAAATAGAATTCCGAAAACTACCATAGCGTTAAAAACCGAAAAAGAATTGAAGAAATCGGGAAGAGGGTCTTACGACATGCTTGTTACAGAAGATAACAAGATCGCTATGGTGAAGTGGTTTGATTCTAGACCCATACATTTTGCTTCAGCTGAATTTGGTGCTGAACCGCTGGGACAATGTAGCCGATGGTCTGTTCAAAATAAAAAATACATTGAAATCAATCGCCCAGCTGTGGTTAGAAACTACAATGAAAATATGGGCGGGGTTGATTTACTCGATCGCGTAATAGCAAAATATCCAATGAACAGCAGGACCAAGAAATGGACAGTACGTTGCATCTTTCATTTCTTGGATTTTGCATCTGCAGCTTCCTGGCTTCGTTACAGAGAAGACGCTCGGGCTGCAGGTCTTTCCAAACGAGAAATTATGGACTACCTTGACTTCAAATTCTCCCTTGCAAAAGCACTTTTGTACTCCGATAAACAGAACGAAGTTGAGGAAGAATCGGACGAAAGTAATGAAGACCATTCCGAACAGGGTAATTCTAAAAGAAGAAGTGTTTTGCCGATCCCAGACAAGAGAGTACGCATGGAAAAAGCTAAGCATCTGCCAAAATTTATGAATGAAGAACAGAGAACAAGATCAAGATGCCGATACCAAGGTTGTAAGAGCTTAACTTTTGTAAAATGTTCTTTTAACTTTTGTAAAATGTTCTTCCTGTAATGTTTTTCTATGTTGTAATATGCAAAGAAATTGTTTCTCTAAGTTCCATGAATAAAAAAATTTCAATGTCTCCCAAATTTTTGTATAGGGCAAGGCCCAATGTATCGCTTATGATACATGTTTTTTTCAAAAAACCAAAACAAAACAAAAAAATCTGGACACTATTTTATGTTATTAACATCTAATATGACAACGTACTGCAGTCAAAACAAAAATCACATGGCGAAATTGCCCGTGGGCCTGAAGAGGATAATAATAGTGTATTGTGCTGTTATTTATTAAAATAAGTTCTACAACCCTTACATCATTGCAAGCAGAAAAAAATGCACTATTAGAATATGTCAAAGCCAACTATGGTTTCCATTTAAAAAAATTAGACTTTGCTTGCTAACTCAAAAATGCTAAGCAAAATTAAAAATTTAAGAAGATGTCGTTGTTTGAAATTAAATTTCTTAAAAACAAAATTCAAATTTTTTTTTTCTAACTTTAAGAATAGAAGAGTTATAGCACTTAAAAGGTTTTGGAGAATTTCTATTTTTTGCAAATATCTAGTAAACCATGCATTTTCTTAAATTAACAAAAACGTATCTGGATGAGGCTTATAAAGATGCAAATCTTTCTCCATTTAACCTAATGCGTATCTCTTATGGTTTTCGAGATCCCCATACAAATAATGAAAAAAAACTCACCCTGTATAAATCTAAGCATAGTTTGTTTTTCTATTAAGGCCTACGTTGTTAGTATTGATATAAATACTGAAAGGCGGTGGAAAGCAAACAATGTATGATGCATTTTATTTCCTGGAAACGATAATATATAAATAAATCATAACTACTCTTTCAATTTTAAATTGGCTCTGAAATTATTTTATTAATGTGTTTTTTCTAATTAAAATAGATATTATTTTCTTTGTGTTCGTATTAATATTTGCAAAATCTTGGTTTCTAATACAAATATTATTTAAATTAGAATAACTTTGTTTTATTTAATTATATCAATTAATGTTCGAGGATTATTTTTTGACATCTCTTGACCTGGATCGTCCTGGGATAAAATATGAGCTAGCCAGGTAAAACGATTCAATTATTTTATTTTATTTAAAAAATATTAATAACGGGCAAAAAATTTAAGGGTTTCATTACAAATATTTCAGTAGCAAACAAGAAATCACACAGTAATACATAGTAGGTATATATTTTTTAACCAAATTTTGTACAAATATTTACTGTGTTCAGAATAACAGGGATAAAAATAGTAACCAGAAAAAACAAGTTGTTTTCTTGTTTTTGCCAAACTCTATTATATTTCAAAAAATTTTTGATTCATTGCGAAACAACAGAGAGTAAATTAGGAATTTGTTAGTGGTTGTGTAATTTCTGCACAGCAAGTTATTAACAAATTCTGTATTTATTAACCGAAATGACTCATATCCACAATAAATATGTTGGTTTAGTGGAAAAAAAGAAAATCGGAAAATCTGAACCCGATAGGTGGCGCTGTGGTTGAGTTATTGATACATTTTATATTGCGTCTATCTCAGACATGCCTTGTCCTAACTTAAGTTTAGGATTTGTATTTTGTAAATGTTAATTGTTGCCTGACAATAATTGACAGAATCTACTCTATCTCAGACATGACTTCGAATCTTTCCGAACACCCGTTATTTATAAACCGAAACGATTTATATGTACACAATATGTTTGCGTGGTCAACAAATTTGTTTTGGTATATGTTAATGTTCGATAGATGGCGCTTTTTTTTGTAGAATTGAATTTTGACATATGGACATCATTTCTCTTTGGTTACCTATACTTCAATCGCCCCAACGACCTCTTCTGGCCAGACTTTCTTATACAAGGAAGTTAACCAAATCAAGGCCAACTGTATCTGATATCGCTGCGCGATATAAGGCCGTCACATAACTTCGATTTACATTGATGATTTTGATTCTGGTAACCTCAAAATATTGATCCTTATGTGACGCCATCTTGTAGTACCCAAAAGAAATAATGTCTGAATTTTTATTGAAATAATTTTAAAATAACACTTTAAACATTAACTTTACAATAATTAATATTAATAATTTTAAAATAATGTAATAGAACGAAATAAAATTAAAAAAATGAGGTGTGGCCACCACACGACTTTTGACATTGGAATTCTTTATAAATTTGTTTAAACTTAGTAATTGACGAAATATTTGCAAAATTCGATTTTTTCACTGAAGTAAACTACTACTTCCGGTTTAGCGATTTTACTGAAAAACTAATCAGATCTCAAGAGGGAGATTAAACATGTAAATACAAAATTTGGAATAGATATCTACAGCGGTTTGACCGCTATCGTGGTCACAGACAGACAGACACACAGACAGACAGACACACAGACATTTCTTAAAAACCACTTTTTTGGTATCAGGGGACTTCAAAACCTGGACATCTGCAAAAATCTCGAGGTCGAAAATGTTCGTCATCACAATACTTCCTTATACTACGTATAAGAAAGTAAAAAGGTTATGATTCTATAGACACCCTCGTTGTATGAAGTGAGAATACATAAACTATTCCTCAGTATTGTGATGTGCCGGAATGATAAAATTATATTCCAAAATATATCAACTTTTTCATACACTAATAAAATATTTAGTTGCTTTGTATTTAATGCTTTACTATAAAGTAAAAAATGAGGTGTGGCCACCACACGACTTTCTTATACGTATGAAAGTGTTACTTCCGGTCCGAATTTTGAAATTTCATTTATACAAAAAATATTCCAAATCCAACTCGAAATACTTTTGTACTCTTCATAAATATATATAGAATGCATAACTTACGACATATTTGCAAAAAATCGCTATTCGATAAGAGTAAAAGTGGTACTTCCGGTCTGAATTTTGAAATTTTTTTTATATAAAAGATATTGAAAATTATGTTTTAAATACTTTTATACTCGTAACGTACTTGTCTAAAAACCATGACTTGCGAGATATTCGCAAAAAACTGATTTTCGATAAGAGTAAAAGACCTACTTCCGGTTGGAATTTCGAAAAACTTTTTTAAGACATTTTGTTTCAAACTTAATTCTAAGTACATATGAATTCTTTATAAATTTGTTTAAACTTAGTAATTGACGAAATATTTGCAAATTTCGATTTTTTCACTGAAGTAAACTACTACTTCTGGTCTGCCGATTTTGCTCAAAATCTAATCAGTTCTCAAGAAGCAGATTATATTCGTAAATATAAAATTTGGAATTGATACCTATAGCGGTTTGACCGCTATCGTGGTCACACACACACACACGGACAGACACACACACACACACACACACAGAGAGAGAGAGACATTTTTTAAAAACCACTTTTTGGGTATCAGGGGACATCAAAACGTGGACATCTGCAAAAATATCGAGGTCGAAAATTTTCATCATCACAATACTTCCTTATACTACGTATAAGAAAGTAACAGTGTTGCGAAAAATGAAGTTGTTAGGTTGGGTCAAGAATAACAATTTTACTTACATTTCGAAGTTTTTATAAAAATACAAAAAAAAACACTAATTAGTTCAATTACGTTGTAAAGTGTTTGTTTGGATTTTGTATATGAATTCTTGGATTTTAAAAAATGTTGCGGTACTAACGTAATTAATGCTATATAGAACGCGTTAACTTTATTATGAATTATTCCAGCCCAAACGTTTACGGATAATCTTCTCTGGAAATGTGTTTCTGGAACAGCATCAGAATTTTCGATTGCTCACACATGCTCGTGATGGAAATTGTTGTTAACATCTCTTGTAAATGATGCTTCGTCACAAGAAAGGGTCCTTGAAAAGTATTCAGATGATTGCTCCACCATTCATAAAGACGAACTATTTGGGGCAGACACGTGGGGGGAAGTTATTGTACCGTTTTCTCGCAAAGTGTCTCAGTTTGTCCAGTAAGTATGTACAGATATTCTTCCCGTACTAACACCAGGATCATTTTCAACAACCTCAAACACTTATGCAGCATTTTATCTTCGCATATTTTCTCTTTCTCAAGTCGCTTTAGGGAACGGACCTGTTAATCGAAGAGTTGTGAAGGTTCTACTGAAGGTTTGCTTGTCTGGAAGAGGGCGGCTTGGGTACCGTCGTTGATAACTGAGGCGATGGTACTACGCTTGCAATATGCATACACGAAAATCATGTCCACGTATTCTTCATTTGAATATATTACAGATATGATTTAACACAAATGACACAATAGAAAATTTGAATCATTTAATAATTCTTTTTGGTAGGTATTTATCTCTATTTGAGTATTTGTACCTGTTGGAAAATAAACGCATTAATAATGTTATTTAAGTCGCGGGTCACTGTAAATCGTAGGCTACCTTTTAAGGGTGTGGTCAATATTCGATCCAGCTATTCAGAACGGATTGCTTCAGCTTTTCAGAACACCATCTGAGTGAGCGAATAACGGTGTAGTACATTCACCGATCGAATGTGTGTTAGAGAACATTGAGGTGGTGTGCATTTTTTTCGCTCTCGCCCAGCTGAACTAAGTGATTGCGTTAATATCCACTTGTGACAGTTCAACGATTCTCGATATGAATCTCCCAGGCGGATCGGATATTTATGTGTGTTTGCTATACCTATATATATATATTATGCAATTGAGATTCTTTTTTTTCTCTATTTTATCCTTAGAACGTACCACATACCCAGACATACGACATTGTCCGTTCTATTCTTCGCGTTTACAATCTCCACATGCGTGCTCAAGTTTTACGGAAGTCTTCCTCTTTATAGGTTGGATTTGGATATCTCGATTTCAGTAGAGAAATGGAAAAATACGAATAGAGAGAAAGGTCACTTTGCATTAATAGAATTGGAATGGCGTCCTTTTCTTTGATATTCTTTTATCATGAGTGGGTATCTAATTGTGAATAGCTATAGGTATATACTTGCTCTTTGTCAAACCGATTTTTTCCACTCATCCGTTAATTCACGTAATAATAATATATAGGTAATGAAAATATATTCTTCCTGTTTGTCACTGATGCATTTAATTAGTGAAATTTTATAAATAAAAATTTTGCTTAGATGTTACTTGAATACATTTTTTTTACCTGTTTGGAATCTGAGCTATATACAATACATAAAGAGTAAATTCCGCTGTAGAGCAACCGTAGACACGTGTTTCAGATTCGTTGGTCATTGTCAGTACAGTGTAGTCAAGGAGTAAGGTGGGAAATCCTTGAAGATACAAGCCACATGCCGCCATTTGCAGTAGATATATACTTTATTTGCCAATGGCATGGATTACTAATATTTACATTACAATAATTAACAAAAATAATAACTCATAATTATTCGTATCGTGTTTTTCTTTTGCACAGTTGTTGGTCTAACCATCTCATATAAATTCGATTTAATAGAAAATAATAAAAGCATAACACATAAAAAATCATTTGTTTACATAGTTAGCATATTATTATGCATTAAGTACTGAAAATGAAATGTACAGTTCTTTTAACAAAAAGGTTGACAGCCTACCGCATATGCCGTGAGCATTTAGCCGACCATTAACTTAAATAAGTATATGGTCATTCATTCATAAACTGATAATTCCAATGTTGTCATTCTTAAAGCAAGATTCAACCACACCGAATATCCATTAATTAAAGTACAACTAACAAGAAACTGACTTTCTGTTCTTGATAGTAGGTACATTTGGCAACACAATATTTCTTGATTCTTAATATTATCTCGGAAAGCAGACAAAACCAAATTTCGTATATTACAAACAGTGTAAAAAATGTATTGTTTGCCATAATAATTAAATACTACAGAATAACTTTTTTTTTCATTATTTGTATTAAAACTATTAGGAAATCAGTTCTGAACAACTCTCGAACCGTTCTAGAATTAGTATTCTGATAGTAATGAGTAGGGGGCGGACATGACCGGTTTAAACTACGACGAAGTTACAATGGAGCAAAGAAATAATGTAAACAACACCCACTCATTGAATAGCACTAATTCATATGGTGAACTGCAACATCTGTTTACGCCCGAGAGGTGCCCGAGAATGAGAGCAACAAATGCCCATAAAATAAGGAAGTTATGAGTAAAATCCTTTCTACATCCGCGTAGATAGGAGCGTGAGGGGTTTTTAAAATCTATTACATTTACCTTATATTTCGCAAGAGAAATAATGTAAATTTGTATATACTTACCGTTATTTAGTTTCAATGACATACGCGTACATTTTTAGTTATCATTTATTTAGATCTAGAACGTTGTTTATGTTACTTGTTTTGATATGAAAATGAATTGCCAGTGATTCCGAAATTTATTACAAAGTCTGTCAAATATCGTTACAGAATGCCAAAATATCGCACGTTTGTCACTTAGCTTTGCTAAAACATACACAGAAATAATTTTTATGCAGAGAATTTCGAGTGTATACAAAATTTCGTTACATGTTTAAATGACGACGCTCGAAGAATTTCTGAGTGCAAGGAACTAACACAAATCCCAAATTTAAAAAATCAGTTGTTATTCCTTCAGGAACACTTCGGAAATTTGCTTAAACTAATCACATATTTTGAAAATCGAAATCTGAAATTAAAAGATGGATTAACCACATTAGATGTGGCTATTAATAATTTCAAAAGTATTCCAAATGACTTCGGATGTGGCCTTCGGCAGAAGTTAGACGCAGTTTCTAATAGAAATCCAGATTTAATAACATTGCGGCAATTGTGTATGGGGATAATAAATAGCATATTGTGCATAATTGAGAGAATTTTGAATGATGTAGATCTTTGGCAGGCGTTTCAACAGTTCAAGATAAACAATTTTGTAAATCTTCCTTTATGAAGTAATTTATTTTATTATGTTTGCAGTTCTCAAGAATTTTTTTTTTATGAGGTACGAGTACCCATACGCTTGTACCTCATAGATTTTTTCTCGTATATCAAATACTAGTAGACCAACACATAAAACTTCTGCTCATATTGCTAAATTGAATAAGTTGAAATTTGGCGACGTGTCACAACCCACATTAACGCAATGTTTCCAACCAATGTCCGAAAAGCTAAACGAACAAGACATCTTTAACCGAGACCTATGTCATGCAATGATGACGTCAAATATTCCCTTGTCAAAGCTACGTAATCAAAACTTCACACGTATTTTCTTCAGAAGTATTGCAAATTCCCAAATGTCACAGGTGAAACAACACTACGAAGAAACGATATAAGATCCTTGTATTCGGAGGTAATTGAGGAAATTAAAGCTAAAATTCGGAACCAACATTTTTACATATGTATTGATGAAACCACCGATTGAATTGGTCATTTATTGATTGGTGTTCTTAGCAACGAGCAACATTTCTTCTTTCTGGAGACAATTTTTTGCTCATATTGTCAGATGCAGCATCGTACATGATAAGGTCGGGCAAAATTTGAAAATCTTTTATCCAAAATTGATACATGTAACATGTCTTGCTCATGCCTTAAATAGGGTTGCTGAAGAGTATAGGAAACATTTTGCTCTTGTAAATAGCTTAATTTCCAACATGAAAAAATCTTCCTTAATGCACTATAAGGGTTCAGTTCTATATAGAAAAACTACAAAACAACTTTTCTTCCAATTCAACCTGTTATTACAAGATGGGGCACTTGGTTGGAAACAGCTTGTTTTTATTGCGAGAATTTCTGTGTGACGAATCTTCTCAATCTCTCACTGATGTTAAGCAATTATTCGAAAACAAAGAAATAAGACAACAATTTTGGTTTATAAAAACCAATTATCGGTTAGCTTTGTTTCTAAAACAATAACACAAATGGAGGAATCTAATTTGCCATTAACCCGAAGTGTAGAACTAGTAAAACAATCTGAGGCAGCTTTTCAAAATGTCGCAGGCAAAATGAGGGACAACATTTTTCAAAAATTCAAAAATGTGTTAGAAAAAAATTGTGGACTTCGATTTCTAAGCCAAGTAACTAATATTTTAGAGGTAGAATTTACTGAATCCATTGATTTGGATCCTGTAATATTAAGTAATTTTCAATAATTACATCGGTTGATGTGGAAAGTAGTTTTTCCATTTATAAATTCTTACATTCTGACAGGAGACAACATCTTTTAATTGAGAACTTCGAGGAACATTTAGTGGTTTACGTTTTTACAACTAACGACAACCTGCTTTGTGTAATAAATTCATATTTAGGTTTAGTTCAGTATGTAGAAAAATTAAAATGTCTGTTTATTTTTAAGTGAATCAATAATTTTATGTACTATAAGTATTTTTTATTTGCATATTTATGCGCATAGTTTTGGGTTTTCCACTTGCATATTTGGGTTTTCTTAGTAATGAATATATTTTGGACATGTTTATCAATAAATGCATATTTTAAATCTTTGGAACATTAATTAGTGCATGTTTTCTATTTAAATTGCAAATTTACCATTTTTTATTCTTACCAAACGCAAACAGACAATTTATAGCAGTCAATTAAATAATCTTATATAAACAACCAAGACAGTGTTTTCAAAACAACAATACTTGGAAATATTAAGAGGATTACAGGCGACTACATAGGTTTGTTTGTTTTATTTTAGTCAATAGAAAAGCACGTCAAGAGGAAACATACATGAGCAAAAACATTAAAAAGTACAAAAACTAATCACCAATATATAGACCAGGGGTCTCCAAACTTTCCAGCCTTAGGGCCATACTGATTACTCCAGTAAGTTCCGAGGGCCAAAACCATATTATCATTGTTGCCGGTGGTAAAAAGTGAAATAGTCCACTGATGAAAAAAAGGCCGAAAAAGTACGCAACGTTTAAAAAAGGCTGCAAAACGGCAACACTGCATATTATTAATTTTCCTGTCATTATCTGTAATTTCTAGATTAGTCGTAGAGTACGAGCCATGAGGAGTAACGTGACACGACATCTGGTGGACACAAGCGGAAATAGGTAGTACCTTCTATCGCTAACAGATGGCGCTAATAGCACGTACAGAATAATCTCGTTGGTTCGAGAAAGTTCTGGTGCCTTCCACTCACTTCTAGATGGCAGTAATTGGAATATATAAGAAGGCTAGTGGCGCAACCACAAGTCAGTTCCTATGACACTGTTGTGAAATAAAATAGTGCGTACCTCCTTAAAACGTGTTTGTGCGTTTTTAAGTTTAAGACATGTTTGTAACAGTATTTTGATTTGAATTGTTGCTTTTGTGTGTGATTTAGTAGTATGGAAAAGAAGCGAAACATTGATAGTGAATGCAGAAAATTCAAAGATCAGTGGAACATTCAGTATTTCGTAATTGAGTCCAGTAAGAAGGCGCTATGTTTGATTTGCAATGAAAGCATAGCCGTTCTCAAAGAATATAACATTAAACGTCATTATGAAACAAAACATTTTCAAAATTACTCAAAATATACAGGAAGTTTGCGGACAGAAAAATTCGAAGCTATGAAGCGCGGATTGAAATCGCAGCAATCTTCATTTACAAAACTCAAAACTGAACAAGAGGCTGCAACGCGTGCCAGCTTTCGTGTGGCTCTTGAAATTGCAAAACGTGGAAAACCATTCACCGATGGAGAAATGATCAAAGAATGCGTAATTGCAGTAGCCGAAGAAATGTGCCCTGAAAAGGTAAATTTATTAAAAAGTGTCAGTATGTCAGCAAACACTGTGGCTCGAAGGGTAGAAAACATCGCTGAAAATATATCCTCTCAACTGTTCGACAAAAATGGACATGTTGAGTGGTTTTCTTTGGCCTTGGATGAGTCAACGGATGTGTCAGATACTGCTCAGGTGTTGATTTATATTCGAGGAGTAGATAAAAGCTATGAAGTGCATGAAGGACTTCTTGATATGAATAGTATTCATGGCACAACTACTGGTACAGATATTTTTAAAGGAGTTGAAATGGCCATTAATCAAAAGAACCTTCGATGGAAAAACTTGAAATGTATTACAACTGATGGAGGCAAAAACATGAGTGGGAAAGATAAAGGAGTGGTCGCTCTTGTGTCAAAGGCTGTAGAAAATGACGGTGGTTTAAAACCATTAGTCTTACATTGTATCATTCATCAACAGTCTTTGTGCGGAAAATGTTTGGATATGTCTGAAGTTCTGAAACCAGTCATATCAACTGTTAATTTTATCAGATCTTTTGGACTGAATCACCGACAATTCCGACAATTTATTGAAGAGATTGGAGAAAATGACTTACCTTATCATACTGCCGCACGTTGGCTTAGTTGTGGGAAAGTCCTTCAGCGCTTTTTTGAACTTCGAGCAGTGATCGAAATTTTTTTGAATGAAAAGCATCGCCCTCTTACTGAATTACAAAACAACGCATGGCTGTGGAAGTTAGCATTCTATGTTGATTTGACAAAACATGTGAACGAACTGAATTTGAGATTGCAAGGATAAAACCAGCATCTTCCTGATTTATACACTAATATCAAATCATTCCGGAAGAAATTGATACTGTTTCAATCACAACTACGAAGTAAATGTTTTTCACATTTTAAAACATGTGAAATATTCAGCCACACTACCGAGACTGAGTTTCCTATCGATTTTGCAATCGAAACTTTGAGTGCTTTGAAAATAAATTTTGATACTCGTTTCTCGGACTTTGATGCCATTGCGAATCAAATTAAGATTTTTCAGAATCCTTTTGATACTGACATTGAAACCCTAGCCCCGGAACTTCAAATGGAAATAATTGATCTACAGTGCAGTGATATAATTAAGAACAAATATCAAAACTCATCTTTGTTGGAATTTTATAAGAGTCTTCCACTGACACAATTTGATAATTTGCATAAATTTGCTCGTGGGCTGTTTTCTGTTTTTGGTGCTACTTATTTGTGTGAGAAGACCTTCTCCAAAATGAAGTACACAAAAAATGTTTACAGATCTAAATTAACTGATGAGCATCCTAAATCTCTTTTAATAATTGGTACAAGTAAAATTAGTCCACAACTACAAACTATTGTCAGTGGAAAATCTCAATTACACAAATCTCATTAGTATTTCATATGTCATTATGCTTGTTATAAGTTATGTTTTTATTTAAAATGTATAAAATGTTAGTTGGATTCATTTCAATAATTTGTTAGTTATTATATACTGAAGTAAAATTTTCTGCATATTATACATGTCTTTACTCATTACAATTCTGTGTTTCTTTATCGAACTTATCACAAAAACAATAACAATAAGCCTACAACAATGTTATGAGTAGTTAGCCCATGACCATATCAATGTAGATGTCATATTAATAATTATTCAACATAAAATTAGAATACTTCAGTAAACTAAATTTAATTTGCTATAAAAAATATGTTCTCTAAAAGGAGTTTTCAAGTATGCTAGCTCTCCGCGGGCCGGACAAAATCTGTCCGCGGGCCGGATGTGGCCCTCGGGCCGTAGTTTGGAGACCCCTGATATAGACAAAAGAAACATTCAGTATAAATAAAAAAAAATATGTTAAGCGAGAACATCAATCAATTCATCTACACTATAGAACACATTTTCAAGCAGAAACTTTTTTAACAGCTCTTGCGAAACTCTCAGACAAGGTCTTGACGGCATCTTCTTCTTCTTCTTCTTTTCGGACTCTCGAGTCAAGCTGTATAGCTTTTTACTCATAATCTGTAGACGATTGATCTGTGTATGTCATTGATTTGCACTTTTGTGCTTTTGTCTGCGTATGGGGTGCCGTGAGCACTTTTGATTTTGACGGCATCAAGCAGTTTATTATAACATTTTGGGCCCCAGTAATCCACTGATTGTTGAGTTTCTTTCTGTCGATGGTGGGTCACCACAAGGTGATTCCTATTACGTGTCACGTAATCGTGAAGACTTGAATGTTTTTTGAAGCGTATCGTGTTTGTATGTACCAATTTTACGCCACATAAAATATAGGCACCACAAGTGTCATTCTTTTCTCTTCCGCGAAAACTTGACGGCAGGTATCACCGCACTGTAGTCCACACAATGTGTTACGTATGACACGCTTTTATAAAACACGAAAACTCTATTTGCTTCTGGAGCCATACCTCCTAAACCAAGGTTATCGAACAACGAGATGTAAATATAACCGGGATACCTTAATTTTCTCAGATTCCTTTACATTCCAACAATCTGTATTAGTTGTAGGTATACTACTTACAATAACTAATTGAACGGGATGTTACTTGTTGAAACTCCATGTTAGAATAAATAATAAACGTAAAGATAGTTTCAAATAATTTTTATTGTTTCACTCACAACAATATTGTTTCGCCAAACTTTGGCTTCATCAGGTGATGACGGAATAATGTTTACAAAATCATTACAGCGTTATATATACTTATTTTACATAAATGTCGGGGTTCAAAGAGGGGGTGTTTTAACAAATTTAGACAGACAGTAGAGGGGAGTGATTTAAATCTGTTTGTTCGTTTAGTGCCTGACGTATTTTCTTATATCTATTAATTTCTACAGCTTCAAATAAATTAAGTTTTTCCCTTTATCTTGAACTTGTAAAATTTGAAATTCTTTATTAAATTTGTGGTTTAGTTCTATGGAATGGTTGGTAAATGTTGAATCCGTCTTTCTTTCCTTGTAGCTTTTGTCGTGTTCCTTAATTCTTTGTTCAAAGGTGCGTCCTGCTTGACCGATGTACACTTTGTTACATTCACATGTTAACATATAGACTCCTGAGTTCGACTTTCTTTCTATTTTATCTTTGTCATTCCTAATATATTTTTGTAGCGAGTTATTTGTTTTAAATGATATTAATTCATTGTTGGATTTTTTAATTAGATTTCCGATCTTGACTGAAATTGGACTTAAATATGTGATTGAGTTATATTGGTATTTGTTAAAAAGTGGTTTATAAAAAAATCTCTCTCTTTCTCTCTCTCTCTCTCTCTCACTCTATGTGTGTATGTGACCACGATAGCGGTCAAACCGCTGCAGCTATCAATTCCAAATTTTGTATTTACGAGTATAATGTCCCTCTTGAGATCTTATTAGTTTTTCAGTAAAATCGGCAAACTGGAAGTAGTAGTTTACTTCAGTGAAAAAATCGAATTTTGGCAATATTTCGTCAACTGCTAAGTTTAAACAAATTTATAAAGAATTCATATTGCAGTGATCTTGAATAAATAATAATATGTAAATAAATGAATTTTAGATCACTTGCAATTTTATGTTTAGTTAAGTAAGGATTTCTTATTGTGTGCGTTCATATTATATACATAAGTGCTTAATAAAGGTAAGAATTTTTCTTGATTTATATTTATTTATATTTATATTTATATGTACATTGGTATTTATTTATTTAAGTTTACAAATTCCTCATGAACAATAATAAATTAGGTAATGTAAACGTGATCTGTATAAATTAAGTAACTGAATAAATAAATTTTACACAAGTAAGCAATCAATAGGGATAACTTGGAGTACATGTAATTGGTAACCAGG
Organism: Amphimallon solstitiale; assembly: GCA_963170755.1. Lineage (NCBI taxonomy): Eukaryota > Metazoa > Arthropoda > Insecta > Coleoptera > Scarabaeidae > Amphimallon > Amphimallon solstitiale. The sequence continues at coordinate 55,299,740 of OY720681.1, read as the reverse complement.
TTATGTAGAGAATGGAATCTGTTATAGGCCAGAAGAGCAGAGGAATGTATTCCCGGACGTGAGGGATTCGCCCGACTTCTGTGCCTCGGTGCGTCGGGCCTTTTCTATCTTGGGCCGGGATAGTTTGACGCTCGGGGTACCCTGTCGCAAGGCTCGACGGAGACAGCGGGTCATGCTGTTAGATGGGTCCGTAGTTCGCGTATCGAACGAAACAGCGTGTAGGATGGCTGCGGAAGGCATGATCCGGCCTGTCAAGCAGTGTTAAGGGGCCTCCGTCGAGGCCGAAGAGGGTAGCAGTATACAATAACTTTGAGTTCAAGTAATGCTTCACTTAATTTCACTTTGTACTCTTGGATATCTATGTCTGTACTCGTCTATATGTGTATTTCTTGATTGTCCTCGTATAATCTGTATGATGATCAAATAACTGATACAACATTTATACTTCAATTTAAGATGTCAATCACCAGGAACGATAAGCTGGGTGAACGCGTATGATAATCCACCTGTCAACAATACATCATCGTTAGAAATTGGAAAGGTAAAAGGGGTTCATGATAAATTTAACCAACGCATACCGACGATCATGAATGTTTTCCCTTTATTTCCGAATGTAAGCAAGACAAAGAAAATACGAATAAAACTTCCCAATAATACAAAGAGATGGTTCAAGAATGAAGTAAACAACAATCAAGAAATTTATAACATAATAAGGATGTGGCAATGAACTTTAAGTTATATTTAAAAGTTGTAAATAATGTTATTTACTTACCAGGCCAATGTTTGATAGATAGCATCCTGTGTATTATATCTGTATTTCACTATTGCTCACATCAATATAAATTTTAACTTTATACAAATAACAAATGCAGACGTATCATTCCAAGTTTTATTTAAATTAATTTTCACTTTATTCATTTTCACCATGATGTGTATAAATATTTACTGTATTAATAATTTATGAAAACTTTATTTTTATTTAAGTAAAACATAAAAGAATCTTAATAAAATTTTTATAAGGTTATAATTTTAAGACGTATTAAATGCTACGTAAAAAGGATCGAGCAGGTGTTCCTCGCACAAATACGTCTGGCATTGGCAAGGACTGACCGGTACAAAAAGTATTGTTTATCAGGTGCTCGGCTGAGTCATAATGTATAGACGGATTTATGGTCACATATTTGTTTACCTCTCGCAAGGATTATTAATACGCTGTTTCCTCATGCAACCGATAAGAGCAGCACCGTCGACATACAATTTTGGGAGATGGATTCGTGCTTAACGAAAGTTGCCGTACGTTTTTGTAAGGAAATTTACGAATAAAAGCGCGGACAGATAAAAATTTCGGCAATTGCTGGTGAAAACCGCAATATTAGCATGTCTAAAAGTAGGTGAAAACCACTTCCTCCCTCTTCTTTAATAGGATTATTTTAAAATCCGGACTTAGAATAATTTCTGAGATTTTCAATACTTATAAAATTTTTACAAGATTCTACACTTATAATAATTTTATTTTTAACATGCTGCGCGCATTACATTAAAATGTTTAGATGTATTCGAATAACTACCTATGTATGAAATACTTTTATTTTTATGAACTCGGTGTTTGAATTTATTTAATTTCATTTTTATTTTCTTCTTTCTAGAGGGTTTTGTTTTGCATGTAGGGTACTATGCCGTACGTTATGACAAAACTTTCTAGCATTTGTAATGATAACTTTGAATAACATAATCATTTTCTTTTCCGTATAAATTATTTTTCTTTTAAATTTATTCATCCTACAAAGGATATTTGAAACTAATAATTTTGTTTATGTGTATATAGGTTATATATATATTAAGTGAACAAAATCTTTTATTGAAAATTATGGAAGAGTTTAATACGATGTATGAAGAATTAAGGTGATTAACAATATTTGTTATAAATGTGTGTATAGTGGCGTTTCCAAATTCTTTATTTGTAGTGGTGTTTTTTGTATTGGAATTTCGTGAAAAAGGTAAAGTTTATTTTCTTTTAATGTATATATATATATATTATTTCTTTTTGATATGAGAATTAAGTATATTTTGTTGTATTTGGGTGTTCAATATTAACGTGTTGAATAATACATCAGGGATGTGTGAAATGAATTATGTCATTATTTAATTCATAGCATGGAGTCCTGGTGAATTTGATATACACGAATTGGTCTTGGTGGTACTGCGTTTGGGAGCGAGAAAAGGCACCAGGCAGAACTAATCAGGGCTGAGTTAATTTATTGAATACGCAGAGACATTGTTTTATTTCACTTTATTTATTTAATTAAAAATATATATATTCCTTAAGGGGTGTGCACATGATGATGTATGTTCGGGTTGCGTCCGACGAGCTGAAAATGACATGCTCGTAGGGTGGAACTTTGGGATACTCTTCTGTGTGAATTTGTTACTGATGGTACTGTGTTGGGAGCGAGAAAAGGCGCCGGACAGGACTAATTAGGGCAAAGCCACTTCCTTAATGTCTATATTTTGTTATCAAATAGTAGACCGCACAATTTTATTTTTTTTTTTAATTTACATTCCAGTACAATTCATCACGGTTAATTTATTTTTAATTTTTGATTGTTTACATGTATCTATGACAAATATTAATAATAATAATCACGTTCACATTTTAGATATAAGCTTGCACGACATGGTGATTTCATTTATTCTTTATTTCTTTTAATATTTTATTGTTTATGATGTATAAATCTGAATTATGACCGAATATTGATTTTGGATGTGTAAATATTTGTAAATTAAAACTTTTGAATTTATTTAGAATTATTTTATTTTAATAAATTAGATATTAAGATTTATTTTGTATTTTATTTCTTTACCTGACCTGGAGATGATTAAAGAGAAGGAGAATCAAGTCATATTTTCTGCCCCTGAGAGAACTATTTATTTTCAAACTGAGCTAGTTACATGTAGAATGTTTTGCTTAACCTACCTTTCAGCAGAAAGTTCACCGTATCATAGTCTAGCATAAGGCCTAGCACTAGGATGCGTGCTTGACTCCCAGTTACGACTTAATTAAGTAAACTAAATTTATTTTATTTATATGTAAATTTGAAAGAGTCACAGCAATATGTACCTACCCAGAATTAAATTTTAGAAGAATTTTATTATGAAACTTTTACGAAATGCCTACCGGAAATAGGTCTTTTACTCTTATCGAAAATCATTTTTTTTGCAAATATTTCGCAAATCATGCTTTTTAGACAGGTACGTTATCAGTCTAAAAGTATTTAGAACATAATTTTCAATACCTTTTGTATATAAAAAAAATTCAAAATTCGGACCGTAAGTTACACTTTTACTCTTATTGAATAGCGATTTTTTGCAAATACGTCATAAATTATGCATTCTATATATATTTGTCAAGAGTAGAAAAGTATTTACAGCTGGATTTGGAATATTTTTTGTAGAAATGAAATTTAAAAATTTGGACGGAAGTAACACTTTTACTCTTAGCGAGTAGCACTTTCTTTCAAATATCTCGCCAAGTATGCATTCTATACAGATTTATTAAGAGAGTAGAATTACTTATAATAGGATTTTCAATATTTTTTATATAAACAACTTCTAAAAATTTGGCTTAATTTTCTAAGAAGACAAAACTATTTAAAACAATTTAGAACAATTTTGTATAACTTGAAACGCTCACACGTATAAGAAAGTCGTGTGGTGGCCACACCTCTTTTTTTGTCATAGAATTTATTATAATTTTGATAACGGAACATGCTACTACAATTACATTAGTTCAGTCCATAATGAAAAGAAATGCACTATAATTACAAACAAATTTAAACATTGTGCAAATGTTTGGTCATATTCAGAAGATGAACTATAAAAATTTGCGAGGTCGGCAACAATATGAAATATGCAAAAATCATAATTAAGCTATAACTTGGTGAGCAAATTATGGAATCTATATAGATTTAACAGCATTACAAAGGTATTTAGAACTCGATTTGGAATAATTTTTGTATAAAAAAATCAATATTCTTGGCGAAAGAAACATTTTTTACTCAGATATTTATTGAGAATATAAAAGTATTTGTAATTTAACGCACATAAACATGAGAAAGTTGTGTGGTGTCCACGTCCCAATTTTTAAAATTAATACGTGTATATGATTTGTTAAAATAAGGACGGGCTTTTCCAAAACCGATTAATAGGTTGGTTAGCATACGTAATTATTGTGTAAGTTTTGGTTTACTACAGACATATAATTAATTGACAGTTACGAATAAATTATTTTGTCTGATGAGGACGATTCAGATTTGGAAGTTTTCTAATTCTACTAAAATTCTGGGACTCTAGTCGTGAGGATTCTAAGATCCTGTAGTAATGTATGCTTGTGTTTGTTCTTTTCCTCTCTGTAAATGCTTATAGCAGCACCTTATTAAATCATCATTTTAATCGAACATGTTTTGCACTCACTCTAGATATGTCCTTAACATATTAAACTATATTGAAGAACTTCATATTAAATTTGAAAACATGGTAGAAATTCTGCAGAAGCTGGCTGGTTCATATTGAGAGCTTGTGCGGACATTTTAAGTAGGTACTTTCGGCTGGATTGGGTTTGGATTTTAGAACAATGTACATACATGCTTGTAAAATTGACGTGCAGTTAAATTCTACACTAATAATTATTATTATTACCGGTACTGTCGAGCGTACTGCGATTCCTCCAAAACATAAGAATTTTTAAATTGAAATCTTGGAAGCCAATTTGGAAACAAGATTTTTTTAGTCAACCTTATTTGATTAATGGATATAAAATTAGTTAGAATCTATTGTTTTTAATAAGCAGCTGATATATGATCTTTCAAAAAAAATCTGCCTTTAGTCATCTTTCAGAAATTTGGTGCAAGTTATATGAATGTATATGGCAATGCAGACTTTTCTTTTTTAACAAATTATTCCTATTTTTATGATTTTGTTACAAGTCCTATATTTTGCATATTTTTGGTAACTGTTAATTTCATATGAATATACCTGTGTATGTATATTGTATTGTTGTTTTTATTTTTACACAATAGTTTTATATTTCTCAGTAGCAGTATTCCACACATCATAGTTTTATTCTAAAATTTAGAAGAAAACTATTAATTTAGAATCTAAATAGATTCTAAAATAGATAGATAGTATTATTAGTATTATTATCACTAAAGCTATGGTTTCCTAAGAAAGGGGTGTAATGTAGCGGTGTGTGACGTCACAAAAACATTGTCCATTAAAGCCAGATATCGTTGGTTTCCTAGAAGCGTTGGCTGTGAAATAGCAATACCGCCATTTGACTTTACGGCTGTCATAGTGGTGGCAAACAGTTGGTGAACGTTTTCTTCTGAGACGGTGAAAATTTTTTTTTTAAGAAAACAGCTTTTATAAACAAGTGCAACTGCTACCGTTTGGACCAGCGAGGGGGATGACATTTTAACTGATTTTGTAAAAAGTAATGAATCCTTATTTAATATTAAAAGATAAGATTACAGAAGATTACTCTGCTGTGGCCAATTGTCTAAATAGAAATAAAATCATTAGGTTATTTATATATACGTAATGGATTATTACATTCGGCGTAGAGGAAAACCTAGTACTGGTTCAGGAGGAGAAGCAGCGAAGAAGAGGTCTGAACTGCTATCATTCTTGGATAGCACACATTCATCACAAAGAAGCTCAATTACCAATACTGTTGGAGATGACCTTCAAGAAAGTGAAGTCACGGAACATACATGTGCTGGCATTGAAGAAGAAATATCTCACATTGATAATACAAAAAATAAGACAACATTCAATCTTAATGAAAATGATAATAACACAGGGGATGTCAGTAAAGATGAATTTGTGAGAGAAAAGAAAAAGAAAAAATGTCAAACTCTGAAGAACGACTGCAGCTACTGATAGAAATAGCTCAGGAAAATGCAACCGGTGCCCAAAATGAATTTGATGAAACAGACTTGTTCTTCAAGTCTATGGCAAAAATTGTAAAACAACTTCCTTGGTATGAACAAATTCAACTGAGGATGCAAATTTCATCGTTGCTTGGTAACGCTGAATTAAGAAGTATTTCAATTGCGTCAAGGCAAACCAATGAATCATCAACACCGAGCTTAGCACAAAACACTAGCTTTCCACTTAACATGATTTCTCCAATAACTAATGAAACAAGTCACCAGCGACAATTGTATTACACTTCAGGCACAAGTATGTCTACTTCAAACTAATCTCGTCAAAACAACGAGTTATCAAGACCGAACCCGTCACTAAGGACCACCAGTAATTCAGAATTATTATTTGCCCCAGCATCAAATCAAAAGCGCGATTTTTATTATGTTGTTTGTGCTTTGTGTACTTACCTTCTTAAAAATATACATAACTTTTCTTCTGGGCATATTGGCTTTGAAGTTAAGTCATCTCTTATGTGATTTAGTACATAATCAAACAACACTGGTGTTAAGTGAAAATATTGTCTAAATTTTTCTTCGTTGTAGTGCAGATGTCGACGCACTAAAATTTCAAATGCACCCTCTGTCACACGATTTTTAAATATATCACTCTCTTCCAAAAGAGACTTTTCGTCATCCGATGACTCCTCATTTTTCAAATGTAGTAACAGTGCTATGTCTAGATCCAATGCCCAAAAAATGCCGTTGTTCATTAAGTCCAAACAATGGTTGTCAAATTCTAACAACTGATCAATAATACGAACTTTGATAAGCAGTTTTCGATAATCATTTCTCAACAATTATTTGTTATTATTAAAGTTTAAAAAATTAACAAAAATAATATAAAACTCATATCCTGGCGAAATAGCCACATGGCCGTCGAAAACCGTATATTCCCTTCGCGTTCTCCCGCCGTTCCCTAGCTTGCCGTACATTCTTTCCAAAAATCGGAACTTTTTTAAAACACCTTACAAAAAGCACAAAGAAAGAGTTCAAATGTTATTCTCAAATTATTAGAACAAATATACTAATTTAGAACAAATAGGTACACCAATTTAGTACAATAAATTGTTAAGAGTGTTGTATACCAAACTAAAAATTTCAACGTCTTCGCTGCGGGTATCGGGGGGTACTGCTTATGGGTGGGGCTTGCCAATACCCCACTACCATGTACTGTTTTGTTAAATGCTATAGTAAAAATCTAAATTGTACAGTTCCTAGTTTATAAGTACCGCCCTTATGGAGCGATGCATTCGAAATGACATACGTATGATGCGTTAAATACTAATTGTCTCTGTTCAGGCTACACATAGTCTACGTAACGTAGGTGCTAGTAATATTTTGTATGATTTATTTAATCTGATGTCTAGCCGAGTCTAGGCGCTACAGGAATGTAGATTGTAAGTTTTTTTAGTCAGACATGTGTTAAATAAGTCAAAAGTTAATATGTAAGATGGAACTCTGATTAAAAGAAATATTACTTAGTGCCTGATATAATAATAATATTTTGTTGAACGGCACTAATGTCATCGTCTTGATTATCTTTTCCATTGGGCATATTGAAAATCACAGGATAATTATTTATATCTATAGGTACTATTATTATACAGGCTGGCCCCCAAAGTATCCGAGAAACCTTGTACATGAATTCAATGCCTGATTTTAAGCAAAAATGTTTCTATTCACTTTTCCCGAATTCCTAACGGTTCTTGAAATATCGGAGTTCGAAGCTGTAATAAATTACTAGAGGGTTTAGAAAAAAAATGTGATTTATTTTATGGAAAGCGTAATGAGCATTATTGAAGCTGCTCAATGTGGCCACCGCATTTTACAAGGCATAACTAAATCATTTGTCAGTCTTCGTTCCCAGTTCTAGTTCTCCATATTGTTTTTCACCTCATAAAATGTCGCATGAATCTTATGGATGATCCGGTATTATTAGGCTTTCCCCTTGAATATGTAAGTGTCTAGATTTTTTCATGCGCCATATGAGAAAATCTAGTGGGTAAAGATCTGGAAATCGCGGTGACTAAGCTATGGGACCACCACGACCTATCCATCGATTTCGACTCTGTTCATTGAGGAAATTAGTGACACCTCCTCCAAAATGGACCGGAGCACCATCATAAAAATAACATCGTCTTTCTGAATTGAAGAGGAATACCCTCAAGTAGTACAGATAGATCGTTCTCCAAAAAAGCCCGGTACTGTTCTCTCAACAATCTACACGAGCCGAGCGCATTTAAGACAGACTTTAACTTGAACGCCTAGGCATGATATTCATTCACAAATTGATAACTCAAACCATATAACGAAAGACACATGTAAGGCACGTTACAAACACACACAATAACTCGCTTGTTAAACCACATGAAAAACATAAATAACAAAGAATCTGTGTGCTTCAGTACCAAGTCTGAAATGTATTAAGAAGAAATTATGATATGCAATTTTGTGTGTCACTTTCTTTTCCCTTCCAGTTTTTAATACCTTTAACTTCAGTTCGAATAAAACAAACTTCATGGCCTTTTTGAACATACGGCACATAAATATATTTATATAAAGAATCCTAGAATCGTTACTTCGTTATTTCATTCTGAATACCAAGAGTTCAAGTAATACACATATACATCAAGGATATGCACCAACAAACATGTAATTTCTAAATTGCAACACGTTGAAATACAAACATTTCTGTAAAAATGCAAGTACTTTTGATGTTAGGCAACGTGATTATACACACGGTTAGTCGCGAAATATTAGTATTGCCCCTCGGCAAATGCATACCTGTATGTACACAAGTATAACACTTATGGAAGCATATACACAACACCAACGTACTTACAATACATATGTATTCGTTGTGGATTACTCCCGTAATATGCTCTACAAAGAGTGTTCTTTAATGGCGTACGGAAACGCCGTTGAAACTATTAGCACTCCATGAATGGTCTTTTAATTATTGGGACACACGAGTTTCGCAAAATCACAAACGGTGATCGCAATCTTTCAAATTATTACAGAACTTCATATGGTCTCACTAGTTCGATTAAATAATTATTTTTTATTGTACCTATATAAACAGCCAGCCGTATTTAAAGTATTTTATTATTATTAGTATTATTAAATACGAGTACGTTTTAATGGTAGTTTTACTCTAATACCTATTGCTGTGCAATTTTTGTATTTAAAATACTAATTAACATTAAATAGTGCAATAAAATGACTTCTGATTCAACCAAAAGTTCAACCAGAGACGTTAATATAATTCTCAAGCATCCTACCGCCCTGATAATTTAAGCTTAAGCCTTTATAAATTATTATCTACCATATTATATATTTGTAAAATGAATTAATTTCTGCATAAATGTTATTTCTACCGACAAAAAGCGAACATATCACACAGAGTAAGCAATATCGTATCGTGGTGAGTAGCACTACAATGCCAGTTTGATTTTTTATCCTGTTTCCGTTATACGAAAAAAAGCTCTAATCCTTTGCTTCCTTTTTCGAAATGTACGTAAGTATATACCGGGTGTTCCAATAGTGCGGTGTCGGTCGATATCTCTATACCGTTTGAAGGTATAAAAAAACTTTTTAAACAAATGTTGTTTTATTCTTAAAGGGGCATTACCTAAAAATACTTTAGTTTATACAGGTTGACTCAAAATAGCTGTACTGATCCTAATATTATATTTTTAAAAGAAACACCCTATATTTTATTCACTTTTTAGATTCTACTATAAAATCGACATGCTTCTCATATAGCATTATCTATACCTAACCGTAATAGTTTTTGAAATATTTAACATTTTCTCTAATAAATGTCATGTGCAGGGTACTATTTTGCTAAGTCATGGCTAGGGCGAGGACATGACCGGTTTAAACTACGACGAAGTTACAACGGAGCAAAGAAATAATGTAAACAACATACGCTTACTGAATAGCACTAATTCATATGGTGAACTGCAACATCTGTTTACGCCCGAGAAGTGCCCGAGAATGAGAGCATAAAATGCCCATAAAATAAGGAATTTATGAGTAAAATGGTTTTTTCATCGGCGTAGATAGGAGTGTGAGGGGTTTTTAAAGTTTATTATATTTACCTTACATTTCGCAAGAGAAATAATATTTTCATGCATACTTATGTTAGTTTCGTTTTTCATTGTTTTGACTGTAAATTACGTACTTCGTAATTTTTGTAATAGTCTGTTTATTACCGGTTTATTGAATCGACTTCTCCCAAATATCTAGACGTAAGTGTGCACTGGATTTCGTTTAGTTTGAATAACATACGCGTACATTGTTAGTTATCATTTATTTAGATCTAGAACGTTGTTTATGTTACTTTTTCTGATATGAAATTGAATTGTCAGTGATTCCGAAATTTATTACAAAGTCTGTAAAATGTCGTTACAGAATGCCAAAATATCGCATGTTCGTCACTTAGCTTTGCTAAAACATACACAGAAATAGTTTTTATGCAGAGAATTTCGATAGTTTACAAAATTTTGTTACATGTTTAAATGACGATGCTCGAAGTATTTCTGAGTGCAAGAAACTAACACAAATCCCAAATTAAAAAATCAGTTGTTATTCCTTCAGGAACACTTTGGAAATTTGCCTAAACTAATCACATATTTTGAAAATCGAAATCTCAATTTAAAAGATGGATTAACCACATTAGACGTGGGCTATTAATAATTTCAAAAGTATTCCAGGTGACTTCGAATGTGGCCTTCGGCAAAAGTTAGACGCAGTTTTTAACAGAAATCCAGATTAAATAACATTGCGGAAATTGTGTATGCTAAATACCCTGAAATAAAAGAATATTTTCAGTACGCACCTATAAGAAGTTGCGATGTAGAAAGGACGTTTTCTATCTACAAGGATGTACTTAATTCAAAGAGAACAAGTCTTTACAGAAGAGAAAATGAACAAATAATAAGGTATTTTGTATTTTATAGATCACCAGCCACTTATTATTCAATTATATAAATAAAATTAAAACCTCTTTAAAAATACAACATTTCAATAGTGCGCCTATGGGCGATGAGTCATCAACCGTACGTGTCCGCGCCCTAGTCATGTCTTACTTATATTTGATCCCAGAATTGAAATTTTTGGTATGTGAGTAGTTTATACTTGCGATAACTTTTACGAATTGCTAAAATTATTTTTTTTTGATACAGAGTGTTCAGGAAATGGAAAGCAATATCACAAATTTCAGATGGAAAAAACTTAATTTTTTTAAATGGAATGCATAGTGTTTTTTTATGTTATTTTACTCCTAAAGTAAAGCACTTTATTCTTACTTAAGCATATCATATACCTATCTGCAATAGATTTCGGGATTTTTTCATTTTCAAAATCGCTTTACAAAAAGCTTGTCCAAAGGCAATAAGTTATTAAAACTAAGACGGCCATGGATAACAAATAACACACATCAAACATGTTATTTTATTTAGTGAAAAACTAATGAAACAAAACATATTTATTGATTTATTTAAATCAAGAAATAATAAGACAATTAAACAAAGTCCTGCTATTCTGAGACAACTTGTATAAACTAAAGTATTTTTAGGCACTGCCCCTTTAAGAATCAATCAACATTTTTTTGACAAGTTTTTTTGTACCTTCAAACGGTATAGATATATCCACCGACACCGCACTATTGGGACAGCCTGTACGTATTAATAACTACAGACCTGTAACGATTACGTCTGTGTTTTCAAGACTCTTTGAATACGCATATCTATCCAGATTATTCGATTTCCTTAATTCTCGGAATGTTTTGCATAGTAACCAACATGGTTTTATTAAAGGTAAATCAACATCTGCAGCAAAGGTTTCTCGGGCCTAATTTTTGGTCAAAATTATGAATATTGCATAATGCAAAAACTATATACTGACTAGTTTTTGCATTATGCAATGTTCATAATTTTGACCAAAAAAAGACAAAAACGAACATATTTAAAGCAATCATTGAACCAGTTATGACATATGGGTCCGAGATATGGGTGATACACAAAACAATGAATCGAAGGTTGCTTTCGGCGGAAATGACATATTGGAGAAGATGCTACGCAATAACATTATACGACCATGTCAGAAATGAGAACATCAGTGATAGAATGGGGATGAAGGAGACTATTATAGATGCTATAAATGGGAGGCAACTGAGGTGGTATGGACATCGCCGTTGAATGGAGGAAGAAAGATTCCCAAGAAGAGTATGGAATTGAAATCCACATGAAAGGAATAAACGAGGCAGGCCAAGAAGGAGATGAATGTAAAATATAAAAGAAGAAATGAGGAAGAGAGGTCTATGGGAGGAAGAGTGGAATGATAGAGATAAATGGCGCTTAGGATGCGAGAAGCGGAAATAACTGCAAAAACTCGCTATTAAATTTTTTTTTATCTCCAACATTTTGCTCATTAGACTAATTAATTTTCTCTTTCATAGACTGCCTTACACTGAAAAATCCATTTGTTTAGTCCCGTACAAAATTTGATTACGCCAACCAAAATATACGATTAAATATGGGTAAGCAAATCTTTGCTTGCGGTAAGCAAAAAAATAGTTTGAAGTACTTCAGCTACTTCATCCAAATATATTGTTAAAATAAACAATTTTGTGCTCCGCGTAAATATAGAATTTATTTGCGACAAACGTACTTTATATATAAAACTTAATTTGGAACAACTTCTGTTTATACAATTCGGAACGGGTATACTTATAAGAAAATCGTGTGGTGGCTACACCTAATTTTTTAAAATCATAGTGGCTATTCAGAAAATGAATTTAAGCATGTTCAAAATGAGTGTGGACTGATCCTTCACCCATGAAGACAAACTTGAAAGAACCCAATCTCATATTTAAAGGACAATTGGTTGAATGATGTAATACCTAATAATATTATGGAACTGAGCTTAACATTGTAAACGTTTAATGTATTACGAAACTAATATATCTCTTACACGTTCGATTAAAAAATAAATTGTATCAATGCACAATAGTAAATATAATCTAACGTATACAATGCTATAGCGTTTTTATAGTTCTGCATAGAGAACATAATTAAGAGAAATGCTGCTATTACAATAAATTGACATTGTATTCTGTTTATGTGTGCAATTATTCGGTTTAGAAATCAGTAATGAATTCTTCATAATACTTACCTTATTCGTATTTTTCCTCTTCCTAATAAAAATGTCACTGCAATTAGTACAACATGCAATGATCTAATTACCCGTTCACGTATTCAAAAAAAATCTGTTCTACTTGGATATGTGAGTTCATTTCAAGGAAAACACCATAATATACTTTACGGAGTTTATATTAATTTGTAACATTATTGATAATATTTACTGAACATTACGTAATATCTTGTGCCACATAAAAAATAAATATTTGTCACTTCTTCTTTAAAACATTACCTTTTTAACTTGATTAATTAAACGTTTAATAACATAACAATAATATCATGTATATCGTTTAAATAATTTATAGAAATATAAATTTAAATCTAAATGATAATTTTGTAAAGGAAGAGACATATATTTATGTTTGTATTATTATTAC